>OZ026850.1:5819769-7072269 GCA_964023205.1 Lutraria lutraria
TTGGATCGGAAAGATTGGAATTTATATATAGATTTAATCATAAAAAAATTAAATCTGCGCTGACTAAATAGACCGTTGATTTTTCGCAGACACAACATGATATACATGTGTACAAAGCATTAGTAGAGCTACTCCTGGCAACCTTTTGTCCAAAAGAAGGTTAGAAATGGACAAAAAGTAAAACCTCTCCAGAGCGGCCCTCTGTACAGCAACAACCTCTCTATAACACCTTCAAAAGTTGATATTTACTCTAAATTTAACCTCAATTGTGCAACAACCTCTAAACAAGGGTCAATATTTGCAGCTCCAACAGGTTGTTGCTCTTCAGAGGTTGTACTGTAGCTAGTTAAACTTATTTTGTTATAAGTGGGATAAGGTGGAATTTCCAAAATCATTAATTATTGGTATATACTTACTTGTACCTTGCATTTTGTATTTTTCCACTATTCAATTATTCAGGGTTTAAACTTTTTAGATATACATTGTACATGTATGACAATTAAATAAATAAGATTAACTAAAAAGAAATTAACTGATTGTGTGACTAGTTTCAGGAATATCTTAAATCAGATATAAGTGTATAAAGTATAATCATGTCGATATTAGGCGTTTACTTTCAACAGCTGAAAATCAACAGAGCATATTTTCTTTACGAAATTCTCTTGGCTTTAAAATTGTAACTTTTAGCTACGATATTTCTAAAAATCGACACACCATGAAACGTTTCATAGCCATGTCTTAGTTAAATTGTAAAAAATATTTCCAATTCTACACATTCAGGCAGACGCCAGTAATAGCAGACAGTATATCCCCGGGCAATTAACTGGATACAACTTTTATTAACAAACAAAGGATAGTAGGAACTTTATGTTTAAAAACTGTCATCTTAGCAAAGATATGTCTACAAAACACCCCCTGATATTTAAACACATACTAATGTCATGTTATATGGAGACACAATTTGTTTTGTACATGTGCAGGCACATACATTCGAGACAATTTTAAGGAACCAGTGCCTTGAGGATTAACACAATACATTAGACTGTGACAAAATATCACCGACACGTCACGTGACAGTATCTCGCGGATAAAGCAGTGAGAGAAACTCCACTACAACCAATATAATATAGAGTTCTGCGAACATACAAATAACGTATCAACTCCCATTAGGCTTTTACTGACAAGTTAACTTTAATTTATAGTGTGCAAACGATAGGTCAACAGACAAACGAACGAATGAATGCATGAACGAATGACGGACACACTAACGATAGGATACTTTTGAAAGTGGCTTTCCCATGTTAAAATTTGTTAAAATTTAGCCACATAAACCCGATTTTAGCCACATAAATCCACTTATGGACATTTTTTAAGTGACTCCGGTTGAACAAAGAGTCCTATCCCTAACCCTAGAGTCACCCAAACCCAATTTGTTTGTACGAACAAACGGACGGACGAACGAACGGACGGACGGACTAACGAACGGATATTTTAATGACTTTTCCATATGAGGAATTTTAGCCACATAAACCCAATTTTATTCACATAAACCCAATTTTAGCTTCATACACCAACTTTTTGACATTCTTGTAAGTGACTACCGTCCTAACCTTAACATCCTAGTCACCCAAACCCAGTTTGTTTGTGCGGTAGAACGAACGGACCGATAAAAGAACGAACGCCTTTTTTTCGCTTTTCATTTAGGTCTAGCGTTGCGCCAACTGTCAGAGTGAGTCATTTTGCGACTGTTTCAGCTATAAAGCTGGAAGCAGACCACAGACACTTCCGTTAGTTTGCTGGAAGCTTCCTCATGTAAGATATTTGAGAACCTGTTGAGGTTCAAACTCAGAGCAGTGAGGGGCTAGTGATTGCTTGTCATAGACCACATTAGTTAACTTTATTGTTACATGTATTAGTCGTCATTTCAAAAGAAATCCCTGTTTTTTGCAGATTTTGATAACAGTCAGCATTCAAAATCACAGTATTCTACTCGGCTCTCATTTGAACCTGTAAATAAGATGTTTGCACACCAATAAAGCATAACCGATTAGTTTGATATAGAGTTGTAAATTTGCCTACGTAATGTTCGCATTCACTTCGAGAAAGTTTGTTTTATAAACTATTTCAGTACGTATCGCAATCTAATACGCTATGCACGACAGGAAGAAATTTAGTTGTTTTGCACCAAAGTTATCTAAAACCAAGTACACTTCAGGGGTAACTCAAATTCCGGGAAACCACAATGTTGTGGAGAAATAGATTTCCATCTCTGCGTCTGAAATCTGTTTTGATGCAGGGATATTTTTAACACGTAAAATAAATGCATACACGGATTATTGCCCAAAATGTTCTACACCCCTTTTAACGCACCCCTAAGAAACTTACTTTACATTACTATACAGATCAATCATTGCCTAAAATGTTTCTGTCATATGCTATGAAAAAGTTTTCATTTTGCCTATATGTCTATGGAAAAAATTGGAAACAGTAGCAAATGTCTTTACACTCATTCAAACTACAATGTATATAATACTACGATTTGTAATTACAGTGTTTGTTGGTTAATTCTATGCGCACTCTCTTTATTTAAGCCTACATATTCAGGTTCCATAATTAATAATTTACAGTCCGTTTCACGCTTTAACACGCAATTAGCGCATTCAGTACGGTTTATAGTTCCCACGTCAGTAATCAATAAAGTTCATAGTAGACCGAGTGCAAACATGCGTTTTAAACTTATTTGGTCTCCAGCTTCGTTGATTATATAAAACAAAAACCCTTTGGCAAATTTCAACAAACATCGACAATAAAACAACATCAAAATCATCATCATCATTAAAAGTAACAGCAAAATTGACAATAACAGCAACTGCATCACCAACAACAACATCATCAACAACATCATCAGCAACAACAACATCATCAGCAACAACATCATCAACAACATCATCAGCAACAACAACATCATCAGCAACAACATCATCAACAACAACATCATCAACAACAACATCATCATCAGCACCACCACCACCACCACCAACAACAACATCATCAGCAACAACATCATCAGCAACAACATCATTAACAGCAACAGTAATAACAACAACAGTAATAACAACAACAACAACAACAGTAATAACGACAACAACAACAGCAGCAGCAGCAGCTGCAGCAGCAGCAGCAGCAGCACCACCACCACCACCACCACCACCACCACCAACAACAACAACAACAATAACAACAACAACAACAACAGCACCATCAATATTATCATCATCGACAATAACAACATATGCAACAACATTAAAATTTTGCAACTACAGCAAAAACAACATCAATAAGAACATCAGCATAAAGAGCTACAACAGAATCTGAGAATACTGCACAAGCAACAACACCTCGCAAATTTTACAAACATATATTTGTTCAATTCTTTTCTCTCTGCTAACGTCCTGATTTCAGATGACACTGACTGGAAAACTAATCACATCGGCATTACAGAGACTGCTACAGATAATGCAATCATTTATCCGTTGTCATAGTAACTGATTTTAGTCATTTTCAGCAAATCATCTAAACGTTTATGCAGTAGACAGAAGATATTTGCATATTTAGAATTAATTCTTGGCGAAATGTCATCTGTCCCACTGTATTGATTCATCTCAAAATATGTTTGTAATTTGTTATATGTAAAAAATCAAGACGTAACATAACATAGGGTGACATGACTAATGCGTGTACCACGTCACAATGAGTGATCCGAAAATTATAGATATCGCCGTAACAGAATTCATTTCCATACCATTAGCATTCGTTACTAGAACAAAAAAAGAGAAGATTGAACATCTCCCGGAAAAGAGAACAACATGTTCCCAGCAGAAAAAGCTGATTATGTCAAATTCTTCCCAATTTGTTCCTCTTATGATTCTACGTCGTTTCATTTCTTGAGGCTGGAACGTGACTGGACCGCATATCTTACATATGAGAATTTATCATCCAGGATAATATAAACGTGACATTTTGATTACCACGTTGTATATATAGCGTACTAATATTAGACACAATATCCGTATTGTTGAGTTACAAATTTGGACACTGCTGATTTCCAGTTGCTAAGAAAGTAAAAACGGATTTCATAGAATGCCACATGACAAATAGGTCCACCTTACCACAATTTATTTTGCATTTGTTTACAATTTATTAGTATTAGTATATATACAACAGAAAAATATGCCCTTGACTACACATTGTCCAAATACACATACTTTATTGTCACAAACTATCACTGATAAAACACCTACGTATGAATTATTTGACCACTGAGACAAACTTTAAAAATCATGCAAAAGCACTGGTGACGAATCTGTCAACATGGCTCACACCGACTCCTGTCACACATACAAAAAAATCCTGCAAGAAATGGGACAAGCTCACATCAGCAACCACACGGAAACCAATAACCACACATTAATGAGCACGAACCACAGCAACACACGGGAACAGAACACAAGTAATGCGGCACCAGAAATATATAATTACTTTGAAATCCCTGTTTGAATCCCAAATACCAAAGGTTAATCGTTATGATACGATAACATACGACGATGATGTTGATAATAATAATAACTGTGATAATGATGATGGTGATAATGATGATGATAATAATGATGATGGTGGTGCTGGCTATATTGACAATTATGATGATGATGCTGATGATATAAATGATATTTTTATCATTGCCTTTACCTTTGATGCTTTATCTGTAAACCTTAATGATAAAATAAGTCGAACTTAGCGGAAGGATTCTTGTAGAACAATTTGAATAATCAAAATATCGCTTGAGTTTCCCTTTAGAAATATTCCATTATATTCTGATTGGTCATGGGACATGAAACTGTATCGTATTGTCTATTAGTTTTATACACTGTTGCAAATCAGCCAGAAATATACAAATGTCAGTAATGAATATATTTGGTCTCAGCGGACTAAGATCTTGTGAGTTGCCAATCAAACGTGCTTTTATCGGCCAAAGAATTCTTTCTTGCCAATAATTTGGCTACTACCAACATGGGAATTGTTTTCGAGTTATTACAACACTCATTTATTCTATATTTCTAAAGCGTAATCCATTACATTAATAATGCAGAATTTACGATAAGTATGTTTCTGTCATTCTCCACGCCCCTGGGATTTCCAAACTAATTTGTTCGCCAACATCGCACGCTATTGGCATTTTCTTTTTGTGTACGTATTTCTGCAAATGTATCTGTATTTTAAAATGTAAGTTGCGTTTGGCCAACAATAAATAGCTGGTTTCAGTTAACATCCCACAAACGATAGGCTCGTGAAGTCGTCAGAACGATTTTTCAAACATGTTTTAATCATGATAAAAGTTTTAGGTAATTAATAAAGGTATGGTCAGTCCCTGTGTGGGGCCTCATTAAAATACTTCTTTAATAATTTTACTGACAAACATTTGGCCGGCCTGTCTTTGGTACACGCAGTCTTTACTAGTCAAATCTCATCTAATCCCCTATGCTGAAATACACAAGGACTACACCACGTGATCAGTCTTTGAATACAGAGAGGGGATAAGGGGGAATACGTCACTGAGTGGATATAGTCTCTGACGTTTAATCACAAGTCCTTCATAGGTGGGTGTTCAAATTCAGCCCAGGACTAGAAAACATCAAACGTCAGGAAGCGGTCCAGCTATAGCAAAGCTCGATGGTTCGAACTTGTCTACGCATAAGGTCTTTTTCCTTCGTTTTAAAAGCTAGCAAAATAAGGACATGATCATGGCTGTTGGTACCAAAAGAAAAAGAACGGAGGTCAAGGAATTTAACTGTAGTGTATTTTATTCTTCGAATTCTTAAAACCTCCTTTCATTTAATAATAATAAACAAACCGCGAAATTAAAGTATGTCAGGGACTTAAATGTTGTGCAAGACTCGTTTGTATTCTGATATTTATGTGGAAATATATGTACACCTTTAGTCATGTATTATGCTTAATAATGACGTTTGAATTTAGCAACAGTGTTTTGATATTCAGTAATATTAACACTTTCAACTGAAACAATGCCATTTTGATTTATAGACGTCATACTGGATTTTGTTCTATTAAATTGTAGTAAGGTTTACGCCTAATATGATTTAAATTTCAAAATTTGGCAATTAGTGATATATGAATCAGCTTTTTACCAGCCACGTGTATGATTATGGTTAATATACCAGAATAGATGAACGTTTAACGTTCACTTGTTCAACTATGCACGCGTTTCTACAACATTAACGAAACGAACACTTTTATCACCAACACCAGCAATACAACTGCATTTAACAAAGTAGACCGTTTGTCAAATTAGAAACTCGCAATTAAAATGGTTCTCGTCTTTCTCGAAATATCATATCGACCCTAGTGATTGAATGTCTGAATAAAGTTAGAACGCAGTATGCAGTTCGCGATTCAAAATTTTATTTAATTTTCATTTAAAATAATGTTCTTGGAAAATAAGAAATAGTAAGTAATATTTTTTAATCGTGAACTGACGACTAGAACGCAGTTCGAGATTAAAAAAAGACCTGAAATGAAAAACATAATACTAGTAGAATGTAGTAGTAATGAAAGATTCGCAGCGCAGCTCCCGATTCATGAATCGCAAAATGCAGACCTAAACGCAGTTCGGTATAAAAGATGAATCGCGAACTGCGAACAGCGTTCCGACTAAATACAACCTGATTAAATACACAATCAATTTCTCTCACACATTTAGCAATTGAACATAAACAAGTACGATTCCTAAGGGAAATCTAGATTGATTTTGGTGTTATTACAAGATACTTAGTATAAATGTCGGCTGCCATTATCTATTTGGGATGATACATTAACTGGAACATCATACAAATTGACATGGGAACCAACTTGGTCAATGTAATATAAAAAGAAAGAAAACGCCAACTATTTGTTTTAAATTATCAATAATCATGACCTTGCATGTTGATTAAACATTTGTTGTTGTTTTTATGCAATCGACACGAACTTTTAAGGACGAATGCTTGAACTCGTATTAAAGGTGTGTGTGCTCAAACAAAGAAAATTTGGAGAGAAGATTATGAATCAAGGATTGCCATTGTTCAATTCTACATTCAATCATTGATTCAGCTGAATATAATTTTCCTTTAGAACTAACTGTATATAGCATTATAATGTGTTCTGTATGATACTAACAACTAGATGAACTTCTTGATGGGAATTCTAAGGCCGACAGACTAAGATTATGCCATCTTTTAAAAAAGATGTTTTTTTCTGTGACGCGATTGTATCTTTCAACAGTGGGTATGTAGCTCGGTATATCTTGGCAAAAAAGCTGGGAAGAAGTAAATAGTTATTTGTGAAAAGCGCTAAATATTTTGGGTCTGAATATTTTTAGAAGTCGAATTTACTATAAATAAAGAGGTGGATAAACATTGCATTTTATTTCTAAGCACAATGTAAAAAAATATGAAAATATGGCATAAAACTTGATAAGTAACCCACGAGAGTTGTGTGCAAACTTAAAGTCCCATAAGCTTATTAATGTATTGGTCCTAATAGTTTCTGTTTCTTCTATAGCAAAGGAATCCGGTGTGCTTTCCTCCCTTGCATACTTTATAACAAGCAAAAAATGTTTCCGAAACCACTATCGTATTTTTTTCAATATCATTGAAATAAATGCTATTTATAGAACACCTGCGTTTTCCCGCAGTCATGCTATGCACACGTAGTAAAGTGTCGTCACGCGCTCTACATATTTCAAGATTACAAAAGCAAAAATCACAATAAAATGAGTGTTTTCAGACGAAAAAGGGCTTGTTTCGTCGGTAATAATTATCTCGGGATACTATCAGCAATTAAATGTTTTTGCATATATTTTTCTACAACAAAAAGTTAATGGGGCTTTAATAATTCATTCATTGCTAACAGGTCTCAATAAACCATTTAACACAAAGATGAGTTGTCACTCCTATGTCAACTGTATCCTATCGCTATTGTTTTAAAATTATGATGAGTAACGTGATAAATTGTTAAAGCTCATTAAATCAAGGCAACTGACCACTATCGGCCATCTTTTTATGATCTTAATGATGATGATTCTAAGTGGTTCTTGCACAAGGCAAACAGAATATGGAATACAACGAATAAATTCGTCAACATCTTGGACTATAACATTAACGATAGTGTCCGAATTATCCGCTTGTTAGTTACTTTCTGACTCACGCACATGTCGTAACACGTGACATAAACACGTGACATAACCAACCCTTTCCCGCTCATTTTTAAAAAAAATTCTTATTTTGATACAATTATTTTGAAAAAGGTCACAGCCTAGTATTCAATTGACAGATGCAATTTTGTGCCGTGCAAACGTTCAACTTGTGTTGTTCTCTTTTTAAGACTTCAGGCTAGACTGACATATATAAGAACGAAAAAATATCGTAATTAGATATAGAATTAAATGAAATACCACCATGCGCTTGTTTTCTCCAAATCTTGTTAAAAGTAGGACATTAGTAAATGTAATCACACTACCCACGTGACTATTTGGAATTTATAAACACAAATATAAAACATAAACCAGATAATCTGATTGAAAGATAAAATATAATGAATATTTTGTTTTTACATTAATATCTCATTACCAAGATAATGAGAATTATGAAACACGTGATATTGATCGGCAAACAATAATAAAAAATGATAATGTGCCCCAATAACTTGATTCCCGCCAAAATGCCAGTTTAAGCCAATACGAAGATAACAAGTGTGACAGGGAACTAGCAGTTTGTGGTACGGGGAGTGTATCTGATAATACAACCACATTTGACGATTTTCATTATGAGAACGTGTCTTACTAAATGACTTTATACTTTTGACACAATTTGTTCACTTTAGAATATAGTTATGGCCCTTGAATTCCGATTTTAGTAGATTAGTATTTTATCAAATTGTCAGTGTTTATCAAGCAGTGAAGTTGGTCATTACTATATATGATGTATCCGATAAAATAATGGTCTTGTGATTAAACGAAAAGATCCAATAGTGTGCTTAATTATCATTGATATACAATTATTATATGTAAAAATATCTTTGTAAACCTATCATTGATTCTGTGATAACTATAGTGCAAAGAATTGATTAAAAATGTCCATTGTGCAAAAACAGTCGACGTGGTATAAACAGTATTACTGTCGTATTTGACATCATTGAATTTATCAATAGTGTTAAAGTATCATTCTGTGTAAAATTATTATTGATTAAAAATCTCATTTCAATAAAATATAGTTGATTACAGATATGATTTAAGTATAGAATTCTACGTATCAGTTTCATTTTTTATTGATCTATAATTATCTTATAAAGGTATCATAGACATGCAATAATCATGGATGCTAAATTATTATTGAGTAAAATTATCATTCTGTAATATATATATAGTAGATTTAAATTTATCAGGGACAAAACTACCAAAAAATATTTTTTTCTATAAAAAGTGGTAGATGCAGAATAGTTATCTTCGATGTAGAATTATCCTAGATGTAAAACAGATAAGATTAAAACAATGGTTTCATGTGCTAGACTTGAGTGTACTTTGTTATTTTCAGATTCAATGAGTAAAAAACGGAACTCACGAAATTAGATCATAGCTGTAAAGTTATAAAGTGAGGTTTATATCTTACTCCACTGTTTGCTGTCTTTTGTCCTATTCTGTTACTGGCAAAACAAGAACAAAAAGAAACCAAACATAAAACATTTACAACAACATCACCAACACAACGACCATCATCATCATCACTATCACCACTACAATCATCTTCCTTATCATCATCACTACCATCACAGCAATGAGCATCTTCATCATTATTAGCACCACCATCAGTACCACCACCACCATCATCATCATCAATACCACCATCATCATATTCATCACGACAACCATAATCATCATCATCATCGACAACGACATCATTACCATCATCAATAACAGCAGCAACAACAGTAACAATAATACTTATTCAAAATGATTAGATTTTTATAACAGCGCGGGAATAAGACAGCAAACGTGTTACAATGTGGCCTCGTTGTTTGCATCTTATTGGTAACTGTATACTGCAGCTTTTTTTGTTGTACAACATTGTCATCTCTTTTTACAGCGGTGTAACTTGGTCAAAAATGTACATAGTCGTGGGAGGAGTAGGCGGCATAGAATTGGCCCCACCTTTAAAATATCTCATACACTTTACATTTTGTCAACAAATTGCATTTGGTGTTGCGAGTGAAAACTAAATGATGCCATGTAGCTACGGCCAATAATCGCACCATCAGGAAAATAGTGTTTTGTTTCTTGCATAATAATCGGTGAATGTTTCCCAATTCGAGATAATCAATTAAAACCTGCTTGCGATTATTCTAATTGCTGTTATTAGATTTGAAATCTATTAACTCATAATTGCTTTTTACAATCAATCTGTTTTAGTCAAGGTCCAATTGTACAAGCATAAATTGCTTTTATGATATAAAATTGATATTATATTTGTTCTAAATTTAAATTTTTACAATAAGAGTTGACTCCAGTTTTCAATCCACAGCCGGAATATTAAAATTAATGTTGGTACATATATCGTTGTTGCATTTTTTCTAAAGTAATGACCGCAATGCATTTTTTCCTTTGATACCATTAGTGTGTAGGAATACAAAAATATTGTAAAAGTGGAGTTTTGTGTAATAGTTTTATTTTGTTTGCTGTACTGTTGTAAATAGCTGCTTGTATAGATAAGAGTTGATTGCTAGAATGAAGTAAGAAATATAGTGTTGCATGTAAGTAGTACGTCATATAGCTGTAGCCGTACATAATTTTAGCGGCGGTCAGTGGATCTTACAAGTATTTCTGTCTTACCTACCGGTACGAACCGGTTACCAACTTACAACCTATTCCTTTTGTAATATATTTTCGCGAGGTTCCAAAATAACTATCTATATTAACTATATCTATATCTATATTTTCATGATCTTTTATCGATTAGAAAAGTAGAGGAAACGTTGTGAACCAGTTCGATAAAAGAGGGCCGTTCTGAGGAGGTCGCTAAATAAGGATTCGTTTGACGTTAACAAATGGTCATTGTAACATGTTTATAAACAAGACACGAAGGATTTATTAGAACGGACAATCATGTTTATTGAAACAGTAGAGCACGCTGATTGTGAACTCCGAGACACCCAAAAATAAATTATTTTCAATCCATAGTTGGCTATATCCGTATAATTCGAATGAAGTTGCCTTTTTGAGAGGGTATTAAATACTTTACTGTTACAGTATCCAATTCTGTTTACCTCTATTTGAATTCATCACATCCGTGTTTGACTGTTGTAATCATACTAATAAACAAAACTAGTATATCTTTTGCATACTTTATTTACATTATAATTATAATAAATCGAAACAACTTGTAAGTGAGTACAATGTATATTTCATAATGAATGCGTTTTCATTACAGTTTAAGACCATTAAAGATGGAAGATTTTCAACCCGACAATGTACTTTTTGGTTGTGAACGATGTGGATTTATAAAACCTATCAACACTTACCACCGCAACAATAGTTTCCATAGCAACGACGACATGTGTGGAATGTGCAGCAACTGAACGGAAGTCGGGTGTGATAATGGTGACTTGCCTTGTAGATAGAGCCAGCATGTGGTGGAATCTTGAAAGCGGTTGAGTCATGTAGATTTGTGTAATATTTTCACTCATCGCATTTATTCTGCAGTTTGACCAATCTGACTGAAAACAGAGAAGAATATGAACCAAAGAGGCTTCCCTACACTCGCTGTAACAAAATGATTTTATTCTGCCGTACAATTACCTGAATCACATAATACGTCTATATACTCGTAATAACTACTGGCCTGATATTGTATGGTGTACATAGTTTTATCTGATACCGATATGGACGCGATTGACTTAAAGAAAGAAAGTACAGAACTACATTTTTATTCTATTTTTTGGTTAGACTGACTTCTGTTACTGGTAGGATAACAATGTAAATATTATTCTTATAACTAAACCCCGTTCATGCACTGGACACAAACACCGGTGAATGTTGTCAAAGAGTGACAGTGTACCAATGTATAAAAACACCAGTATCGCTACATTGCACCTAGCATGCCCTTGCAACTATAGGGAAACAAAAAGCCTCTACCTGCTAGGAAGCACATTTCTTGGAGTACCACAAACATGTCTTTAATTTGATGTTATTTTGTTGATATATATTAGTGTATATGTTCTTTCACATTATTTCTCATGACCTGTCTGTGTACATTTCAGTATTCATATTTTCATATACATGTACAATTCAATGAAGAAGAAAAAATATATAATGTGAAACTTGTGTAAGCGACCAACTCTGAATAAAGGCTACCCTGTAAATAAAGGCCATTCCTTTAAAAATCATAATTGAATATTTAGAACAAATTGACCCCAAATAAAGGTCACCTGTCAATAAAAGTCACATTATATCTTTCCTGAGTGTGACTTTTGTTAATAGGTTTCACTGTATTGTTCAGACACAATTTCGTATTCGGAGTCACTTCAAGTTTTATTTAGGAGTAATGTGTATGTAAACATAATGCTGTTCGTTCTTGGAATACATCACGTGACTACAGACTGTTTAATGAATCAGAATTACATACTGATCACATCATCGTATCATTAAATCATTTATTTATTGACTGTTCATATATGACAGCATTATTTATGTATAATTATGTCAATGATGTAATCTTTTATTCACTTTTCATTTGTACAGTATGGTTAACAGGGTGTCCGTGGTATAAGTCTTAATATTAACCAGTACTCTATGTCAGCATTCATGCCACTTATAGTGTATACTTACATGTATGTGCTCAAAACGTTGACGACATGTTAAAGTCAATGGATACATATAAAGCTTCATTTACTATTGTTTTACAATTTTATAAACATATTTGTATTCTTAGATTTTCGATTCTAAGGATTATTACTTGATTATCTGTAACTTGTTCCAATTTGTAAGCACATGTTTCATACACGAGTACAAAGAAAAATAATCTCGTTTAGGAAGCTCTGGTTCTATTTTAATGACTCGTTTCTAATTTATGTTACATGTTTTGTCACAGTGGCCGAACTTGTCAATCATATGACCTACTTCTGTTTAATTTGTAAACCAATATGTTTATGTAGCTTTTTTGATAAGTTCAGAAAATGAATCTTGTTAGCATAGAGCTTACTAGGTACTAAACATTTTTGCTTCACTTGTTCATACAAAACATCAGTCATTATTTTAACTAATCTTGTCATCATTTTACACTGCTTTGTACAAAAGCCGCTTGGATACAAATAACAGACGCCTGTTCATAAAAGTCACCATGTTAACAATGGCCATAACATACACCCAACATTTCAACCAAATAAATCCTTTTATGGACAATTCTATGAAGAGGTCATGTTCCATTTCTATTTTTAATGGCCTATGTTGACCTTGTTGACTGTACGGATGATACATTATTTCAATTTTATAAGATATTACATTTAACACATGTTTATATAATTATAATATGCATTTTATTTGCTTATTTTGTCGTTGTCGAACCATTGCTCAAAATAAATTGAAATGTTTTACTCTAAAGATGTGTTTAATTATTTTTATTGAAGAACGACCCATGAATACATTTCCATTTTGTCCAATAAAAACATGTTCCCATATTCCATCAGATTTATTTCGATACTGACAACCAAAATAATTGCACTCGCACGCATTTTACGCGAAATCGACATTAACTACATTGTCAGTCAGTTTTTAAATTTTTACTCCTTTGAGTAAAAAACATAATAGTCTGTGATTGATGTCATTGGCCATTGCGATTGCAAAGTAACAATCGGATGGGTAAATGGAACAGCCAACCAACCATGTTTTATCGTGAAATAATCAGACCAGAGCAGCTTCCACAGACCTAGCAGCACCCACTCATTCTTGTCTCTAATGTGGCCGACTATTTAGGACTCGGGTTGGCATCGTCAGTCATCTCCGAATCCATATAAACCATAAACCCAACTGAAGTGATGGTCAATGACAAACATCATACATGTAATAAAATGACGTAGAGTAAAATATAGTATATGTGGGCATTGAAGCAGATTCTGGTAGAATACGTTTTACTGAAGTTTATCAATGACATCTCAATCTTGCATAGAAGCCGGGTTTCCAATCAATTGTTCCTGTGTTACCAACCCGTATTAACCTTTCCCTCCACATTTCTGTCCACGAGAAGGTAATAACAAAGGTTTTTAACAGTATATAATATTTTAGATGCACGTGGTATAACAAAACGACCGTGGTAACAACCGATTGCCAAGTGCAAGTTTTATTTAACATCGACTGTAGCGTTTGGATTACCATATTGTCAAATTGATAAATCTAAGTCTTATTATATCTAATGATTTTAATATTTTACATGAATAAACAAAGTAGTGAACACGTATCTCAAATTATGTGTAACTAAATCAGTACACCATTTCGCTGCAGACCTTTACAAGTCGATGCCCCTATCTTTTGGTATGTCTCTATCTTTTGGTTGGTTACTACCTTTTAGTATGCTTCTATATTTTGATATGTTTCTGTCTTTTGGTTGGTTACTACCTTTTAGTATGCTTCTATATTTTGATATGTTTCTGTCTTTTGGTTGGTTACTACCTTTTAGTATGCTTCTATATTTTGATATGTTTCTGTCTTGCAGAGACACATTCAAATAAATAAAATATCAAATCCTTCCTAAAACAATCTGATTGGTACAAGTTAACAAACTGCTTTTGTCATGTATGTTCAATGTAATGAATATTTCCATTAAGTGTCTCACGGGAGGAATAATGTTCTGCATGTTTGATTAAATTTGATTCGAATGATAAAACAATCCTTCTAAAAATCAATGACATTAACCATTAGAGAATTCGACTAAAATTTCAACGTTGAAATCATATGCACTTTTATTTATTTAATTTTGATTTTGGAATATTTTATGCGTGTTCGTGTTTTTAATCAGTGTTCATTGCTTAAATATTTGATAAGTCGCAATAATCAGGTATTTTTTAGCGGTGTTCAGGCTTATGTTTTTATAACATGTGGACACACAGGTAACATGTAGACAGACAGGTAACATGTAGACAGATAGGTAACATGTAGACAGATGGGTAACATGTAGACAGACAGGAAACATGTAGACAGACAGGAAACATGTAGACAGATAGGTAACATGTAGACAGACAGGTAACATGTAGACAGACAGGTAACATGTAGACAGACAGGTAACATGTAGACAGACAGGAAATATGTAGACAGACAGGAAACATGTAGACAGACAGGAAACATGTAGACAGATAGGTAACATGTAGACAGACAGGAAACATGTAGACAGACAGGTAACATGTAGACAGACAGGTAACATGTAGACAGACAGGTAACATGTAGACAGACAGGAAACATGTAGACAGACAGGTAACATGTAGACAGACAGGAAACATGTAGACAGACAGGAAACATGTAGACAGACAGGAAACATGTAGACATACAGGTAACATGTAGACAGACAGGAAACATGTAGACAGACAGGTAACATGTAGACAGACAGGTAACATGTAGACAGACAGGAAACATGTAGACAGACAGGTAACATGTAGACAGACAGGAAACATGTAGACAGACAGGAAACATGTAGACAGACAGGAAACATGTAGACAGACAGGTAACATGTAGACAGACAGGTAACATGTAGATAGACAGGAAACATGTAGACAGACAGGTAACATGTAGACAGACAGGTAACATGTAGACAGACAGGTAACATGTAGACAGACAGGAAACATGTAGACAGACAGGTAACATGTAGACAGACAGGAAACATGTAGACAGACAGGAAACATGTAGACAGACAGGAAACATGTAGACATACAGGTAACATGTAGACAGACAGGAAACATGTAGACAGACAGGTAACATGTAGACAGACAGGTAACATGTAGACAAACAGGAAACATGTAGACAGACAGGTAACATGTAGACAGACAGGAAACATGTAGACAGACAGGAAACATGTAGACAGACCGGTAACATATAGACAGACAGGTAACATGTAGACAGACAGGAAACATGTAGACAGACAGGAAACATGTAGACAGACAGGAAACATGTAGACAGACAGGTAACATGTAGACAGACAGGTAACATGTAGACAGACAGGAAACATGTAGACAGACAGGTAACATGTAGACAGACAGGTAACATGTAGACAGACAGGTAACATGTAGACAGACAGGAAACATGTAGACAGACAGGTAACATGTAGACAGACAGGAAACATGTAGACAGACAGGAAACATGTAGACAGACAGGAAACATGTAGACATACAGGTAACATGTAGACAGACAGGAAACATGTAGACAGACAGGAAACATGTAGACAGACAGGTAACATGTAGACAGACAGGAAACATGTAGACAGACAGGAAACATGTAGACAGACAGGAAACATGTAGACAGACAGGTAACATGTAGACAGACAGGTAACATGTAGACAGACAGGAAACATGTAGACAGACAGGAAACATGTAGACAGATAGGTAGCATGTAGACAGACAGGAAACATGTAGACAGACAGGAAACATGTAGACAGACAGGAAACATGTAGACAGACAGGAACATGTAGACAGATAGGTAACATGTAGACAGACAGGTAACATGTAGACAGACAGGTAACAAGTAGACATACAGATAACATGTAGACAGACAGGAAACATGTAGACAGACAGGTAACATGTAGACAGACAGGTAACATGTAGACAGACAGGTAGTATGTAGACAGACAAGTAACATGTAGACAGACAGGTAACATGTAGACATACAGGTAACATGTAGACAGACAGGTAGTATGTAGACAGACAGGTAACATATAGACAGACGGGTAACATGTAGACAGACAGGTAACATGTAGACAGACAGGTAACATTTAGACATACGGGTAGTATGTAGACAGACAGGTAACATGTAGACAGACAAATAACATGTAGATAGACAGGTAACATGTAGACAGACAGGTAACATGTAAACAGACAGGTAACATGTACACAGACGGATAACATGTAGACAGACAAGTAACATATAGACAGACGGGTAACATGTAGACATACAGGTAACATGTAGACATACAGGTAACATGTAGACAGACAGGTAGTATGTAGACAGACAGGTAACATATAGACAGACGGGTAACATGTAGACAGACAGGTAACATGTAGACAGACAGGTAACATGTAGACATACGGGTAGTATGTAGACAGACAGGTAACATGTAGACAGACGGGTAACATGTAGACATACAGGTAACATGTAGACAGACAGGTAGTATGTAGACAGACAAGTAACATGTAGACAGACAGGTAACATGTAGACATACAGGTAACATGTAGACAGACAGGTAGTATGTAGACAGACAGGTAACATGTAGACAGACAGGTAACATGTAGACATACATGTAACATGTAGACAGACAGGTAACATGTAGACAGGCAGGTAACATGTAGAGAGACAGGTAACATGTAGACAGACAGGTAGCATGTAGACAGACAGGTAACATGTAGACAAAAAGGTAACATGTAGACAAAAAGGTAGCATGTAGACAGACAGGTAACATGTAGACAAAAAGGTAACATGTAGACAAAAAGGTAGCATGTAGACAAAAATGTAACATGTAGATAAAAAGGTAACATGTAGACGAAAAGGTAGCATGTAGACGAAAAGGTAACATGTAGACGAAAAGGTAGCATGTAGACTAAAAGGTAACATGTAGACGAAAAGGTAGCATGTAGACTAAAAGGTAACATGTACACAGACAGGTAACATGTAGACAGACAGGTAACATGTAGACAGACAGGTAGTATGTAGACAGACAGGTAACATGTAGACAGACAGGTAACATGTAGACAGACAGGTAACATGTAGACAGACAGGTAACATGTAGAAAAAAGGTAACATGTAGAGAGACAGGTAGTATGTAGACAGACAGGTAACATGTAGAGAGACAGGTAATATGTAGACAGACAGGTAACATGTAGACAGAGAAGTAACATGTAGACAGACATATAACATGTGGACACACAGGTAACATGTAGAAAAAAGGTAACATGTAGAGAGACAGGTAGTATGTAGACAGACAGGTAACATGTAGAGAGACAGGTAGTATGTAGACAGACAGGTAACATGTAGACAGACAGGTAACATGTAGACAGACTGGTAACATGTAGCCAGACATGTAACATGTAGACAGACTGGTAACATGTAGACAGACAGACAACATGTAGACAGACAAATAACATGTAGATAGACAGGTAACATGTAGACAGACAGGTAACATGTAAACAGACAGGTAACATGTACACAGACGGATAACATGTAGACAGACAGGTAACATATAGACAGACGGGTAACATGTAGACATACAGGTAACATGTAGACAGACAGGTAGTATGTAGACAGACAGGTAACATATAGACAGACGGGTAACATGTAGACAGACAGGTAACATGTAGACAGACAGGTAACATGTAGACATACGGGTAGTATGTAGACAGACAGGTAACATGTAGACAGACGGGTAACATGTAGACATACAGGTAACATGTAGACAGACAGGTAGTATGTAGACAGACAAGTAACATGTAGACAGACAGGTAATATGTAGACATACAGGTAACATGTAGACAGACAGGTAGTATGTAGACAGACAGGTAACATGTAGACAGACAGGTAACATGTAGACATACATGTAACATGTAGACAGACAGGTAACATGTAGACAGGCAGGTAACATGTAGAGAGACAGGTAACATGTAGACAGACAGGTAGCATGTAGACAGACAGGTAACATGTAGACAAAAAGGTAACATGTAGACAAAAAGGTAGCATGTAGACAGACAGGTAACATGTAGACAAAAAGGTAACATGTAGACAAAAAGGTAGCATGTAGACAAAAATGTAACATGTAGATAAAAAGGTAACATGTAGACGAAAAGGTAGCATGTAGACGAAAAGGTAACATGTAGACGAAAAGGTAGCATGTAGACTAAAAGGTAACATGTAGACGAAAAGGTAACATGTACACAGACAGGTAACATGTAGACAGACAGGTAACATGTAGACAAACATGTTACATGTAGACAGACAGGTAACATATACAATATATACATGTATTGGAAATATACACTCACAATGCTTTAGTTGGATTGTTTAGACGTTTTGGTAAGTGTAGTTGGCTGAGACAAATTATGATTGTACATTTTAGTAAACATTCTTGTTTTTTTCGTAACATTTTCGGATAAACAAAGTTGGCAATTACGATAAGTACGAAAGTTCAAAATATTGGACGTTTCCGTAGCATTTCGAACATCCTTGATTCAACTGTATAAGAAATCAGCCACATGCAGCTCTCGAATAATTTATAGAACTACACTGGATTACAACTATTGATGAAATAACTCGGCAATCATCGATGATATATGTTGTTGTTCTAAAACAAATATTGTCAAGCCTTGAAGAAAACGATGACATTGTTTAATACGTTTGATTCGGTCCAAATAATGTATGACAGTGAATGTCTGCCGGCAATGATAACCAGACAATTAACTATCCAATTAGACGACACTGTACACATGAGACCTTTGTCAATGTTAGCATACTGTCAATTTA
This sequence comes from Lutraria lutraria, assembly GCA_964023205.1. Classification (NCBI taxonomy): domain Eukaryota; kingdom Metazoa; phylum Mollusca; class Bivalvia; order Venerida; family Mactridae; genus Lutraria; species Lutraria lutraria. The sequence continues at coordinate 5,839,577 of OZ026850.1, forward strand.
TGAATGGTTCGTGTGACAATCGAACCACATTAATTTGAACTTATCTGAACTGTGGAATAAAAATATGTTAGAAGGTTCGCCGAGCCAGAATGAGTTTTTATTCAAACGCAAACGTTTCTATGTTTTTTTCCCTAAGATTCTGAATAAGAAATATTAAAGGGGCATGCCCTGGAACTGAAGCGTCTCGAATATAAATAAAATTGGTATCATTTGAATGCCTAAATCAATTAATGAAAGTCCTGTAAAATATTTACGAAATGTCCCGCTAGTTGACTCAAAATACACATTTCAAGATTTACCAAACCTGCCGATTACGCCTTAGAAAATACTCGTCATTTTCATAACTCGACCCTTTCGGGATCTGTCAAAAACGGAAAAAAATGTCAACAAACTGTGAAATGGTAAGTATTGCTCATGTCATGTTCATTGTTTGCGACATAAAGCTTATCTATCGATCAATTATAGGTAAATATCATTGTTTTGCTGCTTGAAAGGCAGCGCGCACGCTAACTTAAATTCTCAGACGAATCGGAAATATCGTTGTCGTCAATAAAAGGCTTGTAAGCCTTTTATTTAAACCGACATACAAATACCCACGCGTGCGTTATAGGGCCATTTTTGAAGGCACATTCTTCTTTGACTTTTCGGTAATAATTGTTTTTACAAGTGATAAACGCATTTTTGGTGTACGAAATAAAAGACACAGCAGTTCCTGGGCATGCCCCTTTAAACCACAATTTCCAGATAAGTGGAATACGCATTGTAATAGAACCGCTTGACCCATCAAACTAGATTGAAATACTCGTAGCAATGCTTTATATTATTCCAAAGGGTAATCCATTCCGGTGTCTGTTCTGTCCGCATTTTCGTATGGCTCTCTATGAAGGGTGGATAATTGGGTAGTGGGTTTCAGGGAAGCTTGTATTTGTTGATGGTGGAAGAAGTTTCTGATCTGTATTCATAAGCAATACCAATAATAAGGTCTGGATGAAGTTACCAATAATGATGTCGCTATATCAGAGTAAGATGTTATGAATGATAAGGTCGATATATCAGAGGACGAAGTTACCAATAATAAGGTCGCTATACCAGTGCATGAAGTTACCAATAATGATGTCGATATATCAGAGGATGAAGTTACCAATAATAAGGTCGATATACCAGTGCATGAAGTTACCAATGATAAGGTCGATATATCAGAGGATGAAGTTACCAATAATAAAGTCGCTATACCAGTGCATGAAGTTACCAATGATAAGGTCGATATATCAGAGGACGAAGTTACCAATAATTAGGTCGATATATCAGAGGACGAAGTTACCAATGATAAGGTCGATATATCAGAGGATGAAGTTACCAATGATAAGGTCGATAAATTAGAGGACGAAGTTACCAATGATAAGGTCGGTATATCAGAGGATGAAGTTATCAACAATCAAAGTTAAAAGACATATTATAGTGTAAGATAATAACCAAACACACAAGATTAAACAATTAAAAATTAGATTACTAAACAACATGGTTGACTGCATTCATGTATAAACGGGAAAAATGATAAAGACTGAAAAGCGTGAATAACGAATCTATTACAAATGTAAGCCAAGGTTTGAAATATTCCTGTAATCTCCAGCTTCCCTATGGTAGCCTCGTTCTTTAATTGCGAAATTTATATTTAGAACAAACATCAACATTTCTTACGGCAATATTTATTTTACCATTAAAACTTGGTCAAACTAAGTATTATGTTACAATTAGATTAAAAACCGCCTGGTGGTCCGTGGTGGGTTCCGGTACAGCGGCAGTAGCCATCGAAACAAACGGCCCTCTCTTGATGAACTTGTCCACTTGAGTCAGTATGTGTAGAACAAGCTGGGCATTCAGTTGGCATTGTACATGGGTCTGAAAACCGAAAGTATACTACATAACACCTGCTCAGTCAAAGCTTAAAATATATCAGTTATACATTTAAACAGAACGCATTTATTATCAATTAATGACTCTCTAAATACGTTAAAACCTTGTAAATAAGACCAACTTGGGGACTGAAAAAAAGCTGGTATAGATTTTTGTGTGATCTTCTATTTTCAATTTTAAGTATAGATGAATAATTAAAATACTGTCTTAAGATAAGAGGTGACTGTAATAACTGAGTGGTTTTAAGATAAGAGGTGACTGTAATAACTGAGTGGATTTAAGATAAGGATTGGCTGTAATAACTGAGTGGTTTTAAGATAAGAGGTGACTGTAATAACTGAGCGGTTTTAAGATAAGAGGTGACTGTAATAACTGAGCGGTTTTAAGGTCAGAGGTGACTGTAATAACTGAGTGGATTTAAGGTAAGAGGTGACTGTAATAACTGAGTGGTTTTAAAATAAGAGGTGACTGTAATAACTGAGCGGTTTTAAGATAAGAGGTGACTGTAATAACTGAGCGGTTTTAAGGTAAGAGGTGACTGTAATAACTGAGTGGATTAAAGATAACAGGTGACTGTAATAACTGAGCGGTTTTAAAATAAGAGGTGACTGTAATAACTGAGCGGTTTTAAAATAAGAGGTGACTGTAATAACTGAGTGGATTTAAGATAAGGATTGACTGTAATAACTGAGCGGTTTTAAGATAAGAGGTGACTGTAATAACTGAGCGGTTTTAAGATAAGGGGTGACTGTAATAACTGAGCGGTTTTAAGATAACAGGTGACTGTAATAACTGAGGGGTTTTTAGATAAGAGGTGACTGTAATAACTGAGTGGTTTTAAGATAAGAGGTGACTGTAATAACTGAGCGGTTTTAAGATAAGAGGTGACTGTAATAACTGAGCGGTTTTAAGATAAGGATTGACTGTAATAACTGAGCGGTTTTAAGATAAGAGGTGACTGTAATAACTGACCGGTTTTAAGATAAGAGGTGACTGTAATAACTGAGCGGTTTTAAAATAAGAGGTGACTGTAATAACTGAGTGGTTTTAAAATAAGAGGTGATTGTAATAACTGAGCGGTTTTAAGATAAGGATTGACTGTAATAACTGAGTGGTTTTAAAATAAGAGGTGACTGTAATAACTGAGTGGTTTTAAAATAAGAGGTGACTGTAATAACTGAGCGGTTTTAAAATAAGAGATGACTGTAATAACTGAGCGGTTTTAAGATAAGGATTGACTGTAATAACTGAGTGGTTTTAAAATAAGAGGTGACTGTAATAACTGAGTGGTTTTAAAATAAGAGGTGACTGTAATAACTGAGTGGTTTTAAAATAAGAGGTGACTGTAATAACTGAGCGGTTTTAAAATAAGAGGTGACTGTAATAACTGAGCGGTTTTAAAAAAAGAGGTGATTGTAATAACTGATCGGTTTTAAGATAAGAGGTGACTGTAATAACTGAGTGGTTTTAAAATAAGAGGTGATTGTAATAACTGAGCGGTTTTAAGATAAGAGGTGACTGTAATAACTGAGCGGTTTTAAAATAAGAGGTGACTGTAATAACTGAGTGGTTTTAAAATAAGAGGTGATTGTAATAACTGAGCGGTTTTAAGATAAGGATTGACTGTAATAACTGAGTGGTTTTAAGATAAGAGGTGACTGTAATAACTGAGTGGTTTTAAGATAAGAGGTGACTGTAATAACTGAGCGGTTTTAAAATAAGAGGTGATTGTAATAACTGAGCGGTTTTAAGATAAGAGGTGACTGTAATAACTGAGCGGTTTTAAGATAAGGATTGACTGTAATAACTGAGTGGTTTTAAAATAAGAGGTGACTGTAATAACTGAGCGATTTTAAGATAACAGGTGACTGTAATAACTGAGTGGTTTTAAGATAAGAGGTGACTGTAATAACTGAGCGGTTTTAAAATAAGAGGTGATTGTAATAACTGAGCGGTTTTAAGATAAGAGGTGACTGCAATAACTGAGCGGTTTTAAAATAAGAGGTGATTGTAATAACTGATCGGTTTTAAGATAAGAGGTGACTGTAATAACTGAGTGGTTTTAAAATAAGAGGTGATTGTAATAACTGAGCGGTTTTAAGATAAGAGGTGACTGTAATAACTGAGCGGTTTTAAAATAAGAGGTGACTGTAATAACTGAGTGGTTTTAAAATAAGAGGTGATTGTAATAACTGAGCGGTTTTAAGATAAGGATTGACTGTAATAACTGAGTGGTTTTAAAATAAGAGGTGACTGTAATAACTGAGCGATATAAGATAAGAGGTGACTGTAATAACTGAGTGGTTTTAAGATAAGAGGTGACTGTAATAACTGAGCGGTTTTAAAATAAGAGGTGATTGTAATAACTGAGCGGTTTTAAGATAAGAGGTGACTGTAATAACTGAGCGGTTTTAAGATAAGGATTGACTGTAATAACTGAGTGGTTTTAAAATAAGAGGTGACTGTAATAACTGAGCGATTTTAAGATAACAGGTGACTGTAATAACTGAGTGGTTTTAAGATAAGAGGTGACTGTAATAACTGAGCGGTTTTAAAATAAGAGGTGATTGTAATAACTGAGCGGTTTTAAGATAAGAGGTGACTGCAATAACTGAGCGGTTTTAAGATAAGAGGTGACTGTAATAACTGAGCGGTTTTAAAATAAGAGGTGATTGTAATAACTGAGCGGTTTTAAGATAAGGATTGACTGTAATAACTGAGCGGTTTTAAGATAAGAGGTGACTGTAATAACTGAGCGGTTTTAAAATAAGAGGTGATTGTAATAACTGAGCGGTTTTAAAATAAGAGGTGACTGTAATAACTGAGCGGTTTTAAGATAAGAGGTGACTGTAATAACTGAGCGGTTTTAAAATAAGACGTGACTGTAATAACTGAGTGGTTTTAAGATACGGATTGACTGTAATAACTGAGCGGTTTTAAAATAAGAGGTGATTGTAATAACTGAGCGGTTTAAGATAAGGATTGACTGTAATAACTGAGCGGTTTTAAGATAAGAGGTGACTGTAATAACTGAGCGGTTTTAAAATAAGAGTTGACTGTAATAACTGAGCGGTTTTTAGATAAGAGGTGACTGTAATAACTGAGCGGTTTTAAGATAAGACGTGACTGTAATAACTGAGCGGTTTTAAAATAAGAGGTGACTGTAATAACTGAGCGGTTTTAAGATAAGAGGTGACTGTAATAACTGAGCGGTTTTAAAATAAGACGTGACTGTAATAACTGAGTGGTTTTAAGATAAGGATTGACTGTAATAACTGAGCGGTTTTAAAATAAGAGGTGATTGTAATAACTGAGCGGTTTTAAGATAAGGATTGACTGTAATAACTGAGCGGTTTTAAGATAAGAGGTGACTGTAATAACTGAGCGGTTTTAAAATAAGAGTTGACTGTAATAACTGAGCGGTTTTTAGATAAGAGGTGACTGTAATAACTGAGCGGTTTTAAGATAAGACGTGACTGTAATAACTGAGCGGTTTTAAAATAAGAGGTGACTGTAATAACTGAGCGGTTTTAAGATAAGAGGTGACTGTAATAACTGAGCGGTTTTAAGATAAGAGGTGACTGTAATAACTGAGCGGTTTTTAGATAAGAGGTGACTGTAATAACTGAGCGGTTTTAAGATAAGAGGTGACTGTAATAACTGAGCGGTTTTAAAATAAGAGGTGACTGTAATAACTGAGCGGTTTTAAGATAAGAGGTGACTGTAATAACTGAGCGGTTTTAAGATAAGAGGTGACTGTAATAACTGAGCGGTTTTAAAATAAGAGGTGACTGTAATAACTGAGCGGTTTTAAGATAAGAGGTGACTGTAATAACTGAGCGGTTTTAAAATAAGAGGTGACTGTAATAACTGAGCGGTTTTAAGATAAGAGGTGACTGTAATAACTGACCGGTTTTAAGATAAGAGGTGACTGTAATAACTGAGCGGTTTTAAAATAAGAGGTGACTGTAATAACTGAGCGATTTTAAGATAAGGATTGACTGTAATAACTCAGCAGTTTTAAGGTAAGAGGTGACTGTAATAACTGAGCGGTTTTAAGGTAAGAGGTGACTGTAATAAATGAGTGGTTTTAAAATAAGAGGTGACTGTAATAACTGAGCGATTTTAAGATAAGGATTGACTTTAATAACTCAGCAGTTTTAAGGTAAGAGGTGACTGTAATAACTGAGAGGTTTTAAGGTAAGAGGTGACTGTAATAACTGAGCGGTTTTAAAATAAGAGGTGACTGTAATAACTGAGTGGCTTTAAAATAAGAGGTGACTGTAATAACAGCGATTTTAAGATAAGGATTGACTGTAATAACTGAATGGTTTTAAAATAAGAGGTGACTGTAATAAATGAGTGGTTTAAAGATAAGGATTGACTGTAATAACTGAGCGGTTTTAAGATAAGGATTGACTGTAATAACTGAGCGGTTTTAAGATAAGAGGGACTGTAATAATTGAGCGGTTTTAATGCTTAGAGGCGACTGTAATAACTGAGCGGTTTCAAGATAAGAGGTGACTGTAATAACTGAGTGGTTTTAAAATAAGAGGTGACTGTAATAACTGAGTGGTTTTAAGATAAGAGATGACTGTAACAACTGAGCGGTTTTAAGATAAGAGGGACTGTAATAATTGAGCGGTTTTAATGCTTAGAGGCGACTGTAATAACTGAGCGGTTTCAAGATAAGAGGTGACTGTAAAAACTGAGCGGTTTTAAGATAAGAGGTGACTGTAATAACTGAGCGGTTTTAAGATAAGAGGTGACTGTAATAACTGAGCGGTTTTAAGATTAGAGGTGACTGTAATAACTGAGTGGTTTTAAAATAAGAGGTGACTGTAATAAATGAGTGGTTTTAAGATAAGAGGTGACTGTAATAACTGAGTGGTTTTAAAATAAGAGGTGACTGTAATAACTGAGTGGTTTTAAGATAAGAGATGACTGTAATAACTGAGTGGTTTTAAGATAAGAGGTGACTGTAATAACTGAGCGGTTTTAAGATAAGAGGTGACTGTAATAACTGAGTGGTTTTAAGATAAGAGATGACTGTAATAACTGAGTGGTTTTAAGATAAGAGGTGACTGTAATAACTGAGCGTTTTTAAAATAAGAGGTGACTGTAATAACTGAGCGGGTTTAAAATAAGAGGTGACTGTAATAACTGAGTGGATTTAAGATAAGGATTGACTGTAATAACTGAGCGGTTTTAAGATAAGAGGTGACTGTAATAACTGAGCGGTTTTAAAATAAGAGGTGACTGTAACAACTGAGCGGTTTTAAGATAAGAGGGACTGTAATAACTGAGCGGTTTTAAGATAAGAGGTGACTGTAATAACTGAGTGGTTTTAAGATAAGAGGTGACTGTTATAACTGAGCGGTTTTAAGATAAGAGGTGACTGTAATAACTGAGTGGTTTTAAGATAAGAGGTGACTGTAATAACTGAGCGGTTTTAAAATAAGATGTGACTGTAATAACTGAGCGGTTTTAAGGTAAGAGGTGACTGTAATAACTGAGCGGTTTTAAAATAAGAGTTGACTGTAATAACTGAGCGGTTTTAAAATAAGAGGTGACTGTAATAACTGAGCGGTTTTAAAATAAGAGGTGACTGTAATAACTGAGTGGTTTTAAGATAAGAGGTGACTGTAATAACTGAGCGGTTTTAAGATAAGAGGTGACTGTAATAACTGAGCGGTTTTAAAATAAGAGGTGACTGTAATAACTGAGCGGTTTTAAAATAAGAGGTGACTGTAATAACTGAGCGGTTTTAAAATAAGAGGTGACTGTAATAACTGAGCGGTTTTAAGGTAAGAGGTGACTGTAATAACTGAGCGGTTTTAAGATAAGAGGTGACTGTAATAACTGAGCGATTTTAAGATAACAGGTGACTGTAATAACTGAGCGATTTTAAGATAAGAGGTGACTGTAATAACTGAGCGGTTGTAAAATAAGAGGTGACTGTAATAACTGAGCGGTTTTAAAATAAGAGGTGACTGTAATAACTGAGCGGTTTTAAGGTAAGAGGTGACTGTAATAACTGAGCGGTTTTAAAATAAGAGGTGACTGTAATAACTGAGCGGTTTTAAAATAAGAGGTGACTGTAATAACTGAGTGGTTTTAAGGTAAGAGGTGACTGTAATAACTGAGCGGTTTTAAGATAAGGATTGACTGTAATAACTGAGCGGTTTTAAAATAAGAGGTGACTGTAATAACTGAGCGGTTTTAAGGTAAGATGTGACTGTAATAACTGAGCGGTTTTAAGATAAGGATTGACTGTAATAACTGAGCGGTTTTAAAATAAGAGGTGACTGTAATAACTGAGCGGTTTTAAGGTAAGATGTGACTGTAATAACTGAGCGGTTTTAAGGTAAGATGTGACTGTAATAACTGAGCGGTTTTAAGGTAAGATGTGACTGTAATAACTGAGCGGTTTTAAAATAAGAGGTTATCATAATTAGATTGTCTAAAATATTTTTGTTTAAACGTGATGTTCTATAAATGTCACGTGCTCCTGGCGGCAATTGATTTTGTTTTAGTTTTATAAAGTGTTTTAAAATACTCACTAATATCTTGAAGTGGTCTCATACACAGACACGCTCCGTCGAGACAATGTGCTTCATCATGATGGTTATGTCCTGCTGGGTCAGATTGAGCTGGGCAAGCTGGACAGTCAGTGGACTGACTGCAGACTTTGGCTGTTAACAATAACAAAAATAAAACTGTAAACTACGGTTATAATAGTGAACTAAGATTTACAGATATATAGGAAAGTACATGTAAAGTGAAGGTTTTCTTTTTTATTTCGTTATTATTGATGCAGTAAATAAGAATATAATGAAGTCATTATTGATACAGTAAATAAGAATATAATGAAGTCATTATTGATACAGTAAATAAGAATATAATGAAGTCATTGTTGATACAGTAAATAAGAATATAATAAAGTTATTATTAATACAGTAAATAAGAATATAATGAAGTCATTATTGATACAGTAAATAAGAATATAATGAAGTCATTATTGATACAGTAAATAAGAATATAATGAAGTCATTATTGATACAGTAAATAAGAATATAATAAAGTTATTATTGATACAGTAAATAAGATTATAATGAAGTCATTATTGATACAGTAAATAAGAATATGATGCGATTTTCCGCTGTTTTCGCCAACGTAGTATTGTATGAAATTGAGAACCTACATAGTATGTGTGCAGAATATTATCAGTCGTGTTCTAGCCTATTCGCCTGTTTCCTCCATATCGTCGCCTGAATCTATGAGCTATTTTGAAGATTTTTGCATTGTTGGATTCGTCTCAGAGAGAGAGAGAGAGAGAGAGAGAGAGAGAGAGAGAGACAGAGATATCTTCTCGTGCCCTTGTTTTAGTAATTGGAGATCCCGTTTATAAGTTCCTTTCAACCACATGTTGCGCCTATCTCCTATGTTTTTCAATTGACTTTGAATGTTTATTGGTCTTTTTCTAAACTAGGTAAAAATGGAGTTAGCTCATAATTCTTTTCTGGCTACAATTTTCCTAAGTTCCAAAATGAACCATGTTAGTATGCTGATTGAAGCATTAATCATTTCAATTTTTATGAACCATGGCATACATCCAACCACAACCCTGTCGGCATCAATTAATCTAAATCCATCTACTTTACCATCTGAACAACATCCACGGGAAAGCTTGAGCAAGTAACCTCCGTACATTTATTGTTATCTATTTACATGAGCTAGTGTTAGACTAGAAACAAGAGGACGCCAGTCTGCACACATGAGACCTGAACCCACACCGCTACTGCGGAAGCGCCAATGCAGAAATAAAACAATTTACAAATCTACTTACAACAAGTGCATACAGAATGCTCACAAGCATCTACTGATCCACTTGGACACGGAAATGCACAAGTAGCCGGATCATTATTCGTACACAAGGTCGCACACGCTACAAAAGAAATCATGATGTCACAAATCAAAATCAAGCATAAAACATAACATTTACACTTATTATACATTAATCACACACACACACACACACACACACACACATATATATATACACATATATATAGGGAGGGGGGGGGGGGCGGTATCGCATAGGTAATTACAAATTGCAATATATGGCAGATTTTTATTACCCAACATATGATCAGTCAAACCATTGATAAAATCATTGTTTGCATTTATAATAGTTCAAATTTGGCGTATTACCAATTTATAGATTTAAAAGCTAATCTGTAATAATATTATATACTTATGTAAAGTCATTGTATGATGTTCATTGCAAGTGATTTGAAACAAATATTACATATAGTTGGTCTTCTAGATATACCAATATCGCATAAGTTCTATACATCGACGGTTACTCTGTATATAGGTAAAATAACTATAAATGTATTATATTTCGAAGTGCCTACGTTATTTCTCCGAAATGTGCCGAAATTCGTTCCGAAACCTTAACGAATACCTGCCGATTGATTGACGACTATTACGAATGCGATACGTACCCTAACGTTTAAAGAATCCCCAACGAATCACATGCGATATTCTATCGGAATTGCCAAATATTAAGCATATTAAGGTAGTCTTGATGCCGTAAGCACGGTACGTAGATTGTAGCGATACATTCTAAATCTCACTTACCAATGGCGACAAGAGCAGCAAAGACAACAAGTGTTAGCTTCATGATTTCAGTGTATTCTCTGATCTAACCTTTGTAGATATTGGTTCTGTCTTTAAATAGAGAGATGGAGGACTTATCTTTAATAAAGTAGGCCAAAAGACATACGAGGGCTGTCCCTTAAGTATGCTGCAAACATATTTACAAACATATACCAAACATTATACAGACTTAAATAATAACATTTATTCCATCATATATACAAACATACGAGGGTAAATAGAGTTACATTCCAAAAGGTGAGAATGTAACTCTATTTTCTGAAATTGTTAATCATTATTTCGATATGCTTTGACAAATGTATATATATACAATGCATATATATGTTTATCCAAATTTTACAGCCGCGTTTATATATATATATATATTTTTTATTTTTATTTTTTATTGTATAAACCCCTTATTTGCATGTTTCGTACATGTATTGAGTGAATAAAAGATATATTCTGTTTTGCTTAACACTATCCAGTAAAAATATACAATCTAAAGTTTCATAACAACACTCATCTACTTACACTTAAGTTGAAATGTTTAAACAATTGCCCAGAGCAGTCAAGCATGTCCCTCTACAACCAATATAATTATATTTACAAATTTAATATCGACACCGACCCAACCATTTTATAATCAAACCAGTTTATCTACATTTTAATAAAGAGCTAGCCATTTATAGATGATGTACCCGCTTCTTGTAAGGATTAAATAAAAAACAACAGCAACCACATTTAAACTCACACGAAAAACAACAGAACAAATATATATATATTAATGAAGTTCACATGAGGTTTTTTGTTTTCTATATCTTTGTAGTCGAACTGACTTTATAAAAGTTGATCACCGCTTTATAGTAAAAAATATACCCTAAATTACATTTAAAAAATGTCACAGAATAAGACCCCTTTTCAATGATATTCTATAAAAATACGTCTAACTTTTCGTTCCAGAGAATGCATATCGCTCTTACCTTAACGCAACATAATAAAACAATAGGGACAATTAATGCTTTAAAACAAAGTTTGGATGGTTTCAGGCAATTATTTTGTCACACATGAGACCAAATCTAAGCTTCAAGTCAAATCCGCTCTCGTGAACTTGAACAAGAAACGTTTAAATGTGACCCTATTTCTTTTAGTAGATAAACATGTGACCAACCCAAAATTGCCCAAATTCTCATACTAATGCAAGATTGTCAGTCTATCACAAGTCGTATGACAAATTAGTCCGTGGCCGAGTAGTTAGGGTGTCCACCTTCGGAGCGAGAGATCGAAGGTTCGAACCACAGTGAAGACTGGGTCAGAACTGATGCGGTCTGTTCGTGAGCCGCCAGCTAGTTAAAAAATGGTTACCGTAGGCCCATCTCAGCCAGGCGCCGGACAAAAGGAGAAGTGATTCGGGAAGTACTGAACGAACATAAGACAGGTGTCTCATAAGCCAATTTGGCTGGTCCTTACAATAGGGGTGACACTATGATGAACAAAAACCTGTACCTTAACCAGTAACCTCAAAGTGAACGATAACAGAGTTATCAGTAAAGACATTCAACTGTGAGGTAGGACGAGCTTTATGAACGACTAAGTCATTGCAATGTCGGACACAATCTGGATAATCAAATAATAAAATTCAATTTTCTCCCCGGATGGTGGCAACAAGAAACAATTCAGTTCGCTAAATCAAACCAAATGCAGCACACCATTGTTCAGTAAAACCTCGCGTTGTTATCATTTCATTAATAGCACAGACTTATAACAACGAGTACTTATTGCTCACTTTCAATATTTCCTATAACTTTATAATGAGACTAATTCGATAAATAGGCCGATATTTTGGTGACGAATGTATCTCGTCTTGATTTTTCCGCTAGAAATTGGACAACTGCAAACAATCGCACCAAGCTATAAGAACTGTATTATCTATTGACCTTATTTCTGACCGGGATTTTATATTACATATTGTTTGACTCTACATTTTAAGAAATGTTAGACAGATATAAAAGAACGTGACTAAGACGGCTGACCTAAGTGAACATCAAACACTTTTCACGACAAATCTGCTTAAAAGACAAAAAATACAAACACGATTTTCTTCACATGGCTGCTATCTCGGGAAATGACCAAAATAAATACGTTACTACTTCTCGGATCTTGTAAAACTATCTGCAATGTTATATCAGTACTATAAGCATGTGGTGTCTTAAACTATCAGCAATGTTATATCAGTACAATGAGCATGTGGTGTCTTAAACTGTCAGCAATGTTATGTCAGTACAATAAGCATGTGGATCTAAACTATCGGCAATGTTATATCAGTACAATAAGCATGTGTTGTCTAAAACTATCAGCAATGTTATGTCAGTACAATAAGGATGTGGTGTCTTAAACTAGCAGCAATGTTATATCAGTACAATAAGCATGTGGTGTCTTAAACTATCAGCAATGTTATGTCAGTACAATAAGCATGTGGTGTCTTAAACTATCAGCAATGTTATGTCAGTACAATAAGCATGTGGTGTCTTAAACTATCAGCAATGTTATGTCAGTACAATAAGGATGTGGTGTCTTAAACTAGCAGCAATGTTATATCAGTACAATAAGCATGTGGTGTCTTAAAATATCAGCAATATTATGTCAGTACAATAAGGATGTGGTGTCTTAAACTATCAGCAATGTTATATCAGTACAATAAGCATGTGGTGTCTTAAACTATCAGTAATGTTATATCAGTACAATAAGCATGTGGTGTCTTAAACTATCAGTAATGTTATATCAGTACAATAAGCATGTGGTGTCTTAAACTATCAGTAATGTTATATCAGTACAATAAGCATGTGGTGTCTTAAACTATCAGTAATGTTATATTAGTACAATAAGCATGTGTTGTCTTAAACTATCAGTAATGTTATATCAGTACAATAAGCATGTGGTGTCTTAAACTATCAGCAATGTTATGTCAGTACAATAAGGATGTGGTGTCTTAAACTAGCAGCAATGTTATGTCAGTACAATAAGCATGTGGTGTCTTAAACTATCAGCAATGTTATGTCAGTACAATAAGCATGTGGTGTCTTAAACTATCAGCAATGTTATGTCAGTACAATAAGCATGTGGTGTCTTAAACTATCAGCAATGTTATGTCAGTACAATAAGCATGTGGTGTCTTAAACTATCAGCAATGTTATATCAGTACAATAAGCATGTGATGTCTTGAACTATCAGTAATGTTATATCAGTACAATAAGCATGTGGTGTCTTAAACTATCAGTAATGTTATATCAGTACAATAAGCATGTGGTGTCTTAAACTATCAGTAATGTTATATCAGTACAATAAGCATGTGGTGTCTTAAACTATCAGCAATGTTATATCAGTACAATAAGCATGTGGTGTCTTAAACTATCAGTAATGTTATATCAGTACAATAAGGATGTGGTGTCTTAAACTATCAGTAATGTTATATCAGTACAATAAGCATGTGGTGTCTTAAACTATCAGTAATGTTATATCAGTACAATAAGCATGTGGTGTCTTAAACTATCAGTAATGTTATATCAGTACAATAAGCATGTGGTGTCTTAAACTATCAGTAATGTTATATCAGTACAATAAGCATGTGGTGTCTTAAACTATCAGCAATGTTATGTCAGTACAATAAGCATGTGGTGTCTTAAACTATCAGCAATGTTTTGTCAGTACAATAAGCATGTGGTGTCTTAAACTATCAGCAATGTTATGTCAGTACAATAAGGATGTTGTGTCTTAAACTAGCAGCAATGTTATATCAGTACAATAAGCATGTGATGTCTTAAACTATCAGCAATGTTATGTCAGTACAGTAAGGATGTGGTGTCTTAAACTAGCAGCAATGTTATGTCAGTACAATAAGCATGTGGTGTCTAAAACTATCAGCAATGTTATGTCAGTACAATAAGCATGTGGTGTCTTAAACTATCAGTAATGTTATATCAGTACAATAAGCATGTGGTGTCTTAAACTATCAGTAATGTTATATCAGTACAATAAGCATGTGGTGTCTTAAACTATCAGTAATGTTATATCAGTACAATAAGCATGTGGTGTCGTAAACTACCAGTAATGTTATATCAGTACAATAAGCATGTGGTGTCTTAAACTATCAGCAATGTTATGTCAGTACAATAAGGATGTGGTGTCTTAAACTATCAGTAATGTTATATCAGTACAATAAGCATGTGGTGTCTTAAACTATCAGTAATGTTATATCAGTACAATAAGCATGTGGTGTCTTAAACTATCAGCAATGTTATATCAGTACAATAAGCATGTGGTGTCGTAAACTATCAGTAATGTTATATCAGTACAATAAGCATGTGGTGTCTTAAACTATCAGTTATGTTATATCAGTACAATAAGCATGTGGTGTCTTAAACTATCAGTAATGTTATATCAGTACAATAAGCATGTGATGTATTGAACTATCAGTAATGTTATATCAGTACAATAAGCATGTGGTGTCTTAAACTATCAGTAATGTTATATCAGTACAATAAGCATGTGGTGTCTTAAACTATCAGTTATGTTATATCAGTACAATAAGCATGTGGTGTCTTAAACTATCAGGATCCTGGCATCCAGAATTCAAAAGGTGGTCAAATCTATTTTTTTCTTTGATAACTTTTTAAAATATGTTATTTGACAATGTTATAAAGAGTTTGACCACGAAATTTTAAAATATAATGGTTTACATGACAGAAAAACCTATATCCTTCTATGCGGCTAAACCCTGTGTATCATGGATCAATAAATTATCATAATTTAATTACTTAAAATGAATTTGCACAGGAAATTGCATGTGTCGATGTATTTAACATAATTGTATATAGATATACTTAAAAGTATCAGATATTAGCGCATTGTATGAAAAAGAAACAATTTTTTATTTTTTCTAATGCTTTGGAGACTTATTATTTACGAGCTCTTTTGGCAAAAAAAAAGAAACAAGAAAAATCATGCTTTGTTATATTTTTAATTGACAGTGTATATTTAAAATAGTCCCCCTTAACGAACATAATAAAGGCAAGAAACAATACCTCACCAGGCTTAATGTTGCACAATACAGCATAAGATAACCCTAGGGTCAGAAAATGTTCATATTTCTAGCATTATTTAGCCAGCAAATACATTCCAATGCAGAGGAATGCGTTAGGATCCCAATACCTTAATAGAAACTGTTTCAAATGCATTTACAAAACAAAAAAATTAATAGTTATACCGACCCGTTAGCGAGGTTTGTAATAAATTTTTTTTTTCAAAGTGTGCAGTAGCTAGTAATTTCTCACTGTATGTCATGACAGGCAAACAGTTGAAAGGTGTAGCTTTTCCTTGGTCATTGTGGTTAATTGGCTTAAAGATGTACATTGTGTAAAGACTATATATACTTGACCTTCAAATTCTAATTCATAATGATGATAACACAGGCCTTTAATTTTTTCTAACACATTTAATATCCAGACAGTACTCTCAGTGCTTTGGTTTCAGTTGAATTGTGTCGTAAACTGGAAACCTATGATATTTCTTTTTCTGTAGTTGACTAAAGATGCAACGGTCCAATTTACAGTCAAAAATGATGTGGACCAACTGTCAATACAGCTATGTAGATACAAGTATTTTTAATTTGTGAAAACTCAACATGTGATTATCCTACAGTTTTAGTGAAGTTATCCCATTAGATAAAGGGATTGACCTGTTCCAATATAGAATATTTGTACAGTTCAAAATATTGGACTGTCCTAATTTTTGTCACATGAAACCATTCATTTGTCACAGCTGTAAAATGCTGTCAAAATTTATGCTAAATAACTAAATCACTAATTCATATCATGCACGATTTCATCCTAAAAGCTTGCTGTAGATTTACCAGATCCCGATGATGCTGTTCATAATTGAAGGACTTTCATACATGAAAAGTGATACGGTTTATATACATTAACTGTGAAAAAACAAGGTTTGTAAAATGAGACAGATTTTTTTATATAAAAAAACAAAGGAAATGTATAAAAGTAGTCAAAAAATAAGAACTCTTTATATTAAAATGGTCTTAGTATTAGTGTAAACAAAGTTTTACTACATAGCTAACACATTCACAATAAAACTACCAAGGAAAATATAATGAAAAAAACACATACATTTTTAAATCAGTTTTTAATAATCTTATTTATGTTCTTTGAGCTATGTGCAATCAATAGCAGACAATAAGCAATAAACAACAGCCATGATGGCCCTATACATCACCCACCAGAAGAATCTGATGAATTTACAACTTGGTAAACAACTGACTCGATGTGAAGAAGGAAATATGACATAAGAACTTATTTTTACATTAGTAGATAACCACTTGACAATATGACACACTGGATAATTAGGCCATGTGTTCTTCTAATCAAGATTTTACAGTTGTTTTACAATTGAGTCTATAACTCTATATGGTACATGTGGCTTATGGGGCGGGGACAATATTGACTCCAATGGAATATTTTGTACAATCACAGCATATCACTGAGCTTCAGTTAAAACAGAACTACAGATTTATGTACATTTACTTATAGGGTATATTCAAATTTAACGCTTTAAAAAAATCTTCACTTCAAATGTAATGGCTGCAGCTTTAAATTCTTAAATTTCTTAATATTTTTGAACCCCAAAAAAGAACATGAGTATTTATTGCACTCCTTTTTAAAACAAAAAAACATGTTAGAGGAATTGAAAGATAACCTTGTTTTTCTTCTTAACCTTAACCACTGCCAATTTTCTTAAAAAAATGACCTATTTTAAATTGAAGAATCCTTAGTTTCTTTAGTTCAACTGAAAAATGGTTATACAATATTTAATGGAATTATTTAATGCAATTTTGCATTTTGATCAAGAATAAAATAAAAAAACGTAAACCAAAAGTAAAATATAGTATTTGAGATTTATGTGTAAGTTATGACCTCAAAGTAATCCGGTGTGTTTTCCTCTCGTGCATATTTTATAGCAAGAAAACATGTTTCCAAAACCACTATCGTATTTTTTCAATATCATTGAAAAAATACTATTTATAGAACAGCTGTGTTTTCCCGCAGTCATATTATGCACACAGCGTAAAGTGACGTCACGCGCTCTACATATTTGACGTTTACAAAAGCAAAATCCACAGCGTAGTGAGTGTTTTTAGAAAAAGAAAGGCTCGTTTCAACGGTAATTATTATCTTGGGATAATATCAGCTATTGTCTTTTTTTGGCATAAATATTTTTATAGCAAAAAGCTAATGGGACTTTAAGATTAAAACGTGAATTATGACCTTGCTTTCATAAAACCTGAGAAATCATAATTACTTTGATTTATTCGTGAAAACTGCGCTGTAGGAAGAAAAATGGTAGGCAAGCACTGTTAAAGTTTACCACAGTTGTTTGATAGAGTAATCTCCCTTTGACACTACAAAAAGCGTAATATGCTTGTGTCTAATACCACACCATTCGAAAGGTATGTGATTTAGGTCAGAATACAGTTTAAACGGTGTATAACACCCTTTCCCCATCATAAGTCCTTTCCCACATGAAAATATTGGCAAGATGTATTGCTGATTATCAAGTCTTGAGTTCGGTACCCAGTGCTGGTTTATTATTTTGTAATTTAATGATAAAAAAAAATATAAAGAAATAAACATTTCTTCTTATGAAAAGATTGTCGCCTTTGTGTGTTTAAAAAACTTCTCGGGTCATTTAAAGGTTTCTAAAACCTCTTTAGAACACCCCCATTAATCTGAGAAGAGATAAACATTGGTTTGATTTGCTTGTGTTTTACGCCAGTTTTCAACAGTATCTCATTTATTAACCAGTGTGCTGTTATCCTAACCAGTGCATTGCTAACCTAACCAGTATACTGTTGACATAAGAGACAAGAAGACGACATGGTATCATGGCTAGAGGAGAACGAACTTCTCTACAACAAATGACTTAACGCTACAAGGACTCAAAAACGAAAGACAAGACTCTCTGTGGTAGCCCAAGGCATGGCTGGCGTGGACAAAGACGTACAGGTCTTAAAGATATGGTACAGGTCTCTTCGAACCCGCTTTACCCGCTAAGACTGGGGATGGCGCGACCAAATTGACGGAGAGGAACCGCTGGATCTTTGCGAACTTTGACTGGCTGAGAGTACATATCGTCGAAGTCTGGAAGAAAACAATAGTCAGTATAATACCCCTGTCACACTATGACCCGTTGCCTTGGCACGGCGTTGATATATTTTCTAGTAAAATCTGATATTTTTCGTTAAAATGGAAGATGTTACAGAGTCCTTACAGCGACCAAGACGTTGCTATGGAGCTCACTTGTTGGCGATTGTCGGACTCTGTATAATATACACACATAAGTGTATCAAATTGATGGAGCATGTACAAACGCTTTGTTCTCTATAACTATAAAAGCAATTTAGGAATTTCATAAAATCATACTTTTGGTTTCAACAGAGTAAATAACATATATATAGATAAGTTATGCGTCTTTGTTTTTGTGCGAACTACTGATATCATGACACGAGACGAATAGTCATGACAGTAAGAAGAGTCATCGGCTTGAACACATCCTATTGATCTTGAAGCTGTAACTACATTTATCCTATCTATATGTCAACCAGTTTTTTAATCTACTAGAAGAATCCGTGTATTAACACCAAAAACAATGGAACAATACACAGAAAAGATAAAAACGTTTGAAAAGAAAATTGAATGGAACTTGGGTGTAGTCAGAGAAATACTATGTGTGGACATTAATTCAAGTAACATAGTCTTAGAGGAGCTAGAACAGTCATTATTAGAACAAACAAACACTTTAGATAACATTTTGTTAGAATACAAGGAATTCCTTAATAGAACCAATACTGAAGAGTCATTGCGAACTCTCAATGAAATAAAACAAAAACATGATAAGATGATTTGCGAAGTAACTGTGTTTAAAGATAAGATTACATCAAGGAAGCAAATTAGTATGCGTAGTGTTTTCACGCCTGAAAGGGCTGGATCACATCTTCGAAAACCAAGGCAGCAGCGGCTAAGGCCAGATTACAATACTTACAGAAGGAAGCTAATTTAAAAAAGGAAAAGGCATTATTGATGGAAAAACAAGCAGTTGAGGCAGCGAGAACTGCAAGACTAAATAATGAGTTGGATATTGATATACAATTGGTCAAGGAACAAATGACTGCTGCAGAGATTCAAGCTGAGGCCGATGCCAGTGATTCAGAACTCGGAAGTATGTTAGATCATGATGTAGTTTCGCCAACTGAAAATATGCAGAATAAAACATCATTGAACAGTGCCCTTCAACAAGATACTGTAAATAACAACAATAATTGTGATCAATTAACCAAATTCCTTCTTAGAAAAGATTTAGCTGTGTCAATACTTTCAAACTTTAATGATAAGTCTGAAAATTATGAATCTTGGAAGAACAGCTTTAAGGGCGTATGCACAGATTTGGGTGTGTCATCCGCGGAAGAAATGGACTTGTTAGTGAAATGGCTCGGACCAGATTAAAAAAGACATGCGATTACTATTCGCTCAGCTTACACGCACAATTCGGATATTGGAATACAAAAGATTTGGGAGCGTTTGAGTGAACGCTACGGAACAGTTGAAGGAATTCATAGATCTATACTGAAGAAATTAGAAAATGTGAAAAGAATTCTACCGAGAGAAATGGACAGATTGTATGAATTGTATGATGTTTTATGCGAACTTATGGCGCTTAAGTCCAACCCAAAGTACACTGCGATATTATCATACTTTGACTCTAGTGTAGGTGTGGCACCAATACTTGAAAAATTACCACATTTCTTGCAAAATAAATGGGTTACAGTGGCAGGCAACTACAAAGAGAATAACGATGGGACATTCCCACCATTGGTAGTGTTTGTTGAGTTCGTCAAAAAACAAGCAAAGATGAGAAACGACCCAAGTTTATTTTCGCAAACGGAACAAGAAAAAATTCGTTCAAATGATTCAAGACCACAAAATCAACAAAGGGTCAAACCAAGTGTGCATGTTACAAGCAGCAAAACTGACATAAATAATTACGGAACTAGGAATGAGGAGCTTCATTGCTTTTTACACATATCAAATGGGCACAATTTAGACAATTGTCGTTCCTTTAAGCTAAAAGACTACAATGATAGGAGACAATTCATCAAAGAAGAAAGACTGTGTTTCAAATGTTTTTCTCAAGATCACATATCGAAACAATGTAGAAAACAAGTTGTATGCGCAAAGTGTGGTAAACTTCACAATACTCTTCTTCATATTGAAAGGGACCCCCTTTGGAATCAGGGCGGGGAGAGACAGCAAAATGATCGATCGCTTCCAGAATTATTGCCTACATCTCGATCAACACAGAATGTTGTGCAGTCGTCTTGTTTAGAAATGTGTGGTAGTATGAACTTTGTAGGTAAATCATGTGCCAAAATCTGTTTGGTTCAAATTTCCAATGCCGAAATCAGGAAATCTATGTTAGCCTATGCAATAATAGATGACCAGAGCAATCAGTCCTTAGCTAGATCAATTGTGTTTGAAACACTTGGCTTGCCAGCCTCTCAGATAGAATATACAATGAACAGCTGTAATGGACAGAAATCTTTAAATGGGCGAATGGCGGACTGTGTGATAAAATCCCTCGACGGACTCCAAAAGTTTGAAATGTCGTCCGTGTATGAATGCGAAGATATTCCGAATACGCGATATGAGATTCCAACGCCTGATGTTGCTAGATTCCACCCTCACCTTCTAGAAATCGCATGTGAGATTCCAGAGCTCAATCCAGCAGAGATAAGCTTGCTGATAGGTCGAGATGCCATCGATGTACACCGTGTACTCGACCAGAAGTTTGGACCGAGAGGTACCCCTTACGCGCAGAAGCTCAGTGAGCTGCCCTTAGGTTGGGTCGTTGTCGGAGAAGTATGCATTGGTACTCACAAGCCTAATCATGTTATAGTGAATAAAACTTACCTGCTACCCAACAGACGTCAGTCAATTTTCCAACCTTGCACAAACTTGAGGACAGTAGTACAATCACCCTACGACCCAGTTTTCGATAGAACTAAAGATGACGAAGCTGTGTCATTTTCGTTTGACGACAAGCAATTTATTAGTAAAATGGAACAAGGCTTCAGAAAGGAGAATGGAATGTGGACAGCACCCCTGCCTTTCCGTGACAATAGACCTCATTTACCAAACAACTATGTTTATGCATTGAATAGGGCGAGGTCTTTCAAGGCAAATTTAGTCAAGAATCCGTTAAAACAAAGTCAAGTTTTTGAATTCATGGACAAGCTGATTAACAGTGGTCATGCGGAAGTCGCTCCCAAGTTAGATCCCAATGAAGAACGATAGTACTTACTGGTATTTGCTGTATATCACCCACGTAAACCTGATCAGGTCAGATGTGTTGTCGATTCGTCAGCGGTTTTCAGAGACATTTCGCTCAATAAGGTATTATTACCTGGACCAGACTTCACAAACAGTCTCCTTGGTATCTTGCTTCGATTTCGTAGAATGCCCGTGGCAGTGGTTGCTGATATACAACAAATGTTCTACAGCTTTCACGTCCATGATTATTTGAGATTCTTTTGGCACGAAAACAATGTTATTACAAATCCATTGGTTGAATATAGAATATAGGATGACAAAACATGTATTTGGCAACAGCCCCTCGCCAGCAATAGCCACATACTGCCTCAGAAAATCAGTTGAAGCTGCGGATGGTGATGTGAAAGACGTCGTTAACCAAGATTTGTACGTGGATGATGTGTTGACCTCAAAGCCAAGTGTTCATGACGCCATAGACTTGATGAGAAGAACCCAGAAATCCTTATCTGAAAGCAATATAGTGCTACATAAGGTAGCATCAAACAAAGAAGAAGTGGTTGCCGCATTTCCATCGGAGCAAAGGGACTCCAGGACTTGAATCTTGAATTCGAAACATTACCCACTCAAAGAAGCCTTGGCATGCTGTGGGAGATGCATTTCACTTCAGCGTATCCTCTGTCAACAAATCTTTTACCAAACGCGGAGTTTTGTCAGTTGTAAACAGTATTTACGACCCAATCGGATTCTTGGCACCAATCAGCATCCGAGGTAAGCTTATTCTAAGAAACCTGATGACAAATACAAAATATTTGGGATAAACCATTACCACCATCACAAATGAGCAACTGGATCAAATGGAAGAGCTCGTTAGACCATTTGGAACAGATTCAGATATCTAGACGTTTGTCCGATGTACCACTAACTAATTCCACACCCTTGCAAGCAAATGTATTTTGTGATGCTTCAGAATCAGCAATAGCAGCTGCAGTTTACCTGACAATACAATACTCAGAACAGCCCCTGAACGTCAGTTTCGTATTTGGCAAAGCAAAGGTAGCACCACTTAGTGGTCACACAATGCCAAGACTTGAACTCTGTGCTGCAGTATTGGCAGTCCAAGTTGGAAACGTCGTCCAAGAAAATCTTGATGTTCTGTTTTCTAGCATTAATTACTATACAGTCAGACAGTAAAACAGTGTTAAGCTATATCCATAATTCATCTCGGCGTTTCGCGAAATATGTAGGCAACCGGGTAGAAACGATTCGAAGAGACAGAAAACCAAAACAATGGAAAAATGTGTCAACCCAATTGAACACTGCAGACATTAGATCTAGAGGGACAGAGGTAAAGAAGATTCAGGAAAGTTTGTGGCTTCAAGGTCCACCAGTTTCATTTTTGTTGCACCGCAATAATAAACAAGAAAATGGTATCCCGAAGAGTATGAACATTTTTTGAAAGGGAAGCCTCCCAAAAGTAATAGCAGTATTGTCAAATTGAATCCATACCTTGATGACAGAGGAATAATCAGAGTAGGTGGGTGGCTCAACAGAAGTGCTAATATATCGTCAACAGAAAAGAATTCAATAGCCATCTCAGGAAAGTACCATATAGCTAAACTACTCTGTGGACATTACCATGAAAAAGTATATCACTAGGGTAGACATTTCACAGAGTTCGTGCTGCTGGTTTTTGGATTACTGGTTCGAAACGCCTGGTATCTAGTCTGATTTACAAGTGTGTACCATGTCGAAAACAGCGTGGAAAGTTCAACCAACAAAAGATGGCTGATTTACCAGCCGACCGAATAGAGTAGGCTCCTCCATTCACACATGTCGGTGTTGATAGGTTTGGACCATGGTATGTCGTATGTCGTAAAACCAGAGGCGGACAAGCAAGTTCAAAACGATGGGCCATACTGTTTACGTGCTTATGTATTCGAGCAATTCACATCGAAGTCGTAGAAGATATGTCCTCCTCATCATTTCTAAATGCGCTGAGACAATTTATATCATTGAGAGGGAAAGTCAAACAATTTAGGTCTGACAGGGGCACTAACTTTGTAGGTACAACTGAACAAGCCAACATCAACACCATTAACGTCGAAGATCAGTCTGTAAAGAATTTCCTCTGTGATTCCGGGACAACATGGTTATTCAATACACCACACAGTTCCCATATGGGCGGTGCGTGGGAGCGCATGATAGGGATAACACGCAGGATATTAGAAAACATGTTGCTTAAGGTCGACAATCTAACCCATGAAGTGTTAGTTACACTGATGGCAGAAGTGTCTGCAATTGTCAACTCTCGTCCGTTGATTCCAGTTTCCTACGACATAGAAGATCCAGCAATACTTACACCGGCTACTCTTCTAACACAGAAAACTAGTTCAGACGTCCAACCGATTAACCCTACAAACGTGAAAGATCTATACAAAAGTCAGTGGCAGCGCGTTCAACATTTGGCAGACCTGTTCTGGAAACGATGGAAACGTGACTACCTATATACCTTACAAAAGAGACATAAATGGTCAAACGAAGTAAGAAATGTGAACATAGGCGACATTGTGTTAATTCGTGATTACGAAACAGGAAGAATGGACTGGCCTATGTGCCGTGTGACTGATGTTTATTCAAATGATGATGGACTTGTTCGTAAGGTCAGAGTTCGAGCTCTGAAAAACGGAAAACAGGTGTATTATACGCGTCCAATTGTAGAGACAATCATGCTGATGAGTGTTTTAAATATGTAGTGATTACTAGTATTTAACACTTTGTAAATGTGTACTGACTGTCAGAATAAAACTATTGAGTCAAGTTGAAGAAAGTCGACAAGTGAGAGAAAATTTGTACCTCAACAGTGAAGATTGTAAAAAGCTATAAAATTCTGTTTAATGCATAATTATGATATGGTATCAGTGAAGCTGTGTCATGTAAAATATCATCATTTTAAGACTGTTTGTTAAAAGTATTTTTCCCATTTGTTTGTGTGTTATTATAGACATAAATGTTTGTAAATTAAAGGACCAAAGTCTTTAAGGCGACACAGTTAAATCAGTAATATGTTTTTGTTTGTTTTTGATACATTTCCATTTACATTGTTTTGGGCTCGAACCACTATGCATAATATATGTGTGCATTTTTTTTGTAATAAGGCTGACACTGCACATTTGATGTGTATTACATTTATAATATGTATACTTTAAAGAATTGTATCTTGTATTTGCGAAATCCTGATGGATAAGATTTTAATTTATTCTAGTCATGCTTGTTTTTTTACAGTTTATATCAGTTTCAAATACAAACTTCAGTCATGTTTCATTTTTGCAATTGTTTTTGTTCTATAAATATTGGTAACCTAACATTGTCATACGTTTCAGAAACATTTCAATATACTTTATTGTTGTTTATACCATTTAAGTTTAAGGATTCATTGTACCTTTTTTTACATTGTTCTTAAGATGTTTTAATCCAAATGGAAAGACCCTTGTTAAGGTATTTTGCACCTTAAAGTATCTTTAAGGTATCGTTTCCATTTTTCTGAATTAAGTTTGAACTTGTATATTAATGATATTTTTGTAAAATATCAGGCGGGGAGTGTGTTGGATTTCCTCCTTTTCAGTAGTTAATTTACTTTTTCGTCATTTTTGCTCGTGCTCTTTGCTGTAGTTAAAAAACGCTCGGAAAACGTCTGACTCGAAAACTTACTTTCAAAGAAAATAATGGTCGATTAGAGCCCCCACAGTGTAAGTTTATACGTTTTGCAGTGGCATAAATGTTTTATCTTTTGTATTAAACCAGTACTTTGTTTTCATATGCATCATATATTAGTGCAGTCTCTTACACACCGGTTCGTTACATTCACTGTATGTGAGAGATAACGAACGACAACTCTGCTAGGATGATTGATATTAGTGCGGAGTCATTTCGTAAAGTAACGTTCGCCCTCAAGTCGATTAGCACAACCTTAGGTTAGTTTCGTACTGCTGTTTTTCGTACTTCATGATCTTAATTAGATATTCGTATCTTAGTTAGTCATTATGTATTTTGTTATCATAAATGTTCTTATGTAGACTTTTCTTTGATCAGGATTTGATCGTACAACTTTCGTTTTGAATATTGTAAACCAAGCATTCTTATATTTGTTAAGGCAAGTTAGTCATATAGTTGAATATATTTTGTTTATATTTTCAGCTTCTTACCAATTATTTCTTTGAAATAAAAGGTTATCTACATGACTATTCGTCTCGTGTCATGATAACTGAAGACATTTCAACCGTCAGTAGGCCATTTAATCATTTGTACAAATAACGTGTACTGGTTCTCAGTCCATGAATACAGTGTACTGAAGATCAATATGTGAAACGCGTATACGCTGGCAACCAGTTAATCCAGACCAATCGTGTGACGTACAACAGGGTAGTGGCGGATTGGTAGCGAGGTCTACGGCAGAGTGGTATTATTTGTTCTTTCAGCTTTTATGTATGTATTGTTATTAATTTAACAGATGTGGCAATAATTCATTAGTGTTTATTGTATTACACAGGCGAAATTTAATAATACTTAGTCGTAAATAATATTCAGAACAGGTAAACATGAGGTAGATACTAGTATTTATATATTATTTCGAATATACGTATGTACATTTAGTATTATTAGATTTTAAAACGATTATAATACTATGATGTAAACAAAAAATTGCATTACTTTCAATAAATATATTAAAATTATGTTCTTAAGTGAACTATTATGTCCCTACTTTCGATTTCGATTTCGCCTACGCAACCGTACAAATATGTCAATTTAGTGTTCCTACTTTCGATTTCGAACACGCTTTAGCAATCTAATATAATAGTACTTCGTAATGCTACATTCATTGAATAAATATACTATTGTATGAAATATTGGCTGTTACTTTTCATTTCGGCTGCACGTTGGTCATAGTACCACAATATTGAAAAATAATTAAAGGAATATTATCTTAAATACAAAATAGATTCCTACTTTCGATTTCACGTACAGTAATGTTTTTAAATTGTGTTTTGTATTGTTACCTTTTATAATATTATTAGATGAATAAATGTTTTCCTAAGTTCTAGTTAATGTTAGCAACAATGTCATAATGTTTAAAACAATATCAGGGGGGGGGGGGGGTAGCTATATAGGAGGCATCTGGATTTTTTCACGTTCCTGGGAAAAGTGTAGCCTACATGAATGTACTATTTTTGCATGACAAAATGGCTCCGACTTTCTATCCCTACTACATAATAAGATTTCGTCTGCATATTGGCCATCGCAATATTCATGCTTATAAAAATAAATTGATTAATAAATAGACCAGTAATTAAAAAAATAAATGATCAGTAAAACTGTTAGTGTATTTATACCGTAATTTATACATGAATAAATTTTTATTGTTTATATCGGGTTTTACGCCCCTTTTCGACAGTCATATGAGGCGGACAGTTCACCTAGGCTTCGTTCCTGGAAATAATCAGTACTAGACTCCCATCCTTCGTAAGCAACTGCCTACTTTCTCACATAAAGTGTTGACCCTCTATCAGTGAGAGGTTACAGTGATTTGAAGTCAGCGACCTTAACCACTCGACCACGGAGAGGGGTCGCGTGCATTGATACATGGATAAATGCATTAATTGAAACATGAATAAATGCACGAATGAATACTAGTACATGAACGAATACATGAATGAATACATGAATATGACAGTTTTATTGTTAGTTTCTCGCTTAAAAAATACACAACTGGTGTCGTTTTTTGATAAAAAATGTCGCCTTATTTGATGATTTTCGGTGATATGTAGCGAAAATGTTTATCCAGGGAACCGAGCCTCAGAATGGTTTTTTTTATCTATGGCGTGTTACGTAATTGTCAGCGGGGTTTAGGCTATTTAATTTCTTTAAAGTTAACTATCCAATGAACAAAAGACGTTATAAAAAATCTGAGGTACGGTTCCCTGCATTATACATGTACAGTTATTTTAAGGCTTTTTTGTAATATATTCCTATATACAAAGTAGTTATCGTTGTTCAAAAATATGTAGATACGTGCAATATTGGGTTGCAGAAAACCAACCAACCAATTTATAGTTTGTTTCAAATTACTTGCAATGGACTTTTTACAGTATGTTTAATTAAGAATATTGATTTTAAATTTAGATAATATTTGTTTTTAAATTTAAAAATTGGTGAAACTTGATATGACCAAACAGTCAGCCACGATACTTTAATACATTTGTGTACTTATACAGGATTCTGTGAACTGGTAAATGATTGGATGTGTGAGCTTTGTACGACTTTTGTTGATAATGGCAGGAATAGAACCCAACCCTGGACCAGTAGGTATGTGACCACCGAGTATGAAACTTTACACTTGCACGCAAGCTGCTTGACCGTAGAAATGCAGAGAACATTTGTTAGTTTACAATTAAACAGGCATTCTGGTAGCCTAGGAACACACGAGTAAGTCACGTGTACATGACGTAAACAGGCTTCTAGCTGAGTGGACAAACTCTCTATATAATCATACCTGTTTATTAGATAGTTAGAAAACCACTATACGATATTGAGTGATGAGTTAAGAGAAATAGACAATGTAATGAAGAGTGCTTCAAAGTAAAACCTGTCTTTAACAACCACTGAAGGGAGAAGGAAAATATGGTCTCAAGACAGGTGGTCTCATAAATTAGGATTGGAGTAACTAGGAAATAGTACAAAACCATGCAGAATTTTGTACATATAACTAGGCTGTTAGACCATTTTATACAAAGACAAATGCAATAGCGACTTAGCACTTTAAAAACATTGTACAAAAAGTATTTAAAAAAGAGTAAACATAAAAAGCAAGTAAAACTGTTTTTAAAATGTTAAGATACTATTCAGATAACAATCACAGTTTAGATGAACGGATGGCAAATGTTTGAGCTTGCTCCTGAATTAAAGGACCGCTAATGTTTACGTTTCTGACACTAGCACTTAGTTCAGAGCACCGACTTTTTCAAGTACCACAAATTTCTTTTTTCAAAGTCCTCAATATACTCCTGCTTGAGTTTACGAACTATAAAAAATGTAAGCTTTTCCTACTCTCAGTTCATCGACTAATTTCCGACATGACACTGCTTTCATAAATTTATTCATCACAGCCTTCCGTTCCTCTAAAGTTAAAATTTTCCGGTTTGCAGACATTCTTTTGTTCAGATGATACAACACACTACATCCGGGAGGAATTTAGAGTGGTCGCATAAGACTCGATGTCGCTTGTAAAAGAAAGTCGCAAATACAGTTTTAAGGCCATGAAATTGTTATAAATGCTTTCACGATGCACAATGTGTATTTTTTAAATTTGAAAAGGATAGCTTAATATAAAGAATGATGAAAACACTATCATTCCCTATGTAGACATGCTGTTACTCTTGTTTCAGATGTGCGTATATTCAGATACGAATATTTATTGATTGAAGTTGGTACACAACTGCTCCGAAAATTGTTCGATAAACAGGTGGGCCCGGACTTCACAAAATACTTACAGACAAATCCAAAACAATCGAAAAACCTTGAACGCTTGATGCATGGGCATGTAATACCTAGCAGTTATTTGAAGGTCTTACCACCGATAGACAATCAACCACATTCTTCTAATTTCGATATCTGTTTGTTGAGTATACTTTTGAGGAATGTGTGCGGCCTGAGTGATGCAAAATACCAAGTTTGGCATCATCCAGCATCGGATGATATGTCTCTAGAAGCAGACATTGGAAGGCTACATAGACGCCGTAATGATGTATGTACCTTGTATTTATATGTCCAAAGAATTTATTTTATTTACTCATAATGAACGCAAAGACAACATCATGAAATAGAGATATTAAAACTTCCTTGACACGCATGTTACGTGGACTTGTGATTGATTGTGATACATTTGTTTCAGTTGATGCATAGAACAGGTGTTTATATGTCTGAAAAGGATCTGAATGTGAAATGGGATGAACTGGTTTTGGTAAGTAGCAAACAATACACGTTTAAACTTCATTGTCTAAGTCTAGTTATATTTCCGTAGATATACATAATGATATGTCCCTATCTGCAACTTCAAACATCTACAGATATACATAATGATATGTCCCTATCTGCAACTTCAAACATCTACAGATATACATAATGATATGTCCCTATCTGCAACTTCAAACATCTACAGATATACATAATGATATGTCCCTATCTGCAACTTCAAACATCTACAGATATACATAATGATATGTCCCTATCTGCAACTTCAAACATCTACAGATATACATAATGATATGTCCCTATCTGCAACTTCAAGCATCTACAGATATACATAATGATATGTCCCTATCTGTAACTTCAAACATCTACAGATATACATAATGATATGTCCCTATCTGCAACTTCAAACATATACAGATATACATAATTATTGTCTTAATGTTTTAAAAAGGAACAAATTCATTATCGGATTGAAATATATATACTAGTAATCGAATCAACATTATGTTAAAAAGTCTTGCATAGACAAATACATTTAGAAAACAGTTTGATTTAATTGTTTAAATTGTTCGCATGTAGGCTCAGTGAATAACCTGTAATCAAAGCAATCTCATTTGCCTCGAACGTATTTCAGATTCTACAACGACTCAACTTATCGGTAGGAAGTCAAGACCTTCAATCATTGATAGAGAAAGCCGAACAATTACCATTTGATGAAGAGTTGCAGAATTGTTGGAATGAAAATATGGATACGTGGTCCTGGAATGAGAGTCAAATTGCCAATGCGCTTGATGATTTTAAAGATGGTTTGGATGACCTTATGACATCCCAGGAGAAA
This sequence comes from Lutraria lutraria, assembly GCA_964023205.1. Taxonomy (NCBI): domain Eukaryota; kingdom Metazoa; phylum Mollusca; class Bivalvia; order Venerida; family Mactridae; genus Lutraria; species Lutraria lutraria. The sequence goes on from OZ026850.1 coordinate 5,870,408, forward strand.
ATGATGAATGCAGTTACTGAAATATGCGATACTCAATCGAAAATCCTAAAACATGTGTTACATGATGAAACAGAACTGAAAAAAGATGAGCCAGACGAAACACATGGACCGTCAAAATCAAAATACAAAAAGAGCATGGGAAAAACAGATAATGCAAGTATTGACGAACAAGGTCAGCAGATATATAAACGAATAGACAAAGGAAACGAGACAGGTAATAGTTTGAATGCAATTAGAAATGAGAACATACACTCATGTACTCTTACTATATCATTATATGTTTATTTAAAATATAATTTTAAGATAATTTATTGAGTAAGATTCATGTGTACTGCGAACAAGCTTCACTTATATTAAATGAAATGGTTGTTATTGCTTTGAAATCGAACTCTAACCAATAAGGTTGCATATTCGATTTTAATGACTTACCGGTGTTAAATTACAGATTCCGATATAAGCGCCATCAAGTTAAGGTGGTATGCTTGAGACATAGTAGTGTACTGAAACACAAATAAGTCGGACAAATCACAATCGAAACATAAAATTAAATATAAAACATAATTATACTTATGTCTAATAGAGTGATAATTATAAAACATGGGCAACTGTAATAAAAAAGTATCGAAACAATTGATTTCTAAAACAAATTATCTTCTGAATAGATGATTACCCCTGACCTCTGACAAACACCTCTTTCGTACTTACTAACAAATTTAGCCTTTAAAATATAAGCGATATATTATATGATACGCTCCTTTTAATTCCAGCAAAGACTAACTCACCTTGGGCGAATGTGGTTTCAGACCTTACTAACTATGAGAGCATCGCTGATGAGCTATTGACAAAAAATGTGCTACCCGACAAATCTGATCTTGATTTAATAATTCGAAAACTTGGTACAAAAACGCCTATGTCAAATCGTATCTGCACGGCCATTTGTGAATACCTTAAAAATAAGTATGAAGGCGTTTTGAAAGCATTTACAGCCTTTTCGGGTAAAAAGGACTCTGTACAGAGCATGGTAAATACAGACAAAGAAGACATAATATTTGTGTTGTTGAAAAAGGATGATGTGAAAATTAATTGTGAGGAATACAGAATATACGAAACACAAGTTGGCAAAATTAGACCTGATATGATGAAAATCAACAGAAATATTTCAGAGTTTGAAAGAAATCACAGTTTGCCTGCAGAGCATCTTGAAAAGCTAGAAGCGTGTGTGCAACAACATTCAAACATGTTGTTTAAAAAACATAGCAATTTAACCATGGTTAGCGCCAGCTGGTGTAAGTCTCATGGATTAGGAAAGTTATCGTTCACACCATGTGTGGCTTTGTATGTTCCCATTAAGGGACTTATACCACTGGGTGAAGATCCATTTGATTCATCAATTGGCGACTATCTAGTAGATGTGAGGGAGGGTGTGTTTGAGTTGTTTGGTGACCCGAACGATTATCATAAACATCTAAAAATGGGTTGCAGAATTACTGGTGGTCATAGATATCAAAATGGGTATTTTGGTGGCACACTAGGGACGTTTGTGACTCATAAAAATGATGCTAATAAAATATTTGTTCTCACATGCGCACATGTTGTCCTAAACAACAAAGGCTTAGAGGAACTCGTGGAAAAAAATGATATAAACTATGGAAATGTAAATAATGAAGTTTACCATCCTATTGCGGAACCATTACACAGCTTTGGTCAGCTTTCGTTTGCTACATATTGTTCAGGACAAAACGGCTCACCTGGTATGGAAATTGCTGTCATAAAGATGAATACCGACAGAGGCCCTTTAGATGGTTCATTTCCGGAAGCCACAAATTATTTAGAGAAGGGTATATATATACTTTTTTATTATTGAATGCTTGATAAGTGAGTTATATTTGTAATAACAATTAGCACACATTTGTATTGCATGAATGTTAAGACGGTGGCAAATAAAGGTATTGAGTTCCCATGTCAAACATATGTTTATCCATTTGCAAAATACATAGTACATAGTGACTTTAAAACTATAATTTAATTGTAGTTAGCGTCAAAAACTCTGTTTATAATTATGTTGATTAATTTGTAATTGAAATTTCTTACACTTTTATAGCACAAGTCATAAATCCAGATGTTCGTTTTTACGAAATCACTTCTAGTCATACGAATGAAGTAAATTAATTGAAATCTTCCTGTATAAATTTCAGGTTTTGATGACAGTTATCCATATAAATTCAGTTCTGGTAAGTGTTGTGATTTTGACAAGCTTCATCGGTACCCGGATGTTTTAAAATATGGAAGTGTTTCTAAGTTGAGAGAAGGCAAAGTTCGTGTGAGAGGAACTGCTGTACGAGATGGGCCATTGTTTCACAAGATGAATGGTACTTTGTTAGAATTACATAATCAAATCGAAATCGAATCGTTGGGTAGTGAGCCTTTTGCAGAACGAGGTGACTCTGGGGCTTTAGTGTTGGCTAGGACAAATGAAGGACTAGCTGCCGTCGGTATATTCGAAGGAAGATTCAATAATGTATTTATTGTAACCCCAATGAAAGTTATATTGGACAAGCTTAGCACAAAAGTAGGGCTCGGTAAACTAGTATCGTTTGACGAAAATTCTACAACATCTGATGAGGCACAGCCAGGGACAGAAATAGTCAAGGTGGAAGTTGGTCGAGTAGCAGAATCATCTTTACCAAATGCTCGGATTTCAAATATTGAAGAACGTTTGCAACGCATTGAAAATCAAATGACAAACAAATTAGAACCATTGTCGAAAGACATGAAGACTGTGCTTCAGCTTCTTCAACATAAACAAGGGAGTATGAGTTCACAATAGGGAGCCACCCATCGCAACGGACTCTATTCTTCATTGTTCTTCGGTTTTTCATTATCTTATTATTCAACATGATTTTTAGAAGACCAATCTTTTCGAAATGGCAAATAAGTTGTATAGTAATTCGGTAGTACTAGGTGAACCATCATTGTACATTTCCGGTCTGTTTGTCTGGTTAACCCAGCACACAAATTTACCATTGACAGTTCGAATAAGCGAAATCTTCGTAGACTAACCTGAATTATTGTTTAATCACTGACCATTCGATAGTTTAAGTATACGTAAAAAGAATGATGGTTTTACCAAGGTCAGTGTAGAAGTGAATTTTGAGGTAGATGGATTTCGACAAATTGACTACAGTATATAATTGAATTGCTGGGTTTTACAAACCTAGACTACAGGTTCAATCATTGATATATATATGACATATTATATGTACATGATTAAAATATTAGTAAGATAAGTTGTACTACAGCTTTGATAACTGACTACTGTATATATTGCATGACTTGGTAGATAAACCTGGACAGCATGTTAAATCATTGGCAACTGTATATGAATTATCATTGTTTGAATTGGGGGGGGGGGGGGAGGTGAAGGGCCTGGCGAGCCGTCATGGATTAATTTACTTTTTTGTTTTGTTTTTCTGTCATTTTCACTTGTATTTTGTGGTATATTTTTATCATGCTTTTGAATTTGTCAAAAAGCATCATTTTTTTATAGGAATTTTTGTATATGTTTATTTTTCTAGGAAACCATTGCTTTTATATATGATGCATAAATCAATAACAAATTAAAACTTGTTTTTAGCACTCAAAATTATTTCAAATCGATGTAGACGTCACATCATACGTTCTCGTATTCACATGTTTTTGTGAAAGTTGCAAGCTAATTAAAGAACAGAAATAATTAAAACGAGAAAGCATGTTCATGACAATAAAAAACATCAAACATTTATGAATGATTTATGAAAGTATTTCAAGCATTATTTTTAAAGCAATGGAGAAATTGTGTGATTTTTGCTTGTATCTTTTTTAATCTCATTTTATGTTATTTGTATGGTTTTAGCTTGTCTCTTTTTAAAGATCATTTTATGTTATTTGTATGATTTTGCTTGTATCTTTTTTAATATAACTGTATCATTTGTAAGATTTTAGCTTGTATCTTTTTAATATCATTTTATGTTATTTGTATGATTTTAGCTTGTGTCTTTTTTATTATCATTTTATGTTATTTGCATGATTTGTTGCTTGTATCTGTATTAATATCTTTTTAAGTTATTTGTGTGACTTTTGATTGTCTGTATTTAAATATCATTTTATATTTAATTTATTTGTATGATTTTAGCTTGTATCTGTTTTATTATCATTTTATATTCGTATGATTTTGCTAGTATCATTTCATAATATGTGTATGGTTTTTGCTTGTATTTTTTCAATCATCATTCTATAATACGTGTGTGATTTTTGCTTGTGTCTTTTTAATTAATATTTTGCTAATAATATAGCACGGTCACCTATTGATTGCTAATACTTGAGTGAATGTTGACTACGACATCAGGTGTGATCCACCAATTTATAGTTCAGATCATGTTCACCTCTTTTCAAACGACGCCCGGATATGCTTCCTAATGATGAATTTTAAATATTTTGAAGAAGCATTTGAAAACCTTGCCCTGGTAAATTGAGCACACGACCATGGATTACAAAATACAAATGTCAACCCTTTCAAATCGTAAAACATTTTCTAGGGCTGTCCGTCTTCCGGAGTAGAATTTATCAGGGCTGACCCTTATTCCGGAATAAATTAATTTCTGGCCGGGTCGTTTTTCGAGGGATTGACAGGTATGAGAATCAAAGAATTTTCTACTGGTTTAAGTCATGAGATGGTATTGTGCTGACGTTTTGAATCTTTCTATATTGTTTGTTATATATATATATAATCATAAATTGACCAGACATGAAAGGGACAAGACTCCATATTGGTCTGACTACTGGACAATCTTTCCAATTGAAATTTATTTGATGCTGTATCATATTCTTGGCTGTCACGACTATAAATAATACATATCTCTTATTAACTAAGTAAAGTATACGTATGCCTTGATTAACTTAGTATGAAATTAGCTGTAACAGTTATGTTTTATATTCATAAATCCACAATTATAATATTAGCATTTATGAATGACACCATTATAGTGACTTTGTTTATACGTACTTTTGCATTATCATGCATTTTTGGTGTCAACTAGTTTAGTCCCTTTCATAGATATTTATAATAAATTTTAAATGAAAACTTTGTTAGACATGTATTTTATACAATGTAATTGCAGTGTTCAGTGAGTGAATTTAAGATACAAATAATTAATCGCCGTCGAAAAAATTGCAAACAAATACAAAGGCTTAAAAGCTAATTCGTAGAGCGCGTATATTTACCGTACTTGACTTCAAATATGACTTATATACAAATTTTTTAGACTTCAAAATTCAAACTGGTGTCAATAAACAGCATGTCAAAGCATGTTGGTTTATTTGATTTCAATTAGCAATTTATGTTTGGGTGTTTTTTTCTCAGGAACACTGGAGCGATGTACGTGTATTAAAATTTCAACACTATTTCACTTATATGGTATCAAAAATAAAGTAATGTTGTACTAATTAAATATTGGAAAATATGAATCAGTTTTGTATATATATCCGTTTCAATAATCTTGTTTGTTGACCTTTGTATTTAATAGTTCTTGTATGCAATTTCACATTTAGAAGCTGATGTTACGGCTTTCAATCCAGTTTACAAGAACATAATTAAATGCCAAAAAATATATATATAAGACATGTTATGATTGTTTTTGTTTTTGATAATATTGTCATGACAATTATCTTTAACATTTTATGACAAAAATATAATAAATTATATAAAGAAAGTGTAAAAGATATAACTAGGCTATAACTATTATGACCTCTTATTGTTATAGATCTGTTATATCATCAGGGATGCTACAAAATGGTCATTTATCACGTGGCTACTTAAATTCTAGATTTGGCTGAAATATTAATGAGTAAGTATTATACTTAAAGGTACTATGATAGATGATTGTATGACTTAAAACACGAAACACCGAAAGGTATACATACAACAGAACAAATATATAATAAGTAAATTCAAACATTTCAAAACGCAACGCTTTGTTGTACTTACAGAGGATATATTAAGGAATATAAGGAACGAGTAAGAAATGAATAAACATGAATATCAATACAAATCATTGAGTAATAAAACAGTTACTTTATGGGCATTTGTTGAACAGTCAAACTGTGGCCCTCGGTATCGGGGTGACAATTTTTAACTTTTGCCCGCCGCCTACGGCCTAGGGGCAACAGTTCAAAAGTCACCCCTTCCACTCGGAACCACAGTTTTGACTGCTCCACAAATGCCCATAAAATAATTGATTGTATACCATAACCCGAACTTCAATCGGTTAGTTCCGCCTTGACCGAACTGTACTGATTGTTACCGAACGTCCGTTACGGAAACACCCGATATCGAGGCAGTCAACAGTCATAACTGTTGACCGGTCAACAGTTTGCAGTATGACTCAAATTACAAATCCTGACAATTATCAAACTTTTTTGTAAAACAGCAAAAAATAACGAATTAGCATTTATGTATTTCGTTTGGTAATACTGCAATAATTAATATTTCCGATATATTGCACACTCAAATAGTTATAATCATGGGAAAAATATATCACATGTCTATGCATAAAAACGTTTATATCAGAAATGCTTTTGAAATTAGGCATAGAACTCAAAACAACTGATTTCCATGCTGAGCCCTATACCACATGTTAAACGATTCATGAAAAAAAGATTGCTTAAGTGATTAAAATACCAACAACAAATGTTTGGACACAAAGTGGGGTATTTTACAAATACGTTTATCGATTTGAATTAATTGTTCGGTAAATGCCAAGGCTAGATTTTTTTAAAAGTGCTTCCAGGAATAAAACATTATATTAAATGTCTATCAGAATATTGGACAGCGATTGCTACGTTTTTGAACAAAAATCTATATCACCATTTATACGGTCTGTATATAATCCTGACGCATCCGCTATGAATCGGAAAACTCTGTTTGATATGGAAAACGAATTTGAATGTTTGCGACGCATTAAGTAAGTATTTAGCTGGCACGTCTAACATTTCTGCATTCCACGTTTTGGATATGCTGTATTAAAGAGTTCAGGTTACACCATAAACTAGTAAAGGTGAAACATGGTCTTTCGAAAGAATGCACTTAAGTTAGTATTAAAGTTTCAACTCATGTTTTTACTTTCTATCACTTGTAAGTGTTCCGAGACAAATTCAACATCGATGAAAAATTTGAAAGTACTGTATAATAATTTACTGAATGGATATGACATCAGAATTAAGGCACGTGACAACCAGTCTTCTCAAATAAACCTAAGTAGTACTTTCACCTTGAATAGCACCATTGGCTTTGATACTACTGGACAACGTGTAGAGGTCTTAGGTTACTTCAATTTCGTGTGGACGATTCTTTAGTGTGGAACCCGGATGATTATGGTGGAGCAACCAAGTTGAAAATGCCTTTGCACCAAATTTGGTTTCCGCATATACTTTTAAATGTAAGTCTTACTGTTATGCTCTTTTATTTCTTATATGTTAATGATATGGTAACCAGCATAGACAATGGTGGTAAACTAATCATGTATGCTGATGATAATGCAATTTACTCTCCGTCATCCTGAAATCATTTCAACGAAACTTGGTCAGGTACTAGAATATTGTTCCGATTGGTTGTGGACAATTTTTAGACAAATTGACATTGCACCCTTGTAAAACTTTATACATCCTGTTTGGAACAAAAAGAAAACTTTGTTTACAGTGATGCGGGACTTAAAAATGGGAACTTGTACCTGCGTACAAACTATGAAAAATGGTGATGCGGAGTTATCGAGATTAAATACACGATCCCACTTCTGACACCATTATTGCGGACTAGTAAAAATGTACTACTGTACTGTGCTATAAAACGTTCGATAATAGTTTGCTTGGAAGCAGTGAAATAATAACTGATAAAAACAGGATGACACCACCCTTTTTGAATACAAAAAGGGAAAATAAAATACAAATACTAAATAAATCTTAAAATCAACCAAATTTTAATTACTGTTTAAATGAACAAATACAAGTACATGATCTTAAAGTACAAGTATAAAATCAAAACAATGAAATAAAATCAGTACATAAAACTGTCAAAAATATGTTAATTAAAGTATGAAAAATAGACCTTAATGATTCTGGACTCCTAAAACAATTTACTTAAATAAGAAGTGGTAAGCTATGAAAAATATACAATGACCCTTAAATTCACAAATCCAAGATGACTGCCACTAGATAAAGATTAATTACCAAATAAGTGTGAAAGTTAACTGTAAATAATCAGTTTAAAATTTACTGTAAATAATAACAAATATTTACTTACCAAACAATAATAATTTAGAGTTTTAGAATGTCTGATGTAAATGCCAAAGTTCCTAAATAAATAATTAATTACATAATTAATTAATTATACCTCAGACCCTAAGAGTTAAGAGAAGTTATCAGTTCAGAAGAAACAGCCAGAATCCTTGACTGAAGCCAAAATTCTGCTTATATTAAAATCTTAGCCAACAGGTGGCGCTGTAGTCAAAGTTGTTACAGATGATCTGATTGGTCAGAGGAAAAATAGCTAAAGGATGCTGACCAATCAGTGATAATCTTATAAAGTTACATTGTCATGATATTGCAAAATATTCCATTGTCTGTAAGTCTAAAAATAGAACTATCATAACTTATGTAAGTGGTCACATGACCAAAATAAGTCACTAACTGAAACAAAGTGATGGAAAATACCAGTAATGGAAAACAAACATTGGTAATCTCTAAGATAAAGACAGTAAACTATCAAAAATACATAAGAATGCTAAAAGTTTCCAATGCTAATGTTGTTTATACATAGTACATAATAAAGTAATAATAAAATAATTATTACAATGTAAAATAAAGAGTTAAACATTATCATAACTATCTTGATGATACATAATCTAAAAATAGATCAGCTAAAAGTAAGTCTATCTGAATAGAAAGGGCAGCTAAAAATCCTTAATAATTTAGCTCTGCAAGTTATAAATGGTTACGGTGAATTAATTGTACTTATTATGTAACACTATTGAACTGCATAGGTTAATTATGTAAAATCCAACTTTACAACAACAGCACCAGTCCTCAAAAGAAGTTTAATATTTGTGTTTAAATATTGACAAATTTTCGCCAGGTGAAAATATTGTGAACAATATTGTATATTGTAATGGCAAACTTATTGTTTGTATACTAGACCAATCAGATATCTAGGCAAGAAAAATGTCTATTTCACTCATTTAATGTCATTTTGATTATTCATGCTCATCCTGGTATGAAGGTTTAAGCAAAGGCCTAAACAGAAAGTGCAGATAATGCAAAATATGGTGATTCGCTTTATCAAAGGGTATAGACCTAGAGAACCTTTAACATGTCAAAACTATGTTGATCTAAATGTATTAAATGTTGACAACGGAGTGAAACAGTTGAAACTAAGTCATGTACAAAAGGTTTCTTTTATAATGTCCATCACATCTTGCTGATAATTTTGTTCGTTGCTGTGATAATTAAACACAAAACATGCGGTCTAGATAGTAAATTCTACATTAATATTACGAATGTAAATAATGTCAGTAAACAAACGTTCAATTATTATAGCGGAGTCAAAGTCTGGAACTCTATACCAGAAAATATTAAAGATATCTATAATTTTAAAGGATAAAAATTGCTGTCAGTGAAGCAGATTTTCCTATTACTGATTTGTATCTGTGAAAGTATTTTAGTAGTTATATATATGACTTTCTGTTTAATGTGCGATAGTGTAAAGTAACCACTCTAAAGCGCCGGTCCCAACCGGCCGTACTTCCAAGTGCGTGTTGTCTGCTTGCAAAAACGTGGGCAAAAACGTACGTGGTGAGTACCGCCTCCGTACGGATTTGGATGCACGCAAACACGCCGTAGCACTTTTAGTGCACGAAGGGTCGGTCACAACCCATCGTACCTTGTTTCGGGAAGGCCACGGCCACCACGTTTTTTTCTGACAACGTGGAAAAGGAGTAGCAAAAGCAAGGGAAAAGAACGTACATGCTCGTCACTCGCACGGTTGCGTAAGGTGTACGTACGTGACCCGCACGCCATGCTTGGCTATTAGCGGTTACGCACATCGCACGTTTTACACGTGGTGAGTTACACATGCTTACAAGTACTATCGTCGTGCGATTGAAACGTTATCGTACGATGGCCGTACTTGCACGTGCTGTTTGCAAACCGTGTCCATTCTAACTCGTAAGTTGTAAGTGCGTGCAAGTACGATGAACGTGAGTACTAGGGTAAATCCGTTGCACCGACAGCAGGCCGAACGCAGCGAAAGTTCCTCATGCACTTAATGTGCTACGGCGTTTTCTGTGTGTTTCCAAATCCGTACGGAGGCGGTACTAACCACGTACGGATTGTCAAGTTCTGCCCACGTTTGTGCAAGTAGACAATACGCACTTGCAACTACGGCGGGTTGGGACCGGCGCTTGAGGACCTTTCGCTGCGTTCGGCCTGTGGCCGGGCTACGATTTACCCCAATATCTTGTGACAATTACCATGGAAATACCGGAAAACACTCCATATATCTATATAAGGCTGATTTTTTATATGACCACAAATATACATTAAAATGTAATAGTAACTTGAAATGTCAAATCAACGAATTTTGATGGTACCATAAAACATGGAAAAACCGAAAAACTTCAAAAACACCTTTTCCCTTATCATATAAAGTCACTAAAATAATAATATAGTTCGATTTTAATTCGTTTCTAACACACATTGTGCATTTAAAGTAATATATGTGATCAGAATAATATATATATAAAGAAAAAGAGGTGTTTTTGAAGTTTTTTGGTATATATTGTATCAGTAACTGTGGCAACAACAATGCTCATTTTGGTACAGATGGATTTGGAAAATTGTTGGCTGGAACAAGGGCTACACGAAAACCTCGAAACATGTGATAAATAAACTTCATGCTTGGTTGAATATGTACATAAATAGATTGCAATATTGAGAAAGTGTATATCCATTGACTATACAGTTCCTAATTTAGGATTTCTCCAAACGATCATTGTTGTGTTGCGAGCAACATCAATGACATGTCTCATACGGAAAAAGATCAAGTTCCGACAGTACTTTCAATACTTTAATTCTATTTATAAACATAGAGTAGCAATACTTTTGACGTTTTAACTGTTTTAATAGCTGAAATTGGTCCGGATTAAAGTTAAAGAAGAATGTATATCTAAATATGTTTTGCAGTCTGCCGACGGTAGAACGCTATTAGCATCTATTGAGATTGAAAGTGCAGATGTCACATTTGATGGTAATGTAGCACATAACAATGCAGGAGTATATAGGTAAGGTATACAAATAAAGGCTAGAATTCTGGTATCATACCACAAAAGTTACGGAGATTGAAACTAGGAACAATTTTTGAAACGTCCATAAAGTTCCATTTTAGAAGTGGTTCTTTTCATTTGAACGGTATGGATTTTGTATTTACACAAAACATCTAATATTATACAGGATAAATTAAATAAGATTGAAATAAAATTAAACTTGATCCAATACATGGCTCTTAAACGTTTATACTACGTCTAAATTACCTGCTCACTACGTCCATCGGACTGAACTGCGCTCTCCCTAGGCCCTAATAACGTCCTCATTGCATTCACAAGCTCTGTATGTATACTGTACCATGTGTCCATTTATTTTTAATTTGTCGTGCAGAAACAATTTGGCCGAACAGAAGTCTTCTTTCTGCTGATAGCCATGCACTAACACAACATAATCTAGGCTGCTTCGTGTTCCTTTTTCTTCTATTTCGTATTTAGAAAATGGCAACTTGAACATCCAAAATGGCTTGTTGTCCTGTTACAACAAAAAATTGCATTTATTTGTAAACATATATTTGACTTGAAATGAAAGAGTGGGGTATGAATCCAGTATTTATAAAATACCAATTGCTCAGAACCTGACAGGAACATACTGGTCACCTGTTGAAAACGTACTAAAGACGTTACGGAGCAAAATTACCACCTGGTGCAGTTCTTTGTAACGTGATGTGGACGTACTATGATCGTAGCATACACCTGGTTGAGACGTAGTGAGAACTTCACAGACGTAACATATGCGTAATAACAACCCAGTGACAACGCGGTGAAAATCGCTTGCTGTCTTTTCAAGTCCGCACCACACTTCTTCTGCGTCAATGAAGTTCCAACTTGGTTTTAGTTCTTTTAGTATTACGTTCTTACTACGTAAGCACTGCGTTCTAATTTGACCACGTCCTCATCACGTTATTTTTTGACATGTCAAAAGTCCCACCACGTCCTTCACGTCCACGAATACCATACCACGCTTGAACCAGGACGCGGTGGATGTAGTGCAAACTGACCTAGTGTGATATAACATATCCGAGTAATTGATGATAGTCTAAAATCAGTTTTAAAATCAGTTTTATTTATTCGTTCCTCTTATATAAAGCAATGTTGCACATAAATGGCTAAATTTGATCTACTTTTTTAAAGTTCATTTCTCCATGAAAAATGGCATAATGTGTCATATCATGTTAGTTGATATGCATTGTAGGGAGCCGCGTCTCAAATATTTGATAGGTATACCCATTTCGAGATATTTGACTTCAAAGATGGTTGAAAAACAGTCACGTTCCGGTTACGAAATAGGGTAGGTAGGTCGAAAACTCCTGTTCTTTTAGTTTCAAAAGATATTTTCGTACTACGGGGACACGATTTATCACCGAATATGTTCGTACTTTGGATTTTCAGTTGGAAACTTTAGTGTCAGCACCGAGAAATATGGTCGGTCGTATAACAGGATACACGACTGTTTCTTATGACCTCGTCGCACTTATTCCAGAATGTGTGACTCTATTGTTTGAAAAGAAGAGTTTTGTGTATCAAAATATTCGTATTTTCAAGCTCTATCTAGTGGTATGAGCAGTAACACTCTAGAACCTACCTATATTGAGATATTGTCAGGGTCAGATTGTTGTATGTCCATAAATTGCAGCAAAATTCAAGTCGAGTGATTGATTGTTCTGGTCGTTACCTACTGAATGCGATGATACTATATGCAATATTATAACAGAATACAGCATAAACCGGTGAAGCAAGCATGCGTGCTGTTGCACTTTTGCTCTTGAGGAGACCAAATCACATCGGATATATCGGATCACATCTTTTGACATAGTTTCACTCTGTGTTTCCACAGAAGCTCTATGCAAGAAAAAATACTTATAGTCTAATACAGTCTGAACTATATTAGACTATTAGTAATTTTACTTGCATAGTTGCAAAGTCGGTGCTAGGGGGCTTGAGTTGTAAACGCTCTTGAGAAGACCAAATAAAACTGGGTATGGATTCAGTGTTGTTATATTTTCTGGTCCTTTGGGATCATGGAGTATACTCAATATTGATATATTAGAGTTCAACTTAAGCCTGTGCTATGGGCGTGAGTGATGTTGCTAAAAAATCCATTACCACTCACTGACCTTGTTGTATTCAGAGCTTCCAAATGATCTCCTTTCAGATTATATAGACTATCGTACAATGGTCTTTATGTGCTCGTGTAGCGGCCGTAAAAAGTCACCTTGTACTTAAGTGTTGCCGGTGCTAGAGGCGTGAGTGATGTTGCACTTTTCACTTACACTCATGAACAGACACAAATAAACCGGGTGTGCTATTATATTTTCTTGATTACATTCTGTGCCTGCAAAAGATCTCCTTTCATATTATATCGTTACATTGTCTGATCATTTTGGATCATGGAGTATACTCAACTGGTATACTAAAATTCCGCCTAAGCCAGTGCTAGGAGGTTACACACTCCATTACCACTCATGGACAGACCCTATCAAGCTGGGTCTGCTATTATATTTCTTGGTTGCAATCTGTGCTTTCAATGGATCTCATTTCAGATTATGAGCCATCATAATGTCTTGTTTGCATCCAGTGCTTGCATAAGATTTCTTCAGATTATACTGATATCCTGTATTTAGCATATGGCCATGAAATTAATAGTGGCAAAACATAACACGTTTAGTGACCGTCTTCAACCTAAAAAAGAGAATGCGTGTAAATCATTTCTACTTATTGTATGGGAGACACTTTTAGCAGACAATGTTTGCCATGAAGTGCCACATGTATATCATTGAATAAGAATGCGTCACGAGATAATATCGACACTAATACGAAAGGACCGAATGTAAAACGCACGCCTATTGATTCCTCTGCGAGCCTGAAACGAGCACCTTCCGAAATTCAAATACATGTACGTTGCATTCGTCGACGGCTTTTTGCGCATTTCTAGTTAAAGCAATTATGATAATTTGCACATTTTTGTGTGGTTTGTAAGTTTAGAAAAAAACGTTCATTTGTGCTAAATGTTATCTGCGTTCTTAAATTGAGAATCACTGAGCTTACTGTACAATATACCTTCTCATAAATAAATCTAAAAAAAAATTCTGAGGGTTCAACATTTCATTTAATTGAAATTTAAGAAGACAATACAGTTAATTAGAAAAACAAAAAGTAAAATATACTTTAATAAAATAAGTTAAATATCAATGTAGTTATGATATTTCCAAATTTGTCTGTTCTTGCATCTCAAAGTTTTACAATTTCAACATTTGGAATATATTGTTTTGTGGCTCATCATCCATTTTGACTGTGTCAATGTCGTGATAAAATAAAGCCTCAGATTTTATCATAATTCATGCAAGGAATGTACAGGAAACTATCAAAATAAATATTAAACAATAAAACAAAATTGATTTTATATTGCTGTAACTAAAAATATCCTGACATGATTGTTGTAACTCATAAGAACAATCTGGTTCTTTCGTTATTTTGTAAAATTATGAATTTATTGTGAATTATAATATTTTTCTTGTTACTTTATTTTAAAAGTGTTCATGGCAACTTCTTCATATTTTATACTGTAAAAATAGGAATCAATCAGAAAAAGCATATATATTTTATTTTAAATTCGGTCAAGTAGGTAAAAAGTTATAGCCTTTCAAAACTTTGAAATCGATTTTCTCGAAATGTACAAAATACGACTTACAACATTATGGAATTAGAGTGACGACCTTACCATTCATTTATGGACCATGTGTCTATAATATTTCATCTACATTTCAACCTGATAATGTGAGCACCTCAATTATTACGAACTGTATTTATAGATATCAACTAACTTACCCAGCCAGCATCACTGTGTCGGCCCGACATCAAGCCGATATTGTCATCAATGTTGGCCCTACATCGGCATCTTAATCGTTCCGACATCGACCCGCCTCGAATTTGCAACGCGGCTCGATGTCGGCCCGACAGGATTTCCCCGACATTTATACGATGTTCTGCCGATATTCCAGGAATCGCTTTATTGACTCCTAAAATACTGGTATAGACCTACTGCGAACAGAAGCTAGTAAGATAAATATTGTATAAACTCATACTTGTTCATACATGGATCATAGTCTGCTGTCATGAGAGGAAACAATCAAACTAGCCCGAGTGAGAGAGTTTGGTTACAAAGCTACTACAAGTTATTTCATATATTTGTTAATTTCTAACAGGTCATCTTTCATTAAGATAACAAAATAAATAGAGTATCTTCTATATTTATTTAATCAACATCATGGTGATCATGTACATCTTATGATCTTAATTATGGGAATTATTCCAAATCCAGACACTCCTTCCATGAAATAGAAATAATTTCAAAGTAAAATTTAAGGTTTAATACTAAGGATAGATTAATATTGCTCTCTTTCTTAAAAAAAACAACAAGTGCTTAATTGTTAAATTATGAGGCAAAATATAACAGTAGAAAAATGATATACATGAGTCTTAATGTAGCTCTTGAAAGTTCATAGGGTATGAACTGGAATAGAGTCCCAGACCCATTATGATAAAAACTATATTCAAATTCTAGCTATGTTTCCACTATCTAATGTATTTCATGTTATGACAATTAAGCTAAAATGAAACCCAAATACATGAAGAATGAAAAATACAATAAGAAATCAATATATAACTTAGATTTTCATTACTCTGGAAATCCTATGTTTAAAATATGAATGTGGTCAGTGATATTGTACTATTTGGCACTTTTAAATTTAATTATTCACACAATTAATCATACTCATACATAAACAAATGCAAAATTACTAATGCTAAGTAACAAATTAAAAATTCGCTGTATATATCTTCCAAAAGTCTTAACCAAAAACTTAAAAACACTATAAAAGTTCATTTTGGTCATTCATGTAATTGTTTATAGTAGATTAATATTATTTTTTGCTTCTTTTTCCACTATCCCTCATTACTGTTGGTACATACTACATAGGCACTGTCTCAACACCACCTTAACATCAGCTTCCTAAACACTTTGAATTGTCCTTTGTACAGCTTCAGCTACAATATAATTAATCAATAAATTGATAACACAGTATTTAACATACAATAAGCACAATTCATTTCCTTTAACTAATTCAATTAGCCAAATAGTTTCCTATTTCATGTAGATAATTAGGTTCAAATTAAATCATACTGCTGTAATAGGAGGAAAATAATGTACCCAATGCGAGGACTCAAACCTGCCACCTTCTGCTTGCAAGTCAGATACTCTACCGACTGAGCTAATCGGGCTGGTGAATATCCCATCCAATTCATAAATACAATGTATTACTATTATGTATCACACCGCCACATTGCTCCTTCCTTTTTATTAAAAAAAAGGATTTTGAGGCTAGTCTCATACTAACGGCATCAAATGTAATAGGGAGAGGAAAATAATGTACCCAGATGCTCTACCAACTAAGCTGATCGGGCTGGTGAATATCCCAGCCAATTTACAAATTACAATATATCACACAGCAACTAAGAGTAATCAAGCTTAAAATCTTGAATATCTAATTGTGGTATAATACAAGATATATTTATATATATGATATATATGCGATAATAATTACATTTGTAACTTACAATGAATGTTACTGTATAGTCCGACACACTCTCTGGCGCCTAACTACTAAATACATGTGTATGCCATGCTGTGTCTTTGCTATCCTTCCCTGATAGTTG
Source organism: Lutraria lutraria (assembly GCA_964023205.1). NCBI lineage: Eukaryota > Metazoa > Mollusca > Bivalvia > Venerida > Mactridae > Lutraria > Lutraria lutraria. Next base: position 5,887,528 of record OZ026850.1, read on the forward strand.
ACCTGTAAAATATAAAATCAAATTCAAAAACAACATATTCATTGTATTTCAAACATGTGTCGCAGAGTCAAGTATTGTAGGTGGCCATAATGGTCCACCGTACTTTGTACATATGTACATCCGGTTGTTTATTTTATATTTTCTTCATATTCTCCATTTACGTCATCATTTATCATTGAATCATTCATTTACTTTCATTTAATACTCCATTTCGTCATTTCATCACAATAATTTACTAATCTTTAATTTATTTCAGAAAATCCACAACACGCATGCGCACCTTTTTCAACTCGCATTTACTATAAACTTTCATAGAAGTCAGACGTGTTATTTTATTCTCTCTACAGACATTTCCTCAGAGTAGAAATCTACGTTTTCGGTTACCCACACTAACAAGGAACCGAATATAAGCGTGACAATGGTGGCCAGTGTGATTTGAGGAAAGAAACAGAAAAGAAGAATATTACACGTGGTACGAGGAATTTTGATGACGATAGGTGGGGTATGGTAGTTTGGAAAATAAAGGTACCGGTACCGGAAGAATAACACAGTGTGACAACAAGAAGGAAGTATTTGTTTATTGATTGGGACGTTGGTGGAGTATCATTTATAATGTGATATTTAGTTTAATCACATATTTTTCATATAGAGTGTGTGAAGTATATGAGGTGCTTGACCAGTGCATTCAGGTGGACAGGAGTAGCGTGTCTGTGTCGTACAGTGGCATCAGTGCCAAATTTTAGTTTTGTGTATTATTGACAGTGGTTTATTTAATTATGTGACAGCTTTTGTTGAATTTCACTAGGACATACATTGAAGTACATGTTAGTTACATGATGTTATTTTTATGTTAAGTTTGTATAATGTATTATTATGTATGAATTGATAAATTGTTCATTGTCATTATCCTCTTTTTAAATTATTTTTCAGACTATTGAAGTAATTTTTGATGAGATATGGACACTTCACAAGCACATGGTACAAGGGTGTTGTTGATAACTTGTTATTAGGTGTTTGGTGAGCATGTATTATTAACATTGTTTATCATTCATATACATCTTAACATATCGTTCATCATTATTAACTCATATTTTTCCCAAATATTTATAACATGAGATTTTCTCAACTGGTCTGTTCGTAATAGGACCCTGGAGAACCACTTATGTCCATTGTATGAGGTGAATTCTGCTTCATTTTAGCAATTACCATTTCAGATGTAGTATTTAGTATTTGTAGCATTGTAGTTGCTGATGCTTAGGAGTGTGTCTTGTTGTTTAACTTTCTTTAGTCACAACCTGGTTGGGTGGTTATGCATACAAGTATTGTCTATTTATAACATAATTATACAGTTTTAGTTTTGAGTTTAAGAAACTCATAGCTAATTAAAGTAATAAAACAGTGAAACATTCACTTCATGATTGGATAGTATTGTCTGTGAAGTTGTCACTGCAAGGTGATTGTATATTTGTTAGAAATTAAGATCCTATTGTGTTGTATTTATCACTACACTGGTAATTGAACTTTACTATTGATAGTTTATACTGACCTAATGTGTAATACTTACCTATACACTAGTCCTTGAATTTTACTCATTGAATATTTGTACTGTGTTGTATACTTCAGCTTAAGAGACCTTAATGTTGTAAGTTTTGTCCTACTTACTAAGTGATTTAAATTTCACATTTTAAGCCTAGGCATTTGTAATAGTAAATGTGGACATTTTAATTATAGTCTACTTTATTTTGGTGGTGTATTCTCTTCCACTGGTTGTGTCAGAGATTCATCTGTTATTGAAATTAAGTTGGTGTTTAGTAAATACCCAAATTAATATTAACCTTACTAACTTGTACAAGTACAATGAATGAAACTACTTTTGTATTACCTGGGGTAAAACAGGCAGAAATTGATGATGCTCTCAGAATCCTGAAAGAGTCTGGACAGTATCATGTCACGCCTTCTTGTAGTACACCTGCCCCTATACATAGCCAACCCCGTACTGGACATCTTCCCAATATATCAAAGAGAGATAATTACAGTAGTCGTGTACATGAAGATGTACCGCCTGCACGACCTCCACCCCCTGCCATTCAAACATCTTCCCTGTTAGAACACTCCAGTGGTAGTTATTACCAATATGGAGCTACCCATGCCAGATTACCGAAACTCCCATTTTTCTCTGGGGAAAATAGACCGAATGAGTGTGATTTTCAGGTGTGGAAGTACGATCTCAATTGTTTAATTAGAGGTGGCTTATATGATCACCATATTATTTTAGAGGCGATCAGGAACAGTCTTAAAGGTAAGGCAAGGTCCGTATTGTCTGCCTCGGTTCACGATATAAAGCAGGGACTTGAGGGCATATATGGAACTGTTGCTTCTTCTGAACGGGTAAAAGAACAGTTCTATAGTGCAAGGCAGGAGCCAAATGAGTCAGTTGCGTCTTACAGTATGCGGCTAGAACAATTGCTATGTAATAGTAACCTTGACTTAGATCCGTTAGCCAAAGACGAGATGCTAAGAAATAGGCTGTGGTCTGGCTTAAGGGATGGGGAATTGAAGAATGCCTCTAGGTATAAGTTTGAAAGTATAAGATATTTTAATTTATTGAGGATGGAATTGAGGAAGATAGAGGAGGACTTATCCTCTGTCGGCCCTAAGTCCAATACCTTGTCTAATTCAAATTCCAAACCTGTAAATTGTCAAAAGTTAAATGTTGATGATGGTAAGCTACAACAGCAATTAGAGACACTTACTGGACAGTTGGTGGCGATGAACACGCGGATGGAAAGAATGGAAAGTGATCTTGTGGAGCTAAAAAGACACAGGAATCAAGGTAATAACCCTAAAAATAGTTTCAATAAGGCTTTAAACTAGCAGTGACTTCTACTGAAGGGACAAATAGAGGTCAGGGGTTCGAACAATGTCCCAACAATCTTCCACTTGTTGGAAATTCTAATGTTACAACTGTTTTATTACAGGGAAAATTGTGTAATGCTTTAATTGACACAGGATCTATGATCACTACTGTTAGTGAGTCATTTTATAATTCCTTTAATCCTTTACCTAAATTGTTGAGTCTTACAGATTTTAGTTTAGACATTACTTGTGCAAATGGCTCTAAAGTACCATATACTGGGTATGCAGTTTTAGAGGTTGCTGTACCCTCTTGCAAAACTGATCCCGTATCTGTTCCAGTACTAATTGTGTCAGACAACCAGGATTCCAAAAATGTGCCTGTTATAGTTGGTACTAATGTATTGAATCATTTTAAGTCATGCAATTTGAGTGAAGTAGCAAATGTATGGAAAAATGCTGTTGATTTGTTGACTTGTTCACAGGTAGTACCTGTGAAAGCGTTTACTAGAAAACCATATAAGTTAGCTGCTTTTGAAACCAGAACTGTTACTGGTAGGGTAAGACATGTTGGTGATATGACTGTAGGTGTGACTGAGACTGATGAACATTCCCATCATATCAATGTATGTCCGAGGGTGGTAAAAGTCCAACCTGGTCACACATTTTCTAAAATTCCAGTCCGAGTTTGTAATATGTCTGCACGGCCAGTTACTATCTATCCAAAATCGACCCTTTGTACATTACAGGGAGTAGAAGTAATTCGTGAGATAGACCCTTCTGAAGGAACTAGTTCTAAATCTATTAATAGTTCTAAATCCCTTAAAGAGCTAGATATAAATATACCCACTGATGGCATTTCCTCAGTCCAACATGAAAAGGCTGTTGATGTTATTAGTAGATGGAAGCATATATTTTCCACTGGTATTACTGACCTTGGTTGTACTAATATTGTAGAACATGAAATTCATTTAGATGACCCTACCCCATTTAAGGAGCCCCATAGAAGGATTCCCCCGGGTATGTTTACAGAAGTGAGGGAACATTTGAAGGAAATGTTGGAGGCCGGGGCGATCCGTGAATCCCATATTCCATTTTCTTCCAATATAGTCCTTGTAAGGAAGAAAGATAACTCATTGCGTTTTTGCATAGACTTTCGTCGTCTTAACAATAAAACTGTAAAAGACGCCTATGCACTTCCTAGGATTGATGAGACTATTGACTCACTCTCAGGCTCCAAATATTTTTCTAAGTTAGACCTCAGATCTGGGTATTGGCAGGTTGCCATGAAAGAGACTGATAAGCACAAAACCGCATTTTCAGTAGGTCCTTTAGGTTTTTATGAATGCAATAGAATGGCCTTTGGTCTGACTAATGCACCGGCTACTTTTCAAAGGCTCATGGAACGTTGTTTAGGAGAGTTAAACCTGAAAGAATGTCTAATTTATTTAGACGATATTATTATTTTTTCTGATAGTATTGACCTTCATTTGCAAAGACTTGAAGCCGTTTTTCAACGTTTTGAGCAGAGTGGTTTGAAATTGAAAGGCTCCAAATGTGAGTTCTTTCAAACTTCAGTTACCTATTTAGGTCATGTTGTCAGTGAATGGGGTGTAGAAACTGATCCTGAAAAGATCAAGGTTTTGAAAGAATGGCCCCAACCCTCTACTGTTAAAGATGTCCGCCGTTTTCTAGGGTTTGCTGGATATTATAGGAGGTACGTGAAAGAGTTTGCCAGTTTAGCAAAACCACTTAATGACAATCTTGTGGGCCATCCTACCAAGAAAGGCCGGGTCAAAGACATGAAATCTATTATTTGGTCAAGTAATCACCAGAAAGCTTTTGATACCTTGATTGATAAACTGACTACTGCTCCAATTCTTGCCTATGCAAATTTCAATAAACCCTTCATTCTCAATACTGATGCAAGTGGTGTAGGCCTTGGGGCCGTTTTGTATCAGGAACAGAATGGAGTGGAGAGAGTAGTGGCTTATGCTAGTAGGGGTTTACGTTCAGCCGAGCGTAATTACCCAGCTCATAAACTTGAGTTTTTGGCTCTTCGGTGGGCAGTAGTAGACAAGTTTCACGACTATCTTTATGGTAATCAATTTGTTGTACGCACTGATAACAATCCGTTAACATATGCCTTCACTACAGCTAAACTTGATGCAATGTCCCATCGATGGCTAGCTGCCTTGTCCTCGTATAATTTCACCATTCGTTATCGCTCTGGCAAAACAAATATAGATGCTGATAACCTCTCTCGTCTGCCCGTTTCTGATCCTGGCAAAGGTATCGTATTTCCCGAAGCAGTTAAAGCCCTTTTCCTAGCTCAAACTGTTAGTGTGGAAGAAGCCCCTGTTGTTGAATGCGTAAGTGTCAATAAAGAAACTGTGCAATCTGTCTCAGTTGATTATAACAGTTCTCAGTTAAGTAAAATTGACTGGAAAACTGAACAGTCTGTAGATCCTGTTATCGCTAGGGTGTTAGAAATTGTAAAAAGGGGTTATAAGTTGACTAATCGCCAGAGGTCATTGGAGTCTGGGCCAGTGAGCCAATACTTGAGGGAATGGTCTAATTTTATTTTAACAGATGATATTTTGTACCGTAAAGCCTTGATTGGAGGCCATTCTGTTTTCCAACTTGTTGTACCAAGCATTTATCATGATGTTATTTTTTCAGGACTGCATGATGAAGCTGGACATCAGGGTCGGGATAGAACGACCTCCTTGATAAAATCCAGGTTTTATTGGCCTAATATGGACAGCTTTGTTGAGCAAAGAGTAAGAAATTGCCCCAGATGCATCCGTAGAAAGACTCCATCAAGACCAGCATCGAAATTAGTATCAGTTACATCAACCTACCCTATGGAGCTGGTTTGTATGGATTTCCTTTCTATTGAGATGTCATCTGGAGGATATGAACATGTACTGGTCATTACTGACCATTTTACTCATTATGCGCAGGCAATCCCGACACGTAATGAAACTGCCCATACTACAGCCAAGGTTCTTTTTGAACAATTTATTTGTCATTATGGTTTTCCTAGTCGTTTGCATAGTGACCAGGGCAGGAACTTTGAAAGTGCAGTCATCAAAGAGCTTTGCCAGATAGCCGACATTAGTAAGTCGAGAACCACTCCTTATCATCCACAGGGGAATGGTATGCCAGAGCGGTTTAACCAAACCTTGTTAAATATGCTTGGCACCTTAGAGGAGGAGAAGAAAACTAACTGGAAAGCTCATGTTCCTGCTGTAGTGCATGCGTATAATGCAACTCGTCATGAGAGTACTGGGTTAACTCCACATTTCCTTATGTTTTGGGAGACATCCTAGATTGGCAATTGATGCCTTTCTGGGTATTGAACCCGATATGGCTCTTAAGTCGAAAGATAGGTCCAATTATGTGGCCAATCTAAGGAAAAGACTTGACTTTGCTTACAAAGTGGCAAGTAATGAAAGCAAGCGACAATCAAATCGTCATAAGAGGAGATATGACTTGCGTGTCAGGGAGGCCAAAGTAGAACCTGGTGATAGGGTCCTTGTCCGAAAGGTAGGACTTAAGGGTCGCAACAAATTAGCTGACAAGTGGGACAAGGAGGTCTATGTAGTAACTGATCAACCCAACCCTGATATTCCAGTTTTCCAAGTCAAACTAGAACATGGCAGGATAAGGTGAGAACTGTACACCGCAATTTATTATTGCCATCCATGGGTCTACCGATCCAAATTAATACTAAACGTAGATTGGAGAATGCTAAAGAGGCTAGTTCTAATTTTACTGACAATACCCCATATGTGATTCCAGCAAGAAGACCCAACCCACCTAGCGTCATCACGCATAAGAGACCAGCACGTAGTAGGAATGAACCTAAATGGTTGAATGCTACTGACTGGGTCAGAAAGTAGATGTACCTTTTTCATTGTTAATAATGAAGATTTCATTTTGAGTTTTTAACTGTGAAATAAATAAACTGCTTAGCAGCCAAACTGTAATGAATTCTTGTTATGTATGGATCCTTAATAGGTTTCAGATTCATGTGTAATGTATGACATAACTGTAATTAATTATTTATTCATTGTACAAGTGTATTTACATTGTTTCCTTTACAGACTTAATGCCATCTGTAAAGTAGTATGTGACAATGCTTAATAGCTTGACATAATCCTTTGTTTTACCCATTGTGGGATGTTATAAAGCTTAATTGCTTATATCAATGTTGTAGGTTGTAAATTGTTTACAATTTCAACCTGTATGATTGTTGTTAAATCATACTGTGTCCTTAAATCATATGATTTATGAACACATGTTGATTCCTATATTTTTGAATATATACTTAATAGTTATATTCTCTTTGTGTGAGTAGGACTGCAGCTTGCTCATACGTTAATACTTGTATGCATTTCTTCTTAATGAGGTTGTGATGTTGGATGTGGCTTTGTGTAATTTGAAGTAAATTCTTGTACACTTATAGCTTATTACATGTAGTTTTATTTTTTAAATGGCCTTGTGTAGCTTGAAGTAAATTCTTGTACACTTATAGCTTATTACATGTAGTAGGTACATTTTGGTTTACTCTGTTATTGGTAAAATAGTTTAACTTTATTTTACCTTCTATATATAATAGGCACGATATCTGGTTCTGAAATGTCGGGACGACATTTCCCATAGGGGGGGAGAATGTCGCAGAGTCAAGTATTGTAGGTGGCCATAATGGTCCACCGTACTTTGTACATATGTACATCCGGTTGTTTATTTTATATTTTCTTCATATTCTCCATTTACGTCATCATTTATCATTGAATCATTCATTTACTTTCATTTAATACTCCATTTCGTCATTTCATCAAAATAATTTACTAATCTTTAATTTATTTCAGAAAATCCACAACACGCATGCGCACCTTTTTCAACTCGCATTTACTATAAACTTTCATAGAAGTCAGACGTGTTATTTTATTCTCTCTACAGGTATACCATTTATGTAAAAGACATTTTTGTAAATTATTGTATTCATGTTGTTCTTTCTATATCATTATTTCATTACTGTTCATGTTGTTTTCATTTTGCTTTTGTTATCATACATGTATATATCTTGGCATTTACTATAAACTTTCATAGAAGTCAGACGTGTTATTTTATTCTCTCTACAGACATTTCCTCAGAGTAGAAATCTACGTTTTCGGTTACCCACACCAAAAAGGAACCGAATAAAAGCGTGACACATGTAATTTATAACAATCTATGGTCCTCAACTTTCACACAGTGATTTTTCTTTCATATTTCATATTTGTTTAGGCTACTGTGTAGTACATAGTGTAAACACATGTTTGGAGGATTTTTGTAAGATGTGAATATTGAGGACTGTGTAAAAAATTGAAAATAAACATGGAAGAACATTTAAAAGTGAAAAAATGAAATATGGAAACCCTCAATGACATATTGAAGTTATTGTTGGACATTGTAGTTTAAAGTAATTTTGATATTATGATACATTATTTTGGCAAATGGAATTATCATAAGTTCAGGTGAGAATTAAAGATACTTGTTAATCAACAAATATTATTTTACTGGTGCAGAAATGTACATTTAATCATTAGCTATTGATAAAAACTCATTTCAGTTATGTACTTTCAGTAATTATTGAACAACGCCACTTTTTAGGACGCATAGCAAAAATGTCAGGTGGCTATTTTTTCACAAATTTGTGCTGTGATGATTCACCTTAAATGGTTATGACCGGTTTTACATCACTCATGAGTTATATATTGTGATATTCATTGTAAACAGATAATGCATTTTTGTGTTTGTGCGAACCATATACAAAGAAGACTATTCAACCGTTAGAAGGGCATGCATTTATTTGTGTAAACTTAGATAACAGGTAACAGATAACAGATTACATGATATACTGGTTCTCTGTATATGAATGCAGTGAATTGACGATCAACAATGTGCAGAATGCGGATAAGCTGGTAACCAGTGAAAGAATGTGTCCAATCATGTGAAACCAGGTAAATAGGCGGATTGTGATCGAGGACTGAATCAGAGTGGTAATTTCTTGTTATTTATAGTCTTGAATATATCAAACAAATGCAACAATAACTCATAATTTTATCGTATGTACACACAGGAAATTCGCGAATACGTGGTCAGTGAACTAATATTCAATTAAACGCCAGGTAGATACTTATATCGTATTTCACTTACATGTACTGTCATAAAACGATTGTATACTAATATGCAAACAGTAAATAATTTTACTTTCAATGAATAAATAAAACTGATAATGTTCCTTAATGAACACTTATACCCCTACGTTCGATTTCGTTTACGCCTACATAATCATACATTAATGTCCACATTGTTACATTAATAATAGTCTTTCTACTTTCGATTTCGAATACGCCTTAGCAACTGTACCGTTCTAGCTTAAAATTGTTTCTTTGAATATAGTTACTTTCAATGAATAAATATATTATTGTATGAACAAATAGCTATACTAATCAGACTAGCGTTTTGTATGGTAACTTCAATAAATGAATATAAAATCTTCAATACAAAATTGATTCCTACTTTCGATTTCGACTACACGTTAGTTATCGTATATTTACGTGCTTTTTTAAAAATAGTATTGCTACCTTTGATCGGTTTCGAGTACGCGTTACAAACCATACCATAGCCAAAACAATATTTTGAACTGCTATATACAAAATATTATTATTCTTGAATATTCTTGCTCCTGCATTCGATATCGACCACACCATAATATTCAAATAATTGTTTTGCATTGTTACATGCGATAACAATTAAGTCAATTTAGTTCGTTCTTTATCGCAATTAAATAATCGTTTAAGTAATTATGTTGTATTACTGGCAAAAACTTTCATGTACTTTGCATAAAAAAATATTGTGGACAATAAACGTCTAATAAACGATTAGTATTAACTTGTCACAACGATTGTTACAATTTCGACTTGTAATTAAGAATTACAGGCCCCTTTATTAGCATTCATTTCTAACCATTAAACTCTTGCTTATTTTCATTGAATAAGTAATATGGACCATTATAAATCATTCACCACGAGTGTAATTTTGGAATAGGTAAACTGGAAATTAAAAATGCTATATAATCATAGAAAAGGAAGAGCACTAGGTAGTAGTATTACCTCCCTTTATGATATAAAGTTAAATATAACTGACTAGGGTCCAACGTTTCAAAAATGTGTTTGGTTGAAAAGTTAATAGTTGATCAATTATGTTTGAATGCCACAACTTTGCATGGCAGTATATCTATATATCACGCCTACTACAAAATACTCTTCTGTCATTGGATGTTTTGACGTCACGTGGTGACCTAATATATCCTATATTAGGTTACCAGAATATATTGGGTCTGTAATGAAGGCATTTATTTTTAAATATTGAATTTTTAATGGAGGCTTTTATTGCAAATGATGAGGAGGAAGGTAGTCTGCGTGATATAATCGTTACAGGGATAGTAACTGACCCGATACGGGAAATACGGGTCTGTGGAAAACCATATCGGGACTCGACCTTCGGCCTCGCCCCATATGGTTTTCCACAGACCCGTATATTCCGTACCGGGTCAGTTACTATCCCTGTAACTATTAATATCGTGCATAATATTTAAATATATTTAAATTAATAATTCTCGTTTGTTGGATATGTTTAACGAACCATCTTCGAGATGTAAACATTTCCATACAAAATCGTGTTTTGACTTTGAATATTTCTGTTATGCTGTCGTTTTCTTTGATCAAACATGGCACGATCGTATAATATGATATACATCATTCTATATTGCCTCCGAATCTTCGAACATATACATTATATCATGTACAGAAATCATAGACAAATATCAAACAAAGCAATTCATAGAATATAAAATAAAATAATACAAGTTCATACAGAAAACGCTATTTTAATGCAATTAGTTATATTTCACGATCATTAGACTTCATGAAATAGAACATGTAGTAAAGGAGACATACTGACATTAAAAGAAGGCCTCAAAACGAAAATATTTCAAGACCTTTCAATAATGGCAAAAATCGTCTTAGCGGTAATGGGACAACCATAACACTGTTTTACATAGTTTTACAATGTTGAGATATACAAGTCTATCTAATTAAATAAATATGTTATGAATTTTGCAAATGCCACCATTAAGTCCGGATATCTATCGGCAGATAAGACATTAATAAGTATACCGTGTATATATTCCAATACATACATCATGAATATTTCTTGTGTACTACTAGTTTGTAACAACATACTTAGGGTGTTAAGGATCGTATTTTTAATGTTGTCATTCTTTTGCATATCCATTAAGTCATTTACAGGTGAATTGTAAAAACTTTACCGTCAGTTAAGAGAGTTACAACCATTTTGGTTCATCTACTCCTGGCGTAAAATAGTACCTCAAAATCAAACGAAGTTACCTTTATGAAAGTTGGCCTATCTCTCTAACAGATGATACAATAAATGCAAGAATGGGTATAAATCTAAATATCACCAATGTTTAGTCAATTCAATATGTTTATACTATCTTTGGAATTATTATGTTGCAGAAAAAGTGAAAAATGTAACCCAGCCCCTTTAAGATTTAGTCAAGATTTTAGCCTTATACCAAAAGTAACAAATTGATAAATATCATTAAAATAAAAACTAAAGCAGGGTTACAGCTGAAATTTTCTCAAAATTAACTACTATGTGCGTATAATGTCTACAGCTAATTTTAAAAAATCACAGTCCGGTTTTTCTGTCAGAAATCCATAGTATTTTTTTACTTGATTTTCGTTAATTAACCATGTATAAATTCCAATAAACTAAAAAAATGGAAAATAAATATTTTCTTCCATATTTCTGAATAAACTCATGTTTTTAGTACGAAACAAAACCTAAAAAAAGAAAAAAGAAAGAAAAAAGTATGGTACTCTATGAGTACTCTTCAAAATGGAGGTTTCGAATTAGAGATTGAAATCCTTAATTGTCTATCAAATTGCCATTTTAAATAATCAATAAATTTTGCGAACTTCCTTTTTTTCTTTGTTTATTTTACAAACTGACAACAAATGGTTAAGTCCATAGGTGCATTCATTAAAACAAATCTGGCATGTAATAGGTTGACCTGAGTATACCCGGCAGTTCAATTTGGTAATGAATCGCATTAACGGTAATAGCTCTGGCTTTTCTTAGGCAACTTGCCATACATTCAGTAGTCCTGTGAGTTACCACAAGAACACCGATCACACCCTTTGCTCAGAAACATTAAGTACGTACATAGTATTACATGAGTTGCAGTCAGAGCAATACTCTGGTTAATAATTATGATACTAACAAATTGATTATGATATACAAACAGGGACTGTTCAACATCGTGGAGCTGGTTCAATACACCTGCGTATTTATACAGGATTATGTGAACCGGAAAAACGATTGAATGAGTGAGCTTTGTATGGCTTTTGTTGATAATGGCAGGAATAGAACCCAACCCAGCATTAGTAGGTATGTGACCACCGAGTATGACACTTTTGATTTATTTTAACATTGAAAATTTGTTAGTTTTTACAAGTAAATTAATTGTATTTGAAAAGTGTATGAAAAGGCCATGCTTTTTCATTGCACAGTTATTTATTCAAAGTAATTTTCAAGTTGAATTGTTTGATATAATGGACGACGAAAAACTATAATGACCAATGTAGACATGGTGTTACTCTTGTTTCAGGTGTACTTGTATTCAGATACGAATATCTATTGATTGAAGTTGGCGAGCAATTGCTTAGAAAGTTGTTTGATATAATGGTAGGCACGGACTTCGCAAAGTACTTACAAACTTACCCTAACGAATCGACAAAACTTCAACATTTGATGCGAAGCCATATAGTGCCCAGCAGTTATTTGAAGGACTTACCGCCGATGGACAATCAACCAAATTCTGCGAATTTTGACATCTGTTTGTTGATTATTCTTTTGAAAAATGTGTGCGGTCTGCGTGATGCAAAATACCAAGTGTGGCATCATCCAGCACCGGATGATACGTCACTTGAAGCAGACATTGGAAGGCTGAATAGATGTCGTAATGATGTGTGTACCTTTCATTTACGATATTCTAAAAATTGATATTATTTACTCATAACTGATATAAAGAAAACCCAGAGAAAGGGAGCAAAAATAAACATTTTCCTGAATATTAATGGAACTACATGTATGTTTTCTAGACAAAATGCGAACTCTTCATTATTTCCATTTCTTACCGAATGCTATATGTTCGCGTTCATTGGGTTACATATTCATTTATTTGTAAATATCGGATAATATAACTTCCTTGAAATTTATGTTAATACATTCTGTTTCAGTTGATGCATCAGACAGGTATTTATATATCTGTAAAGGATCTGAGTGCGAGATGGGATAGATTGGCTTCGGTAAGCAGTAAAAAATATACATGTACGTTTAAGGTCTAGGTGCATATCTGAAGATATACATAATAATGTATACTTATCTATAATTTCATACTTTTACAGATGTTTATATTGTCTTAACATTTAGGAAAAGAAAAAAACCACATCTTATTGACATAAGATCAACGAATCAATATTATGTGTTCTACGTTTTTGCGCAGCACTTCACATTTATGAAATACCCCGTTTCATTAGTTTGAATTGAGCATGATTATGTAAGCTCATTGAATTACCTGTTATCAAACTTTTTCATTTACCTCGAACGTGTTTCAGATTCTACAAAGACTCAACTTAAAGGTTAAAAGTGAAGACCTCCCATCATCGATTGAGAAAGCGGAGCAATTACCATTTGATAAAAAGTTGCAGGATAAATGGAATGAGGAGATGGAAACTTGGTTATGGAATGAGAGCCCTATAGCCAATGCAATTGATGATTTTAAAGATGATTTAGATGACCTTAGGACAAGCCAGAAGAAAATAATGCACGAGGTTACAAAAATAAGCGATGTACAATCGCAAATATTAAAACTTAATAAAACTGAATTGAAAACAGATGAGTCAGACAAATGGGATAGAGAGTCAAAATCAAAAGACAAAAAGGGTATTGCAAGTGCTGGAGAACACATTGTAAAGATAAATGAACGAGCTGACAATGGGAGCAAGACAGGTAATTTGTACAAAAACTATGCTTCTATAAGAAATGAAAACAAAATAAAAGTGAGATTTGTGATTTTTAGATCTACTTAAAGATTCTGAATTGGTATGTAATATTTTAAAATCATACTCTCACCAATAAGGTTACATATGATCGACGTCAATGACTTAATGTCTTTATTTAACATACATGTATAAGCTTAAGCAAGTAACTGGTTAAGTGGTTGTGCTTGAGACATTGTCGTATGTTGAAACATATCCTCCCAGACTGTTATTAAGAGTGGATAGAGATAAGAAAATGATCCATAGAAACAAAAACTTCATCAACATTACAACCTCCCCAAAATGTCCCTACCCCAAAAAGCGACACACAGCACTACACAAAAGGACAAAACATATTAGAAATATATATAAATAAATTACATGTAGGAAATCTATGTATGTCCAATAGAATGATAATGATAAAACACGAACAACTGAAATAAAAACAGTTCGTGACAAATGCGCTTAAAATGTCTCCAACTAATTATGATGATTGTCTTCAGATTAAACACAGACGAACAGCTCAGTCGTTTTTTAGTCTAACAAATAAAACATGATTGTACTATAATATATGCGCTGTATATACTAGCTGATATATTTTAACTTCCAGCCAAGACTAAATCACCATGGGCGAAAATAGTTTCAGACCTTACTGGTAATAAAAGCATCGCTGATGATCTGCTGTCAGAAAATGTGCTACCAGACAAATCTGAACTTGATTTAATAGTTCGAAGAAGTGGTAAACAAACGCCTATAGCAAATCGTATCTGCACAGCAATTTGTGAATACCTACGAAAAAAACATATAGGTGTTTTGAAAGCATTTGCAGCCTTTTCGGATAAGAAAAACTCTCTACAGGACACGGAAAATAACGATAAACAATGCGTAATATTTGTTTTGCTGAAAAAGGATGATGTGGAAATTAATTGTGAGGAATACAGAATATACGAAATACAAGCTGGCAAAATTAGACCTGATATGACGGAAATCAACAAACTAATTTTAGAGTTTGAACGAAATCACATTTTGCCTCTAGAGCAACTTGAAAAGCTTGAAACCTGTGTGCAACAATATTCAAACATATTGTTTAAAAAACACAGCAACTTAACTATGGTTAGCGCCAGCTGGTGTAAGTCTCATGGATTAGGAAAGTTATCGTTTACACCATGTGTGGCTTTGTATGTTCCCATTAAGGGACTTATACCACTGGATGAAGATCCATTTGATTCAACGATCGGCGACTATTTAGTAGATGTGAGGGAGGGTGTGTTTGAATCCTTTTCCGACCCAAACGATTATCATGAACATCTAAAAATGGGTTGTGAAATTACCGGTGGATATAGAAGTGGTACACTTGGGACTTTTGTGACTCACAATGACGATAATGAAATATTTGCTATCACATGCGCACATGTTGTTCTTAACGACACGGAATTGAAGGAGCTCATTGAAAAAAAAGATATACACTATAATATCGAAATAGATCATAAAATCTTCCATCCAACGTGTGAGCCGCCGATGAGCTTTGGTCGGCTTAGGTTTGCTACATATTGTTCAGGACAAAATGACAAGTCTGGAATGGAAATTGCTCTTATACAAATGAATCCCGAAAGAATTCCTGAAGATGGCTCATTTCCAGATGCTTCTGACTCTTTAAAGGAGGGTATGATATATTTGTTAGTAGTATAATTGATACCATAAATCAATCGATACTTGACAAATCATTGATTGCAAATTCTACCGCGCATTTACGTGCTTCTATGAAGAAGTTATACAGTAAATTGCTGTATGAATGCCAAGGATTATTACGCTAAGCATTGAACATACCTTCTGAATACTTTGACTGTTTGAATACGTTTGCGCAAACTCTTTATCAACGATTGCACATTTTGTATAATTAGGTTCGGGTCATATTTTGTCATTCTTTTATCAATATAATTCATCACAGGTTTCTAAATATGAACAACACTAAAAGGTCGATTCTGGTTACAAGGTAACAGAGAGATTATCAGAAAAGCGTATGTGTATTCACAGTACACATCTATCAATTGTACATGGCGTTATCACAGCCTTAATAAGATATACATAATTGCTGGGGATGTCTTTTTATAAATTCACTTCTAGTCATATTAAAATTAATTGAAATTTTGCTTTCATACTTTCAGGTTTTGATGACAGCTATCCATATAAATTCAGTTCTGGAATATGCTGTGAAATTGGCAGTCTTCATCTTTCCCCAGTCGTTGTGAAATATGGAAGCGTTTCGAAGTTGACTCAAGGCAAAGTTCGTGTGAGAGGAACTGCAGTAAGGATAGGAGCAATGTTTGACAATGTATTAGATTCCAGGTTAGAATTATATAATCAAATCGAAATAGAGTCGTTGGGTAACGTGCATTTCGCAAAAAAAGGTGATTCTGGGGCCTTGGTGTTAGCTAGGTCAAATGATGGACTAGTCGCCGTCGGTATTTTCGAAGGACAATTCAATGATCGATTCATTGTTACACCAATGCAAGATATATTGGACAGACTTAGTACTAATACAAATGGGGTCGTTAAACTGTTATCATTTGACAAAAAATCTACTACAACATCTAATAATACACACGCAATGATGGGAATTGACGGAACGGAAGATGGTCAAGCAGCAGAAACAGATTTACCAAGTGATCGGAATTCAAATATTGAAGAGCGCTTGCTATCTATTGAAAACCAAATAAAAGACAAATTAGAACCATTGTCAAGCAAAATGGATATTGTTCTTCAGCTTCTTCTAAGTAAAAAGGAGTAATGAGTCTGCAACAGGGAGCCTCTAGTTAAAACGTCCCTATGGAATTATTCTTGCTTGGTCTTCGATAATTCATCATCTAATTGTTCAACATAATTAAGAATATAATAATATTTTTTCGAAGTTGAAATAAGTTGTTTGGTAATCGGGTAGTTGTAGGTCAATGATCCGACTGTATATTCTTTGATTTATGTATTTAGTGAAATCAAAATTTTCATTATCTGATTGTCTGATAAACTTAGAATAAAAGTTTTACAATTGACGATTGTACTTTGATTACATATTACAGTGAAACGTCATTTTGAGACTATTTTATAACCAGCAGTTTGAAAGTTTATTTATTTTCGGACCAATACTCATTAGATGATGAGGGTAATAGTAAACATTCCTATTCATTGTACCCCAATTATAAAATAGTAGGGACTATATAAAAGGTAAAGGTTTTATTTATTATAGTTTCACCCCTATTGAAAGGGCTAGCCAAGTTGGTTCATGAGACACCAATCTTATGTTTGCACAGTACCTCCCGAATCGCTTCTCCTTTTGCCCGGTTCCGGGCTGAGATGTGCCTATGGTAACCATTATTTAACTAGCTATATATGAGTCACTTTGTCTGTCTTTCAGTACCGAAACTTGTCCGAGCTGCAACCTATGATGTTAACATCATTAGACGATGTGTCACACCAAACATCCATGGATGTAGCTACAAGGTCAAGGCCACACTAAAAGGTTAAATGTAAAAAAGCAGTATTTTGCGTCCGCTTTGTTCTTCTGTCAATTAGGGGTTGATTTGGGAAATATTTGACAAAACAGTTCACCAGTATATATGTGTCTAGCGAAAGACCAAGGTCGGTATCTTTAAGGTCATGGTCACACTAAGAGGTTAAAGATAAGTTAAATACTTGAAAGAAATGTTCACCAACATTATCTATAATAGCTATGTAATGAGAAATAAGATGAGTTCATGTTTGTGTTTACCATCAGATCGCTTGTATAAATGTGTTTTAGTTCAGGAATATATTTTTTACATATATGATGCATAAATCACAATAAAATAAACGTTTGTTTTATAGCACTAAATGATTACATAAAAAATATTCATGTAGATGTCATGTTACATGCGCATGTTTCTTTTTTGGGGGGGGGGGGGTAAAAGTTCAATGTAAATAAAGAACAGAAGTAATCAGTATGAGAGAGCATTATTTATATTTCTGGGCTATATTTTACATTAAGAGTTTTTTATTATGATGTTATACTCTTTATACTGTTTTTATTATGTTTGCCTGTATTTTTGATTTCTAATCGTTTTATATCATTTGTGTGATAATTGCTTGTATGATTTTAATTATTATTAGTATAACGTTTGCTTGTTTCTTTTTCTACTATGATTTTATATAATTTGTATGGTTATAGCTTGTATATTTTCTATCATCATTTCATAATTATATCTGTATGATTTTGCTTGTATCTTTTTAATTAATATTTTGCTAATAATTTAGCAGTAACGTCTATCGATTACTAATACTTGAGTGAATGTTGACGACGGCCACATGTGTGATCCACTAATCTAGTCCATAGTTCAAATAATGATAAACTCTTTTCCAACGACGCCCGGATATGTTTAATGATGATGATAATTTGAAAAAACATTTAAAAACTTGGAAAGAACAATTTTCCCTAGTAAATTGAGCTCACGACCTTTAGTACTTGCCTTAAAAAGTATAAATGTCAATCCTTTTTAATCGGAATAAATTTTCTAGGGCTGTCCGTCTTCCGGAGTAGTATTTGTCTGGAATGCCCGTTTGTCCAAAGTAAAGATTATCAGGGTGGACCTTTTTTCCAGGGATACAATTTGTCCTGTCGGGGCGTATTGTGAGGAGTAGAAAGGGACGCGAATTAATGAAATTTCTATTGTTTCAAGTATGAGATGACATCGCTCTGACGTGTAGAAACTGTCTATAGTGTATGTTGTATTCATGTACATGTATAATGACTGTTCACGAGTGTTCAGTTGACCTTGACATGAAAGGGACAAGACTACAGATTGGTCTGAAGACTGGACGCACTTTCAATTTAAAGATTTGTTTTATAATAAAATGAAACATGCTATGTATCAGATAAAAACAAATTCAAGGTCAGATAACTACAAAACGAGTTCGTCAACATCCATTTTTTTCGCTTAAATGTTTCTTCTGTTATCATATGCTATGATCATGCAAAGTTAAAAATAAATTCTATGAAAAAGTTTTCATTTTCACGAAATGTCTACGTGCAAAAAACTGGAAACTGTATCAAATGTCTTTAAACGATTCATGCGTTTGAAACTGGATAACTTATAAGTTGTGCTTTCAGTTAATTTAGAAAATAATATTACCAGTCTGGACTTGCTTTGGTAATTCAGAAAAGTACATGTTGTAAGCCTGCACGTGTCACAAGATCTGATCAGCGAGCATTGTCTGTTTGACCTGTTCATGTCGAAAAAAGATGTTTTTATGAAGAAAAACATTATATAATTATATGTTTTAAATTAGTTAAGGGATGTGAATTCTAGAAAATAAAGACGATTGGGTTTCTTTGTCGACATATTAAACACACTAGTAGTCCAGAGCTAAATATTAACGAAACATGTGTTTGGTCGACTAAAGAATACTTCTTAGTAAGAATGTGAATTAAGAAACCTACATGAAACATGGATTTGACCAACTGAAAGAATGAGATAAATTTGTTCAATCTATTCACATCCGTTTTAAGCTGTGTTCCTGTTATATACCAACGGGAAGTTAACCTTAACATTTGTTAAGCGCCTTTGAACGTACGAACAGTATGAAAAGTGTGCAATATAAATCTGGTGTCTATCTATCATTCTGTGTGAACCTTGTTTGCCGGAACTGACTGTCGACTTCTGCATATTAATCTTTTGAATGAACCATGGAAGTTACAAATAAGCAAGTTAGGACTGAGAACTGAAGCGTTAATGTAGTGTTATATTGTAATAACGTCAAGCGGAATTGAAGTGTCAATAACTTCTTGAAAAAATATTATGATTAAATTAGCAACACCAAATGTCCGGAATACAAACACGTTTATCGATTTGGAATAATTTTTCGGTAAATGCCAAGGCTAGTGTGTTTTTAAAGTGCTTCCAATAATAAAACATTCTATAAAATGCCTTTCAGAATATTGGAATAGCGATTGCTACGTTTTTGAACAAAAATCTTTATCACCATTTATACGGTCTGTATTTAATCCTGACGCATCCGCTATTAATCGGAAAACTCTGTTTGATATGGAAAACGAATTTGAATGTTTGCGACGCATTAAGTAAGTATTTAGCTGGCACGTCTAACATTTCTGCATTCCACGTTCTGGATATGCTATATTAAAGTGTTCAGGTTACACCATAAACTAGTAAAGGTGAGACATGGTCTTTCGAAAGAATGCACTTAAGTAAGTATTAAAGTTTCAACTCATGTGTTTACTTTCTATCACTTGTGAGTGTTTCGAGAGAAATTCAACATCGATGAAAAATTTGAAAGTACTGTATTATAATTTACTGAACGGATATGATATCAGAATTAAGCCACGTGACAACCAGTCTTCTCAAATAAACGTAAGTAGTACTTTCACCTTGAATGGCATCATTGACTTTGATACCACTGGACAACGTATGGGGGTCTTAGGTTACTTCAATTTCGAATGGACTGACGATTCTTTAGTGTGGAACCCGGATGATTATGGTGGAGCAACCAAGTTGAAAATGTCATTGTACCAAATTTGGTTTCCGCATATACTTTTAAATGTAAGTCTGAATGTTATGTTCTTTTATTTCTTTGCATGTTAATGATATGGTTACTGGTCAGCATAGACAATGGTGGTAAACTAATCATGTATGCTGATGATAGTACAATATAGTCTTCGGCATCCTGAAATTATTTCAACGAAACTTGGTCAGGTACAATACTATTGTTCCGATTGGTTGTAGACAAAAAATTGCCATTGCACCTTGGTAAAACTTAATACATACTGTTTGGACCAAAAAGAAAACTTTGTTTACAGCATCAGTCCTCTGTCGCATGTAATGGTCATTCCATAAAAAGCCCCAAAACAAGTTTAGTACTTGTATTTATCTATTGACAATCTTTTGTCCGGTGAAAATATTGTTCAAAATATAGTATCAAAAGTTAATGCAAATATTATTTTTGTATATTAGACAAATCAGATGTCTGGGCAAGACAAAAATGTGCATTGCATTCATTCAATGTCATTTTGATTATTTGTGCTCATCCTGGTATGAAGGTTAAGCAAAGGTCTAAACCAGAAAGTGTAGATAATGCAAAACATGGTGATTCGCTTCATTAAAGGGTATAGTCCTAGAGAATCTTTAACATGTCAAGACTATGTTGATTTAAATATGTTAAATGTTGGTAACAGAGTGAAACAGATGAAAATATAAGTCATGTGCGTAAGGTTGTTTATAATACATGCCCATCGTATCTTGCTAATAATTTTGTTCGGTGCTGTGATAATGTTACACACATTACACGGTCTAGTAAATACAATTTTAATGTCAGTAAACAAACATTCTATTATAACGGAGTCAAAGTCTGGAACTCTATACCAGAAGATATTAAAGATATTTGAAATTTTAAAAGATAAGAAAATTGCTGTCTGTAAAACAGATTTCCATTGATATTGATTTGTATCTGTGATAGTATTTTAGCAGTTATATATATATGACTTTCTGTTTATGTGATAGTCTAAGGTAACCATACTCCAATAATCCCATTTTAACTAGATTTTGTCATATAAATATTTTTGTTTGGGATATATTGGACCCCATTAGAAATAAGCTTTTAGCTTAATGGGTTGTCCATAGGTCCCTAGCAGTTGGAAACACATCTGAAAACGCTATAATTATTGTTTTATCACAAATATGTATACAATGTGTTCGAATGCGCTGTTGACCTTAAATGTCAATAGATAAATGTGTCAGAACTTACACTCTAAGAACCTCAAAGACTCCCTTTCCATGTTGAAAATTATTTGAATAAGAAGTAGTAGAGTACTAAAGGTTTACACACATGAGCCCTGGGGCGTTAGACATTAGTTAAAGAAATGTTTTATTGCTGGCTGGTGCTCGTTATTTTTTCCAAGATCAATGAGATCACTATAGTAACAAATAAGAAACAGTGTATCTCATTTTGTTATTTATAAAGTTTAACATGAAACAGCAAGACTTTTGACGTTTAAACTTTTGTATTAGCTGAAATTGGTCTGGTATAAAGTTAAAGGAAAATGTATATCTACATATGTTTTGCAGTCTGCCGACGGTAGAACGCTATTAGCATCTACTGAGATTGAAAGTGCAGATGTCACATTTGATGGCAATGTAGCACATCTCAATGCTGGAGTATATAGGTAAGGTATGCAAATAAATGCCTAAATTCCGCTATCATCCCACAAAATTTAGGGGTCGGAATATGAAACTAGGAACAATTTTGAAACGCCCAAATGGTTCCATTTTAGAAGTGTTTTTTTTTTATTTGAACGGTAAGGATTTTGTATTAACACATTTTTTAACATCTAATATTTTAGAATGAATTAAATAATATTTAAATATAATTAAATATGATCCAATTGAATGGTTTACAAAATATTGCCAGACAATGGAAAGTTTTGAATGATTACTTTGCAATAAAGTCCGTTTGCTTAGCTCAACATGGTAAGCATGTGCTTTATGGAACTTGGATTCGTTAGGTCGAACTCTGAGCTAAGTGTCCCTTCCTCAACATCCTATTCAAATGATTCGTATGCAGATGATGGTAGCTGTATTCAATTTTATCTCTCACGTTTTCTAACATTATACATCTCAGTAGGTCTTGGATTCAAGAACCGATAGAAATCAGCCATTTTATTATTCAGATCTAGATGCAGTGGACTCTTGATGTCTAAGAATCGATTACCTAGATCACTCCGGTTGGCTAGAACACATTGTCTTATCGAAATTATTCTCTATACGTTATGCTCTGTGCTGTATATGTATAAATATGATTATGTCACGCATACGAATAAATTTCTTACTTTTTTTCTTTAATGTTTAGATGAAAACTATAAGTAAGCAACGTTATTGGGTAAAGTAGTGCTTGAATTGTGCGCAATTGAATTATCTAAAGAAAATTCAAATTCAGTGTTTTATTATCCCCCTCATATTTTATGTACAGTTCATTTACTTACTTTCAGACTCTTCTTTTTCAGCTTCACTTGTGAAGTATCTGTGAAGTACTATCCATTCGATCAACAAAATTGTGAAATGATATATTATATAGGCAATGAATAATCATCCAGTGTTAAGCTTCTTTTATCAAATATCTACTCTCTACCGATAACAGAAAACTCTGAATGGGAAATTGATACTGTAGCTGGGCATACGGACACGAGCTACTCAACAAACATCATTTATTTATCTTTCACACTAAACAGAAGACCACAATTTGCTGTGTATACAATGATTATTCCCCTGATTACTTTGTCCGTTTTAAATGTATTCACCTTGCTTGTGCCTGTAGAGTCTGGAGAGAAGGGTTCTCTGACTATAACTATTTTTCTAGCTTATGATTTCTTCATTTCTATCACGAAGGATGATTTACCACACAATTCTAAGGAAGTCTCATATTATCTCGTGTACATCACCGTTCTCTTGGTGTTCAGTGGAATTTCGGTCATTTACACAATTTTTGAAGCACGCCTTTATGCAACGGTTGGTAGAACGCTGTGCAGGAAAAAGAACAAAGGTGTAAGTCCTATGAAAGTCGAAGTGTTATCAGACACCAATGACGTTTCTAAAGAAGTTGCAGATAAAGCAATAAAGGATGATAGAAATGGAAACCTAACATGGGCTGATTATTTAAAACTGTTGATTGTATTGCTTGCATTGCAAGTTCTATTTTCTTAATTATTTTTCACTGTGGTTTGCTCGGAACAATGATGAATCGTGGTCAATGAATGAAACGACAGCTGTTTGCATACATTCCTTGTATTAATGCACTTTCATTCATCAAAACAATTTTGTAATGACACAAAGCATATCTATTTAGTGAAAGACAATTAAACTCTCATTCAAAAGTCCTCTCGACCTGTTACATCATGCTGGACCTACATATTAGTAAGAAATATTTATTATTTATTACAAGGAATGTTCTGATTGGCCAATTAGCATGTAGTGTTAACTCTCGATTTGCAACAACACGATCAGCAATATGAGACTATTGGTGAAATAGTAAAAGGAAATGATGACGTGTAATCTAATACTGTAATTATAACAACACTGTAGTCTATGAACATCTGTTTAAGAAACAGTATACCATAATGTTCTTACACTTAATCAGTTGATACAGATATGAGCACGCGTTCAGATGCCAACAACTAAAACGAGTAAGCAAAGCAAGATTGATTTAAAGATTCGAAGCCACACGACCACACGTTATTTGTCATATGTCACCGATCATATCGATTCACAAAAATAAGTTTGTTGACCAGAAAACTTCATATTCTGTCGGCTTGAATTAAGCCCCTGAAACAAGCCTTAAGAGACGTCCTTAGTTATTATATTAGCTAGATTACACATGTGTAAAACAGCTAACCTAGTTTGAAACTGAACGATACGTCAGCTTTCCATAGCCGTCACTCGCTCACTGCGCAGGAATTCTTATGTGGACCAAAGTATTTCGTTTTTCTACATCCGCCATGCAATTGTTATATTAGTTTCCGTTCCATGTTGTGCAGTGCAAGTCGGTATAAGTTCAGTTTCATTGAGTACTTCCAATTTATTATAGAGTGATGCATAGGTTTCAAATGAATGGGTAAAATTGAAGTGCGACCTATATTTTATCAATGGCCGGCTTGATTTCGTCGATGTTTTCAATCGTGTTGAGATAAATGGAAAAGTTGTGCATTACCTAAACAATTGTTTATAACGCCAAAATCATAAGAAGAGACGTCGTTCAATGCTGAGTAATGAATAAGTAACACTATATTCCGGATACAATACTTTTTATTGTAAATATGCTAACTGATCGATACATTAAAATGATAACAAATGCTCTTGTAGACCTTACTGCGATCAAAAGGGATGATAATAGTCTATTCATTTATCAACTCTCTGAACGTATTGTATATTGTTTATGCTGGCGTCACACTGTCCCGAAGTTGACAGCAGATGTCCACACGAATGTGGAATTTTGAACTTCGCGCGAAATTGGCCCCGATCCTAGTCAATAGCCAAATCAACAGCCGAATCAAGTACGATGCCTTACGAAGATCACACGATGGCACCCGAACCACACACGAAGGCAGAACGAAGATGTGAATTTTTATTTAGATGTTTACCCGAAGGACACACGAAGGATACACGATGACTACACGGCGTCGTATTGAGAGTACGATGCCTTCAAACAAGGTCACGAAGGCGTCATGTGACCTCCCGATGGTATAAATTACAAATTTACTTTATTCAAATTAAAGTCAATTTAATTAACATGCCACCCAAGGCATAGAGAAACAGGGGTAGGAGGCTGCCCACTAAATGCAGAGTTCAGAAGAGGAAAGCAGAGGCAACTGAGTAGACTTCACTGAGCCTCCAACCAAAGAGAGAGGCATAAAATCAATACAAAGACACTTGTATTCTGCGTCGAACAGGGCCATGAGGACAATGAGAAGAAGCCTTTGTAGTGTATGTAGACAGACCCACCGTTCCAAGGACAGGTGACCACCACATGAGCCATCCAGAGCACCACAGCAGTGTGGAAATTTTCATCTCTTCTCAAACTACTCAGCAATGGCGGTCAATATTTCAGTTGTAGTAGGACACTGGATCACATCAGCAGAAAACTCGGCTTCACATACTTCATATGTTGTAGGGTGATAGACAGGTTGAAACCGGGAGGGAGAGACTTTCTGTACCATGTGTTCTTCTCTTCTATACGACCTACCCTAAAATAAGTACATTATCTAATACGAGTGTCACCCTTTAAATGATTACGAAGAACCCATTGATGTATTACGTGGGTTTAATCCAGGGATTCTGAAATAAAATTTAATCAAACAATAACTGTCAATAATAAATGGTATGTAGATCACAATGCAAAAGTTACCTTGATTTTCACTATGTATATAAGATTTACTACCCCGTGCGTATACATGTACGCTATGAAAGTAAAATTGGCGATTGCGTGCTAAAAAAGTGAACTATAGGTTGGGTCATATATTATCAAGATAGATATGACCGTACTTTTCCGGACTGAAAGAATGCTAGTATTGGTGATGATAATGATGAAATGATGTACTTGTGGTCATGATAAGAATACTAATAAATTAGTAATAATAACATAATAAAATAACCCTATCACATAAGGAAGGCTAATAGCAAGAAATGACAAAAAGAAATAAGAAAAGTTTCCTTAAGAGGAGGTACTGGGCCTGTCAGAGTTGTTCATCATGTTTTCTAAGGTATATATCAAAAGGTTGTCTCATCATCAAAGTATGCCATTCTGCAGGAAGTGAATTATGGATTAATGTGATTGAAGCTTGGAGAGTAACACATGCCTCTGTTCTGTAGAGTTGCTCAGGACTGACTGAGGAAGGTGCTCTATGACCGGCTTTTTATATATTCTCGTTACTATAACACTTGTGAAACGCTTGAGCAACTCAAATTCGGCTGTCTTCGTCGTCACCGTGGTTCCATCTCGATGTCATCGTACTATAATACGATGGCTACACGACGGCATTGCGAGGGCTTCACGTAGTCGTGATGCCTTCTTAAGACAATCGGACGGCATCTTGTTTCGTTCGTATTGTCTTCGTATGGCAAAAATGTCCGATGGCACCGATGATTACACGAAGAAAATACGATGATGACACGATTAAACAAGATGCCCTCACGATGGCAATACGAAGGGCAAAATGAACACACGAATTCAACACGAACATGATACTTCGCGTGGACCTTCGGCAATTCTTTGGCATGCCAAAGATTTTGTCACCGCTCACGAAGTTGGTGCCGAAGCTTGAGAAACTCAACCGGCGGTCATACGATGGCTTAAGATGTCCTCACGAATGGCCCGATGTTATCACGATCACACCCGAATTTAAACATTTCCTTAATCGTGTGTCCATCTGGTGTCTACTTCGGGACAGTGTGACGCCTGCATTAATGAGTGCTTAGTTTTATGTAGAATCTGTATGACTATTACCAGTGTGTACTTAAAACTTAATGTTTATGCTATATCGGGAACTCTTTTTAATTTGGAAATATGAAATAAATTCCCTATAACGGATAAAATCATATTTGCTGTCTGGCCTATCACCAGTTGTATCTGTACAGGCTTTGTAAAGTATCACAAAGAGAAATAAATTCTAATCCATTTGTATATGGAATATGCTACTTCATTTTATGTAGGTGGTATTTTTCTTCACAAAAAAACCGTATACAGTCAAACTTATGCCAACGATCACCAGGCATTGTCGATCACCTGTCATTAACGGTCATTTTTAACTCCTTCAAACAAAATTCATTCTTTGAATTAATTCATGAGGTGGTCACCAGATTCATGCGGTCAGTAGTCTCCTTTTTCACTAATCAAATCTAATTTCTGGACCCAGTTAACGGCAAGTTCACACCTTTTTCACTGATCAAATCTAATTTCTGGACCCAGTTAACGGCAAGTTCACACCTTTTTCACAAATCAAATCTAATTTCTGGACCCAGTTAACTTCAAGTGCACACCTTTTTCACTAATCAAATCTAATTTCTGGACCCAGTTAACGGCAAGTTCACACCCTTTTCTACCCGAGACGCGGTCATAATTACTTTGTTGTAAACAACTACAACTACTACAAATATTTATTACATGAAATATTACATGCTTTATAGCAAATATAGATAGGCAGAATGATAGAGAGCGTGGATTTTGTGAAGAACACATGATGTTAAAGTGCGAATCAATCATGTGTAATCTAAGTCAGTTCTTAATCAAATTAGGCAGCATGTTTTTGTATAGTTGGCCATGTATGATTATAATGTAATTTTGAGGTGTTTTTATCAGATTTCCGAAATTTTAGAACAGATTATTTTATTTCTAAGGGTATTAATATTATGTCTACCGCGCTCAATAGATAAATCGTGAGATGATATACTTGGCCTAGCAAGTGCAATTCTAAATCTTGATCCTGTAATTATGACGAGGTATATTTCAAAATTAAACGAATGTTTAAAAAGACTGAACATATCCTGGCGAGTAGTCGATGAATACTAACTTTTGATGATAGATATCTATTATTCGCTGTTTAATAGTATAATAGTTAATAGGCATTTTAAACTGGTTTTCTCACATACAAATGTATATGTTAATCCTACTTGGTTTAATTCTTGATGTTATTTGCCCAGTTGTCCTATTGTAAATTGAACAAATGTCAGCTTCATTTTCGGCGCAGCTGTATTAAAATTGATTTTGACCTACATTTGTAACCAATGATATTGTTAGATACAAAATCTTCAGCTGCAGTAGGAGTTTTCTCATTGGTCAAAGGCTATTTTGTGACAAATCTTTGTTTACTGCCTCTGAAAATAATGCAATAATAAAAGACAAAAAAAAATCGATACAACCACACACTAAATATCAAAACGTCTAAACTATGAACAATTACGCTATGTGGAATTCATATACAGTAAATAAGATAAACATATTATATAATATAATTTAATGAAAAATAGTATGTACACTTTTAGCATTAAACTCAATATTTTTTGTTTTCGAGATATTTGACTTCGAAAGTATTTTAGCCCAATAAAGACGGCGTAAATTGATAAATACTCTATAGATTAATGTTCTGCTTTGATTTGTTGGTTGTTTCTACTGGGGAATTTCTAAAACAAAAAGATGTCCTTTTCCTCAATTTATTTTCTTAAGTATATTTAATATATTTCTTACCAGAGTCATACAATCTATGTATATAAATGATTAACATAAACAGATCTAAAATGAAATTCCAATAAAAGTTTGATTACATATAATAATCATACAAACAAGTTAAATTAAAGTGTCTATTTTTTTTCAACAATAAATATGTTTCAATAAGTCATTTCAACTTAGATTTAGTTCTACAAATGATGATGATTTTACAATGTACATTCTGTATTCAATCACATTTACCATTATCTTATATTCTAGCATGTAAAAATGATTAAAATTGAAATGCTCACCGAATAATAACAATAAAAAGATTCCGGAAATAAATTCTACGGACAGAAACCTCCATGTTTATTTTACTTTAAATTAACCCAACTAATCACAATTAAACGAAACGACTAGTTGAACGAAAAGATTGCTGCAAGTACATACTTACAATAAATTTACTTAGATTAAAACTTATCCAAATAATACAACAGTAGAAAAACAATTTGAATTTTAACAACATACACATACAATTTGAATTCTAGCAACATACATATACAATCATAAGAAATTGAGTTCTAACAAAAAATACGAAAATGTCTAACTTACCTAAAACAAAAAGATGTCCTTTTCCTCAATTTATTTTCTTAAGTATATTTAATATATTTCTTACCAGAGTCATACAATCTATGACCCTTTAGAGGAAAGGACTTTACGAAAACAACTTCTACAACAATAACTGACCAATCAATTTCTTTATAATTCACGTGACAGTTAATTTTACCCAATCAAATATAATTTCTTGTTATAAAATTAGAAATCAGCCGATGAAACAATGTTTATTTCTTACTTAAAGTATTAACTGAAACCCTTTAAGTTCTTGTCAGATCCGCTTAAGGTGACTGATAATATTAAAAGTTCTTTTATACATTAACTATCGAAAGGTCTGAAAAATAGATAACTAATAAAGTTAAAGCGATTAAATGAGATAGGTAAATTTAGATCTTCCTATCTGTATTAATTAAATGAGATAGGTAAATTTAGATCTTCCTATCTGTATTAATTCTTATGTTACAATAGACCAAAAGTTGCTAGGATACAAGCTGTTTAATTAGATCTTACTACATACATTTTCTTTAACCCAATTTCTTCTAAAAATTATTACAAACAACATCAAACACAATTTAATTAATAAAACAAAAAAATCAAAAATTTTAATGCATAATATTAATATCAAAATCAAGTATAAAACAATTGAGACACAGTTCACTGTCTCTAACCTTATACTACAAAATGCCGTAAAATGTTGACCGGCAATTCATGTTAAAAAACTACACCCATTAGCAAATAGGAATACGTGTTAAACACATTTAAACTGTGAGGTCACTATCAGCAGTCGTTTGATTGGATTACATCATAAGTCACACGTGCCCCTCCCACATAATATGACAGAACTTCCCTTGATAGCTGCAGAAACCAGTACAGAATAAGTTATAACGCTGATATAACGTATTAGTACACGAACTGTATACATAGTAAAGTCTATATATTTAGAGATTTTTCCGTGAGATTTTTCCAAAACAATGACATTCCTTTGCGTTATATCCAATCACTGTGTGATTTTAACAAAGGTGCTTGTAACTGGATATACTATTCGAAACAAATGTTAAATAAGCATGGCCCTTTCTATATTATACGGACATTTTAAACAATTTATTTATGTCTTTAAGAAATGTGCTATTGATTGTTTTTAACAGAAGTGGTTTAGTTCTAAGGAAAAAAACAATGTGCTAATGTTATATAATCAATCTAGACTTATTTTGAATATGAATCATGCTTAGGTTAATTAACTTATATCATACTCAGTCTATTAGGTACTCTAGAAATAACAAATTTTCGAAATAAAAGGTTTTGTAATTCTGTCTTGGCAGACAATCAAAGTTTGTTAAATTAAAGGAGAGGGTTAAACAGTTTAAACTTTGTATTGAAATATATATTCTGATCAAAGTCTGTACCTTTCGACTGTTGTGATATTAAACATGTTTTAGTAAAGTTAAGAGGACACAAATCTCAACTTTCAAAATAAAACATAGAAAATAGTTACATGGCCAGTTGAAATAAATACATGGGGAGTCTATACAAAAGTATTGGTAAGTTGTTAAAACATTAGTGTAGACATGTTATGTTCACTATTTGAAGGATATAGACTAGCTAATCAAGAAAATAATACCGTTAAAAACGGTTTATAGAAGTACATTCAAACTGAATTTGTAACGAACAGTTCGTGAACCAAATTAGTTTTTAAACAAAACGAAGTAACACTGAACGTTGTACGAATCCATTTTTTGGTTGACATAATCGCGTTTACTGAAACGACCAAACAAACATTTGACATGTGACATAAATTTCGACAGGACGCCATTTTTTCATTCGTTAAAATGTAAACCAAACAAATATTTGTGCGATTAGACATTTAAAGCTGTGACAACACATGCTAAGTAATGCATAACATATGGGATTCTCCATTAAGATGGTAAGTCTAAAACACCTCTATGATTTCTGGTTCTTTCGATTTGAATTATGGTTAATTGTAGAATGTTCACGACCATTTTCATTTTCCCACGGCTTCTGACCGATTCACTGAAAATAATTCATCCGCGAAAGGAACGGTAACTCGGATTATAATTAACAGTTGGTGGCACGTGCTTTTTTTTATTAAATGACAAGAATTTCTGAAACATTAGAAAATATACTTATATCCGTGTAAAGATTAGAAGTTTTATTCGCTTAGGTGAAAAAATAATTAAATAATGGATGTTTCCGATCGAAGACATTTCCGTTTTCAGTTGTGAAGCAATTCCGCTATAAATTTCGAAAAGTAAACAAAACAAATAAGGAGACAAAAATTGCGATAATGAGTAATCAGTACGCAGATCAAAGTAAGTATTAATGCCAAAACATTATGCTTTCATTTATTTACTTTTTGTCGTAGGCACATTCCATGTCTTCAACTTTATATAGGTAAGTGCATGAAATATGTGGTTTTACTATCGCACTAACCCAATTTATCGAAATCCCGTGCAAAGCGTTCTTGAGATATCAGTACTGTAGGAAATAATATATGCGTAAAGTTCAGTATTAGTTGCTATCATATTGTATAAAGTGTCTTGTTATCTCTGGTAACCTTTTTTATTTTTTATATATTTAACCAGGTTTTCCAAAGGCTATTTTATTGGCGAATGTCGGCGCACGGACAGGCGGGCGGGTTGCAGGACGAGCTTCCACAATTTCTTCTGGATGCAACTTCTCCTACAATTATGAAGGGATTTCAACCAAACTTTTACACATAACTATTTTGTAGTACCCCTATGCATTTTAGGGATTTTGTGATATGATCTCGTGTTTTATTGTGTGCATAGCCTATGTGATATATACAGTATATATGGGGAAAAACTCTACTGGACGCAACTCCTTCAATTCTGAAGGGACTTCGACCAAATTTTCACAGAACTTCTGCGATCTTTTTTCTAGTAAACGATTACAGGGCTATCTTGCCCCTCTTGTTTATTGTTTTTTTTATTGATCCTTGATATATAAATAATTATTGATTAATAAATATTATGAACGAACATTGAATTTGTGATTAGTGTAATTGTCATCTATTTAGATAAGTTACAGAACTGGTTCAATAAGCTTAAAATAAAAATTATCTGAAAATATGATACACTTTAAATGGCAAGGGGAAATTCTAACTATTGACTGTTTTGTTCCATGGCACTTTTGGCCACCATACCTTTTAATCTGTACTACTTTATGAGCAAAAACAGATAGTGTTTTTACCTGGTAGTGTGTGTAATAAAATAAAGTTAGCAGTGTTAATTCTCATTATTTCAAATAAATTTCACTCGTACAACATTGATAAATGTTTTGACATTGTGTAGTGCATAATACTTTTTTGAAATATGAATTAATTTTTGTGTTTGAATGTACGCGAAATTTGTTCTTATATCCACATTGGCTTTGCCATTTTATCTTTTTTTCTCCATTCTTGTCAACATTCCTTTCAGTGCAAATATGACTTGAAATTACATTCATTTCTTTTACTGAAATACAAGCCTATTCTTACTTTTTTAATTCTTACCATACCCCACCCACTTTAGATAATTGTCAGAAATTGTGTCCCCTTAAAGGGAAGTTACACAATAATAACAACTGTCACAGTGGTAAATATATACCAATGTTCATGAAACTGTCCCGTATTCACGAATTATTCATGGTAACTGATTATGACCGGTGTAACGTTTTCAAGCTCCCCCCTTTTCAGGTTACCCCCCGGTAACTTAAAAACGTTTTCAAAGTACCGGCCCCGGTAACATTAAAACGTTTTCAAACTCCCTCCCCCGTTTTAATAATCCCCACTCCCTATGTTGATTCTTCATGGCGAAAACGTTTATATTTCAGGTTTTAATTTATACTAAATGATTCACAGTCAACATGGTTTATTGACATGTAATTCCTGTATTTCTAAACTGTATACATACGCAATAATTTTAGAAGCTATGGAATCCTATTAGGGTTATGGAGAGTACGCGCCTTTATTCAATAAATTAACAAAAATGCAAGACATGACCTGTGAAATTCCACACTTACTTTGTGTTCAGAAAACCAACAATAGTTAATAAAAAATATTGTTTTTATAATTTTTTTGACGAATTATTACCCGGGGGTATTTTGAAAACGTTTTCAAAGCGCCCCCGGGGGTAATCTGAAAACATTTTCAAAGCGCCCCTGGGGTAACCTGAAAACGTTTTCAGATTACCGGTTAGGGCATTTGAAAATGGAGGGGGTAATTTCAAAACGTTTTAATTGTACCCCTCCCGGTAACTTAAAATCGTTTTTAAATTCCCGGGGGTACTCTGAAAACGTTTTAAAGTTACCGGGGGGTAACTTGAAACGGGAGGAGCTTGAAAACGTTACACCGGTTCTATATCATTCATGAGTTATGTAAAAAATGATATTCGTAATAAATAGATTATGCGTCTTTGTGTTTGTACGAACCGTGCAAAGAAGACTATTCAACCGTTAAAAGGTCATGCATTTATTTGTGTAAACTTAGATAACAGGTAACAGATAACAGATTACATGATATACTGGTTCTCTGTATATGAATGCAGTGAATTGAAGATCACTTTGCAGAATGCGGATAAGCTGGTAACCAGCTAAAGTGACGCACAACTGGGTAATAGACATTTGCGGTTTAAGACGGTGACGGTGATGGTCATCGGATTTGGGATTAAATTCGGGGGTCATCTCAAAATTATTGATACATACTCTTGTATAGGGCAAGTGTTACTAATTATTGTGTTTGCATGTCAACTCAATAAAATGTTTAATTTACAATTTTATTCATTTCATAAGAACTAGAACCAAACCGAGTATACGCATCAATTTCGGTACTTTTTGTAATGAATCTGTTATACGACTCTTGGTTGTCCCGAATTTATTCTGCCAGAGGGTGTTTCTACTGTCGCCTGCGTCTACCAGGTACCTGTCGTCAACATGGCTCTTTCCCGTCACTGGCATTGGGCGACTTTGCATTTTCAAGTGACTCCTAAATTGGTACATACTCAAAAGCTCTAAGCTGATTCTATGAGAATGTAATCGTAAACAGAAATGCACATAATTCATGAACAAAACTACTTATGTCTGTATTTGTCATATTGTTAAAATCAAAATTTGTTAATGAACAAAATACAAGTAAATTAATTTAAAATGATCACGAATCTAGACTATTTATAGTTGTAGTGTAATTTACCCTGACAATGATAGCAACATACCTAAATATACGTATCATATATATTGTAGGACATCTGAATGATGCTCAGCGGTTTGGTTTAATGCGCCACATTAAAGAAACTGAGCTACCTTTTCCTACTTGGAGACTAGGGAAACTTAACATCATACCCATGACTAAACTTCGTCTAGAAAATTGAAGGCTACAAACCGAGATTTGTACCCGTCCGTACACATGGTGCTCTGTGTATTCGCTTGTATCTACAGCTACAGCTGAGCGATGGTTTATTGATATGCTACACCAGAAACACTATGACAACAAGTATATTGTCAAGCTAAGGACTAAATGTTTACACTGAAAAACCGCTGGACTCTGAACACGTTCTAGATGTAATCAGCCGAAAAAGGAATCGTAAAATTACACTGATATTCGATTAGAACTGAATACATTTCGTCATGTGTTTTTGCGTAAATATTGAAGGTACATGTAGATCTGCTGTTTTGCTGTTCGCATTTGATATCTGTGGAAATAACAGACATGCGACTTCGTATGCAGTTAGATTTATTGGTCTAATGAATAGTATGTACATGCGAATTATTTGCCAGTGTTAAAAAAATATCCTCAGTCGAAAGGTATTGCAGTGTGTGGGGGCAAAAAAATCATGGAAGATTTTACGAACTTGAAACAGGCATAGATTTTCAAGCGAAATATCTAAAACGCACTTGATCCGAGGTACATAATAACCCACACGAGCATTCAAAAATTTTGCGTACACACCATTATTGGTCAAGCTACGCCCCTGGAAGGTACCGAAAATTAAACAGATATATTCGACAGTATCGTCTTTATGTTGAGCTCAAGTGTTATAGATCAGTAGGAACATTATGAAGACATCGTCTGGAAAGTGTTACCACGTGTAGTAAATGTTTGCCGGATCGTGTGTGCCGGAGAAAAGCAAATCGGTTTAATTCTGTAAATATGGCTTGATATTAAAATAACATGCATGTACTCCAATGTGATTCATTTTCATTATAAATGTGAGACGACCCCTTTAATTTAATCCGAAGTTCAACACCGTCACCGTCACCGTCTTAAATCGCAAATGTCTAATAGACGGATTGTTAGCGAGGACTACACAAGAATGGTAAGTTGTTCTTTCAATTTTTAGGTATTAATTGTTAATAATAGTATTACATATATATCAGGGTTTATCGCATTACACTCGCAAAATCCACAGATACAGGGTCAGAACTATTAAACATCAGGTACATGCTTATATCTTATTTCATATATATGAACATTTAGTATTATTAGCTTTTCAAACGAATATATACAACTATGTATAGAGTAGGTTGTTATTACTTTCAATAATTAAATAAAAATATGTTCTTAAATGAACAATTATGTCCCTACAATAATGCCCATATTCTTACATTAATATATTAGTGTTCCTACTTTCGATTTCGGGTATGCCTTAACAACTGTACCATAATAATTAAAATTTAAAATATAACTTTGTGTTGTTATATTCAATAAATAAATATACTCTTGCATTGAAAAAAATGACTATTTTTTTACTTCGATTGGTTTGTAGTATAACTTGAGAAAAGGAATATAGTTATAAATGCAAAATGGATTTGTACTTTCGATTTCGAGTTCACGTTAGCTATCGTACAATGATGTTCTTAAAAATATTTTTTATTGTTGCATTAATACTATTCTTAAGGTGTTTTAACTGCCTTAACACATAATAAAAACATATTTTAAGACGTTTACAAAGATTAATTATCATATCAAGCGACGAAATAATCTAACCGAATGCGCAAAAAGAATGTTACATATAAACACGATAAACACTGTATCCATTATCATATCTAACGTGTTGTGTATTGCGTTGGTACGATATCATACTATTTTGACAATAATTCGTTATTCCTAATTCAAAGGTTAGCTAAACTTATTTTTTAGAGTAAGCTGTCTGGCCACACTTTTGACTTATTGTACGGCGGCGGAAGCCCGCCGTACACTCTGGAATGCTTATTTTTAAGTGGCAATGCAAAATCGCAACTTCTTGCACGAAGCAGATTACTGACAGTGCCCGAAATATTCCGAAATATCCGCAATGGTCATCACGTGATATAAACAAAACAGAAATAGAGCGAGGTCACGTGTTACACCAACTAGTGTTAGCTTGATGACGCAGTCGCTATTTATAGTCTAAGAATGGAGCGAGCTCGATAAACAACGACGGGAATGAATCTGCCCATCTGTCAATAAATGCAGCCGAAACTCTTTATATCAAAGGACTTAGGAAAAATTGTTCGATCTAAATGAACTTCGATGTATAAATTATTAGAGAAATTCGCTGTGTTTATTACATTTTGGAGCGATCGTCGGTGTGTTGTAATAATCATTTAATCGTGTTATAAGATACGGAACACGGTATTTATACGTTTCGATGTATTTATTTTAGCAACATGTCGCAAATAAACAAAACATTATAAACATATTCACACAGACTAATTTTATAAACGCGAGCGTGGACACTGACTTGTTTACGCAATTGTCATTAATTAAATATCGATTTCGGAGCTCAATACAAAAAATGTCCGATCAGGTGAGAAATGATGACTTAATTGGTTCGACATAGACGGTCACTTTATGGTTCGATATAGATGGTCACTTTACAGTTGAAAATCTATGTTTGGGACCGTTATACCAGGTTTTTACGACAACGTACCCTCAGACAACGGAGTATATTATTTTTGGAGACTTTATTTAAATATTTTATATGCATTCCAGCAGATATTGCAACGTCTGATACATCGAGGTGATAGTTTCCCCTGATTTTAATTTTAGGGTGGAAACAGGGACTACATATAGAGTACCTCGTGAACTGTAGAACCATATGACCAGATTCATGAGATTCATGAAACATCAACGGCTTGTATTTTTTATGGAGTAGATGATCATTTTAGTTTCGGGATCAGTTAAGCCAAAATAACAAATTCGTTTGATCTGAAACTTCGCACATCCTGATAAAAAATGCTACATAGGCCACATTCTAGTATTGAATTGCCGGATGCGATTTTGCGCCGTACAAACATTTAACTTGTATTTCTTGGCATGGCGTACTAATTATTCCGAAGGATATTGGATAATTTCATTAGAACGTATAATGTCGTGTCGTGTTGATGACGCTTCCTTCTATTTGGTGAATTATACAAGTGTGGAATAATTAAGGCCACGCAAACTTACACTGGATCTGCAACTGTTTAATGTGTACCTTTTGTGTTTGTAAAATTTGAGATGTAATATTTTACGATACTGTATTCCTGGCGGTCGAAATAAAGTTGAATACACATGTTATACACGTTCTTGAGAAACTTTTCGCATTTAGTATAATCAATGTATAAGAAATATGACTGAATACACAATTGATTTTACTGCCTTAACAATCAACATTATATACGTAGCCTAATTGGACTGCTAGCGCTTTGCATCATGGTATAAAATGTCATCCGCTAATCAATGCTGAAACAAATAATACAGTGTCTCGTGTTAGGTATTTTCGACGATACAAAGATATTTCCCGCTTTCACGATATAATAAATTGATAAATCAACAATTCGCATTCATGAATTAAACTAACCACAAACAATCGATATATATCATATTAAACTGCTTGATCTAGTTTCTAACGTTTACAAATGATATACAATGGGCAGTATTATTTTTATGAATAAAACTTCAAGTGACCTGATGTTGGGCGAATAAGAATGCAGCAAGAGAACCGCCAACGTGTTACTGGTGGCTATGGGTGCTTATGTAGCATTCTTAGAAAGTTTTCGCGAATATTAACTCGCTAAGTGTATGCAGAAATATGCCACCATAGTTTTGTAGGGAATTGTTAGTTTATGGTTATCCGACCTACCCTAATTCCCCCCGTGACCCTAAGATTTTTATAAGGCTCGATGAATGATACATCCACTTTTCGCTATTTTTACCTTTCCACACGAGTTCAAGAGCAAACAATCTCAACCTACCTAGTAGTAGACCCTATTATTAATGAGCATCTTAACAGAAACAATAAATTTGTTTTCAGGCCTTATTGGTCTTATCGTTCCTGAGTGATGCCTACATGTGTTCTGTTAAAAATAGTTCAAATTAACTTGGCCCAAAATACACAATTATATGCACATATATAACGGTCCCAGAAGTTAAGTTTGTGCAGATACCAGGCGTAGTTATGCATATTGTCAGAAATTTCATAAAGATATGAAAGTAATTTATTTCCCGTCGGTTAAGCGAAGCGCATTAGACGGGAAATGCTTTCCTGTGATTGGTTAAGATCTTGCAATTGCACCAATCAGGAGTTGTTATGTCGAGTAACCAGGACGCACGAGTTGTCGTGCGCAGAGATTGTACGTTTTGTGGTCATTCAGTTTTGGGCATTTGAGCTTACAAGTATAAATTTTATTTTTAATTAGAAAGTTCGGGAAAGCGATGTATTTCTTGGCATGGCGTACTAATTATTCCGAAGGATATTGGATAATTTCATTAGAACGTATAATGTCGTGTCGTGTTGATGACGCTTCCTTCTATTTGGTGAATTATACAAGTGTGGAATAATTAAGGCCACGCAAACTTACACTGGATCTGCAACTGTTTAATGTGTACCTTTTGTGTTTGTAAAATTTGAGATGTAATATTTTACGATACTGTATTCCTGGCGGTCGAAATAAAGTTGAATACACATGTTATACACGTTCTTGAGAAACTTTTCGCATTTAGTATAATCAATGTATAAGAAATATGACTGAATACACAATTGATTTTACTGCCTTAACAATCAACATTATATACGTAGCCTAATTGGACTGCTAGCGCTTTGCATCATGGTATAAAATGTCATCCGCTAAT
This sequence comes from Lutraria lutraria, assembly GCA_964023205.1. Classification (NCBI taxonomy): domain Eukaryota; kingdom Metazoa; phylum Mollusca; class Bivalvia; order Venerida; family Mactridae; genus Lutraria; species Lutraria lutraria. The sequence continues at coordinate 5,927,014 of OZ026850.1, forward strand.
CAATGCTGAAACAAATAATACAGTGTCTCGTGTTAGGTATTTTCGACGATACAAATATATTTCCCGCTTTCACGATATAATAAATTGATAAATCAACAATTCGCATTCATGAATTAAACTAACCACAAACAATCGGTATATATCATATTAAACTGCTTGATCTAGTTTCTAACGTTTACAAATGATATACAATGGGCAGTATTATTTTTATGAATAAAACTTCAAGTGACCTGATGTTGGGCGAATAAGAATGCAGCAAGAGAACCGCCAACGTGTTACTGGTGGCTATGGGTGCTTATGTAGCATTCTTAGAAAGTTTTCGCGAATATTAACTCGCTAAGTGTATGCAGAAATATGCCACCATAGTTTTGTAGGGAATTGTTAGTTTATGGTTATCCGACCTACCCTAATTCCCCCCGTGACCCTAAGATTTTTATAAGGCTCGATGAATGATACATCCACTTTTCGCTATTTTTACCTTTCCACACGAGTTCAAGAGCAAACAATCTCAACCTACCTAGTAGTAGACCCTATTATTAATGAGCATCTTAACAGAAACAATTAATTTGTTTTCAGGCCTTATTGGTCTTATCGTTCCTGAGTGATGCCTACATGTGTTCTGTTAAAAATAGTTCAAATTAACTTGGCCCAAAATACACAATTATATGCACATATATAACGGTCCCAGAAGTTAAGTTTGTGCAGATACCAGGCGTAGTTATGCATATTGTCAGAAATTTCATAAAGATATGAAAGTAATTTATTTCCCGTCGGTTAAGCGAAGCGCATTAGACGGGAAATGCTTTCCTGTGATTGGTTAAGATCTTGCAATTGCACCAATCAGGAGTTGTTATGTCGAGTAACCAGGACGCACGAGTTGTCGTGCGCAGAGATTGTACGTTTTGTGGTCATTCAGTTTTGGGCATTTGAGCTTACAAGTATAAATTTTATTTTTAATTAGAAAGTTCGGGAAAGCGATGTGTTTCTGTGCTATATATTATATGCATAACGTTGATATGTGTTATATGACCATTACTGTATGTACAAATGTGGGAGATTATGTTGATATGTGAATTTATGTAATGTATGATAATATACCAAGAGTAAGCTTGCTCAAGTGCTCATTACAATTATACTATATATTAAGTTATAGAGAGTTTTGTTGTTTTATGTAGTTTAGATCTGTGAAGGTCACAGGAAGAACAACATTTTCAACAGTGTAAATAATTTTATCCCGCTATCACACTCATTAGGTGACGGATAAACTTATCTATCTCCAGTCAGTGCGTCACGTGATTAAAAACACACGTGAGAATACAAATCATTTTAAGATTCCCACGCTCTGTTAAAGATAAAATGACTGGATTTTTTTATCAAAACAAGGTCCTTAGTAATCGGTGATCAGAGGCGTGTTCAACAATGCGAGCGCTCGAACTGCGATCGACCGAGCGCTCGCCGTACGCAATATTGGTATCGTGAACGGTTGCGAGCGCCCACTTCAATTTCAAGATGGCGTCCATAACGACGAAAGTTTACGGAAGTGAAAATACATAATTGTGTTTTATGAGATACCGAGCAGTCTCGACGATAACGACAGTGACAGGGTGCTAGAGATGGTTTCTGTTATACGCAAGAAAACAGTCATTCTACTTGAAAGGGCGAGAACTGTGCCGACCAACAGTGATCCTGTGTTCAATTAAGGCACTCTTTCGAGTTTCGCAGGCCAAGAAAATCATTTCGGGTGAATATTTTCGTAAATAAATATGTTTTACTTCAATACTTTCCTTGTTAGTATCCCGGCCCGTGAGTAGGAATTTTTTATTTGGAGCTTATTTTAGATATTCTCAGACAGTGGGGGGGGGGGGGGAGGGGGTTATGGCCCCGTCTATATACCAGTACAAGTAGAGATTCCAACGGCCCTGCTGTACTAACAGTATTGCTTTGTTATTATTAACTGATATACGTTTTCTGTTTGATAAAACAATATTACTGGAGATCTACAAAATTAAATAACTTGGTCTAGAATCGATGTTAAATAAATGCGCTTAAATTAAATTAATTATTGTACATGATCTTTTGATAAAGATGAATCTAATCAATGTAAATGGTCTTCATTTTTCAGTCACTATTGGAAATGGTTGGTCTACTCAGTGTGGTGCAGTCAATCAGTCTGGAAAGACCTTATGCTGGCGAGTGATTCCTCTGCAATCAGGAGATCTTTGGTGGTGTAGCTGATCAGTTTTGACTACGTAAATGTTCCCTACATTAATAACCTTGCTAACTTTTGTTGGGTAATGTGTGGGGAAAGTATTCTTCCCTCAATGATACGTTGGCCAGACTGGATTGTATATGAAGATATATACCCAATGGGTTTTCTCACAGAAGGTGCTTTCCTGGCTGATTATGCTATAGATTGAAGCTACATACAGATTATTCCCATTACAGGACCTGCAGAATGTAGTGACTCATTATCATATAATATGCAGGAAAAGATACCATGTATTCTTTCTGCAGGGTGTGTGTGACAGCACATTGCAATTCAGAGATTTTTATGCATACCCTAGGTCAGTACATGATTCCAGGGAATTAAGATACTGTCTGCTATATATTGCAATCATTTGAAAACTGAGTGCCATAATAATTACCACTTGTTAGTTGATTCTACCTACTGTCTGTTTAAATATTTGTTGGTTCCCTTTAGGATAATGGGCATCTCACTCCAAAGCAATTTTTTTTTGCAATTTTGTTCACTGTGAGTTCCACCAGAGTATGTACATATAGTAAGATACTTTGTGCTGTTGAAGCACACATTAAGAAAACTTTAGTTTTTGGATGTGTACAAAGTGTCTATCATTACACATTATCTTTACATGCTGTATTTTACATAATTATATGCTTGAATAACCAATTTTTAAGCAAATTTAATATCACCACTTGATAATGAAAAATGCTATCTTAAGTTGTTGGCCTGTGATAAGATCACTGAATTAGCTGCATGATCATTTTGTCAAATAATTTATCTCATTTTTATCATTTACTCATGTTACCACTTTGGCTCAGACTTCCTGGTAAATACTACGTGTAGTACTTCAGTGAACAAACTTAATCATACTAAACTGAAGCTTTGTTAGAAATTGCTTTGTAAATATTAATCTATTGTGAATTCTGCAAAATGTTTATTAACTGACAAATCAAATTACTTATTTTCTACTCTTCTAGACTCAAACTAAAAAATCCACAGATTATTGGAGGTAACAATTCAGTTGACTGCTGATAGTACTTTGTAAATAGAACTAGTTTTACAACTATTTGGATTTTTATTTTTATGTATGTGCAAATTTTATTTTCAAATGCATTTATGTTAAATAATTTTTTTATAGTATATTTTTAAAGCTCTTGTTATGGTCTAACAAGTATTGAGTTAGGTAAATACATGTATACAAATGTAGATAGATTTATTTCAATATACAATGTGTTAAAATGTTGTACATAAATAAAACATCTATATAACTAGAAACAACATGTATGCATTCATTAATAGCAAAATCAGACATTTTATATCAAAGATAACACACAAAAGAGTTAAAATAAACCCTTATTTCCATTGCAGTCAATTATAAGCTATACAAAGCTAATGTTTACTTATTTGTATACTGACTAGAAATGAATTCTGTATCTGTACATGTGGTCATTGAAATAAAATATTGAGTGATACAGAAAGATATTTAGATAACTTGTATAGTACATCCTCTCCAAAGCAACACCCACTGGGAGAATCAAAATTATGTTGTTGTTGAGAGGTTGTTGCTCTATAGAGGTTAATAGTAACAATGTACAGTGGGGAAATGCATGCTGTCATTGAAGGGAGGTAATGTTTCTAGTAGGTCGCACTGGAGAGGTTGTACTGTATAACACAAGTTACCAATCATATAAAATACATAGCATAATATTGAAAGATATTTTAAGACTAAGCAAATTATAGTTGAAGCTATGTATACATGTATATGTAATTTTCTAAGAAGTTGACTTATTTTGGTGTAAATGCAACATTCAATCATTTGTGTCAATCAGTCTATGTCAGTGTCAATGTAAATACTAAATTGTAAAATGTATTTTTGTGTATGAATTGTTCAATATTCTAGCTCTTCATGTTAATTATCACTTCATAATAAATGCAAAATTTCAGTCAATTTAATCAGTTGTACAAATGTTATATCTAGATACAAAAAAATGTAGTCCAAAATACAAGTAATGACTAATTAGTTTACCTCACTTCTATTTTTCAGAGTATTTAGATTTCATTAAGTCTCATTTTTTAACTGTGTGAAACATTGGAAGACATATAATTATATAGTTACAGGTAGTCATTTATCATATTTCAATTAGTTATATTAATAAACAAACAGAGAATGAGTATGCTATGTCTTTAACATTATAAGTATGTATTTGTTTAATGAACACTTATTATGAATTAAGTTCATGCATGTTTTATAATTGTTAAAATTGAGACATGATTCAAATGACTGCTGAAATTACTGCTTTGTTAGTAAAACTATGTTTACAATTATCTAGAATTTGTTGTTTAAATAAATTTTAAAGAGGTGTATACACAAATAAACAGTATAATAAATAGACAAATGAAAAATGCCTTGATAGATTTATACAAACTTTGTATTCATTTAGTTTAGTTACATAAAACTTAAAAAAAAGTGTGATTGTTTTTTATTTATCCTTTCATTGAAGTATGATGACTAGTCTTTCAAAGGTAGACACATGCCTTGTGTCTAAAGCTATTCTCACATTGTACACATGTCTCTGTTCCTCTTGGTATATATCAAACCATCTAGGAGTTTCATCATCAAAGCTTTCTACAGGAGAGGTGCTTTCATTTAACATGGTAACAGTATTGAAGAAACTATTGGCTGCTCACACTCTAATGTATCTTCCTCATTGATTTGAAAAGAGTCAACAATGGAGTGGAAACCCTCAATAAGATGCCATAGCATATCCTCCATCGCAACCAAAGTAACTCCATATCTGTCGCCTATTACGGTATCAGTTTCAACAGTTTTTTTCCATAATGTTTTATGCCTGCAATATGAAATAAGCAGTCAGACATTAATACCTATATACATACATTTTTATCCATACTGCAATGTCATTGTCTTTGTGATTATTGTTATTATTTAGATTATTATTGTACACATGTACTACCACAGAAACACAATATCTTAATATTATTTGTCAAAGGTATTTCCCAGTGTAGAATGATCAGACATCTAAATGCATTCATAGAAACTAACTACTCTTAGAAAGTATCTTAAATCACAGTCAGAACAATTGTGAAGTAAATCAACTGAAAATATCATCCATGCCACATGACCCAGATATATTCTTCAGACATAATAAAAAAAATATTCACATGAAAGGAATTTAGTACAAAAGTTGAAGATATACATAATACAATTTGTTGGATAACCACATGATATGCCTAGGTCAGGGAGCAAGACAGCAGCATGATGGGTATGTGATATACAGTCACTTCTACCCAACTAGATAAATGTTAATAACCGAAATAAATGAACACTTTGACACATATGAACAATTTAAAACTTTTCTATTCATAAAGATATTTTAAATATTAAGTCTTACATTTGCCATAACAGACACTAAACTCTTAGATTATCGAATGTATGGTTTATAGAATATTATGAAAAAATCTTAAACAACAACAACATAAATTATAATAATACTCGTACAATGAAATTCAATCAATCAATATCTTTATTTCCGCTTATCAACAGGAGATATTTGAGCATATATAAACACAAAGTGTGTACCTTGCTGCAATCATCAAGGTTGTATATTACATTCTTTGTCATGCAAATCTTTCACAAGTTCCCCCAGGCTTGTTGCTAGGTGATGGCTAAGGTCATCTGTCAAGTAGCAATTAAATTGCTCAATGTGTCCATGTACAATTCCTAAGAAACAAAAATGAAAGAAATTACAATACTATGTACACTACTGTGCTATAAACAGGATAATAGGAGTCCTCCTTTGAAAACATAAAATATGCATAACAATTGTTTGAACTATTCTCAAGTACAGTCAAACCTGTTATCAGCCACCTCAGAATAAAGGCCAACCTGTGAATATAGGACATTATTTCAAAAATTCAAATCAATTATTTAGATCAAGATGACTCCAAATAAAGGCCACCAGTCGATAAAGACCACATTGTCTTTCCAAAGGATGGGCTTTATTCACAGGTTTTACTGCATATAAATAAAATTCTACACAAAAGGGATATCTTAAACATCATTTCAACTTACGGAAGGTCACAATAAATGTCATCATAGGATAAAACTTACTCTGGATTCGACAGAAAAAAAGATAATTGCTTTATAATTTTACCTTGCTTTTCTTCACCGCCACCATTAATTTTGTATCTGCTTCTGTTGAGATGTTGTTGACATTGATAACTTTAGCTATGCTTCATGTCATTGTAAGTGGTGATGATTTTTCTGTAAAAAAGACAGGATGTTAATATAAGTTGCACCCTGGAAATAAGTCGACTGAATTTAATTATTTTTAATAAATTTAATATTTTTTTAAAAAAGATCACTTATTTCCAATCAGTGATTATGGTTCACAATAATTTAAAAAAATACTTTGTATAATTTATAATATTGTATAATGGTGTAACAAAAAAATCAATGAAAATGTTTTGTTAATCAGTCGGTAACAATATGAAGAACAAGATTTCAGATAATTAAACTAGATTTTCGATCTATATGTCATTTTAATGTAATTAGAAAAATACATACATATACTTATCGTTTTGACATCGATGATAAACACAATCTGTGACTATAATAACAAATGTCTGTCCCGTGTCTTGGTTTTTAAAATTCAGCTCGCTCAATTTCCATTCATCGGCCGCCATCTTGGAAATCATAGCGATTCACCCTTGTTTATAAACCGTTCATAAGGCGAGCGATCGATTGCAGTTCGAGCGCTCGCATTGTTGAACACGCCTCAGATAATGTTGCTGGACTCCATAACAGCTTGGTTAAAGAATGCCTCATAAAGGAAATAGTACGCAACTAAATGGTGTGATTGTATAGATGTATCTGGAATCTTTCCTCAATTAAGTGTGTCGGATCTAAATATATTTCAAATCATTTTATTGTAACTAAATGGAATGAGTCATGTATCTAAATACGTGCTTGTCGGTAAATACATGAGATATTCAAATGCATAGAATTAAAACCGCGTATCCATTGTTCAATAAAATATCGCGCCTAAGTGGATGTATTGCATATCATGTTTCTGTAAAAGTAGTTCTACTTTCGGTTTTCGTTCGATGGTTCAGAAACATCTCTACAGACGTATGCATGCATTTGCAACAATCTAGCATCGATGTATGTGTTTTGTGCCTTATTTACATTATCTTAATATTACAGGGCGAATTCTCGTCTAATCGTATTTCCGTGATATTCCCATCAACTAGACTGTTAGCATAATGACGCAATCGCTATTTATAGAATGAGTTCATGTCGGGTAAACTGCGGAAGTCGTATGTTTAAACTGCGGCTTACGAATAATAATTCGAGTCGCTAAATACGAACGTAAATTACTGGTTATGTGGTTTTAAAAATGATAGTTTAAGAGTTCTTTTTATGCAAGATTATTTAGAATTACATGTTCACGTCTGAATCTCGTGCAACATCGGGTTAACTATATAGGTCTTACTCTATTGTGTCAGGGGCTTTTTAATTTGAGTGACCTTGATTGTGTTCAATGCGACGATGTTCTGTTGTGTTAAAATCAGAAGAATCGATGTTGGCATTTACTGTTATACTGGTGTGTATTCACTAGTTTGTGTACAATAAAGAGTTTTAATGCAATTAAATTGTCTTCAATTAAAGGGCTAAACATTAGACTTTCCAATATTTTTTTTCATTTTAAATTTTAGCAAAGGGACTAGTAAAGCGCTAGCGTATACCCTTCACATACACGCACATGACCAGCATTACAATATGAATGAAAAATCGGTCCGTAAGTGTAAAAATGTTAAAAATATTTGCATAGGCACGAACGATGTGGGTACACATTTTTCTTTTTTGCTTCGAAAGGAAAAAATCAAGTTCCGACAATACTTTCAGTACTTTGATTATACTTGTTGTCATATCACGGTGGTTAACTCGACTCGGACTTTTTTGACCGAGCAAAGAACTTTTTCAGATTAATTTCTTAAAAACAATGGACAAACATCCTGATTCGGACGGATTCAGGCGCAAAACCACGTAAGAATTTTAAAATTTCTATACCACGGAACATTAACATGTCTGTTCTTTCCATACATTCAAACTCATTCACTATTTCTTGTAAATTTATTCTTTACATCAAGAAAAAGTCTGAAGTTTCTCAAGTGAAAGTGCATCAACATTTACCTCAAAATAACTAAGAAAGTACACCGATTTTTCAGACTTCATGCATGTTGAATGCTCTAAAATATATGTATAGGGCATTGCTGAGGTGTTAAAGTCAAACGTACGTCTTTCAGATATTAAATTATCAGTTGTTTAACGATTCAAAGGAACTGATCATAATTAGTCCGGTTCCATGATCACTAGAAGTCGTTCACTGTTAAGTTTGATGTTTTTTCTCTTTAACAACAATAAACTGAATTTTGACTTGATAAATTCCCGATAAATAACCTTTGATAAATTGTTATTATTCAGTTCAGTAACGATATCGATTGAAAAACATGAACACTTTGTAGAAATTGACATTGTATTCCTTCACTTGACAGTTTCGCCCAATCTTGCGAGGGAAAATGCAATTAGATTACATTTGTGCATAGACTCTGTTCTCTGTGATGTTGATTGAACATTATTTTCTTGTTAATATACATTTGTGCAGTTCCGTCGCACATACATAGTTAAAATAAAATAAGTAAAACATATAAAATATCAAATATTTTGAACACACCTGTCTAAACTTTTAACTTGATATTCAGTAAAAGTCCTTTGCTCGATAAAAAAAAGTCCGAGTCGGGTAACCACCGTGCATATGTAAATTGTATTAATAAAATGCTAATTGAGTATTAAATATTAAACCTTTAAAGTTCCATAAGCTTATAAATTTATCGGTCGTAATAGTTTATGTTTGTCCTATAACAGAGGAATCCGGTGTGTTTTCCTCCCGTGCATACTTTATAACAAGAAAAATGTTTCCGAGACCACTGGCCTTTTTGCATTAAGTAATTTAAAACATAAATGAAATAAATGCATCATATCATTTCAACAGTTTCAAAAAATTCAGCAATGTAAAAGACAACAACATTAATTTCTGACGACTGGCATTTTGACAACATATCAAGGCACAGAAATGGGATAAATGTGGAACAAAATGTTTTTGATGTCACATTTCATGGTTAAAGTAAACTTTATGATATAATAATCAAAATGATAGCAAATTCGAAAAACCTTACGAGGCAAAATATTGCACAATTAATTCATAAGCAACAATAGAGTCCTGACAGCCTATCTGCATCAAATACCATAAACATCATCTTTAAAGTTCAAATGAATAAGTTACAAGTTACAATGAATAATAAATTGAAAGTGTAGAAATTAGATTACACTAGATTAGGCCTAAAATGAAATATTGGATATTTCCTCCCGTAGCCCATTTCATTTAGGGGCGGGTAGGTAGGTAGGTAGGTAGGCGGGTAGGTAGGTAGGTAGGTGGGTAGATAGGTAGGTGGGTAGGTAGGTAGGTGGGTAGGTAGGTAGGAGAATATTCTTTTACAGAAGTAACATGTATACAGCAATTGAGTTGACAAAGCTTCAAGTAAGGCATTTTTGCATGTCTTTAAACTTTTTTATGTAGGTTGGACTGTCTTTTTCCAGTACAATGGACTTAGATATCCATTTTGGTACTCGATATTGAATGAATTCCGCTAACCCCCTAAATATACCTATTTCCGATTTCTTAATTACATGTTTCGAGTAAGGGCAAATTTAGCGGGTAGGTAGCGGAAGGGGAAGCAACAATATTTAAGGCCTTGTATAATACAAATGTATTAGTTATATGTACCATGTAAACACCAGATTTTTTAATCCAAAAGGTGACTTCAAAAAGCATCTGACATGTGTGAACGCAAAATGGTGAACTTGTATCTTTTTCAATGTACACAAAGCACTTTAGTGATAACTAACTGGTGAAACAATTTTAACTTCAATATGGAATTTAATATAACCGTGACAGTAAAAAGCGCTCGACCTACCGCAATATCCGAGAAAGGGTTCATTACATTAACCTTGATTTTGATCTGAGACCCACATTCTCAATGGCAATATGTGTCTTGATAGAAAAATTCATATGCAATAAAATTTCATGTCCTAAACAAAAAGCCTTCAACCAAAACTGGTCATTGTGCAGTCCAGTGTGATAAAACTACTTCCCTACGGTTGGTTTTCGTATCTTTATGGACACCATAATCTTGTTTACAAGATCTTCCTACTTGTAGGATGGCTGATCAGGTTATGTTATTTTGACTACAGATATTGAGTCCGCCATGTCTTGATTTTTGCCATAAGAATATACAGTTCACCGGCATTAATGGTAGGAGTGGTAATAACGGGGGAAGTATTGTATTTTCAAACCCATGTATGGACTGGAACAGTTGTAGGAAGGCAGCATGAATAGTGACTGATCTTCTGAACACGGTCATGTTGTTTCTGATGACATGTTAGGCAGAAGATGATAAGTAACGTACATAAATGTTCAGCATCTTGCCGGATAAGAGATTCAATTCAGATATCTGGGTAGTGTGTGGCTTCATAATTCCACGAACTGGACAATGAGGAATAAATTGTATATATTGGCGAACTGTTCAAAACTTATATTCTAATTCCGACTGTGAAAATAATGTCTACTTTATAAGGTGTTGACAATAAAATGGGAAAGCTTATAACAGCTTTGACACAAGAGTAAAACATCAAAAACAGAAACAGCAAAACTTTCTTACACAAGTTGATTGTTTCAAGGTCAAACATAATGAAGGTCAGAAGCCCTGACCGAATGCTGACTGATTTGAACTGTCTTTCAGGAACAGCATTTAGCAGCTTTTAACAACTACAGATTGGAGGCCGATACCTTTACACATATAAGAAAATGTTTCATACACATGGTGATCATAATGTGGAGATGTACATTATGCTTTTATCATATGTCACTAATTTCTCTAATAATTGCATATAAACTGCAGGGGGCAACATCTTTCCAGGCAATATCACCCACTACTGCTGTGTTGCCTAATTACGTTATTTCATCGGTTCACAGAGGTCAAGCAGGTTGACCTCTCAGATGGCCTCAGTAGTGAAATTTTACATCAGTTGAAATAATATCAAAACTTCTTTATTTATATCTTGTTTAGTAGGCATTATTGATGCTGACCTGTTTAATATTGTGGAGCAAGATATATGTAAACATGAACAATTAGGTGCAGTTTTAGTAGCAGGTGACTGAAATTGTAGTGTGGGCAATGAACCCGATTTCATAGCTTGTGATCGAAATATTTCAAAATTAGACCATGATGATTATAATCCGGATATTTCATGTGACTGGGCCTCTTCCGATATGGTGTTACGATCTAAGATATGTGTAAAGCACCCGGCTGTCGTCTAGCCAATTGGCAATTAGGCGATGGTCACAATGAAGGGAAATATACTTACATTTGTATTATAGTTCAAAATGTAGGTCTGCAATGTTATTGTATACATGGAAGATCCCATTTGTGAATTTTTAGGTGACCCGAATACTATTGTGATATCATACAGGGCAATCTATGAAACATTATATCACTGTTCTCTTTGGAGCAATTGGTAGCATAAGGTTAATGAATCTTGTGGACTGTGTCTGATGTTGGACATAATTTTAAACTTTTTTTTAAATTTTTAACGAAAGTTAACTAATATATCGATAAGAAAATATTTTTTAAAGTGATTTTCTATTTAAATTGTTGCGTGAAATTGACAAAAATATAATAACCTCACTGGGTAACTGGCATTTATAGGATCCTAATACCATAAGCCTCTTACTAGACATCAACACTAGTCGTGGTTTCAATTATAGAACCGTAAACGATTAACGATTTTGATTGGCTATAAAAATTAAATGGGATACATCAATAATTGATCGAAATTCGTTGATTACACGAGACGATAATGATCCGACAGTTTATTGTTGATTACTCGCTTAAAAATCCAAAGCGGTTTCGTATTTTAATAAAGATTGCCGCTTTATTTGATGATGAATTTTAAACCGGTTTTCAGTGCTTAGTTGCTGTTTATCTAGGGAACCGTGCCACAGAATTGTGATACTGTTTTCGTGTTTATATTAGATGCATTACGTAATTATTAGCGGGTTTCACTTTAAAGTCAAATATCTAATAATTGTTTTCTATCAAGAGTGGTATTTTTGGATAAGAAAACATGTTTTCCTGTACGATTTCTAATGCTTGGACGAACAATTCTACCACTTGAATAGCACAGGGGGTCCAAATATCGCATGTCGCCAGTCAATTTTTATATAATAATAATTTTATTTGGCAAAGTATACACAACATGGCAATTTGAAACAAAATGATGGATAAATAAATACAAAAACAACTGTGAAATTTATCGGTCTATAAAATAATAGTATTACATAAACAAAATTTATAATTATACATACTCGATATAATAATAACCATGCAATGCACACCAATACCAGGGATAACGCAAAAAAGAGGAGAGGATTCCTCTTATTTCCATTGTGATCCCTAATATTGGCAGCATGAGACAGAAAGTCATGTTATATTTATAAATAAAAAGCAAATAATTAATCAATGCTCAACTAAATATGTCTTCAATTCAGAAATGATTTTGAGATCACATATGTCACAGTCAAAGTGTTTATCACATTACTGAGACTAGAGATCACAGAAAATGTCTGTCGAACTATAAAACTGCAATAAAAACTGATGAATTACTCTGGTTGCACTATCAAATAAAAGATAAAATGTTATACTATTGAAACTGGTTAAGAAATAAAATAATTTAAAGAATAAATTAAAATGATAATTAAGTGGCCATTAAATGGGCTTTGATGGCATGTTTGAACGTGTGTGAAGATTCAACATCCCTAAGACGTTGAGGAAGACCATTCCACAGAACAATACCATTAAAAGCAGATGAATTTCTACCAAAGCTTCCTACCTTTGGTAAAGAAAATCGACACGTGTCACTAAAAGTGTAACTGCTGTGACTAGAATTATTCGAAGGAAGTGCAGACACTCTGGATCTAATACAACGGTCATGTATGTGAGTAAGGGGTACAAAATGCTCCTTAAGATATTCTGGGGCTGTGTCTGACTTTATCTTAATATGCACATGACAGAGAGTTATCTGATCCACTCTCTTTGATACAGGTAACCAGTGAAGAGACTTAAACTGCTCTATCCCAACATGAGACCTACTATCCGTGTTCAAAACAAAGCGAACCAATTTGTTATGGGTAGTTTGAAGCCTGTTTTTCCAATATTTGGTCAAACTGGGGTACCAGAAAGAACATACATAGTCAAAGTGACACTGGATTAATGACATAACAAAAAGTTTCCTAGTATGAAGATCCAAAAACTGACTCTTCCTATGCAAGTATTTCAAACGGGCATTTGACTTTGTAACCACTGATCTAGCAATTACATCGCATAAAAGATTCTGGTCCAAAGTTGCACCAAGATACTTAACCGAACTGGTAGCCTGAATGTTTATACCATTACAGGAAAAATTTTAAGTGCTCTGTGACCTTTACTTAGGTTTAGCCCGAAGAGAATGGAATGTCTTGCCAAGGTGAAGTGAAAGCTTGTTATCAACAAGCCATTCACTTACATGTTTCAATTCCTCAGATAAGAGAAGTTCAATATCGGATACACTTTTACCGTGGACAAGGATCCAAGAGTCGTCAGCATACAATAATAGTTTGTTACTGACAACAGCTGACATGTCATTAACATAGATTAAAAATAACAGGGGGCCCAATATGGATCCTTGGGATACCCCACAGGTGACAGGAGCTTGACTGGAATGAACTCCTGATACATCAACTAGCTGATGTCTATCAGATAGATATGATTGAACCAAAGGAATGCATCTGAACTGAGGCCAATTTCATTCAGCTTCATTAATAAAATACTATGATTGACCGTATCGAATGCCTTCTGTAAGTCAAGAAGAACCATTCCAACAATGTTACCTTGATCCATTTGAAATTTAATGAAATCAGATAGATGGATAAAACAGGTATCCGTAGAAAATCCGCGTCTAAAACCAGACTGAAAACTGTATAAAATCTTTTTCTCATTCAGATAACCTTCCATTTGATCATATGTGACCATTTCAAAAATCTTGGAAATTATACATAAAATAGACACTATTTGTGTATTGCATGTTTAAATGTTGATTTTAATATAATTTGGAAGAAATGCAACCTCAAGTTTGGCTTTTGATTTCATGGCATGTTTTAAAAAAGACAAAAATGTTTCTTTTTCTTGTTTATTTGGGTTTTCTCTTATACATATATCATGTTGCCAATTCGAGTATAATTTACGAGTCCAAACTTTAATCGCATACTCAAAATCGCAAATATAATTGTATATGCAGCAATTCGCCTTCTCTAGATTCGTTATTTGTCATACATAGTGGAAAACTTAATTGTTTTGAAAATGTTCATTTTCATAGAGATATGAAAGTCGATTTTCAAATCTTTGAAACGGAAAAACTGCATTATAATTTACGGGACATTTACGATTCAACTGGTGGTGTTTCCATAGACTTTCTAAGAGCAAGTTTTGTTTTTACAAGTTATAGCTGGAATATTAAAGTTTCTTTCAAATGCAAGTTGATTACTTTCATTTCAGAATTATAGTCATGTCAGTGGTTCACATAACACTTATACCTAAAACTTCTAATTTACGAGACCTAATTTACAGGACGAAACCCATCATATACCCATTATAAACATGTAATTTGACAGGTATATCGTCGATTTTATCCCATATAGTTATTTAGTACACAATCGACGGTGTAAATCACGTGTACGTCGCCATGTTTTTAATAGGCGAGAGGAAAAAAATAAACCGAGTAACTTTTTCACATATTTTACATTATTTTAGAGGTTGTTTTGTGGTATTTAAGTGTGTATCAATAAGCTTATATAAGTTGTATTTGAATATGTATGTCAAAATATGTTGGTTGAAGTTGCCGGCGCCCTTTATCTGTAAAAATATGAGTCAGTCTGTGTATTAGAAAAAGTCCCGTAAATAGAAATTGATACAAACCTAGTCTGGTACGAAAATAATCCAACAACAAAACTATTTCATTGTCTAAATTTGTAAAAAGGCATATAAGTATGCTATTCACATGCTTATACAAAATAATATTCCTGTTTTAAGTGCATTTAAAACACTTGTAACAATGAATAAATGCATTTAAAAGACATTTCTATGCACTTGTTTTACGTTCACTTACATGAGTTCACTTTTTACTTTCTATGAGTTAAGTATATTTTTCAGATACGTTCAAATCTGATTTATTCACGTTGTCCTACCATCTCTTGTTTAATTTCCTATATAAACATTCAAAAGAGTATTGTGCTTGACAAAATTGTTTTGGACAACAATGGTATATTTTGGATAATAGTAACTATTAAAGTATAAGGCTGATATATCTAATCCACACCAGTAGATATTGAGACTGTCATATAACTATAGTGGCGAAGATAAAGCAAGCACGCAAACATCCGA
Source organism: Lutraria lutraria (assembly GCA_964023205.1). Taxonomy (NCBI): domain Eukaryota; kingdom Metazoa; phylum Mollusca; class Bivalvia; order Venerida; family Mactridae; genus Lutraria; species Lutraria lutraria. Next base: position 5,942,870 of record OZ026850.1, read on the forward strand.
CTTCGTTATTGCTGAATATGATGGCAAGTGTTTAAGAAGTTGGTGATAATGATTAGTCATTGTATTAAATTTCAAGACTGAAAGTGGTAAATCTGTAAAGAGATTTAGGCGGCCTTCATGGTTGGAACGAATTTTGGTAGAAAAAGACGAGGTTCTTCGCAATATAAATGCACCAAAAGCAGCTGGAAAGAAATCTATGCTCTGTCCGACAATACCATGCTGTTCATGGAAGACACAAAGGATTTGTTGAAGTTGAAACATGTATAATTTCCAAATTTACGGGACTTACTATTCAATGGCTGCATACTTCGAATTAAAAATTGAGGGATTTTACCTTGTTAACTATTGTATTACCTCAACAATTTCAAATTAAAATGTACACGTATCACTAGAAATCGCCTTATCTATGACCTTAAATACATATTTATTATTTCAAAATTGCAAATTCTGGTATGTATACATGTATTATCATTATGTCATCTGAAAATATCCTTATCGGCATTTTTTCTAATTATTAAGAGACAATAGCAATGGTTGCTTACATACGGACAACATTTTACTGGGGTAACACATTTCAAACATACCCAGTGAAACTTTCTTATTTAACAATGTAATCTACGGGACAAGTTTGTTTTGCAACATTAAATTTTCCTTTATCTTTTAACAAGAAAATGGTTGGGTTGGGTTGGGTTATTGTGTGGACACATCAAATGTGTTTAACACGTGATTGGTGCATTTTACTCGTAGATTAATTTAAGTATCTTAATGTTGGGAAGAAGGTACTTCATAATAAACTAATCTATGAAACATTGTTTGACTTACTTTATGCTATTTCAAGAGCAAATTGCCAGTTTACTTAAAAACTCGTTTGAATCATACAATTTAATATCAAGTCTTACAAACAACATCAAATTTATATACAATCTGATCAATACTAAGCATTTATGTTTGTCTAAAGGAAGGGTACTGCACCTGAAAATACTCTGGTTTTTAGCAAGTAGCAACTTATATTCAAACAGTCAATGTCAGCTTTCAAATGAATATATATTTGTTTCTGCTTTGGAAAAAGATCAGGTACATCCACCATTAGTTGATAGTGAATACGAAAATGCTGCATGAGGAAGTTGAAACAATCGTCATTTCTAAACCCTAATTGGCAATTCCTCATAAGAATGGGTCTGTAGAAGGCCAATCAGCCAAATTTAATATTTGTTTCAAATCACTTGCAATGTACTTCATACAGTGGGTTTATCTAAGTATATAATCAGGGTTTTGTTTTAAATTAATAAATTGGCGAAACTTAATAAGACCAAGCAGCAAGTCACGCCACATAAATTATATTTGTGTACATATTTGTTCTTACACAGGACTCTGAGAACTGATAAAGTGATTGGATGTGTGTGAGCTTTGAACGACTTTTGTTGATTATGGCGGGGGTAGAATCATACCATGGACCAGTAGGTATGTGATCATCATTTATGTTACTTAACGCTTGCCCGTTAGCTGTAGGAATGCAGAGGAAAAAAGTTAGTTAGTACAATTAAATTGATAGTACACATATATTTAAAAAGTGCATGGAATGGCCAACCTTTCACGTTGCACAATGTGTTTGTTTTTAATTTAAGTCATTTTCGTGTTTAATTGTTTAATATAAATGGTAATAAAAAACTATCATTGCCAATGCAGACATGCTGTTACTCTTGCTTCAGATGTACTCCTATTCAGATACGAATATTTATTGATTGAGGTTGGTACCCAAATGCTCAGAAAGTTGTTTGATAAAATGGTGGGCGCGGACTTATCAAAACCAATCGAAAAACCTTGAATGTTTGATGAACAGGCATGAAATACCTAGCAGTTACTTGAAGGACTTGCCACCGATCGACAATCAACCACATTCTGCTAATTTCGATATATATTTGTTGACTCTTCTTCTGAGGAATATATGCGGTCTACGTAATGCAAAAGAGACAGTGTGGATGCATCCAGATTCGGGCGATATGTCACTTGAAGCAGACATTGCAAGGCTGTCTAGATGCCTTCATTATGTATGTATCTCGTATTTATGATGTATATATGTCAAGTCACCTTATTTACACATAATGAACGCAAAAGAAAACCACAAGATAATGAGCAAATGATACAGATGTAAATATGTCCTTGATATAATGTATTTATTGTAACTGAATGCATATTATCGTGACAATGTACGAGTATGTCATTTTTGCAATTATAATAAAGGACACGTGTATGTATGAAGAAAAATTTTACCAAAAAGTACATCCGTAATTTTTTCACACAGTACAGTTTAATGTCTCTACTTTATGGAATGAACAATAACTAAGGAAAAAAGAGAGTCCCAAGACCTCTTTTTGGCGCCGAAAGTATGGTGGGTGCATGGGTCAGAATCAAATATATCAATTTCATATGTACATTTTTTAACACGTTTTAAAACGTTTTCTATTGAGCCTTCATTTATATGACAATTATATATATTTATTCATTTGAAGTCATTATAACAGCTTTATACCAAGTCAAACGCATTCTAAAGATCATTGTAATATTTTATGTAAGTAGTCGAATATTAACATTTTGTTTCTTAAACAGATGTGTCAAATTTTAAGACAATTAGATTGTTAAATATTTTCCTTTTGGTTACCAGGGAAACCAGAGTTCTGCGTGGAATGAGCTTCTTTTATCATTTCTTTTGCAAATGACCACACAAAGATCATTTCTGTTGAGTTTCTTCAAATTTGACACATCTGTTTCAGAGGAAAAGTCCTTTAAAGTATTGAAGACGGACAGGCGGACGGTCGACAGACACAATAGCACGCTAATAATTCTCCCTGAGCTTTTCTGTAATAACTGTAATAAATTATTATACGACATCGACGCGTAACTGCACATTTTAATGCATGATTGCTGTCAATTTCTTCAAAATAGGATGTCAAAATGAACTTTTAAGAAAAAAATGTTAATATTCGACTACTTACATATATGTTTTTATCTTTAGAATGCATTTGACTAGGTATAAAGCTGTTATAATGACTTCCAATAAATAAATATATATTATTGTCATATAAATGAAGGCTGAATAGAAAACTTTTTTAAGAAATCTTGAAAAAATATACATATGAAATTGATATATTTGATTCTGGCCCATGCACCCCACCATACTTTCGGCGCTGAAAAGAGGTTTTGCGTGAACAAATTACGGATGTTATTTTTGTTTAAATTTTCTTCATTTGTTTACCCTTGTCCTTTGATTTCTATCAAACTGTTTTTTTTTCAATTCGCGTTTACTGCGTTATACATTAATTTATTTGACATCTTCGGATAATAAAACTTTCTAGACATGCATGATACGAGGACTTAAAATACATTTTGTTTCAGTTGATGCATAGGACAGGTGTTTATACGTCTGAAAAGGAACTGAATAAAAAATGGCATGAATTGGTTTCGGTAAGTAGTAAAATACACTCTCCAAAAATACTTTGGTTTAATAACAGTTGTATTTCGGAAGATATACATAATAATGTATCCCTGTTACAATTACATACATGCACTGATGTCTTAATGCATAGAAAAATAACTCTATTGTCTGTTATCTTATTTACATAAGATCAACAGTATTTAATGCACAGTAGTATAAATCGAGTATGTCTTATACATGTATTTGAGAAAGGGAAATTATATTAATTCCCAATTCAGGACGTTTCCTACAGTTTTCACATAGACATATAGCAGAATGAAAACTGTTGAACTGGAATTTTCAAAACTTTGCATGATCATAGTGTAGCATAACAGAAACATTTTAAGCGAAAAAAATAGGGGTCACGGATCTCGTTTTTGGATTTTCTGCCCTTGAATTTGAATTTTTGCTTATTTTAGGCCATTTCAAGGGTGGATTACTCATACATGAATCTCAAATATTCATATCTTTACTTTTGGTTTATGTTTTTCATTTTTTCTTCCTTGTCAAAATACAAAATTTCATTAAATTCCATTAATTTAAAACATATTATTACATTTTTCAGTTGAAGTTAAGAGACTTAAAATACTTCAAAATTAGGCCATTTTTTAAAAGAAAATTGGCACTTGTTTAGGTAAAGAAGAAAGAATCCCACTATTTACCAATTCTTGAAATTTTACACGATGACAGAACTTGAGCTAAAACGTTTGGACGTCCAAATTTTTGTCATTTTTTCTCCAATGTTAATGTTTACAAAATTTACACATTTTGGACAGATTTTATGCTTAAATGTTCGGACGTCCAAACTTCTTGCTATGCAGATTGTTTTGATATTCATGTCCAACTTAGGCGGACATGACCTTACAGGTCATCTGATAAATTTTCAAGGGAAACAACTATAAATCAGGAGTTTAAATACAGTCTACCAATTGTTACCTTCCTTGCTTGCGTTATGCTGACTTTATTAGGGGTCATAAAGAAATAATATCAATCACGCGTAACCGATAAGATCTGTTATCTCAATTGATCCGAAAATCGATTTTTCACTGTTACACACATTATTACTTTTGGATATCAGATATGACTTGAGCATGTCCCAACAATTATGTACGTTTTGGTTAGTACAGTCATGTGGACAGAAACGTATAATACGTTTCGTCAGTAAAATTCATTTTGTAAATACGAACATCACAAAAAGACCTAATTCAAGAATCAAAGCAATAATTGTGTTATTGTATACTCAATCAAATAGCAATTTGATATTATTTTGCATATAAACACATAAGCTTACAATACATTTATTTTCACTACTACAACGTAGGCGAGAAATTTTCCTCTTATTAAAAGTAGGGTAGGTAGGTATGGGCTTTATTTGGCTCTTGAAAGCATGTTAGAAGGTAAAAAGAGAGAGGATTTTCCGTTCCTCGGGTCAAATAAAAAGTCTAGGGTCGCGGGATAGATTAGGTTCGATCAGGTAACCAGAAATTTTGCACTTTGTCACAAGTCTTTCAGATCAATGATTAAAAATGAAATTACTTCCACATCCATAAAAGCGTTCAATAAATGTTGTATGAACAGTACAATCAATGTATGCAATTTTTATGGCAATTTCCATCCGTCTTAATTATATGAGAATAAAATAATATCTAAAACATCATAACTCGGTGTGCACAATTGTTGATGATTTAATGTGAGATGCGTATAAAAACTCAATAAACAGGTAAAGGTAGCAACCATGCAAAAGGATCTCGAAAATATGATATATTTTGTGCACCCTTTGTATGCCCATCATTAAAAAAATATATATAAGTGACCCGTGGACGTATGCCAAAATGATATATTTAGCGTATAATTAGATTAATATATCGACTGTTGAATGCCAGAAGGGGCTATCGGCATTTTCCATAGTTTTGAGAAGCTTCCCCGAAGCTGTATTTCACATGGATTAGGTCAGGGTGTTGTTTTTGTACCTTCAATACTTTGATGTTAAGCCAATTAACTTTTGTTCCTTCTGAGCTTGTTTTGAAATTGTTGAAATTGTTATTAGCATACTTTTTAAGGTCGTAGAAGTTGTCATATTGCGATGGCACAACAACATCGGGATTTTGCCTCCTTGCCACTTGAAAGACTGTGTCCCATTGCTCTGGTACATAAAGAGAAGGTCGTTTTTGGCATGTTCGATAGCAGCATCCCTAGAATTACATTCTATTTGTGTAAGGCCAGATTCAAGGAAATTTTGCTCAATGACTTGAATGTTTGGGTTTTGTAAACCTGTGTTTAGCAATTCAGCTGCAAGGTACTGATTGCGATTTTGTCCCGAGCAGCAGTCAGAATACAGAATTACATGCTTAACATTTTGCTGGAAGAGAATTTAAATGGGTCATAATGCAAGTTCCTATTTCAGAGGACCCTCCCTGGCCATGTGTCTTATTCCAAACATAGCATGTGCCTTTAGAGTGAGTCGATGAATAAACAGATTGAAACTAATTAATTTTTACTTGTGACGTTTGAACATGGGGTTTGTAAAACAGCTTGTAGATCAATAGAAAGCTCTTTTTTACTCATACTGTTTTTCTGCCTGTACCGACTCATTTTTCTTCTTTATAGTTGCATATTCCCAGCCAGACAATTCAGATGATATCTGGTCATAAATCTGGAATATCTTCCATCATTTGATCTCTATCAGATTGCTGTTGTAAGTTTTGTGTTATTTCAGACTGTGATTCCCTAGCTTGCTTTTGTTCTTCTGCAAACTGACAAATGGCATTCTGATTTCTGTCTAAAAGATTATTTGTATAGCAGTTCATGTTCAGTATGTTGCTGAGATGACTGTAGTATTGGACTATCCCTTGATAGAAAACTTGATTGTTAGTCATTTTCTTAAATACAAAAATTATAAATTAAGCTCAAAGTGATATCAATACATTTAATATACATAATTTATTATATCTTTTTATTCTGAAACAATTACTTAAGAGTTATTAATTATAGTTCTAAACAATGTTTTACATAAACTTTACTACGTAGTAACGTTTTTAAAATGATTTTTAAAGTTGAAGTTTAATTTTGCTAATAAAAATTATCTTTATTCTATGATTCGATATTAGGTGCACTGTAAAAACGTATTGAATTAATACACTGTCATTCATTTACCATTCTGGTGGCTTTGTTCTTGAATCATCCATAAATAAAGTGGAATGGCAGAGTAAATTTCTTCATCTGACCTTTTGTCTTCCATAATTCTCTGAAATCAGAATTTTAGGGCTACCATAAGGAGCTATCAACATAATATGCCTATACTGTATTTACCAATAGAAGAATATAATTTACTTCACAATGATTGGTCATTTACTTTAGTAAAGCATCTAGTGTAAACTAAATACAAAAAAAATACTTAAAAATGAAATTTATTGGTAAGAACATTTCTCATAATTTCAGCTGCCAGATGGAGTCAACAGATAAGCAATATTTACTGCACTGATGATAATATATTTACATTTAAGTGTTTTTAGTCATTATAAGTATTTAAAATGTTAAATGATAAATATAATCATTTTGGGTGAAAACGGCTGATAACCCCTGGCATTCAACAGTCGATATCAAAAATGAATTAATAAAAAAGTTCATTTAATGAAATATCATCGTATGTATAAAGGACAATTAGCTTTTTAACATAGCAAAATACAGAACAAAAGGTGAAATGATAGTAAAGTATAAGAAATGTAATTATTTTATTTGCACTAAAACAATATTTACATAGTGCATTTGTTAAGCCACACCTCATACAAATGTTATCAGATGCCTTATCTTTGCAAAATCGTTGAAAAAATGCCGTGCTATGCACTTTGTGATTAAAAAAGAACATTTCGGAAGTTTTTCAAAATGTTCCGAAGTCCCATTATTTTGAACAGATTTTGTGCTCAAATGTATTCTTTGTTCAATGTAGAATATTGTATATATTTTGCAATAAGTTCAGAGATTAAAGAATTTGAACACATTTGCACAAACATTCGCATTCTTTTTCTTTAATTATAGATCATTAAAATATTTTTTCCAACTGTTAGAAAGATTATTATGCATTTTGGTGTAATATTGTTCGGGCGTCAAAACTTTTCGCATTATCTTTCTATATAGAGTATAGTTACTGTAGTACTTGTTCAACTATTTTCGCCCGAAAATTTGAAAACTTTTATGATAAATGCTTAGTTGTCCATACTCTTCATAATGTTTGAGGCAAAGATTATTCTAGTAATTTTCTGAGCATGTTAAACATATTTTGAGCTAAAATGTTTGGTCGTTTTGGCATTCTTCCTTCAATATAAATGTTCGAACGTCCAAACTTGTCATATTCTTTTTTTCGATATATAATAAATTATTGTTTTCAAAATTTTAAACTGTGCTTATCTCAACATTCTTACCCATGGCTTGCTCAAAATAGGCCCTTTAATTGAAAATGAATATACATTCCCTTTCCAGAGATATTAAATTTATACATTTACATCACAGTTTATTACGATTGTTTCAATTCAACACATGTTGGTTCAATGAATAACCTGAAATCAAAGTTATATCATTTGCCTCGAACGTCTTCCAGATTCTACAAAGACTCAACTTATCGATAGGAAGTCAAGACCTTCCATTATTGATTGAAAAAGCCGAGCACTTGTCATTTGATGAAGACTTGAAGAATAGTTGGAATGAAAATATGGATACGTGGTCATGGAACCTTACGACATCGCAGGAGAAAATGATGAATGATGTTACAGAAAAATGTGATACTCAATCGAGCACGGGAAAAAGAGATATTGAAATTAATGACGAACTAGGTCTGCTAATATATAAACGAATCAAAAATGAGAACGAGACAGGTAATTTAAAACATAAGAATATTTAAAATGAAAACATAATATAAGTGAGATTTATGTGTACATAGTTACAATCTTTACTTTTACTTTATGAATGGGTTGATATTGTATTAAAATCAAACTCTAACCAATAAAGTTATATGATGGATTTTAATGACTTATCCCATGTTTAATATTCAATTCTGATATAAGCACAGCAGGCTAAGATGAATGTGATTGAGATATTGTAGTATGTTAAACATGAACATTCGTACGGTTATTAAGAGTGAATATAGATAAGAAAAAGGATTTGTTGAAAAAGAAACACATACAAAACATTCCAAGTTCACCGAAATACTACCCTCCCCTAAATCTCCCAACCCAATACCTCCCTAACACATGGGAATACATACTCCCTCCTCCCCAAAAAACACGATAGAAATATATAAATAAACTAAAAATACGAAATATACATATGTACAATGAAAAGATAATTGTAAAACACGGACAATTATAATAAAAGTGAAACATTTTAAAATTTCTGAAACAAATTAGAATGAATGACTTCTGATTAAATGTCCTCCATGACCAAAGACGACGAGCTCTTTCATATTTACTTGCAAATAAAAAATTCACGAACTGAAAAATATGCGCTGATTATTTCCTTTTCATTTTCAGTAAACACTAACACATCATGGGCGAAAGTAGTCTCAGACATTACTAACTACGAAATCAACGTTGATAAACTTTTGACAAATAATGTGTTACCCAACAAATCTGAACTTGATTTAATAGTTCGAGAAATTGGTAAAAAAACACCTATAGCAAATCGCATATTCATTGCTATTTGTGAATACCTTAGAAATGAATATAAATGTGTTTTGAAAGCATTTGCAGCCTTTTCGGATAAGACGGAAAATTTCAACGGAGACGGCGTAATCTTTGTATTGCTGAAGAAGGATGATGTGAAAATTAATTGTGAGGAATACAGAATATACGAAACACAAGTTGGCAAAATTAGACCTGATACGATGAATGTCAACAGAAATATTTCAGAGTTTGAAAGAAAACATATTCTACCCCTAGAGCAGCTTGAAAAGCTAGAAGCGTGTGTACAACAACATTCAAACATGCTATTAAAAAAACACAGTAACTTAACCATGGTTAGCGCCAGCTGGTGTAAGTCTCATGGATTAGGAAAGTTATCGTTCACACCATGTGTGGCTTTGTATGTTCCCATTAAGGGGATTATACCAGTTGACGAAGATCCATTTGATTCCACTATCGGCGAATATTTGATAGATGTGAGGGAGGGTGTGTTTGAAACCTTCCGTGGCCCAAACGATTATCATAAACATCTTAAAATGGGATGTAAAATTACCGGTGGACATCTTGCTGGTACACTAGGAACTTTTGTGACTCAGGATAATGACGCTAGTAAAATATTTGCTATCACGTGCGCACATGTTTTACTTGACGACATGCGTTTGAAAGAGCTCATGCAAAATAATGAAATAGACTATAGCGAATTAAATGCTGAAGTCTTCCACCCAATTTGTATACCGCCGGTGAGCTTTGGTCGGCTTGTGTTTGCTACATATTCTAAAGGAGATAATGGCACTTCTGGAATGGAAATCGCTGTAATACAAATGAATACCGATAGATTTCCTAAGGATGGTTCATTTCCAGAAGCTGATGACTCTTATTTAAAACACGGTAAATATAAATGCAAAATGAAGAAATGTACGGAAACGATATTATAATTGAAAATTAATTGATTTTGCTAATGAATGCTAAGGTTTACAATTTTAAGCATTGAACGTACCTAATGTTAATACTGTTTGAATACGTTTGTACAAATATTTAATCGATGATTATTTAATTTATTTAATTGGTTTCGGGTCATAATTTGTTATCTTTTATAACATCAGTTCATCATTTATACACATTAACTGTTCTAGAAGTGCAAATCACTAAATAATTGAATATGGTTACTTAGTAACAGAGGTTAAATACTAATTGCGTATGCGTTCGTAGTTCACAGTTATCAATTGTACAGCGAATTTACAGCTTTAAAAACGTAAACACCATTGCCGATGATATCTACTTTATATAATCACTTCTGCTCCTATCTAAATCCATGTAGTGAAATAAAGTGAAGTATTCCTGTCTTAATTTCAGGTTTTAATGACAGTCATCCATATGAATTCAGTTCTGGAATGTGCTGTGATTTTAGCAAACTCCACCAGTACCCCTATGTTTTGAAATATGGAAGTGTTTCGATGTTGACTGAAGGCAAAGTTCGTGTGAGAGGAACTGCCGTACGAGATGGGCCATTGTTTCATAATATAAATGGCACGACGTTAGAATTGCACAATCAAATCGAAATTGAATCCTCAGGTAGTGGGCCTTTTGCAGAACCAGGTGACTCCGGGGCTTTGGTTTTAGCTAGGACACGTGAAGGAGGACTAGCAGCTGTCGGTATTTTCGAAGAAGTCAGTATTTTGGAAGACGGCGATACATTCGGAGAAAAACGCATACAAAGATTTATTGTTACCCCAATGAAAGTTATATTGGACAGACTTAGTGAAAAGGCAGGGGTCGTTAAACTGTTATCATTTGACACAAATTCTACTACAACATCTGATTCAAGGACGGAAATAGGTAGAAGAGAAGGCGTTCGAGAAACAGAAACATCTTTACCTAATGATCAGAATACAAATATTGAAGAACGCTTGCAACGTTTTGAAAACCAAATAAAAGACACATTAGAACCATTGTCGAACGAAGTTCATAGCATTCGAAACGAAATGACAAACAAATTAGAACCATTGTCGAACGAAGTGCAAAGCATTCGAAACGAAATGACAAGCAAACTCGATAAATTGATTCAGATTCTTCAAAATAAACAGGGAGACACCAGTTAAATGTCGCAACGGACAACATTCTTGCTGCGTCATCGAAATCTCAAAGTTAGATTATTCGCCATCGGCTTATTCAACATGATTTCAGAGGACCAATTGTTTACGAAATGAGAAATAGATTGTTTGGTACTGTTTTACCACTGATAGTTCCGTATACGTGAATTCAGAGTAGACTAACCTGGACTATTGTTTTAATCACTAATCGCTCGATTGCGCATTATTAGGTCTAGTTCGATAGTATTTGGAAATAAAACTATTTCTTAGGTGACTGGGGAAAGGGCAGATAATAAAAAATCTTAATCCATAAAGTTCATTTATTGCATAAACCTTCCATTCCTAGGAGTCTTCAAATGCCGATCAGTATCATTTAATGATCGATGGGAAGATATTTTTATTTTGACATTATGTATCTTTATTTCCTATTATCCTGCAATATTCTAAGCTAGAGTGCTTTTTCGAATGACATGTTATATTCCTTGTAGATCATCAGTATAGTAACGAGTGTTTTACAGTAAGTACGCTACGCATTCCACGACCTTTTGCGACTAGAATGGAATTGTATAGAGGTCATTGTTACTAGTATTTTGTAATTATTTGGATGGGGGTTTGGTGAAAGGCTCGTGCGAGCCTGCATGAAATAATTATGTTTTTGTTGTGTACTTCTGTCCTTTTCACTAAGTATTGTATTTCATTGTATATTTTTAATATGTTTTTCAATATATCAGAGAAGAAACAAAGCGGAGCTATAAAAATGAACAAAGATGAATAAATAAAACACTTCCCCGATTGCAGTAAACGAGTCCTTTCATATGTATGTACATATTGTCTTGTACTCATGTTTTATAAATGATTTAGAAAACATGCTTATGTGAATAGTAAGAAAACATGTTTATGTGAATATTGATAAAACATGTTAATGTGAATATTTAGAAAACATGTTTATGTGGATATTGAGGAAACATGTTTATGTGGATATTACGAAAACATATCTATGTGGATATTAAGAAAACATGTTTATGGAATATTAAGGAAACATGTTTATGTGGATATATTGATAAAACATGTTTATGTTAATATTTAGAAAACATGTTTATGTGGATATTGAGGAAACATGTTTATGTGGATATTGAGAAAACATGTTTATGTGAATATTTAGAAAACATGTTTTTGTGGATATTGAGGAAACATGTTTATGTGGATATTGAGGAAACATGTTTATGTGGATATTGAGAAAACATGTTTATGTGGATATTGAGAAAACATGTTTTTGTGGATATTTAGAAAACATGTTTTTGTGGATATTGAGAAAACATGTTTATGTGAATATTGAGAAAACATGATTTTGTGAATATTGAGATAACATGATTTTGTGGATATTGAGAAAACATGATTTTGTGAATATTGAGATAACATGATTTTGTGGATATTGAGATAACATGATTTTGTGAATATTGAGATAACATGATTTTGTGGATATTGAGATAACATCATTTTGTGGATATTGAGAAAACATGTTTTTGTGGATATTGAGAAAACATGATTTTGTGAATATTGAGATAACATGATTTTGTGGATATTGAGGAAACATGTTTATGTGGATATTGAGGAAACATGTTTATGTGAATATTGAGATAACATGTTTTTGTGAATATTGAGATAACATGATTTTGTGGATATTGAGAAAACATGATTTTGTGAATATTGAGATAACATAATTTTGTGGATATTGAGAAAACATGTTTTTGTGGATTTTGAGAAAACATGATTTTGTGGATATTGAGGAAACATGTTTATGTGAATATTGAGAAAACATGATTTTGTGAATATTGATAAAACATGTTTTTTGTGGATATTGAGGAAACATGTTTATGTGAATATTTAGAAAACATGTTTTTGTGGATATTGAGGAAACATGTTTATGTGGATATTTAGAAAACATGTTTATGTGAATATTTAAAAAACATGTTTTTGTGAATATTGAGAAAACATGTTTATGTGGATATTGAGGAAACATGTTTATGTGAATATTTAGAAAACATGTTTTTGTGGATATTAAGGAAACATGTTTATGTGGATATTTAGAAAACATGTTTTTGTGGATATTGAGAGAACATGTTTATGTGGATATTGAGAAAACATGTTTTCAAATTATGTGAATATTTAAAAAACATGTTTTTGTGGATATTGAGGAAACATGTTTATGTGAATATTTAGAAAACATGTTTTTGTGGATATTGAGGAAACATGTTTATGTGAATATTTAGAAAACATGTTTTTGTGGATATTGAGGAAACATGTTTATGTGAATATTTAAAAAACATGTTTTTGTGGATATTGAGGAAACATGTTTATGTGGATATTGAGAAAACATGTTTATGTGGATATTGAGGAAACATGTTTATGTGAATATTGAGGAAACATGTTTATGTGAATATTTGAAAACATGTTTATGTGGATATTGATAAAACATGTTTATGTGAATATTTAGAAAACATGTTTATGTGGATATTGAGGAAACATGTTTATGTGGATATTGAGAAAACATGTTTATGTGGATATTGAAGAAACATGTTTATGTGGATATTGAGGAAACATGTTTATGTGGATATTGAGAAAACATGTTTATGTGAATATCAAGAAAACTAGTATGTGGATATAGATAATGCATAGAAGAAACTAGACTGTCGAGAAATCTATCTTTATATATAAAATTATGTGAGCTCCTTTAATAGAAATGAGAATGAATGTAATATTAACGTGTGTCACAGCTTGAACTGTTTTGATTACTTACAACATGTACTACACCAATCATGTCTTCTAATACACATATAAAATGCGTTTCCGTTATTAATATACAAAATTGTTAATGTCAATCTGGAATTGAATCAATTAACCCCGTTTTGATATATGTGATGTAATGTTTTGTTTATGCTTTAGGGAAAGCTTATGGTTATTATGCCTCTACTGTTAAAAGAAACAAAAAATCAGAATAACTACGACCAGACATTAAAAAACAAATATCCGAAAATCTACGCATTGTAATCATTAACGTATCTGGCTTGGTTAAAATCGCTAAAATAACGTAAAAAAACAATATTATTTACAAAGATCAAATATCATACTTTAATACCAAGCAACAAAAAATTCTAACCGAACGCTCAAAAATTGTGTTTTATTGCGATAAATACTGCACCCCTTTATCGACTTTTCCTTATCAGCGTTAAACATCTCTAACGTAATGTGCATTGTATTGGTACGATATGACACCATTAATTCATTAATGACAAAAAATTGTTATAAAGTCTCTTAACCTAAGCGTGGTTTCAATTATTGAACCGTAAACATTAGCGATTTTGATTGGCAATCAAATTGATTGGGGTGCGTCAAATTCGTTGATTTCGTGAGTCGATAATGATCAGACACTTTAATTGTTAATTGCTCATCTTAAAGTGTATAAAGCTATATCTGACGATTTTTTTAGAGAAAAGTTAAAAAAATGAAAAACAATTATGCTTTCATATCCATTTGATCATTTTCCGCTTCAATTTTAACAGAAACTATCTCTTTGATTTATTGGACATGCGAATTGTCCGTTTTCATAATAAAGTGTTCTAGAACACCTTATTTGACCATTTTCCGATTCAAATAGAGCGGGGTTTGTCGATGATTTCGCGCATGCTCAGTACGTGTTTACGGAAATTAATTCTATAAAGATGGCGGCTCCCATGTAAATGAGGAATAACGGCGCCGGATGTCTTAAATATCAGATTCTGACAAAAAGACGAAACGAGAGACTAGAAGCGTGACAGGGAATCAAACTACAACATATATTGGCTCTGAAAATGACCACTGGGTGAATATAAAGGAACAATTTGGGTTGAATACTTATTCAGAAGTAAGGCGCTGATCAATGCGGTTTGTTGATGCGTGAGTTTCCTTACTTTGTTATGTGTAGTGTGTTCTACTGATTAAATGTTGTTATTTTCGATTTATTTTTCTTAGATTTATATTAATTTACCAATTCATGATCGAATTTTGTTGAGGCAACGAAATGAATTTGATAACAGCGTGAAATGCGTTTGCTTGGGGCCCTCCAAGGGGTAATTTTTGTAAAGGATGAAATTACAAATTATTATGCTTAGAATGAAGATGAAGAAGCTTTTTAACATTCAAATGTTATTTGAATACCATATATATTTAATTTTCACAGAAAAGAAATTATTAAAGCTGTATTTCAATATATTATTTAATAATTACAAGTTGTTTACTTCTCTATAAAGTGCATGATGAACAATTTATGCATATGTAGCTTGCCTGCACAATTAATTATTTTTACTAGTGAATTTGTTCCCATCGTAAAGCTATGATAAAAAGCTTATCTTTCCATGGCATATTGATAATGTAAAAGTATGGTACTAAGTGTCTTATATGTATAAAAGTTCATTTTTTAATCAGTACCTATAAACTTATTGTGGTTCTTTTACTACATTAGTATATATTTTGTGTGTGTCATATTCAGATATGTGAAACCATTAGCGCACAGAACAAGGTATGCCTGGTCCATCTGAGACAGTAAATTCACTGAAGACAGGTCCTTGATTGACATCAACTCCATTTGGACATCATGCAATGAGGCAGAATATGTGTATGTCTTTATCAATCATGAATTCATTTTTCCTCCTAATCCCATCTAGAAAGATATATAATATCCAGTTGTACAGCCATTTAGAAATCTATTGATATAAAAGGTTAAGGTTCTGTTTATTATAGTTTCACCCCTATTGAAGAGGCCAGCCAAATTGGCTTATGAGACACCTGTCTTATAAATGTTCGCACTGTTACCTCCTGAATCCATTCTCATATACATGTCAGTTAAGAGCAATTATCTTTCTGGCTGTATCTAATTAAAATATTTTGTTAAAACTATAATTCAGTTAATATTATTTTGTTTTTGGACAATATTTTGTTTGGTGCTATTGCTAAGAATATACATGTATAGTATGATTATCATCTTATTATATATTATTTATTGATCGATTTGAACTTACCATGAATTATATTTTAATACCTTGTCAGTCAACATTCAAATATTTCATTAATTATGAAATAAAATCACTTTTCTTAATTTCCAGGAAATCATCTATGTCTAGAATAAGGCCTGACATGTAATTAAGTGATAAAGGGGATGTCCAATTAAGGTAGATATTGATTTATTTTTTGCGTACATCATACATGGAAGAAATACAAACATAATAAAAATGATAATTGACATATTTGATATTTTCATATTTGAATAGTCGCAAATAATCTGACATGAAAGTAATGACCCATATAATATATCATGATGCATAGTTTTTTCAGTGCAAATGAACAGTATTACATTTTTTTTTATTTGAGTATAATTCGAAGAAGTTTTTTACTTTTTATACATGCGCTGTAATGAAGTACAGTTAAGACTAAAGTCTGTTAAAAAACACAACTTTAAATCAGAAATTGGTCCTGTATGTTTCATCTTGCAAATGTTACAGAATGAAACCAGAGGTGGAAATGAAAGCAAGACTACCTGCTAGCTTCAGTGCCAGTTTATTGTTTCGTTTGAGTGAGTACTACCAAATTTTTATCAGTAATCTAATTTAATGATATTAGATAACAAGGCTGTCAAAGCAGAATTAAAAGGTTTATTCTTTATTTTC
The DNA here is from genome assembly GCA_964023205.1 of Lutraria lutraria. Taxonomy (NCBI): domain Eukaryota; kingdom Metazoa; phylum Mollusca; class Bivalvia; order Venerida; family Mactridae; genus Lutraria; species Lutraria lutraria. The sequence continues at coordinate 5,959,803 of OZ026850.1, forward strand.
CATCCAAGAGAGAAGTTTGTTACCCGATACTCATTTGTAGCTTTCTCTGTAAAAATAAATGTACTGCTATAATGTAAACCAACTACCAGTGTTTGGGATACTACTTCTCAAACTTACTTTATTATTGTGTACTTTCAAAGATTGAGTGGAAGTAAAATGTTTTACTGACTGAAGATTTGTATCCATTCCAAGGTCATCTTTAAAGCAGTTGGCCCACACATTAGGCATCCCCTGGTAATACTGCTTCACAATAATGTGTTCATTGTCAATATTGTTGCTCTTGCTTATTTTCAACAGTCCATATTTAGTTTGGGCTAGTGCTTTAAAAAAATGAGGTCCAACACTGCCAGTACAGGAGTGAACTCATGTTGAAAACACAACGAATCAACAAAATTCACTGGTTTATATTTTCATAACATGATATTTTCCTAGGAAAGGATACCCAGGCACCAAACACCCATACTACACCCAAGGAATGCTGCTAACATATGGCAAAATAAGATTATGAAAGCATAGTTCAATCAATATTTTTAATTTCAGGTCATTTGAACATTGTGGTGTTTGTAGACTTGTTGAATACCAGTAGTGGGCAGAATTATACCTTTCCTTTTGAAACATTGTAATGAATATAATAATTATGCAAGTAAATGTTAAATGCACTTTTTCAGGCTGCTCAGCAAATGGATTGTGGTCAGTTAAAAAAAAGGTGGTGCAGCCATGTAGTTAGTCACTTTTATCACATCTGTGACACATCATGTATTCAGTTCAGTTGAGGAGTTCACGGTAATTTCATACAGGTAATGTAATGCTGTCTTTGGTGACATAGATATGACTAACTCTTTATATGCCACAGGATGTGTCTTCGTGGGATACTGGAGTCACCTTGTATGTGCGTCTGTATGTGTCCGGACCTAAACTCTTGTTGTCCATCCAATGATTTCAAAAAATATTTGGCAGAAATGTTAATTTACACATGGGAATGTCTCCCATGCAAAATTGCAGTTCTGTACCTCCATGGTCAAAGTTAAGGTCACACTTACATGTGAAAGGTAAAAAATGTATTACTTTCTTCTGTCTCAGCTCAGTAACTTTGTTATTTGTGGATGGAGTTCTGAAATATTTGGCAGAAATGTTCACCAATATATACAAAAAATCAGTACTTTTTCAAGTTCACATAGTGTTTCCTGCAGAGTTTTAGTGAGGCATGGCGTTTTTGTGGGGGTATTCATCACTCTTGTGACAAGCTCTAGTTTCTTATGCAGTCAATTTCTTTGCAAACCAGGTCCTATCTTATGCAATAAAATCAAAATGCATGCAAAGTAAAGATTGAATGCTCATTTCTTTGTTGCAAGTCACTGACTCACAATATATTTTGTTTTTCAGGATCTCTGTTTTAGAGTTCTTCATGTAATGGATGAACATGAGTGGGTTGACAACGCAGGGCCATGTAGCCATGGACCTCTGGTAGAACCCCATGTGATCAAGTGGCTCCAAAAGGAAACCCCAGCAGGGGACATTTTAAGAGTTACAAGTTGTTGCTGACAGGAGGTTCCAATGTTCTGAATGCAAGGTACAACATTTATACTTGAATGTGCTAATATTTCATTACATACCTTATAAACTGATGGTTGTGTTACCTTTATTCTTAGGCAAAATACAATGTGATTTTTAGAAATCGAATTTTATTCTTCTGTAGTTATCGTGAACTCGATGAATTTCAACATTTGCCTTTTGTACTGTTTCCTTAGTTCGGAAATAGAGGAAGCTTTGACAGTTGTGAACAATTATACCCACTCGCCCGGATATTTCAGTTGTTACTGGTGTTACTCAGACTTGCTAACAGAGTTTAATTTTATGTATTGCACCAAGTACACTACTGTTTTGTATTTCATTTCCATTAATAATAAGAAAAAAATAGGTCATTGTATGGGTATCACACTTTTTTGTGTATGATGTCACTTACTTAGAAACCTGTTGTTGAAGTAACTCATGTGTACAATGTTTTAAAAAAATGCCGGTCTTTTAACAACCTCCAAGGTTAAGGTTTACTGTATCAGAAGGTTTTGGCTAAAGTTTTGAATAAGTTTGTAATAAAAGGGTTCTCAGTTGAAAAGATTGATTGAGCATGTCATGCTTTGTTCTTATGGATTCTTAATTTAAGTGTCTCGTGCCATCCAATCTCTCACTTCCAAAATTTCAAAATCAAATTAATATCAAATGGCCAGATCATTGAAGATCTTGCTATCTAGTTTTGGTTTCCTCGAACATTGTAGCAATTTTGTTTTCGTTATTTAGACAATATGGTATGTTTCGGTTTAGGAGGCGACACGCATGTGCCAATCATTGTAATTATCTGGGCACTTGCGGTAATAGGGTCACAGCGGTTATAAACATTCAAGGGATGCATTCACCTCACTTGGAGTATATTGACTTCCATTAAATTTTTTTTATCTGGAGCACTGAGTTTGCTGATAGGTTGATAATTGATTGACTGAGGACAAACCTGCTTTTAGTCAATTTTCATTGAATCAAGGGGCATAACTCAGAAGTGCCTGGCGCAATAGGGCGTGCTATCGAATCGACATAAAGATTATTATGAAGTTTGATGAGGATCCGATTACATCTGTTCGCATTAGTGAGCAGACACTGTTGTGGATGCTGCCTGCCCATTCGCCATGGGTGCTCCCATAATAAGCCGTTTTTCAAACAGGCAAATAAAGATTGTGAAATATTTATGTTGTTTGGAACAGTATCTAAAGGTCTAATTTATGAGACAGTTTTGATGTGGTTATATGATTGATTGTTGCTGTCCTTTGCAAGAAGTAAATCTTAATAACATTTATTACAAATTTGTACTGGTGGTTTCAATGATAAACTGTAATTTTCAGGAGGAGACCTTGAAGAATTCAACAGTCTTATTACCATGTATGCTGGAAAGAGAGAAAAATGCATACAGACAGTCAGTGCACAGGGCAAAAAATTCTATTGTTGCTCTCAACCACAATGAATACTTAAATAGGAACTCCCAGAAAAACAAAGATGATACTATAAGGTATAAGACCTTATACCATTTTAGAAAGTTATTCAGAAAGCATGATTTGTAAAATTAAAAAGACCTTTCAGTTGGCTAGGCATAGCTTCAGCCTCGGTCACATAAAGACAAATAGAGCTTGCCACAATCATGACGAATAGCCACACATTCTTTGACACAAGACGATTTGATCTTACTGCCCCATATTTGTTGGGTGATCTCAAGATTCTTGCTTGCTACACACTGGCTAATGTAGGTGAACAATCATGCAAGGTTATTTTAAAATTCATCATTAAACAATAATATAACAGCCTTAACAACTAGACAGAGGCACTGCAAGGCAAAGCGATATATTCCCGAAATTATGTTTGATACTGGAAAACATTATTTTTAGAGCTGGGAGGTTTTATCGGTATATCGCGATATCAGCTAGACAATATAAATATCACAGTATTTTTTCATCATACCGATATATCGGGTTATGCTGAAATAACTGAACTTTATGTTTATTATTGTAAAAAAGTTCATACATAGTGGTAAAGTGTTATTTATGCCTAAATGCTGGTAAATTTTGTAATATTATTAACTGTGAACGCATAGTCGCATATATATGTATATTTATACATGCATTAATAGTTTCAACACTGCTAAAACAGAACAAAATATTTGAAATGTGAAAATACACTGTGAGCTATTGTCTGTATTGTTACCCAAGGCATTATATAAATGTCGATTAGTAATGTTTTTCTGTAAATTTACCATTTATATATATCGCAATACGTATCGCGATACAGCATGAAATATTATGATATATTGTGATACGCTTTTCAGGACCGATACCCAGCTCTAATTATTTTGGGGTAGCTTTCGTGCATGAATATGCATTTTTTTTTATTTAACCTTGGAATTTCATGAGCACGAATGCAGGAATAAAGAGATATAGATCGGACACGAAATCAGCCTAATTTGATACCTCAGTGTGACCTTGACATTAAGCCTTTCAAAACATGCACTCTGGACGTCATCTCGATGGAGTGAACGTTCGAGTTAAATTTCTTCAAAATTCCTCTCAGACTGAGATACAGAGCGGACACAAAATTGCTAATGGATAGACAGACGGACGCCAGTGTCATAACTTAATATATCCCTTCGGGCATATAAAAAGTGGGATACTACAAAACATTTTATGTGATTCTAGTATAGCCCCCACCACTGACAGTGGATGGGGATATAGAAAAGCATTGGATATATTCTCGTAAACATTGTGTTTGTACTAAATATATTACTCTAGCATTTGCTAATTTTATCACACAATTAATGCCAGAATTTGTCTCATAATTAGATAAAGTTAATCAGGTTGATGAATGGCAGTCGAACTACTTCCACATTTTTCGAGGGATTGAATATACTATCAATATAAAATGTAGATGTGCAAGACACAATTTTCATGCCCAATGATCCACTAATTGCAGAGTTATGTCCCTTGAACTTAGCCGTATAGTGTACTATCACATTCTTAGTGTCAATGTGGCGGCGGGGGTATTAGTCACATCTGTGACAGCCCTAGTTTTTGCTTATTAATGATATTATATAAAGACTGTCACATAATTATATTATGTACATAATGTAGTTATCAAAGCTGTTATTTTCCATTTCAGAAAGGCAAATACTTTCAATAGAAGAATCAGTCAGCAGTCAGTTAGAGAGCCTTAAGTTGAAATAATTATAGCTATATAGAATAGATGGTCTACTGAAGAATCTTATGGAATGTCCTCAGCCACAGTCTCGCCTCCAGCAAAATATGTGCTCATCCAGGAACACAAAAGAAGACTCTAGTTAGAATGTATTCATCCATAACAAAATGGTGCTCAGTTTCAAAACTGTCAGCAATGCATACATATAGAAATTAGTACAAGATTTATTCAACCTTGATCAATTATTTTTTGATGTGCCTTTTGTATGTGACAAGAATCATACCCAAGTACCACAATTAAGGAAATTAATATTGGATGTGACTTGTAATTTTGATTAGCAATGAACTATAAATGGAAATGAAAAGGAGATAACTAAAATTTAAAAATCAACAAAATGAAAAAAATTCTATGTTTCATCAGTTTCAAAATGTATTTGTCATAAACATACAATTGTTGCCACCCATCTATGTTCTTGTATTGTAATCGCTAATAAACCTCGGCACATACGGTTCTATATAAGATAATAACACATCAAAATGGTGTATAAAAAACGAATTTCAAGTCTATGCTAACTTTTCACATATATAGTTAAACACTAATTATGCATAACAAGGTATTACCAGTTCAATAACTTTTCACTAGTATGATTTTGCTGAATTCGATTTTACTAAACTAAATAAGTTATTGTTTGTGTCTAATTGATGCAAAATGAATGAATTTAGCTAGTTGCTTACAGAACAATTTAAAATATTTTTTTACATTTGTAAAGGTCAATAACAATAATATGTGGGTAAAAATAGGAAATCTGGCATAGTTTCCCTTTTTCAAGGTAAAATACTTCTTTACTGGTACATTCTATTGTGTTAGGGAATACATTATTCTAATCACTTGTAACAAGATTTATTTTTGTCAAATTACAGACAGTTTCTGTTAAAACTCTTGAGAAAAAACTATAAGGTTAGAAAAAACTAAAAGGTTAAAAAACAATGTGATTTTACACTTCTTGAAATTTATGTAGCATATCTTGTCAGATATCATTCATTACAAAGAGGTGACGTTCATTATCCCTGGCTTACATGTCTGTCATCGTCTCATCATTTTACAAGAATCTTGTGAAACAAGGAATAAAGCAACAATGATACAAATTTTAAACCTAAGTGAAACAATTTCTTTTCTAAGATACATTGGAGAAAAAAAGATGTTATGATTTACCAGAAAGTCACAGAAAATATTCAAAATATTTATATTTAGACATTGACAGAGATGTACATGTACATGAGGGATAAGTAATGATAACTCTGTGTAGAGAGTAATCAGATATATAGCATTATACGCTTTATGCTAGTCTGTTACAAATCCAGTGTATTGTCCATATCTGTCTGAATACATGTCCCTTATCAGCCAAACACAACTGACCCTGAATGGACATGGCACCATAGAGTTAATTGGCCTGTTGTTGGCCTTGTTCACGTTCCAGTCATTTGCATGAGCTAGTTATTCCAGTATGTTTGTCCTAGTACACCTTCATCCAGCACCTAGCATTTGATATCCTAGAAAAAATATAAATAAAAAAACTGAATACAGTGTGCTTTGTTATGAAATTTATGATTTATTTGCATGAAAGAAAGCTGTTATACAATTATTAGCAATACCAGAGACTTATAATACAATTGTATACCTGTATAATAAATAATGTTATGTTAAATTGTGTTTTCCTTTTTTAAGAATGATGTACATGTACATTTGTACCACTGACTATTTGCTATTGCTATTTTTTTTTTATTGCCTTTAATAGAGTAGCTTAGACACAAATACTGGCTCATGACATAAGCTGAGAGATAGCTTACTAATAGATTTGTGTGGTAATTAAGGATATTTCACTTCAAATTTGAATGAATATGTCCACAAGACAAAATAGTATAATAAATAAGCAAAAATTATTAATCAATAACTTTGGTGGGGATTAACATAATAACAATTCCTTATCAATGAATGAGTAAGAATTGTAAATCATTAACTTAATTGATAAATGAAAAAGCTGAACAATCGTCAATAAATAAATTACTTGTTCATGCAATTGGAGACCTGCCTCCATGGGTGAGAGGTTAAGGTCGCCGACTTCTAATTACTGTAACTTCTCACTGATAGTAAGTTGATAGTGGGTCGTGGGTTCGAGCCCAGCTACTGACTATGTCTCTTTATGTGAGAAAGAAGATAGTTGCTTACAGAGGATTGGAGTCTAGTACTGGTTCTTCCCAGGAATAATGGTTAGGTGAACCGTAGGCCTAATATAACTGAATGTTGAAAAGGGGCATAAAACTTTATATGAACAAAACAAAACACATGCAATTGGCCCCATTACTGTAAGTTTCCATAACAACTGATCTTTCACTGCCAGAATTTGTTTCTCTAAAACAATGCTTGGTAGAAAATCACGAAACTTGTAGTTATTTTGAGACAATATTTACAGACTTTTCACACACTTGAAAATACTTACCATTGAAAAAGACAAGCAGTGCTCTGGACAGAATCCACAACAAACTTTCTGCTGCAGTGGGCATCTCACTGCATTTGGAGCAATAACAACACTGATGATATCTATGTTGACCCTAATCAACAGTAATAGTCCACACCAGGCTGTTTTTTCTATGGCCTGACAGTCACAGAGTGTCTCCTTATAGCGCTCTCATGAAGCTGTGAATGTGTTAGTTAAATCATTTATTATATTTATACATCAGTTATTAATAAACATTAATAAGCATAATGATCCACCAAACTGTTCAAATTAGTACAGAAACAAGAGGTATATCAGTATGTATTTCACCTGGATGAGCATTATGTATGAGTAATCACAGAAAACTTGACTATTAGGCCTAACCTCCAGACAAAGACCTATGTAGCGGTGTGGTATATTGTATTATAAATTGGCTGGGATATACACCAGCCTGACTAACTCAGTAGGTAAAGCATCTGACTGGTAAGCAGGAGGTCGAGGGTTCGAGACCCTCATCGGGTACATTATTTTCCTCCTATTACACCTATACTATGTACAATGTATGTAGTAGGTCTTTGCTCCACATGTAGTTTGAAGGATCAGGGTCAAATAGAACTTCCATTAAATTGAGCAGACAACTGTTATAAATGGAACAGGAATTCGAATTTTATGCAAACATAGTGTATTTTTTCATCTGATTCTGAAAGAATGATTTGTTATTGAATTGGGTTGAAATGTGCGAGATGAATGCAATCATACAATGTAAGTTGATGATAACGCACAAATAAACATTATTATTCATCATACATACATTTTGTATAAAACTCTTAGCTGAAATACCTCAAAAGAGTAATTTGAGCAAATTTAGCGATTCCTAAATGTAAAATAATAAACAAACGAGTAATGACAGTGTTGAACCCCGTTGGAGCCCCTTTCAGATTTTCACGCCAATTCGATAGAATTTTAGACTTTATGCAATGCTAAAATCGATACAAACTGCATTTCAAGTCAACTAGAGTTAAATTCTTTTAATTATAACCATGACCCAGTAAACAATGAAGTTATGACGATAAACAACGGTAATTACTTACTGAATTTGCTGTTTGACGTTTGCGATTGTGCGAATGTATCGAATCTGTCAAACTTCGGGAGCATCCGTAAATATTTCCGTAGACTTCCGTTTTGTCTAATTACGAATGAAAATATAAGAATCGTCTATTTTTTCGACGATTGAATCAAAGTACACGGAGCCCATCCACAGTTTAAATTTGCAATAAAGGTCGTTTAGTATGATACTAAAAACGATGCAAATAATCATTTTGACATTAAATGACTGTCAGATATAGCTTTATACACTTTAAAAAAACACAGTAGGTGTCATTTTCGATGTAACAATGCCGTCTTGTTTGATGACGGATTTCAAAGCGGTTTACGGTATTTTGTAGCGGAAATGTTAATCTAGGGAACCGTGCCTCAGAATTTTGATACTTGCTTTCAATGTTTATCTATAGCGTATTACGTAAAAAACAACGGGGTTCTGGTTACGGAATTTCTTTAAAGTCAAGTATCTAACGAACGCAGGACGTTATCAAAAAAATGAGGCACGGTTGCCTGCGTTATACATTTATAGTCAATTTAAGTCTATTTGTTGTAATATATTCCTATATACAGAGTAGTAATCGTTGTTAAAAAATTACGTGCGATATTGGTTTATAGAAAACCAATCAAATATAATATTTGTTTCAAATCACTTGCAATGCACTTTATACAGTGGGTTTATTTTAGTATATAATCATGGTTTAGTTATTAAATCTATAAATTGGTGAAACTTGATTTGACCTGCTGACATCCAAGCCCGTTACATTAAATCGCTGCAATGGTTGTTCGTTCTTATAAACAAAACAAGTTAGTCAGTCACGATAATTCAATCAAGACAACGAAATAACGCTGATCTGTTAATGCGGGTTAATTTTTGTTTTCATCTGTCTTTTAACTACATCGCTAATCGTAACAGGCTGATGAAAATTAACGTCTCTGTATAGGCATCGCTCCATCCACTATATAATCATTAACTCTGCACACGGCTCGTCTGGAGAGTTACTTCCCCTATCACTGACTTTGCTTTGAAATTAGCAAGATCGGGAACCAGACAACGCCCACGGCTTGTTACATGGACACAGTTGCATTGTCTTGGTTTCGGTCTTATTATTTTTCGGAGAGTATGTACGATTGATACTGATTATTTTATAACTGGGCATCGGATTTTAAATGGGCCCTACTTCAATATGTTGTTTATTCGAAAGTGTTTGTATTGATTTACGCATGAACAGAATTTTAAATTATAGCACCGCAGCTCTATATTTGTACTTTGATACATTATAATTGATAAGCCTTTGTTTTATATGAGGTTGCCATTATAATGCTGGTCGAGTGGACAGTCATAAACTATTGACACAATGAACAATCAGTTACATATTGGTGTTATGAACTGTTGATTGCATGTTGAGACATAATTAATTATCTTTATATCTTGGAGCGATGAACTGTCATCAAATGTTGACATGATGCACAGTCCGAAAATATTGACATTGTGCACAGAACCAACAAATTCTCAATATTTCTGTACAAAGCCTTTCAATCAGTACCTTCAGTGTTTTCAATATATACGTATATGATGGTATGAATCATTAAGAAATAAGAACTTGTTTTATAGCACTCAAAATAATTACATATTCATGTAGATGCCATATTACATTCAAATGTTTTTTGTACAAATTGCATGATAATTAAAGAATAGAAGTAATGACAAAAAAGTTATGATGACGTCATAATTCACGCGCTGTATATGCTAATTTAGTTTGGTTCCTAGCTTCTATTGTAAATATATATAAGTCACCATTGAATTCATCGACGATGCGATGATCGATAGCTGTTAGTCTAACCAGATATTTAAAAAAGTGGTTCATCGGGAAATTTTAATCGATTAATTTAATGCTTATAAGTTATAGCGTGTTAATTTTTCTTCGAGCATGTCTTCATGTATATTACATTCTGCAATTAAGCTGAGTATACAAAGGGGCAGGTAATGTGGACTATGTGATGCTAATTGCTGAACTACTTTTGGTGATCGGGTAGGGAAACATAAATCAAATTACTGAAAGAACATGGAACGGGAACAACTTTTTAACAATTGCGTGGCGGGTGTAGAAAAGCGTAGTACTTTCGTCTGCATCAAAATTGCGCGAACTATCGTTCGAATTCCAAAACTCAGCCCATTACCTCACTCTTAAAAAAATCAACTTTTAAATGCTTTGTTGTTCCGAACAACAACAGAACCTTCAGAGCTTTGATTATAATGTTTGCATGTATCTTTTGATTTATTATATCAATTATTGTTAAAATTTATTTGTGCGACGATTGCTTGTTTCATTTGAATTATCATTCTATATCATTAGTATGATGTTTCCTTGTATCTTTTCTACTATAATTTTATATTAATTTGATTTTATTTGTATGATTTTAGCTTGTATCTGTGCAATCATCATTTCATAATATCTGTATGATTTTTGCTTGTATCTTTTTAAGTAATTTTTGCTAATAATGTTGCACTATTATCTATTGATTGGTAATACTTGAGTGAATGTTGACGACGACAACGAGTGTGATCCACTTATATAGACCATAGTTCAGATAATGATAAACTTTTTTTCAAACGGCGCCAAGATATGTTTCATAATGGTGATTTTTAGATATTTTGAAGAAGCATTTGAAAACTTGGCACGTACAATTTGTCCTAGTTAATTGAGCCCACGAACTTTCGTACTTGGATTAAATATAATATTAAATGTCAACCCTTTTTAATTGGAATAAATTTTCTAGGGCCGGAGAAGAATTTATCTGGAATGCCCATTTATCAGTAGTTAAGATTATCAGGACGGACCGTTTTTCCAGGGATAAAATTTGTCTGGTCGGGTCGTATTATGGGGGGTGGGAAGGGACGAGAATTGATGAAATTTCTATTGCTTCAAGTATGAGATGACATCGTTCGGACGTGTAGAAACTGTCTATATTGTTTGTTATATACAAGTATAATGAATGTTCACTAGTGTTCAGTTGACCTGACATGATAGGAAAAGTCTCTAGTTTGGTCTGAAGACTGGACGCATTTTCAATTGAAAGATTAGTTTCATAATAATATGAAACATGCACTGTATCAGCTAAAAACAAATTCAAGGACAGATAACTCAAAAACGAGTTCGTCAATCACCATTTTTTCGCTTAAAATGTTTCTTATGTCATCATATGATCATGCAAAGTTAAAATAAATTCTATGAAAAAGTTTTCATTTTCACGATATCTCTATGTGCAATAAACTGGAAACTGTAGCAAATGTCTTTAAACGATTCATGCGTTTGAAACTGGATAACTTATAAGTTGTGCTTTCAATTAATTAAGAAAATAATATTACCAGTTTGGACTTGCTTTGGTAATTCTGAAAAGTACATGTTAAAATATAAAAAGCCTGCACGTGACACAAGATCAGATCAGCGAGCATTGTCTGTTTGACCTGTTCATGTCGAAAAAAGATGTTTTTATGAAGACAAACATTATATAATTATATGTTTTAAATTAGTTAAGGGATGTGAATTCTAGAAAATAAAGACGATTGGGTTTCTTTGTCGACATATTAAACACACTAGTAGTCCAGAGCTAAATATTAACGAAAAAAGTGTTTGGTCGATTAAGGTGGATCGCGGTTTTCCCTCCAAAAATGGTCATTTTTTTAGACGTCAACGTACAATAAGGAAATTTTGCATGAACAACCTTTCAGGTATTGGCTAATGCAGAAATGACATATTCAAATGATATTTCCATGGAAACTGGGCAAAAGCGCCACCTATAGAAGCGATATATTTTTTCGTTGATTTTCGCGTTATTTCCCGTATTGTTCCGATAATTTTGTATTTCAAGTCATGCAATTCACATAACTGCAATGCTGTATCAATCACAAATCCGAAAAAGTCAATAATGTTACATTTTGCTGTCATTAAATATTAAAAGACGTCGAGCGAAGTGTGTAGGGGTGGCAATTTACAATGCCAAAAAATGAGACATTTTTCTCTCAGTCGCGTCAGTAGTGAAAAAACGGCCCGATGATTTTTTTTTTAAAACTTAGTAGAGATTCTTAAATTAATTTGAAAGACTTTTAAAAAATAAAAACATATGGTCACCGACTTCGTTTCCGCGTCATTGTAACTTATTTAAACACGAAAAAAGGCTAAAAACGTTGCCATAAAATACAAGATCGACATGACGTCAAGCCAAAATATGTCAGTAACAACTAAAAAGTCGCAACGTCACGTCGATCTTGTATTAAAACGTTGACGTTTTTAGCCATTTTTCGTGTTTTAATAAGTTTCATTGGCGCGGAAACGAAGTCGGTGACCATATTTTTTATTGTTTTAAAGTTTTCTAAATTGTACAATGAATCTGTTCTGAGTTTTTTAAAAAAAATCATCGGGCCGTTTTTTCACTACTGACACGACTGAGAGAAAAATGTCTGATTTTTTGGCATTGTAAATTGCCACCCCTACACACTTCGCTCGACGTCTTTTAATATTTAATGACAGCAAAATGTAATATTACTGACTTTTTCGGATTTGTAAATGATCCAGCATTGCAGTTATGTAAATTGCATAACTTAATACACAATATTATCGGAGCAGTACAGGAAATAACGCAAAAATCAACGAAAAACATATCGCTTCTATAGGTGGCGCTTTTGCCCGGTTTCCATGGAAATATCATTTGAATATATCATTTCTGCATTAGCCAATACATGAAAGGTTGTTCATGCAAAAGTTCCTTATTGTACGTTGACGTCTAAAAAATGACCATTTTTCTGGAGGAAACCCGCGATCCACCTTAAAGAATACTACTTGGTAAGAATGTGAAATAAGAAACCTACATGAAACATGGATTTAACCATGTGAATGAATGAGATAAATTTGTTAAATCTGTTTACGTCCGTTTTATGCTGTATACCTGTTATATACCAAGGGGGGGGGGGGTAACCTTGCCAGTATTCTTAGATTCTGTATCATTCTGTGTGAACCTTGTTTGCCGTAACTGACTGTCGACTTCTGCATATCAATCTTTTGAATAAACCATGGAAGTTACAAATAAGCAAGTTATGATTGAGAACTGAAGCGTTAACGTAGTGTTATAAAATTATGTAATAACGTCAAGTGAAATTGAAATGTCAATAACTTCTTGAAAAAATCTTATGATTAAAATAGCAACACCAAGTGTCCGGACACAAAGTGGGGTATACAAACACGTTTATCGATTTGGATTAATTGTTCGGTACATGTCAAAGCTAGTGTGATTTTGAAGTGCTTCAATGAATACAAAATTATATAAAATCCCTTTTAGAATATACGAAAACGACTGCTACGTTTTTGAACAAAAATCTATAACACCATTTATACGGTCTGTATTTTATCCTAACGCATCCGCTATGAATCGATAAACTCGGTTTGATATCAAACAATAATTTGAATGTTTGCGACGCACTGAATACACATTTAGCAGGCAGGTTTCTGTATTCCACGTTCAGGATATGTAACAGTAAAAGTGAAACATGGTATTTCGAAAGAATACTCTTAAGTTCGTTTTTTCCATTGTATATGAACGGTATGGATTTTGTATAATTATATAAAAATATCTAATATTTTATGGTGATTTAAATTGAAATAAGAATTTTACAGAATTAAACTTGATCCATTGAATTGTTTACACTATATTGTCAGAAAGGAATTAAATAGCAAAAGATTGAAAGTTCTGAATGGTTAAAGTGTAAACTCATTCAAATCTAGATGCAATGAAATTCTGGAACTCGATTGCCTAGACTACTCCGGTTGGCTAGAACACACTGTCTAATCGAAATCATGTTCTCTTATTCAACATTGTTTGCTTTATTGTGCATTTTTATTTTTACATCATTTTACGTGTACTCATTAGCTATATTTTCGAGATGAAAACTATATGTAAGAAAGGTTATTGAGTAAATTTATAATGTATTGCTTGAATTGTGCGCAGTAGAATTATTTAAAGAAACATCAAATTTGAAGTCTCATTATCCCTATCTTTTTTACATCTCATTTTTTTCCAGCTTCACTTGTGAAGTATCAGTAATTATGCGAAATGATATATTACATAGACAATGAGAAAGTCTAATATTATCACGTATACATTATCGTTGTCTTGGTCTTCAGTAGAATTTCGGTTATTTACACAATCTTTGAAGATCGCTTTTGTTCAAATGGTGGATCGGTGTGTAGAAAAAAGAAAACAATGAAAAACTATGAAAATCGAAGTCTTGTCAGACACCAAGGATGTTTCTAAAGACAATGCAGGATAATAGAATTGCAAACTTAACATGAGCTGGATATCTAAAAAATGATGGTATTGCTTGTATTGTAATCTTTGCCTCTTTAAAGTGTATAAAGCTATATCTGACAGTCATTTAATGTCAAAATGATTATTTGCATCGTTTTTAGTATCATACTAAACGACCTTTATTGCAAATTTAAACTGTGGATGGGCTCCGTGTACTTTGATTCAATCGTCGAAAAAATAGACGATTCTTATATTTTCATTCGTAATTAGACAAAACGGAAGTCTACGGAAATATTTACGGATGCTCCCGAAGTTTGACAGATTCGATACATTCGCACAATCGCAAACGTCAAACAGCAAATTCAGTAAGTAATTACCGTTGTTTATCGTCATAACTTCATTGTTAACTGGGTCATGGTTATAATTAAAAGAATTTAACTCTAGTTGACTTGAAATGCAGTTTGTATCGATTTTAGCATTGCATAAAGTCTAAAATTCTATCGAATTGGCGTGAAAATCTGAAAGGGGCTCCAACGGGGTTCAACACTGTCATTACTCGTTTGTTTATTATTTTACATTTAGGAATCGCTAAATTTGCTCAATTTACTCTTTTGAGGTATTTCAGCTAAGAGTTTTATACAAAATGTATGTATGATGAATAATAATGTTTATTTGTGCGTTATCATCAACTTGCATTGTATGATTGCATTCATCTCGCACATTTCAACCCAATTCAATAACAAATCATTCTTTCAGAATCAGATGAAAAAATACACTATGTTTGCATAAAATTCGAATTCCTGTTCCATTTATAACAGTTGTCTGCTCAATTTAATGCAAGTTCTATTTGACCCTGATCCTTCAAACTACATGTGGAGCAAAGACCTACTACATACATTGTACATAGTATAGGTGTAATAGGAGGAAAATAATGTACCCGATGAGGGTCTCGAACCCTCGACCTCCTGCTTACCAGTCAGATGCTTTACCTACTGAGTTAGTCAGGCTGGTGTATATCCCAGCCAATTTATAATACAATATACCACACCGCTACATAGGTCTTTGTCTGGAGGTTAGGCCTAATAGTCAAGTTTTCTGTGATTACTCATACATAATGCTCATCCAGGTGAAATACATACTGATACAGTATACCTCTTGTTTCTGTACTAATTTGAACAGTTTGGTGGATCATTATGCTTATTAATGTTTATTAATAACTGATGTATAAATATAATAAATGATTTAACTAACACATTCACAGCTTCATGAGAGCGCTATAAGGAGACACTCTGTGACTGTCAGGCCATAGAAAAAACAGCCTGGTGTGGACTATTACTGTTGATTAGGATCAACATAGATATCATCCAGGGCACCGACAGTGTTGTTATTGCTCCAAATGCAGTGAGATGCCCACTGCAGCAGAAAGTTTGTTGTGGATTCTGTCCAGAGCACTGCTTGTCTTTTTCAATGGTAAGTATTTTCAAGTGTGTGAAAAGTCTGTAAATATTGTCTCAAAATAACTACAAGTTTCGTGATTTTCTACCTAGCATTGTTTTAGAGAAACAAATTCTGGCAGTGAAAGATCAGTTGTTATGGAAACTTACAGTAATGGGGCCAATTGCATGTGTTTTGTTTTGTTCATATAAAGTTTTATGCCCCTTTTCAACATTCAGTTATATTAGGCCTACGGTTCACCTAACCATTATTCCTGGGAAGAACCAGTACTAGACTCCAATCCTCTGTAAGCAACTATCTTCTTTCTCACATAAAGAGACATAGTCAGTAGCTGGGCTCGAACCCACGACCCACTATGAACTTACTATCAGTGAGAAGTTACAGTAATTAGAAGTCGGCGACCTTAACCTCTCACCCATGGAGGCAGGTCTCCAATTGCATGAACAAGTAATTTATTTATTGACGATTGTTCAGCTTTTTCATTTATCAATTAAGTTAATGATTTACAATTCTTACTCATTCATTGATAAGGAATTGTTATTATGTTAATCCCCACCAAAGTTATTGATTAATAATTTTTGCTTATTTATTATACTATTTTGTCTTGTGGACATATTCATTCAAATTTGAAGTGAAATATCCTTAATTACCACACAAATCTATTAGTAAGCTATCTCTCAGCTTATGTCATGAGCCAGTATTTGTGTCTAAGCTACTCTATTAAAGGCAATAAAAAAAAATAGCAATAGCAAATAGTCAGTGGTACAAATGTACATGTACATCATTCTTAAAAAAGGAAAACACAATTTAACATAACATTATTTATTATACAGGTATACAATTGTATTATAAGTCTCTGGTATTGCTAATAATTGTATAACAGCTTTCTTTCATGCAAATAAATCATAAATTTCATAACAAAGCACACAGTATTCAGTTTTTTTATTTATATTTTTTCTAGGATATCAAATGCTAGGTGCTGGATGAAGGTGTACATACTGGAATAACTAGCTCATGCAAATGACTGGAACGTGAACAAGGCCAACAACAGGCCAATTAACTCTATGGTGTCATGTCCATTCAGGGTCAGTTGTGTTTGGCTGATAAGGGACATGTATTCAGACAGATATGGACAATACACTGGATTTGTAACAGACTAGCATAAAGCGTATAATGCTATATATCTGATTACTCTCTACACAGAGTTATCATTACTTATCCCTCATGTACATGTACATCTCTGTCAATGTCTAAAAATAAATATTTTGAATATTTTCTGTGACTTTCTGGTAAATCATAACATCTTTTTTTCTCCAATGTATCTTAGAAAAGAAATTGTTTCACTTAGGTTTAAAATTTGTACCATTGTTGCTTTATTCCTTGTTTCACAAGATTCTTGTAAAATGATGAGACGATGACAGACATGTAAGCCAGGGATAATGAACGTCACCTCTTTGTAATGAATGATATCTGACAAGATATGCTACATAAATTTCAAGAAGTGTAAAATCACATTGTTTTTTAACCTTTTAGTTTTTTCTAACCTTATAGTTTTTTCTCAAGAGTTTTAACAGAAACTGTCTGTAATTTAACAAAAATAAATCTTGTTACAAGTGATTAGAATAATGTATTCCCTAATACAATAGAATGTACCAGTAAAGAAGTATTTTACCTTGAAAAAGGGAAAACTATGCCAGATTTCCTATTTTTACCCACATATTATTGTTATTGACCTTTACAAATGTAAAAAAATATTTTAAATTGTTCTGTAAGCAACTAGCTAAATTCATTCATTTTGCATCAATTAGACACAAACAATAACTTATTTAGTTTAGTAAAATCGAATTCAGCAAAATCATACTAGTGAAAGGTTATTGAACTGGTAATACCTTGTTATGCATAATTAGTGTTTAACTATTATGTGAAAAGTTAGCATAGACTTGAAATTCGTTTTTTATACACCATTTTGATGTGTTATTATCTTATATAGAACCGTATGTGCCGAGGTTTATTAGCGATTACAATACAAGAACATAGATGGGTGGCAACAATTGTATGTTTATGACAAATAAATTTTGAAACTGATGAAACATAGAATTTTTTTCATTTTGTTGATTTTTAAATTTTAGTTATCTCCTTTTCATTTCCATTTATAGTTCATTGCTAATCAAAATTACAAGTCACATCCAATATTAATTTCCTTAATTGTGGTACTTGGGTATGATTCTTGTCACATACAAAAGGCACATCAAAAAATAATTGATCAAGGTTGAATAAATCTTGTACTAATTTCTATATGTATGCATTGCTGACAGTTTTGAAACTGAACACCATTTTGTTATGGATGAATACATTCTAACTAGAGTCTTCTTTTGTGTTCCTGGATGAGCACATATTTTGCTGGAGGCGAGACTGTGGCTGAGGACATTCCATAAGATTCTTCAGTAGACCATCTATTCTATATAGCTATAATTATTTCAACTTAAGGCTCTCTAACTGACTGCTGACTGATTCTTCTATTGAAAGTATTTGCCTTTCTGAAATGGAAAATAACAGCTTTGATAACTACATTATGTACATAATATAATTATGTGACAGTCTTTATATAATATCATTAATAAGCAAAAACTAGGGCTGTCACAGATGTGACTAATACCCCCGCCGCCACATTGACACTAAGAATGTGATAGTACACTATACGGCTAAGTTCAAGGGACATAACTCTGCAATTAGTGGATCATTGGGCATGAAAATTGTGTCTTGCACATCTACATTTTATATTGATAGTATATTCAATCCCTCGAAAAATGTGGAAGTAGTTCGACTGCCATTCATCAACCTGATTAACTTTATCTAATTATGAGACAAATTCTGGCATTAATTGTGTGATAAAATTAGCAAATGCCTAAGAATAATATATATAGTACAAACACAATGTTTACGAGAATATATCCAATGCTTTTCTATATCCCCATCCACTGTCAGTGGTGGGGGCTATACTAGAATCACATAAAATGTTTTGTAGTATCCCACTTTTTATATGCCCGAAGGGATATATTAAATTATGACACTGGCGTCCGTCTGTCTGTCCATTAGCAATTTTGTGTCCGCTCTGTATCTCAGTCTGAGAGGAATTTTGAAGAAATTTAACTCGAACGTTCACTCCATGGAGATGACGTCCAGAGTGCATGTTTTGAAAGGCTTAATGTCAAGGTCACACTGAGGTATCAAATTAGGCTGATTTCGTGTCCGATCTATATCTCTTTATTCCTGCATTCGTGCTCATGAAATTCCAAGGTTAAATAAAAAAAATGCATATTCATGCACGAAAGCTACCCCAAAATAATTAGAGCTGGGTATCGGTCCTTAAAAGCGTATCACGATATATCATAATATTTCATGCTGTATCGCGATACGTATCGCGATATATATAAATGGTAAATTTACAGAAAAACATTACTAATCGACATTTATATAATGCCTTGGGTAACAATACAGACAATAGCTCACAGTGTATTTTCACATTTCAAATATTTTGTTCTGTTTTAGCAGTGTTGAAACTATTCATGCATGTATAAATATACATATATATGCGTTCACAGTTAATAATATTACAAAATTTACCAGCATTTAGGCATAAATAACACTTTACCACTATGTATGAACTTTTTTACAATAATAAACATAAAGTTCAGTTATTTCAGCATAACCCGATATATCGGTATGATGAAAAAATACTGTGATATTTATATTGTCTAGCTGATATCGCGATATACCGATAAAACCTCCCAGCTCTAAAAATAATGTTTTCCAGTATCAAACATAATTTCGGGAATATATCGCTTTGCCTTGCAGTGCCTCTGTCTAGTTGTTAAGGCTGTTATATTATTGTTTAATGATGAATTTTAAAATAACCTTGCATGATTGTTCACCTACATTAGCCAGTGTGTAGCAAGCAAGAATCTTGAGATCACCCAACAAATATGGGGCAGTAAGATCAAATCGTCTTGTGTCAAAGAATGTGTGGCTATTCGTCATGATTGTGGCAAGCTCTATTTGTCTTTATGTGACCGAGGCTGAAGCTATGCCTAGCCAACTAAAAGGTCTTTTTAATTTTACAAATCATGCTTTCTGAATAACTTTCTAAAATGGTATAAGGTCTTATACCTTATAGTATCATCTTTGTTTTTCTGGGAGTTCCTATTTAAGTATTCATTGTGGTTGAGAGCAACAATAGAATTTTTTGCCCTGTGCACTGACTGTCTGTATGCATATCTCTCTTTCCAGCATACATGGTAATAAGACTGTTGAATTCTTCAAGGTCTCCTCCTGAAAATTACAGTTTATCATTGAAACCACCAGTACAAATTTGTAATAAATGTTATTAAGATTTACTTCTTGCAAAGGACAACAACAATCAATCATATAACCACATCAAAACTGTCTCATAAATTAGACCTTTAGATACTGTTCCAAACAACATAAATATTTCACAATCTTTATTTGCCTGTTTGAAAAACGGCTTATTATGGGAGCACCCATGGCGAATGGGCAGGCAGCATCCACAACAGTGTCTGCTCACTAATGTGAACAGATGTGATCGGATCCTCATCAAACTTCATAATAATCTTTATGTCGATTCGATAGCACGCCCTATTGCGACCGGCACTTCTGAGTTATGCCCTTTGATTCAATGAAAATTGACTAAAAGCAGGTTTGTCCTCAGTCAATCAATTATCAACCTATCAGCAAACTCAGTGCTCCAGATAAAATTTTTTAATGGAAGTCAATATACTCCAAGTGAGGTGAATGCATCCCTTGAATGTTTATAACCGCTGTGACCCTATTACCGCAAGTGCCCAGATAATTACAATGATTGGCACATGCGTGTCGCCTCCTAAACCGAAACATACCATATTGTCTAAATAACGAAAACAAAATTGCTACAATGTTCGAGGAAACCAAAACTAGATAGCAAGATCTTCAATGATCTGGCCATTTGATATTAATTTGATTTTGAAATTTTGGAAGTGAGAGATTGGATGGCACGAGACACTTAAATTAAGAATCCATAAGAACAAAGCATGACATGCTCAATCAATCTTTTCAACTGAGAACCCTTTTATTACAAACTTATTCCACATTCAAGTATAAATGTTGTACCTTGCATTCAGAACATTGGAACCTCCTGTCAGCAACAACTTGTAACTCTTAAAATGTCCCCTGCTGGGGTTTCCTTTTGGAGCCACTTGATCACATGGGGTTCTACCAGAGGTCCATGGCTACATGGCCCTGCGTCGTCAACCCACTCATGTTCATCCATTACATGAAGAACTCTAAAACAGAGATCCTGAAAAACAAAATATATTGTGAGTCAGTGACTTGCAACAAAGAAATGAGCATTCAATCTTTACTTTGCATGCATTTTGATTTTATTGCATAAGATAGGACCTGGTTTGCAAAGAAATTGACTGCATAAGAAACTAGAGCTTGTCACAAGAGTGATGAATACCCCCACAAAAACGCCATGCCTCACTAAAACTCTGCAGGAAACACTATGTGAACTTGAAAAAGTACTGATTTTTTGTATATATTGGTGAACATTTCTGCCAAATATTTCAGAACTCCATCCACAAATAACAAAGTTACTGAGCTGAGACAGAAGAAAGTAATACATTTTTTACCTTTCACATGTAAGTGTGACCTTAACTTTGACCATGGAGGTACAGAACTGCAATTTTGCATGGGAGACATTCCCATGTGTAAATTAACATTTCTGCCAAATATTTTTTGAAATCATTGGATGGACAACAAGAGTTTAGGTCCGGACACATACAGACGCACATACAAGGTGACTCCAGTATCCCACGAAGACACATCCTGTGGCATATAAAGAGTTAGTCATATCTATGTCACCAAAGACAGCATTACATTACCTGTATGAAATTACCGTGAACTCCTCAACTGAACTGAATACATGATGTGTCACAGATGTGATAAAAGTGACTAACTACATGGCTGCACCACCTTTTTTTTAACTGACCACAATCCATTTGCTGAGCAGCCTGAAAAAGTGCATTTAACATTTACTTGCATAATTATTATATTCATTACAATGTTTCAAAAGGAAAGGTATAATTCTGCCCACTACTGGTATTCAATAAGTCTACAAACACCGCAATGTTCAAATGACCTGAAATTAAAAATATTGATTGAACTATGCTTTCATAATCTTATTTTGCCATATGTTAGCAGCATTCCTTGGGTGTAGTATGGGTGTTTGGTGCCTGGGTATCCTTTCCTAGGAAAATATCATGTTATGAAAATATAAACCAGTGAATTTTGTTGATTCGCTGTGTTTTCAACATGAGTTCACTCCTGTACTGGCAGTGTTGGACCTCATTTTTTTAAAGCACTAGCCCAAACTAAATATGGACTGTTGAAAATAAGCAAGAGCAACAATATTGACAATGAACACATTATTGTGAAGCAGTATTACCAGGGGATGCCTAATGTGTGGGCCAACTGCTTTAAAGATGACCTTGGAATGGATACAAATCTTCAGTCAGTAAAACATTTTACTTCCACTCAATCTTTGAAAGTACACAATAATAAAGTAAGTTTGAGAAGTAGTATCCCAAACACTGGTAGTTGGTTTACATTATAGCAGTACATTTATTTTTACAGAGAAAGCTACAAATGAGTATCGGGTAACAAACTTCTCTCTTGGATGGAAAATAAAGAATAAACCTTTTAATTCTGCTTTGACAGCCTTGTTATCTAATATCATTAAATTAGATTACTGATTAAAATTTGGTAGTACTCACTCAAACAAAACAATAAACTGGCACTGAAGCTAGCAGGTAGTCTTGCTTTCATTTCCACCTCTGGTTTCATTCTGTAACATTTGCAAGATGAAACATACAGGACCAATTTCTGATTTAAAGTTGTGTTTTTAACAGACTTTAGTCTTAACTGTACTTCATTACAGCGCAAATTAATGTATAAAAAGTAAAAAACTTCTTCAAATTATACTCAAATAAAAAGAAATGTAATACTGTTCATTTGCACTGAAAAAACTATGCATCATGATATATTATATGGGTCATTACTTTCATGTCAGATTATTTGCGACTATTCAAATATGAAAATATCAAATATGTCAATTATCATTTTTATTATGTTTGTATTTCTTCCATGTATGATGTACACAAAAAATAAATCAATATCTACCTTAATTGGACATCCCCTTTATCACTTTATTACATGTCAGGCCTTATTCTAGACATAGATGATTTCCTGGAAATTAAAAAAAGTGATTTTATTTCATAATTAATGAAATATTTGAATGTTGACTGACAAGGTATTAAAATATAATTCATGGTAAGTTCAAATCGATCAATAAATAATATATAATAAGATGATAATCATACTATACATGTATATTATTAGCAATAGCACCAAACAAAATATTGTCCAAAAACAAAATAATATTAACTGAATTATAGTTTTAACAAAATATTTTAATTAGATACAGCCAGAAAGATAATTGCTCTTAACTGACATGTATATGAGAATGGATTCAGGAGGTAACAGTGCGAACATTTATAAGACAGGTGTCTCATAAGCCAATTTGGCTGGCCTCTTCAATAGGGGTGAAACTATAATAAACAGAACCTTAACCTTTTATATCAATAGATTTCTAAATGGCTGTACAACTGGATATTATATATCTTTCTAGATGGGATTAGGAGGAAAAATGAATTCATGATTGATAAAGACATACACATATTCTGCCTCATTGCATGATGTCCAAATGGAGTTGATGTCAATCAAGGACCTGTCTTCAGTGAATTTACTGTCTCAGATGGACCAGGCATACCTTGTTCTGTGCGCTAATGGTTTCACATATCTGAATATGACACACACAAAATATATACTAATGTAGTAAAAGAACCACAATAAGTTTATAGGTACTGATTAAAAAATGAACTTTTATACATATAAGACACTTAGTACCATACTTTTACATTATCAATATGCCATGGAAAGATAAGCTTTTTATCATAGCTTTACGATGGGAACAAATTCACTAGTAAAAATAATTAATTGTGCAGGCAAGCTACATATGCATAAATTGTTCATCATGCACTTTATAGAGAAGTAAACAACTTGTAATTATTAAATAATATATTGAAATACAGCTTTAATAATTTCTTTTCTGTGAAAATTAAATATATATGGTATTCAAATAACATTTGAATGTTAAAAAGCTTCTTCATCTTCATTCTAAGCATAATAATTTGTAATTTCATCCTTTACAAAAATTACCCCTTAGAGGGCCCCAAGCAAACGCATTTCACGCTGTTATCAAATTCATTTCGTTGCCTCAACAAAATTCGATCATGAATTGGTAAATTAATATAAATCTAAGAAAAATAAATCGAAAATAACAACATTTAATCAGTAGAACACACTACACATAACAAAGTAAGGAAACTCACGCATCAACAAACCGCATTGATCAGCGCCTTACTTCTGAATAAGTATTCAACCCAAATTGTTCCTTTATATTCACCCAGTGGTCATTTTCAGAGCCAATATATGTTGTAGTTTGATTCCCTGTCACGCTTCTAGTCTCTCGTTTCGTCTTTTTGTCAGAATCTGATATTTAAGACATCCGGCGCCGTTATTCCTCATTTACATGGGAGCCGCCATCTTCATAGAATTAATTTCCGTAAACACGTACTGAGCACGCGCGAAATCATCGACAAACCCCGCTCTATTTGAATCGGAAAATGGTCAAATAAGGTGTTCTAGAACACTTTATTATGAAAACGGACAATTCGCATGTCCAATAAATCAAAGAGATAGTTTCTGTTAAAATTGAAGCGGAAAATGATCAAATGGATATGAAAGCATAATTGTTTTTCATTTTTTTAACTTTTCTCTAAAAAAATCGTCAGATATAGCTTTATACACTTTAATTATTTTCCAGTCATGCAGAACATATACGCTATACTCCGTATGAAAAGACAACTCTTGTCGGTATTGATTTATATCTCTGTGCTTAACTAATTATTTCCCTTTTCTTAAAACCCAATGAGCCGTCCAATTGGTCAGTATTGATTTTATCAGTGGCACATTAACCTTTCCTAATATAGATAACTTAGAGTGAATCCATGTTACGGTCTGATAGACAATTATCATTGTATTAGTTCAAATATATTTCAATAAGTACAGTGCAACCTCTTTAAAGCAACATCATTTGGGAGAAGCGAAATCATATTGTTGTTGAGAGGTTGTTGTGCTAGACAGGTTAGATTGATATAAAAAATTATACAGTGGAAAAATCATGCTGTTGCTTAAGGTAAGTTATTGCTTAAAAGAAGGTCGCTCGCAAGAGGTTGCACGGTATTATGTATACAATATTTGTTTGATAATTTGTTTTTAAGTGGGCTTGATATTTAACATCTAGACACAGCTCGAGGCAAACATTTACTTGAATTCAACTGCTCAATAACTTGATAAAACAGTACATTTTATGTTTGTATGTAACATATAATATAGGCTTATTATTGGACGAGCACAATAATATTGATTGGCTTTCGTGTATAACCTGGTACTACATTAAAACTAAGACAATGACGGAATGTAGGAGTATCATTATCTCAAAAACTTGACAATAGACAATGCTCTTGATGAAATGCGTAATTTCATGCATAATTGACAATTGATAATCATTTTCTTGCAAACAATGGTGATTACGGAACGTCTGATAAAAAAGTCGATATTGGTGACAGCGTTATAAAAACTGTTTTATCATTTATTACAAAGCCCAAGAATATAATCTTTGGAGAGAGATGTTAACTTGGTGAGTGTTACTGGTCGCAAATTAGTACTTATCGGAATTATTCTATTCTGTTTTGTACCAATGATATTTGTGCTTTTTAACTTTGACAAATGGACGTACGCTTATGGTAAAATATCACAAAAAGTATGGAAACACGATGTGCAAGATGAAGAAAATACCACGCATGATGCCAGGTAAATGTTGTAGAATTCTTGTTAACACAAATATCATAGTTTACACGACTTTATATATTCCTTTTTTTGTGCATTTGAAAAACAAATAACGTATTACAGTGAAACCTGTGAACAAGGACCACCATTGGGAAATACACAATGTGAGTTTAATTGACAGGTGACCTTTATTCGAAGGTCATTTTGTTCTAAATGATCATTGGTTGTTTTTTGAAAGAAAGACCTGTGTTCGTTGGTTTCTAACACGATTTTGACTATATACGAGATTAATGCAGTAGAAAGGAAATGAAGTAAGTAAAATCAGTGTACGTTAAATCACGTGACAATTTAAGCAAACATTTCTGTTTAATTGTATTACATTCGGAGAAAGCATTTGAAACGTTTGCTGTTACGATATGTTTCAAATTCTTATATTTGAGATGCTCATTTTAAAATACTTATCGACATATATAAATCCTATAACTAGATTTAAATGCTTCTCCTTAAGCAAATACTTGCTACTTTCTATCTCTTGAAATATTTTGCCGACTTAGATAGATTTGTAAATACTACTTTGTCAGGACACCAGTAGAATGTGAAGTAGATGAAAGCATGGATCCAAGCCAGCCTAGATTTTATAATATTATTCTTGAAAAGGAAGCTTTGGGGTATAAACCGTATGAAGACGACAAGTTAGCAGCATCTCCAACCAAGTCAAAAATACAAATTCTAGGTATAGTACAATACATGTAACTGTTTCTGATAACCAGACATACCCTTAATTTCCGCGTGACCCTAGAATCTGTACCTCCACTGTCTAACTTTAATTACTTTCCACATTTGATCTACAACTATAACCGTTTAGACATGAATAAATACAAACATTTTTATATTCCTACAATATATTGTAAAGCTCAGTCACACAAAATGATCCACGTGTACTGTCATTGCTTGTTCAAGTACTGTCATTGCTTGTTCAAGTACTGTCATTGCTTGTTCAAGTACTGTCATTGCTTGTTCAAGTACTGTCATTGCTTGTTCAAGTACTGTCATTGCTTGTTCAAGTACTGTCATTGCTTGTTCAAGTACTGTCATTGCTTGTTCAAGTACTGTCATTGCTTGTTCAAGTACTGTCATTGCTTGTTCAAGCTTTTGCTTTACTTTGTAATCGGATAGAGAGAGAGAGAGAGAGAGAGAGAGAGGGACATTACTAAACACGACCTTACATTTGTAGGCCACTGTTGGCCTCTTACAGTTGTACACCCTAGCTACGTGGTCCTGAAATCAGTGCGCCACACTAGTAACATTATTAAACTGAATTGTGTTTTTCGTGTCCTTAATCTTGCCACTATTTTTTTTCAAATAATGCATTGCTCGTGATTTCGGTGTATTTATGTTTTGAAAGGTATACATATCATATGCAATCAAAATCAAATTCTGTTCAAATAATGTTCCTAAGTATGTAGAGGATGTCATGTTATATAAGTTAATATAATGAAGCAAAATATTAGATTTTGACAGTGGCTCAAGTACAAATACTGCTAATGAACGCAGTAATTGAAATTTCATGAAATTACCTGAAAAATGGAAAGGAAAAACGTTCAGATGACTTTCGAACCCATAGCATCTTGACTACCAGGCTTCAAAAGTAAAATGGTTGGCGCCTATACCGATCGCGCTACGCACTTAATGTCAGCTATGACGGTTAAATAACTGATATTTATATATTACGGAAACCTACGAAACGTTCCGAGACGCCACTCACCCTACAAAATGGACTCAGCTGATCTTTCAACATTCACAGGTCGTTGTCGGACTATATCACGCTTTTGATAATTTTGCATTTTCTTCCTGGTATCTTTTTACCGGTGTAACATTTTCAAGCTCCCCCCTTTTCAGGTTAACCCCGGTAACATTAAAACGTCTGCAAACTTCCTCCCCCGTTTTAATAATCCCTCCCCGGTAACTTAGAAACGTTTTCAAACGCCCCCTCCCCTATGTTGTTTCTTCGTGGCGAAAACGTTTATATTTCAGCTAGGTTATTATTCATACTAAATGATTCAAAGTCAACATGGTTTATTGACATATATGCCCATATTTCTTAACTGAATTTATGCAATAATTATATGAAGCTATGGAATTCTATTAGGGTCATTGAGAGTATGTAACTTTAATTATTCAACTAATTAACAAACATACAGGACCTGACCTTTGCAATCCCACACTTACGTGTGTTCTGAAAACCTACAATAGTTAATTGTTTTTATCTATTTTTTTGTCAAAATGATTCAAGACTGCATTGGTATTTGCGCTATAACGCTCATAGGATTCCATAATGAAGGAATGAACTTGCCAGTATATGACGTCATTTGATTTCGTCATCTGATTTCGTCATTAGGACCACGTGCATAGTCTCATATAAAGTACGTGCATAATTTGTGTTTGTAATCTCCTTATTCGTGTACAAGCTCTCTCTTAATATGAATTTTCAAATTATTACCGGGGGTAATCTGAAAACATTTTCAAAGCACCCCGGGAGTAATCTGAAAACGTTTTCAAAGCGCCCCCGGGTTTTAGATTACCGGGTAGGGCATTTGAAAATGAAGGGGGTAATCTCAAAACGATTTAATTGTACCCCTCCCGGTAACTTGAAAACGTCTTCAAATTCCCGGGGGTAATCTGAAAACGGTTTTAAGTTTCCGGGGGGTAACCTGAAAAGGGGGAGGTTGAAAACGTTACACCAGTCTTAACATAACGCGTGGAACCAATTGCGCGCATGCGTCGAGCGTTATTTCCGTACAGCAGATGCCACAGGCGAGTTCGCCATTCTATTATTTCTCAAAACTTAAAAAGGTATCATAGATCTATATATCCGTGCAGGTATGGAGCATAGCAGTTATGGGCAAACATAACACATTAAATAGGAAACATAATTAAAACAGAAGAAAACGAATTTAAAAAAAAAGAAACTAAAAAAAAACATTGCATTCAAGCTGAGTCACTGACAACGAAGTAGATATCATAACGTAGCTATAGTCCCCAAAGTGTAACAGTTTAAATTTAAGTTGATTTCACAGGTGATAATCACAATTTATTTTAATAGTTTGATTTTGAATGAACTTGGTATAAATTTTAAATACATGTACATGTATTTAATTTGATTTTTACGATTATGTAAATTAGCAATAACTCACTGACTGAATATATATAAATAAATATAAAGTAAAAACTATGTACATGAATACAAACTTATAGGATGAATTGAATATTGTGTTGTGGTAGTCTGTTTAATAAGAACAGATTCAAAATTAACAAGAATTATCTTTAAAAAAAGATAATCGGTGTGTATACAGTAGAAAATTAGCACTTAGAAAACTAACACAGCAGATTATCTCATGTATAATAAGATAAAATGGTTTACACTTCACAAATGGGTTCGTCCGTGTATACAATAACATTGCTGACTATATGTGACCTTCACCAGCGTATAAAAAAATTGAACTATACTAACAGTTAAGCATTCTTTAAATAGCGGCAGTTGATGTGAGTATCACGTGACCTGGGTGTACACATTGACAGTTAAGGCTGTTGACAAAAAATCTTGAGTTTAATGCTAAAAGTGTACATACTATTTTTCATTAAGTTAGATTATGTAATATATTTATCTTATTTACTGTACATGAATTCCACATAGTGTAATTTTTCATGGTTTAGAGTTTTTGATATTTAATGTGTGGTTGTATTGATGTTTTTTTTTGTCTTTTATCATCGCATCATTTTCAGAAGCAGTAAAACAAATAATAATGGTTTCTGCCCTAAATATTTGTAACAAAATAGCCTTTAACCAATGAGAAAACTCCTACTTCAGCTGAAGATTTTGTATCTAACAATTCCATTGGTTACAAATGTAGGTCAAAATCCATTTTAATACAGCTGCGCCGAAAAAAAACTAAGCTGATTAGGAATTAAATAATGTTGATATAGTCTAATTAATAAGAAATATGTTATCTTAACTGTTTCACGTCGTCTTAAGAAAATAGTCCAGGATATTTCTCATTGAGCACCGCGTATAATTTCTGAGGACCGGCGTAGGCGGCAGGATTTTTCTCCTGGAAATATTACCTACGCAAAACGTCTTCCTTCTCCCGTGCACCTTCCATGGTGATTCATTTTGTTTTCGAGTCTGCGATCGAAAATGATCAAGTCAGGAACAAAGTCGACACACATGTTATGTAAAATGAATCAAGATCAATAACTCTAACGACTAACGACAAGTAGACGATTAAATTCCGTGGTAATTACTTACTCATTATACGAAGAAGGATAACTGCAGAGATGCAAAAACAAATTTTATAACAGTTGCTTCCCTTTATCCTTTTTATCCGACCTTTTTCCGGGTTTTGCTCCCCCCCCCCCCCCCCCCCTATTATTCCCCTGCTCACATCATTACACAAAATTTACTTTCAGTTTTGGGAGTTTTATTGGATATTTTAAAATATTGTTTTTATTAAAACACAGTACAATATACTAATACTTGACATAGAAAAAGGAATGTAAAATGCCACCAACAAAGGGTCGATATAAACGATCCTTAAGGATCCGAGAATCCTGAATTCAACCCAAAATTCCAATTCAAGGACAGATAACTCAAACGAGTTCGTCAACTCCCAATGTTTCTGTTGTCATATGCTATGATCATGCAAAATTTTAAAAAAAATCTATGTGAACAAAACTGGAAACTGTAGCAAATGTCCTTAATATCATGACAAGCTGAAATGCAGAGGAAGTATAACTAGTAATGTGAGGTTTATCTGCATCTATTTATGTTAGATATTACTGGACAGGTGTAAAACATGTATTCATCATAAATCAATATTTATTTTTAATTCTTTTTTCAATTAACCCGCATCCGTCAGCAAGTAAAACGCCGCATTATAATAAGTACGTACATGTATTTCCATTATTTGAAATCTATTAATTATACAATATATCACATACTTAAGCGTGATGCCTCCGAATAAACTTTGTTTGAGTTGACCTTTAAACGCTTTTCCTGGTATATTTGTAATCGTCATTTTCAGTTTTCACATATATATCGATCAAGTTAATAAGACTTTGTAGCCCTACAGTGTAAGTAACACTGTTTTAGGTTTATTTTTATGTTCGCTACATGCGTAATATATGTAAAAACTGTTTGCAAATTTTATTCAGCTCTAAGTTTAATTTGACATTCATGCAGCATTGCTTGTACTTAATTCTATATACTTTTATTTTACACTTGTATTGGTTAGTTTATCATAATTCTTACTTGATTTCAGTTGTAAGTTATTTCAATGCTGTCAAAAAAGTAAGGAAAGTCGTTTTGGTAATAACATGTATAACTAATATAATTGAGCTAAACAGTACAGTAAGTACTAGACAAAAGTATATTTACAGTTCGTCCTAATTTCTTGTCCATGAAACACATCAACGAACTCTGCTTCGCATTGTTTGTGATATACATGTATTGAATAAATTCAAAATATGAACCATATCTAACACTTATTTGAAAATATCTTATCTGAGGTAAATATCAAGTTATTTGAGGTAAACTGACATTGGAAAAGGGCATGCAGTATACGATGATAATTCATTTTAACCAAAACATATCGATATAGTTGATGAATTCTTGTCTTTGATTTCGTACCGGTTACAACAACCACTGTTCCATGAATCTTTACCTGTAACCGCCTTGTTCCCAGCAGATAACAGTCTACATCTCTTTGTGGGTGGTGAGGTGTGGAAAGTAAATTGACGTTGAAATTTGTACTTACATGACTGTTTGTACACTGTTCAAACTTCAGTCAAAGCACTGGAAGTACTCATGGAAACTGAGCTTACAAAAAATTGTACTGCAACATGGAACAGGAACTAGTTTAAACAATTGCATGACGATTGTAGAAAATCGTAGTACTTTGGTCCACATCAAAATTCACGAGCGCCGAACGATTGGCGGCTTTAGAAAGCAGAACTATCGCTCAGTTTAATAAAAAACAAAACATAATTAAAATGAAACATTAAAAAAAACCTACGGCAAGAGTATAGTTTAAATAGGCCGCGACCGTGGTCTGTTAGATAATTGGATGGACTTTTAATTCGGCGATCCAGGTTAGAATCCCCATGGCCACAGGTCATATCCTTAAAAGAAAATTTGACAATAATGTCGATTCTCCTCCATATGCGGAGCAGTTTCGGGCTCTTGTGGAAGGGTAAGTTAGTACTGGTTAAAATACAGTCCAGCAAAACTGGTTAGGTGAAACGTCCACCGGCGTATATAGCTAAAATATTTTAGAAATCGGCGTTAAACCGACTGCAAATAGTTTAACTAAAAAGTGGTTTATACAGAATGATAATAAATAATAAAAAAATAGCAAAAGGCGTTGCTCTTGATTTAGATGAGTAATCTTGTCGTGTTAATAAGTATTTCGTCTGCACCCATTTGTACAAATATTGAATAATTCTTACTCCTTGGTTAAACTAGAGAGGAGTTAAAAAGGCCTGGAGTTGAAGTTAGGTAAGAGATTGTATAAAACGTAAATAAAAATAAAACGTAAATAATTTAACCCAAGTATCTGATATTGTAAGAAGCATTCAAGATCATAAGTTTGCCTGATTACTCGTCCGAATGGTTGAGGGCTTTGAGCGTTTGGTACAACAAGGGCAGTCATGTTGCTTGTGGTAAGATTTTGGTCAACCTCTCGGCAAGACCTCAAATTTCACCCAGTGAGTAAACTTAACCAATGTTTATACAATTGGGTGTGGAAGTGAAGATTAATACAAAAAGTTTCAAACTCAAAGTACAGACAAACCTATGAACAAAGGTCACCCAAATGAAAGACATAATGTGGCCTTTACTGACAGCTAGCCTTTATTCGGAGGTCATTCTGTTCTAAATAATCAATGATGGTTTTTAAAGAATTGCCTTTATTCACAGGGTGGCCTTTATTCGGTGGCGGCTGCTAACACAGGTTTGACTTATTTAGTCAAACAAAGAATGGTAATGTTGTGGATGCAATGAATGTTATGAATTTGATTGTTCAAAATAATCTTGTCCTTTGAGTTAAATAAATGTTGTTTTTTCAATCGTAGTGAAGTTGGAGCTTTTGACTCTGAAATTGGAAATCTAGATTCTGCTTTGATTTTGATGACAAACTTTAAAGTAAAGTATGTAACCAGAAATGATCCACACTGTAAGTTCATTTTTACATATCGGATTGTTTGAACTTTACAGCTTATTTAAAACGTCAATGAAATCATAAGAACGTTATTTGAATAAGTTTCAAAAGTACGAACTTTAAGTGCGAATATGCTTTCACCAAATATTGTTAAAAGGGTGATCGAAGTATCTTATAAAGCTCTGTAGTAACGACATAATAAAAGAAAAATGTATTCCCTATATTAGTCATGCGCTGCTCGGGTATCTCGTTATGTAATTTTGGATTGCTTATACATGTATGTGTCCAGTTGTTTTATGTGTGTGTGCTCAAAAAGATATGAAGTGAAGGAAAGACATTAATTTTTTTTGTTAACACTATCGAAGTATTCATAAGTGCGGTTCGTCCATCGCTAAGCAAAGATGACCACGACTTCTTGTCGAAGTGGTTGACTCGTTTCTGTGTGTCCGGAGATGACTTGTCGGGCTAAACCGGGCACGGAAGTACCTCCCACACTTAAAACATCTGAGTTCGATACAGTCTGTTTCGGTAATTGAGGTGCTCTCTGCTATCGCCTTGCTTTTGCCAACATCGTGTCTAGTTTCTGATGACATTACCTTTGTTCCAATGGTTATGTACTATTTAAACATGCTTACAAGAAGCAATGATGTATGTAAGTGTTTCAATAAATATGTAATATTTTGATTCCAGACATTTTACAAGCATTTCCAGGGTACCTCATCTCTGCCAAAGTCAAATGTCATGTTTTGTGTACTGATTTCAAATATTTGTCACATCGTGTACTTCATAATAATTTTCATCAAACAGTCCAATATTGCGATGACTCTGGTATCTATGGAAATATTAACATCCATATTGATGAACTATCCATTGGAAATTAATGAATAACTTATAATCAATATGATATTGTATATGTTTTCTTTCCGTGTTTATTTTAAATGTTAATCACGAGAGAAGCCCCTGCATTCAGTAACTACGCCCAAGTTTTAGTTTTGTGTGCATTGATTGTGTTGTTTTCGCCTTTTTAATTACTATATGCTTGCTATGTTTTAACTAATTTAACATCACTACCATGATCATACCGGTCATTGAATATTTGGTATGAGTATGTAAGTGGCGTCATGATAACAGCTTACATGAGGATAGTATACATTGTCACAAACAGCAATATAGTCGCATTGGATAATAATGAGATAAAAAGTCAGGAACACATGGTGAATTGTATAATACATTTATTTGGAGCGAAACTGTATACACTTGTTAACTAACATATAATCAAAATCATCATTATTTACGTAACTCATATCATATGAAATTTGCTTGTATAATTGTTGCTTAAGCCTCTTCTTCTTCCTCTTCTTCTTCTTCTTCTTCTTCCTCTTCTTCTTCCTCTTCTTCTTCTTAGTCCTCTTCATCTTCTTCGTCCTCTTCCTCTTCAGATTCGCTGCTTTGACTGCTTTGACTGCTTTGACTGCTTTGACTGTCTTCTTCTTCTTCTTCCTCTTCTTCTTCCTCTTCCTCTTCTTCTTCTTCTTCTTCCTCTTCTTCTTCTTCTTCTTCTTCCTCTTCTTCTTCCTCTTCCTCTTCTTCTTCTTCTTCTTCTTCCTCTTCTTCTTCTTCGTCCTCTTCATCTTCTTCGTCCTCTTCATCTTCTTCGTCCTCTTCCTCTTCAGATTCGCTGCTTTGACTGCTTTGACTGTCTTCATCTTCTTCGTCCTCTTCATCTTCTTCGTCCTCTTCCTCTTCAGATTCGCTGCTTTGACTGCTTTGACTGCTTTGACTATCGTCTCTTCTTTTACGAATATCTGAAAAAGACGATTCACTCCATATTAGCTGATTGTTGGAAATAAAACATCTTATTATATGATTAAAACAATATATTAACTATGCAGGATATATTTAAGCATTGTTAGTAAGCAATGATCAGCGAAATGTCATTGGATAAATAGAAATTAAGTTCGTTCTTCGTTTTGAAGCTTAAAACATAGCATACATATTTCAGTTACCAAAGACAAAGTTGGATAACCCATCATGAATGGTACAGTGAGGCACATCTCATGGATGTGAACTTCCTTCTATTGATTGCCTCGCTTTCAGTGATATGTTCTTCCATATCGTAGTGCTCTTATTAGAAATAATATGTCTTCTACTTTTTCATTAGCATGATTTATCTATGTATCTGTTGTTTAATGGCCGCTCCGGATAGAGGGGAGAGAAGATACAGGACAATCAGACTCTTTGAGAATAGATTTTCCTGGTTCTTTATCGTGCCCCGTGTAAAGAATCGATTTTCTTAACATAGTACTTGTCATGGTACTTGAAATGGTAACACTGAAAAAGCGCCCCTGATATATTGATAAGCGAAGCCGAAAAACTCTATGTAGTCCATCGTGCTACCACTGGACCACAAATGTCCCCTTCATCAAGCTAGATATGACACGAAGACTGTATGGGACATTGTAATTCGTTTCCGTACTTATATCAATCGCAAGTGACACGACAACAATGTTTATCTTTAAGTTAATAAAATAATATGATTTGTTTGTTTCGGGAGATTTGAGATCGTTTACCAACATTGTTTAAGTTTTATATGGAGTAAAATAGACAATTTTGTCAAATTTTCATTGAAGGATATGACCTGCCGCGACCCAGATTTGAACTCGGATCTCTATGTTACGAGTCCTGCACACTAACCATTGGACAACGGTCGCACAAAAAAATGCAACTTAACGATAGATAATTGTTCATTTTAATAAAAACTTTAACAAAATCAACGCCGATGACTCGCGACAAAATGTGTCTAAATGAAAAACTACATGTACTGTTCAGCAAGACCAACAATTTAAATGACCAAGTTGTTCAGATAAGCTTTAAAGAAACTTGGAGTATATAAATGATTACACGCCAATATATACTACGATGTGCAAATGCGTTGGTCTTTCATTAAGAAAAAAGACTTAGTCTCGTTTAAAGAGTCGTAATTCATTTAGGTTTGGCTTATCAGAGTCTCTCGCTTTAAATGTCAATTGAGTAATATAAAATGTTTTCTCAAATAAGCCCTATTGGCAAAATATCTGCCTGAGGAGTACACGTTTGAATCTTGAAAAAACAGTGAAAGACTAAAGTATGGAAAGCGCAAGTTTACTACTCAAAATTGATTAGAGCCACTTTTCTTCAAACAATATGTTTGATTGGGGGAAAATTATGATCTGAAAGTTGAAAAAACGCTCTAAAAAATAACTGTATGGACCATTGAACTCAGTTTAAAGTTAGAAAAAGGGAAAGAACATAGAATTTGGCAGACCGGCGGAAAATTAAAACCTTGGATTATTCGAACTTCTAGACAAAAACTATTTCAACATCTCGCAAGTCCGACAGTATTAGTAATAACCTGATAGTGTCTGAGATTGCTTCGAGTAAGCCGGGTTATTGTCAGTTGTGGAATTCGGTGTTGTGTTTTCGTGAATGTAACCAAATTGAATGCATTAGTCTTACACCTAGTGTTATAATTAAAATTTTATGATTGTAACATGTTTTCTGCAATCCAAGGAAAGGTGGACCCTAATCTAATAATGATGTCTACAGATAAAAAGAATTGGCATAAAGGAAAAACGTTCAATAGAAAATTTTACAAGCTAAACCTGACTAATAGAAAAATATGTAACTAACAAAAGGGCGTAGAATGGAAATACTGTGAAAAAGACAGAAACTCGTTTACCTTGCACCATGTCGCCAGCTTTGTCTGATTTAATAACATTTGTCAGATCGCCATCACCTTCAGCATTTCGTACACCTGTAACGCAAACATGTAAGAAATTATATTACAGTATTTTTTTAAATTATTGTATTGAAGTCTTTTTTTAATTATTTTATTTATTTAAGAAAGAAATATTACGAATGAAAAATATTCGGAAATTTAAGATGTGTCATCGTATAAGTAATAAGCTTACATTTATAAAATGATTTATGTTCTCGCAAAATTCAATGTTTGACTAACAAAATCAATGGAATTCTGACTGAATTATTTTTTTTCCAAAGTTCAAACATAATTATATTCATTATAGTAGTAATTTATCCACAATTTAGATAGGTTGTAAAGATATAATATCAGAATGTGTTTAATACGCACACATTGACAATCATGCAATCCGGTAAAATGGAAAACTATTTAAAAAAATAAACTTACTCTTCGACAACACCACTCCGACGAAGCAGAGGGCAAGAAAAACTCGGAACATTGTACGGGTCTGCATCTTGTAACAAAGTCTGGTAGTTCGTAGTGTCAATCGTAATCGTATTGTTGCAGGTTATGACAAGTAAGGAAATGGTAGCCACTTTTATACCTACAAATCACGTGTACATAGCGGGATAATATCGATTTTAGGATAAACTAGGTGTTGATTACTGTTTCGACACATTAAACAAGAATGCAGATACGGTTGGCCAAAAGCTATTAACAAGTAATTTGAATTTTCTATTTTTGATCTAACGTATATCTATAATGGTATAGTGCGAATTTATTAAGCTGTTATTTCAGTGTAGACAATCCACGTGACTTTTGCCATGGTTCTAAATTGATATTGCGGGAAGCATTTTTTGCCGATGACAAGAATAAAACAAGCTGTAAGTATTTTATTCCAAAGTCGATTTTCACGTAATATAGCGCATGCTTAGCGTAAAAATGTGTATGTTCCATATATTGTTTTCATTTCTTTGTATTATGTACGGTTTTCTGTAACATTCACACAAATTGCGTCAAAACTATTGTTTAAACGTTGGTTATTGCGGGAAGCCAGTGTATTTTTCAATAAATTATACGGGTTTTCAGCCATTTAACGCTTAGTACATATAAGCCAAGAGTTCCACACATTATATTGCTATTATTTATGAAATATCAAGCATTTTCAAGCCTTTTATCAGGCAGCAATTCTTAAAATTGTATTCATGCTATTAAGGGAAGCTGATTTTGTAATGCTCTTGCGGTTACATACGAGCGTGTAACAGGTAAATAAGAACGAATGGGTGGCACGATCATGACACGTTGTTTGTACAATTGGCCTCTTTTGGAGCGTAATAATAATTCCCTTACGCGTACCCTTGACGTCACGTAAAGTACTTACTACTTAAAAACAAATTAACAACAAATCACATTTTAAATTATTATTTGATATTCGTATTGCTAGAAAGCACTTACGAGGCGCAATCTGTGCACATTAAAGTTCAATGCATGATTAACAAATTTTAACATTAAAAAAACTAAACATAGCATATACGTGTGCACCTCAGATGTGTTAAAGGGGCATGACCTGGAACTGAAGCTTCTCAAATAACAATTGATTTTGGTATCATTTAATGCCTAAATCAATTAATGAAAGCCCTGTATAATATTTACAAAACATCCCGCTAGTTTACTGAAAATACACATTTCAAGATTTACCAAACCTGCCGATTTCGGCCTCAGAAATTATTCGTCATTTTCACAACTCTACCCTTTCGGTATCTGTCAAAACCGAAAATATCGCGGGAAAAATGTCAACGAACTGAAATGGTAAGTATTTCTCATGTTATGTTCACTTGAAAGGCAGCACACATGCTCAGTTAGACTCTCAGACGTATCGGAAATATCGTTGTCATCAATAAAAGGCTGTAAGCCTTTTATTCAAACCGATATACAAATACCGACGCGCGCGTTATAGGGTCATTTCTGAGCGAACATTCTTCTTTAACTTTTCGGTAATACATGTAATTGGTTTTACAAGTGACAAACGCATTTTTTGTGTACGAAAAAAAACCACAGCAGTTCCTGGGCATGCCCCTTTAATAAACTTTGATATAATTTACAATCAGTCATATAAACAAATGTTTCTTATTTATCAGTATGCGATCAGACTCGCCCGGTAAAAAAGATTTTTACTTTGGATAACTGAGCCCATTTGTCAATTGTCTGTCGCCATATGTTGGGCCTCATTCCTGATATAAATTGAGCCAATTTATTTTATCTTAACCATGATTAACTACAAAACTTTACATTAGATAAATATGAACTTTCATTAAAACATATAATTTATAATACATTTCATAACATCAATACTAAAAATAATAAATGAATAACTTGGAAAAGACCCAATAAAGCATGTATGCTTTATCCCAGTTACAGATTATTGTAATTCAGCTTCACAAACAGAACATTAGGACCATAGTTATTTGTTACATTTACGCTAACAAAATGATACAATATCATTTTTTTTTAAATTAAACATTTACCGTCCGCTCAATTACGCCTCGCAAAGCTGAGTGACAACTTCGTTTAAACAACACGATTTCCGCCATAAATATGGCGCGAAATCAACTGTCCGTGACTCTATAAAACACACATCTTTTGATTCGTAAACTAAATATCAGAAGACTATATTGGCAATTGACAACGTTTCCTACAGACACTCTTAACAACACTGTCCCAAAGTTTATAACCACTAGAAATGATTACTTTGGAAAATTCTAGGAGTGTCCCAATATTTAAATTGTACCAAACTTAGGATTTTCTAGGCGAATTATACTTATGAGTATTAGTTTATTATAGCTGTTTGCGAGTATATAGTGTAGTGTCTATTACTAGTTTGGCTAATCCTGGCCATTTGATTGGCTAATGGTGATAACTGAATGTATTAATAGTTGACAGGTAAGTTAATCATGAAGGTATTGCCTGGATAAGTTGTTGTGTGGTTATTTGAAGTTCAATGTGCTTGCATGATAGTGCTCAGATTCATGGTGAATTCGTAAGCATTTAGGGTTGATTCTATTTGATTGATGTAGGGTATGATATTACCATGTGCTTGTGAACTATATACATGTACATGAATTTATTCATTTGTCAAATACTCATGACTATC
The DNA here is from genome assembly GCA_964023205.1 of Lutraria lutraria. NCBI lineage: Eukaryota > Metazoa > Mollusca > Bivalvia > Venerida > Mactridae > Lutraria > Lutraria lutraria. Next base: position 6,000,005 of record OZ026850.1, read on the forward strand.
ATTATAATGTGTACTCATATCATGTAAATATTTTATACCCTCCTTAATGGAGGATTGATAAAATACATGTATACAGATAATATTCTTTATGAAAAAAGGAACTTCATACAAAAATATATACCAAATTGCGTCTTGTAATATGTCTACCAATAACGCTTTGTTATACATTTTCTGTATCCTACATACAGAATCATTCTAATTATTGGTACGGAGCGATTTTTGATAAACAATTTCTTCTTATTTACCTGTTACACGCTCGTATATAAGATCAGTTTAAAAATGACTTCGAAATCACAAAATCAGCTTCCCGCAATAGCATGAATACAATTTTAAGAATTGCTGCCTGATAAAAGGCTTGAAAATGCTTGATATTAATGTGTGGAACTCCCGGCTTGTTAAATGGCTGAAAACTCGTATAATTTATTGAAAAATACACTGGCTTCCTGCAATAACCAACGTTTAAACAATAGTTTTGAGTCAACTGGTGCGAAAACCGTAAACATAATACAAAGAAATAAAAACAATATATGGAACATACACATTTTTACGCTTAGCATGCGCTATGTTACATGAAAGTCGACTTTGGAATGAAATACTTACAGCTTGTTTTATTTTTCTTATCAAAAAATGCTTCCTGCAATATCAATTTAGAATGGCAAAAGTCAAGTGGGTTGTCCACACTTTATTTTAGCTGTGTGATTACACGGTCGCTGAAAGCACTTATTTTTAGCTTCGTAAACAGTCGATAGTTTTTGTTTACATTCGCCATGTTTTCATTTTTCTGCATACCGAACAGCTTCAATTACATTCTGCCTACGTCCGAAAATTCTCGATTCAATGGCACTAAATACAAATTCTAATATTACGTCTATAAAAGTCAAAATCAGATGGCTGTGCAATATCGTCAATGAGCAATACAAAACAGTCGTAAAAATCTAAATAATCCTCTCCCTCGGATTACTACAGTATTTTCTATGAATCAGTACACTATAGGGTACATCCCCTTGACGTCACGGGCACCTGTTACCTGTTTGTAACTATCGCTGGTGGGCAAAATAATCAATATCCGGTTAAAACCACCATTACAGTTCCGACACATTCTTTTTCTTAGATAAAAACATATTTATGGTTCGGTCTTGAGTAGCTTTTTGCTGCACAATTGACAGAAAGACTCTATATTTGTATGGCGTATGAACTGTAACGAAAACATCTCTTGTATAGGAATAATTAAATGACTTTCTGCCATCTACAAGGAAAACCCGGTCATAATTAAATTAGTGACGGTTAATAAGAATGAAGTAGTTTTCAAACTAATCATAGTTCATCTTGATGTCCAAAATCATAGATATTTTAAGTGGACAATTAATCTAGAGAAGGCTATTGATTGTTTTCTTGTTATCTGGTACAGTGACACGTTAACTATAGTAAGTGCATTTCAAACACATGAAATTCAAAATACTTACTCCTAATGCTCGACATTCAATAAACGTCTGGGCATACCTGGCACAATATACATATTTTGACACTCGTTACACGTCTAGTAAATGTTGTCATATTTTTTACAGAATAATTACAGCTAATTATTTTCACGGGCATTTCTCGTAATTTACATACTTTGGCTAGCACATTTTTAATCAATTCCACAACTTTTATAATCACCTACTAATTCAATTAAATCCAAATCGCCAAAGTTAATGACATGGACGAGATCATTTTTTGTCTTAAAATAGTTTTGTTTCCATGACTAATCAATTGTTAAATCAACCTGACAGAGATTCATTATTATACTATCAACCTGAATCAGGGTCACTCAGAGAGACCCTGTCTGAATCGACATATGGAGAATGTGCCTTGTGGCGTTAATGAAACCCTGTCTTAAATAGATTGTCACACCCGACTGATAATTACATCCAAAAGAACATGTTTGGCCCCCGTGCAGCTGTCAAAACAATGTAGATTTTTATACAACAACAGCACAGGCAGAAGTTACGGACCTGTGATGATAAAATTGTAATAAATTATACATAAAACACAATAACTTAACCCATAATAACCTTAAATGAAAAATAAAATTGTCCTAAAATTTGAGCCCATTCATAGCATTCAGCTGGTATATAAAGTGTAAGAAGGCGTATATCTCTTCGTTTCGGTGAATGAGCACCACCTTTACAAAACACAAAATTATAAAGCAATACGGACGAATTCTTCAAATCAAAGTTTGCAGCGGTCCAGGTATAAAATTTTGCACCAAATAAGACCAAAACTAAGTTCCTAGGCATACCGAGAAATCGAACAAGAAACGCTAGAATTTGACCCGATTTCGTTTGGTCGGAAAAAATGCGGCCACACCAAAATTGACTAATTTCACATACTAATGCAAGATAGTCGATCATATGTGAAATTGACCAGTGTGTCCTAAAGAGAACAATTAAATACATTAATACAGATACACTAACTCTTACAGAAGATGCAAATATTCGGGAAATCAAGATTTAAACTTTTGAATCGAAATTTCTTATTAATACACAGCATGTCTCTATAAACAACATTACCCAATCAGACATCACGCAACATTTACAATAGCTACCTTGGATACTTAAATTTATTTTACGACACAATTATATTGTTTTAAATAATTGTTGCCCTTGACAAAAAATATTAATATCCTTTGATATTTCGTTATCAAATTAGTTTGATACAGTATCTGTGCTATTGTATATTCCTTTTTCATTGAAATTGTCTTTAAAAATGTGTAACTCCCATAAACTTCAAAACAATTCCAAGGAAAGATAACTCAAAGGAATTTCATTTATTTTGAAATAATGGGTGTAACGATCCTAATACTTGAATATACTATGAAGCATAGATATAGTAATTTGATAACATTAGATGCCCTGTTCACGAACTGTCTGGTACTTTCTGTTGGTTAAACCCTGTATAAATCATAGCAAATAATTATGATCATCCACAAACGTGTACAAGTGATCACATTGTATATCAAAGTTGCTCCTACATGCCACAGCATCCATCAAAACGTAAACGGATAACACAGTGTGAATATCTATGGTATGCATTGTATGTACACACATAAAGAAGGGAATGTGTTTAAATTTACACCTTTGACCCCAATTATACATATAATGATGAACGAAAAAGATAAAGGAAAAACAAATTATAGTTCAGCGATATAATTATGAGATATCGCTGCTATTTAGCACAGCTTGGCAAAAACTTTGCATGCAAGGAAGCTGTCCAAATGCCTACGGAAGGTCTATGTGTCAACCCAAGTGTATGCCTGTGGTTTTCATTCACCGTTAGATCTCTGGAAAAGTCATCAACTGGTTGTTGGTGCGACGTTTAACATCAGTTTACAGAAAGTATTAAAGTCTCATAAGCTTTTTGTTATTATAGAAAATATGCGAAAAACAAGCAAATGTTAATATTATCCAAAGATAATAATTACCGATGAAACGAACCTGTTTTCTTAACAAAAAAAACACAAAAAACGCTCAATTTGTGTGATTTTTGCTTTTGTACATTGGAAATATATAGAGCGCGTGATGTCACTTTATGACGTGTGAATATCATGACTGCGGGAAAACGCAGCTGTTCTATAAATAGTTGTTTTTTTTTCAATGATATTGAAAAAAATACGATAGTGGTTTTTGGAACATTTTATCTTGTTATAAAATATGCACTAAAAAGCCTTGAGAATAACACCGGATTCCTCTGTTACAGAATAAAGAAAAACTATTTCAGCCGATAAATTTATATGCTTATGGGACTTTAAGAAATGACAAAATGGCCAATGCTAAATGAATTTTGCATACAAAGCTTAAGCACATGCTCAAACACACACATACAACTACATACATGAAATTACAATCACGTGACAAAGGGCAGTTAAATGGTTAACATAAAAAACATACTTGTTCAGATTTGCACAATTACTGCTTGATACAAAAATGGGGATGTGAAGGATAAACTTTCCATGTTCTTTTTATAATAGTTAAAACAATAGATATGTAATACGTTTAGTAGATCTATATGAAAAAGTACATTTTTTGCGATACTCCTGTAATTAATGAGTAACTGAGAAGGTGTGTAATGTGTTTATGATAAAAATTGAGATATTAAACGGGTTTTGAAGATGGTCATGCAAAGATTTCAAGCAAATGCAATTAAAATAACACGAGAACAGTTGAAATACATGCAAAGAATCTATGATTAAATACCTATTTTGCGAATGATGAGCATTTCATTTATTCTAATAATGTGAGTAGTAATAAATGTAACAATGCAACATGTGCTGCAATATATTGATTGACGAACCAAATATACTCAACTTAACTTACAGATTGCAGATGCACTTACACAATGCAACACATTTAAACATAGTTCACACGAGTTTATTGTAATGTAGCATCTATAATAGGGATACATCAAAGAAAAAGGCAAGTCATAACCCAGACATAAGTCTTAATTGATGTTCTAACAATATATCAACATTTATTTTTTCACCGTTTAAATCCACCTAGTGCGTAGTTATTAGATAACATCAGCGGATGTCAATCGTAAATTGTTATTCAGTTTTATTGAAGACGGTGATCGATATAATTATTACATTTGAATACATTAGCGAATTTCAAAATTCACGTAATTTTGACCGACATCTTCTTCTCAAGTATGCATTAGGCGTGACAAAAGTAATGTTTAGTATAGATAGAAATCGAGCAGTGAGTCGTGACGGAAGGTCATGGACTGTTCCATTCTTTAAAATAGGGATAAGTAATACAATGACCAAGTACATTACTAAACACGACCTTACATTTGTAGGCCACTGTTGGCCTCTTACATTTGTAGACCACTGTAAGAGGCCTAGCTAGCTACGTGGTCCTGAAATCAGTGCGCCGCACTAGTAACATTATTAAACTGAATTATGTTTTTCGTGTCCTTAATCTTGCCACTATTTTTTTCAAATAATGCATTGCTTGTGATTTCGATGCATTTATGTTTTGAAAGGTATATATATCATATGCAATCAAAATCAAATTCTGTTCAAATAATGTTCCTAAGTATGTAGAGGATGTCATGTTATATAACTTAATATAATGAAGCAAAATATTAGATTCTGACAGTGGCTCAAGTACAGATACTGCTAATGAACGCAGTAATTGAAATTTCATGAAATTACCTGAAATGAAATTACCTGAAATACATATGAAATTTATTCCAAATATTGAAATAAAATTTTGCAATAATAAAATGCCAAATATCAAATAAAAATGGAATGGAAAAACGTTCACATGTGTTTCGAACCCATAGCATCTTGACTACCAGGCTTCAAAAGTAAAATTGTAGGCGCCTTTACCGATCGCGCTACGCACTTAGTCTCAGCTATGACGGTTAAATAACTGATATTTATATATTACGGAAACCTACGAAACGTTCCGAAAAGCCACTCACCCTACAAAATGGACTTAGCTGATCTTTGATCATTCACAGGTCGTTGTCGGACTATATAACTATGCACTAAATAGCGTAAGTCCCAAAACTGTTTTTATTTTGCTAATATTTATTTATTTATTTACTAGTAGTATCAATTTATTAATTGACATTAAGGTCAACAGCACATTAGAAATCATGCCATATACCATAATATACATATATGGCTAGTACAAAAAAAGAAGCATGCTTTAATAGCGTTAGTGACCTAGCGTTAGATAACCCATTAAGCTAAAAGCTTATTTCGTATGGGGTTCAATTTATCAAAAACAAAAATATTAAAAAACGAAAATGCATAGACAATCACGGATACAGAAAGTTATATACATGAAAACTTCTAAAATACTGACTATCACAGATACAAAAAGCAATAATTAAATATATAAAACTCTCTTTTATTGACAGCAATTTCAAAAAATGATAACACTTTTTTACCAATACATAGTTCCCACATCTACAATATTTACCTCCCTAGGCGGCCATTTTGCTAGGCAAATTTCTTATGCGCTTAATAGAAACAATCTGAAAATTGGTTATTAAACAACTCATTTTATAAAAGTTAACTTAATCATGAAGTTGTTAATACCATAAGCTCATCAGGTTCAAGAAAATGTCGTTGTCACATATGAATATCCTGTATTTAGAATTATCAAAACAAAATTATAAATATCTTCTATCAATGCCTGTTGAATTTGCCAAGCAAGATGGCCGCCAAGGGAGATAAATATTGTAGATGTGGGAACTATGTATTGGTGGCACATTTCATCATCAATTACTTTCGTACTTTGGATTTGCGGTTGTACACTTTAGGGTCGGCGCCAAAAAAACGATTGATCGGGTAACAGGAAACACATATTTTTCTATAACATATCATGCCTAATATGCGGTCGTGACTTAAGGTTAATAGACATGTTCTATTTTTAGATAGATATATTTATTTCGACATAAAATGAACATTTACATGGCAATCATAATATTAAAACATACAAATACAGTAAATCGATACATGTGTAAGCATGAATTAATAAAACAGCCATGTCAAATCAACATTAAATGTCAAGGATAACACTGGAAAGGGTTCAGAGGAACCCTTATTTCCATTGTGGCATAATTCTAAGTTCATTTTGAACCAAGTTAATAGTACTGTGGTTATATAAATGATAATATATTTGCCTATTAACAATTGTCACACTTTTTCATTCTTTATAACTATAAACATGTGTTTACGAAAAAATATATAACTTTATTATTTGAGAATATAAATATGCCTAAATTCATGGGACTAGTGACTTTAGAGAAAATACAAATGAATTAAAGTGACGTCTAGCGCTCTATACATTTCAAGTTTACAAAAGCAAAATTCACAGCGAAATGATTTTAGAGCAAAAGGGACTCGTTTCGTCAGTAATTTTTATCTTGGGATAATATCAGCAATTTTTTTTTATCTTTTTGCATAATTTATGTTTTTTTATAGCAAAAAGCTAATGGGACTTCAAAGAAATGAGGTCGTATTGAAATAATATCTGAACATTTTCAATGATCAAATAATCTGTTTTTACTTGTAGTATTCTCTTCTATAGCTTTGACCCTGTACACTACTTAGCAAACATGCTTATATTAGTCCCATACTGCCTGGTCCTGAGCAAGCCCACGTGGGTATGTCCATGTTAGACTCACATGAAACATATGTGGACAAGCACACGTGGGTTATGCCCTAATTGTATCCACATGACCTACGTGGACAAGTTCTTGTCCCACTGTTTCTAGACAGGCTCATACGGATATATACATATTGGACCCATATGGGACCTATATTGACAAAACCACACTTCTAACTGCTTCTGCCAATCCCACTTTGATTTGATCCATAATTAAGTTTTCGTTTGAATTTATTGCAGCAATGATCGGAATAAAAACTACATTACATTGGCATTTGTATTTATTCATTACTAACTGTATACCTTCATCAAAACTGCTATCAATCATTTTTATTTAAAATAATTTATTCAATACGTATCAATGTATTTATTACAGCCCATATGAGAGACTCAAAATGACCATATTTGGTCGTCCAGTAATAACAACAGCCTGCTATGGCAGGTGCGCGAAATTTATTAAGCTTAAATGCAGGTTTTATTTCTTATGCAATTTGAATAAGATTGATAAATAATTATACCATTTGAACACACAAGTAGTTATTTTCAAGAAATTTTAATGATTGCATTAATTAAAATGAAAAAATAGTAGGGACATTCGCTGATGTGACAATTTGACAATTCCGGCAAAACATTGCGCAAAAGTATCGCCATTTGAAATGGTAAATTTTAAAATTGTGACATCATGCGTGTAGGTAATTAATTAATTTTGGATTCAGTTCGATAATCATATTATTGATGTGCATGTTTTATGCATTCACATATATCGTGTGCATAGAAACGTGTTTATTTGATATAGTTTGTTTGCCTTTGCCATGTATTTTTGCGAAATTAGCAACTTGATTTATACTTGCAGACTTAATACATTCACATATATATAGTTGGTCACCTAAACTTATAAAATACCATTACTGTAACAGTCTTATAGAATATTCATGAAGTTGTGATTCGATATTATTGCTTAATATTAGGATTCCCTCTTTAATTATTGGTATGTGTAAACTTTCGATTAATATGATCAACCATTTACTAAACAAAGCTAAGAAGTACAACTCTTCAACAGGTGACCAGAGCTTGTACAAATTAGGAGATGTTCTTCGAATACTAATCACTTTGTATGATTCAAATGGTACAAGAAAGACTACAGGAGGCGATCATCTTAGAGCCACTTTACATAATCTGAACGGTAATGCGCATGCACCTGGGGCAGTCACTGACAATAAAGATGGTTCCTACACTGCCGAGCTTAAAACATTTTGGACAGGAGTATCTGTGGTTAACGTATCAATCGACTATACTAGAGAACTGGTGACTGCTTTGTATCGTGTGAGAACTGAGGTAAAACATTTAAAAAATAGCTTTAGTTTATTATATTGATTTAAACATTAATTAACGCACATGTTAAGTGGTAACTGAATGTTTTGTAAAGTTTTGCTTTACAATTATCAAGTTGTACAGATTTCTTTCATTTCTTTTGAATGAAAGGACGACTCTTACATATATATTGCTTAATATCTTCCAACAGCGTACATTCCTCGTATCGTCATTAATATCAACAATTTCATTTACAGTTTCAGAAATCACACGTTACATAATATAAGTTCCTTTAAATGTATATGTTTAACCTTGAATATTTCTAATATTACATCTAATTGAATATAACTATGAAATTATAAACGATATTATATTCTACTAAAGGTTCTTGCTACCAGAAACATAATGGGAAAGTTTTCGAGCAGAACATTTTCCGAGGAGCGACGTTGCCATCCTAACCATACAAGACTGAGCATAGCTTTCAACCAATCAAAATTATGCAACTTGACGTACATAAACTCTGGAATGCCGTTCTACTGTTTGAAACCGACCGATGAACATCTATTGTGCCAAGACTGGACCCAGTCCTGTCGTATTCTGATTGTGAGGAGAAATTGTTGAAAGAGTAGGTACATTTTTATAGATAACAGTCATCGATTTTTATAAAATTTGAATAAGTTTCTGAACAAATTGATAAATTTCATGAACTTCAAGTAGGTCCATACGTAAGGCCATTCTGCATTTTGTCAAGCGTCCACGTGCACCAAGGTGTTTAGCTCTGTCGGTCGAAAATGTTTTTTCTTCTTCGGAACAAATGGCAAAATTTGCCCATTTTTTATATTTTTATGAAATTACGAAATGCTACCTACAAGGGTATAAAATTGATACTAGTTATCATGTTTGATATAATGTTTCTGTTATTTAAACATTAAACCCGATACATCAAAGTCAAGGAAATGCGTCTTTTTAAAATAATAATGAATTTCCAATTGAAGATTGTTGATGGAGAAGATGAAATCATGAATATAAAACAATATACATTGAAACTTATAATCGTGAATTATATTATTCGCTTAAATAGAAACATGTACTTTAACACTGCTTGGTTATTTTCAGGGGTCAGCCGCTCATTTCTCAGGGAATTACTGTAGAAGTCAAAGATGCTGAAAATACTTGTCCAATTTTACCAACTACTCCATGTTCAAAATATAACAGAAAACGACTGTGGACGACCCGACAGCCATCTGGTTATTTCAATAACGGAAAATGGAATTTAGCTTTATGTAAAGGTAAACTTAAGATAAATTATATTTTCAAGAACGGAAAATAGATAAGACAGAATGATAGCATATACCGCACACAGGGTGTGAGCACATACATCCAGTTTCCGTAGACCTACTGTTTAATCATTTTATCTTTGAGGGTAGAGAAACATTTAGTAAGACATTGAATATCAAATTAGACATTCAGGTCCAGGAAAGATTAGAACCAATCGATTAACAATTCGTCTCCTCATCAAATAAGTACAGTCTCAGTACAGTAAAGATATTGAAGCAGGAATGTTAGGCACCAGCAGTCCTCAGTATTCCTCTGTAAGGGGGAATAAAACAAACAGGGTCATTGATAGACTTGCTCCAGTTTACATAATCAAAGTACTGATAGTACTGCCAGGAGCGAATGTGTCAGAAAAGCGATCCTTAAAAATTAAAGGCTTATGCTATCATCATTATGAGTTCGAATTTGGAGGTGTAGTATATATATATATATTATCATAGTCTTGACAATATGTAGATAACTAGGCCAATTAACCACAATTACCAAGGATAAGCTACACATTTTAAAAGTCATGACCTACGGTGAGAAATTACAAGCTACTGCACCTTTTTAGAACCAGAAGGAATTCAGTGGCTTCAGCGCTTTGATCTTTATACATGTTAAAGGAATATATAAACCAGATATTGTACTGTATACTGAACCTCTTACCCTGTGCCATTATGTAATCTCACCTTCGTGTTTATTTGTCCCAATCACTTAAATGTTAGTAGGAAAAGTAGTGTATAGCCATACGAACTATCGCTCCAAAAAACAACAGGTAATTAATCATAAACTAATTACACTATTATACAAATCAATAAAATGTATGACTCTTTTTACAAGGTGTCAAGTCCGCAGACACTAAGCTGACCATGACCAGACATAATTAGTCTAAAGAGATTAGACCTCATGTAGCTTTGGGGGACACTTATTTCTTAACTGCGTAAGATGAGCTTTCTTATGTTCTACATCTATTCATTTCATTGTAGGGGTTAACAGGAAGGAAGCTAATTCATGTTTAGCCAACAGACGACTTTACTTGTTTGGTGACTCTACCATGCGACATTGGTATAAGTATATCTTAGACAATTTTAATTGTACACCGACAACAGAAAAATTGGAACAAGAAAAATGGCGCAAAGAAACAGAATGTAAAAATACAGCAATGAACTACTCCGCCGGATGGTATCCGCATAGTCAACCGTATTTTGGTGGAGATGGTTTTGATGACGTCAGATATACGTTGGTCTCCATCCCACGGAGACTTGAAAATATACCTAGTGACGAAAGTGCCATCATTGTCATACACCAATTTATGCATCTGTTAGCTTATCATTATAGTGTATTTGAAGAGCATATGAAGTTGATACGACCGAGCATTGAGCGATTATTACACCGGAATAAAAAAGCTATTGTCATGTTGAAAGCACCGCACACATTTAAAACAACGCCAGCTAATGACAGATTAAATGATTACTTTAGCTTTGTTTACATCAAATTATTGTATAATATATTTGATGGTCTACATGATCGCGTGGTGCTATTAAACAACGCAAATGCAACAAACGCCTTACAAATACAATGGAATCACCCTCCCCAAGATGTTGTTTCTGCAATGGTTTTGCAGGCGATATCGTTTGTTTGTGACTAAATCTGTCGTTTTCACGCGTATGTAATGCTGTGAAATAGCTGTTTTGTTCTTTATTCAAAATAATCAACTGTGGACGTTTGACAGTATAATTTTACCATTTGTCACTGTCTTATCCATACGCACAATGTATCTTGAGCTGTCATATTCTAGCTAGTCGGTGAATCATATAAAATTATAAATGCTTTTCGCGCATTATGTCGCATGTCAGTGTAGTCCAATGTATAAATTAGATAAATTAAATTTTGTATTTCAAAAATACATTCGTTTTTAAATCTTCAAAAAAAAATTTGACATGGATATGGTAGGCTGTTGTCATGAGTTTTTACTAAATTAAATAATAGTTTCACCACACTACACGAAACTGGGTCTATTGATTACTATTTAAGGATTTCAATATCTAATTCGAAACCTCCACTTTGAAGAGTACTCAATTTCATGAATTTTACTGATATATTAACATATTCCTGAGGGTCATGGGTTCAAACCCCACTTGGGACCATACTTTTTTTCTTTTATTTTTAGTTTTTAGGTAATGTTACGTTTTAAAAACATGAATTTATACAGTAATATGGAAAAAAATATTTATTCTGAAGTTTTTTTGCTAGTTTATTGGAATTTATACATGGTTAATTAAAGAAAATCAAGCAACTATGGATTTCTGACACAATTTTGTTCAAATCCGGACGGTGAATTTTTTTAAAATTTAGTGTAGACATTATACACACATAGTAGTTATTTCTGAGAAAATTCCAGCTGTTTCCCTGCGTTAGTTTTTATTTAATGATATTTATCAATTTGTTACTTTTTAGTAAAAGGCTAAAATCTTGACTAAATCTTAAAGGGGCTGAGTTACATTTTTCACTGTTTCTGCAACATAGTAATTTCAAATATTGTATAAACAATTTGTTTTGACTAAACATTGGTTACCCTTAGACTTATACACATTCTTGCATTTATTGTATCATCTGTTAGAGAGATAGGCCAATTTTCATAAAGGTGACTTCATTTGATTTAGAGGTACTATTTTACGTTAGGGGTAGAGGTACAAAAATGGTTGTAACTCTCTTAACTGACGGTAAAAGTTTTTAAAAATTCACCTGTAAATGTCTTAATGGATATACAAAAGAATGACAATATCTAAAATACGATCCTGTACACTTCGTATTAGACTTCGAAAACAGCTATATATGTTGTGGTTTTTATATTCGTAGCTTTCTTGGATTAATAAAATGGCTTTTTTATTCTATTTATTTTATGTCTTTTTGACATGGTAGCGAATTGGATAATCAACACTTTCGTCATAAAAGCGTCAACAATATTCAAATATTCACTACGGGAAGGTCCCATCCCTGCACAATTATAGTCTTTTTTCACACCTCTATACACATAACAAGAAAAACTATAACAAAACGTTATAAGGTAGACGAATTACAAGAAGCATTGGTTTAAGATTATTGTATGAAGTTGTTTCTTAGCTCGCCTGAGAGCTTTTAGGATCGTTGAATGTCCGGCGTCCGTCGTCCGTCCACAATTAGTTTGTTTACACTCTAACATCCACAGCTCTTAACGAATCGTGATTAAACTTGCTCACAATGTATATGGCCACAATGTCTCGGCTTAGTTCGGTTATGGGCAAAATCGGACAATAACTCCTAAAGTTATGGGCCCTTGAATTACAAAATTTGCTGTATTTAGCTTGTTTACACTCTAGTGCCTTCATTTATTCACCAATCCTAATCATATTTAAATTTCAGTAATTGTGTATAACCAAAACATCTTGCACAAGTTCGATTATAGGCGGAATCGGACCAGAACTTCAAGAGTTATGGGCCCTTGACTTAGAAAATTTACTATATCAGAGTTTGTTTACACTCTAGCGCATTCATTTATTCACCGATCCTTATAATATTCTTAGTAAATATGTATAACCAAAAGATCTTAGACAAGTTCGATTATGGGTGGAATCGGGCCAGAACTTCAAGAGTTATTGGCCCTTGACTTTGAAATTTTGCTATATTTTAGCTTTTTACACTCTAGCGCCTTCATTTATTCACCGATCCTAATAATTTTCTACAAAATTTTGTCATATTTGTAACTAGATTACCCAAGTATGACGAAAGTTGTTTCAAACATACATCATGATAATATGTGACAAATGAGCAAAAACAAAACCTCTCATGAAAGAGATGTTTCTAAAATGCCAGCCAAGTAGTCATTCATGTTAAAGGTCTCAATCAATACAGGTCATACACAGATGATAACCAATTTTCATGTAAAGTTTGAAGATCTTATGCCCCACCGTGCACAAGTTACTTATTGTAAGGAGACTGTTTTGTTGTCTGAAGGAAAACCATTTGTTCAACCTACCCAACAACTACTGACTTGTACAAAGCATTATATTCCCACATGTTCGACCTGGGCATATATAAGAAAAAAAGAAAAGTATGTATAACCAATTAAAATAAATTTATTATCAAAAATGCATTCTTATGCAACAACAAATGTTAAGTTTATTAAGGAGATTAGTTAAACTGATACAAAAATAGTTACTAATTGCACTTTGTGGAGGTTTAACAGCACATTCACGAAAGTTGAAAGTTTTAAGACGAAATGTGCATTAAATAAGATTTAAAAAGGAAACATGTACATGAAACAGTACAGTCACAACAATACTATAAATTCATATTAAACACAGTTGAGCAAATGTGCACTTAAGCTTGAGCAAATAGCATACCTGAATGTTGCTTTTTATGATAGTGAAAATACAAACTTATACATCACAATACTTAATATAATGTTTTATTTTACAATATTGGTGTTCACAAGAGAAGAAGTTGCTATGAATATTTTTTAATACATTGAAATAGAAACATATTAGAATTTGCAAAAATTATGTTATATCTAATTTGTATCATTAGTTCAGCATTCCTTCGACACTTACAACTGGCACAAGTAAAATACTAAAAATTAGTTTTGACAATTAAAACAAAACATTATTATGAAGTATGTGTAATGAAAATATAGTGTTAATAATAATAATGTACTTAGATTGGTTATCACAAAGTACATAGCAAGCTAAAATGGGGGATTTAAGATGGCCCTATATCACTGTCGTGAGTATTTACTCTAACAATCCAAATGGAAAAATCTCAATTGCCTATACAAAGTTTTATCAGGTGACCAAATTAAATACTGACCTAATTCAGCCACTAATATCTGGTGAAGATTGCAAGCTCTACTTGGGAAAATAATCAATGGTCAATGGTTTAATAAAAATTAAGTTTTTAAAGTTTAAATGGAAAAATGCAATAGGAAAGATTGAATCGCTTATGATATTATAAGAGTTACAAAAAATAAACTAGCAACATTTATACCAAGACAGTCCTGTAGTCTGGTACACACAAAAAAATATTCATATTTACAAAGAAATGTAAAGATAACAATAGTGACAGGAGAACTAAAATATAAGAGAACTTTTTTGCACTTTCCTTAAAGCTTTATACAGATATACATTTGAGGAAATAATCAATGGCACATGGTTTATTAAAAATGATTTTTATGAGTTTAAATGGGAATAAAAAGAAACATGCCAAAGTTGAAAAATTGATTTTTTATGAGATCATCAAGTCGTAATGCAAACATGATTAACAACATCTGTACCAAGAAAGTCCTGTAGCCTGGTCTACACAAAACACAAGCAATATATATATACATAGACATATTTACTAAGATATGTAAACAACAACAATGGACAAGATAAAGCTCAAAGTCTGATCTCTGGTAAGTTTTCTATTACTTTCCAAATGAATCTTTACCCCAGATGGCCCAGTACCTAACTTTAACATAATTTAATGACAGAAAGACTGTTAATATACAGAAGGAAAAGGTATCAGAAAAGTTTATATTTCATTTTGTTATAGATGAACTAGAGCAATGAAAGTCCTACAGTATAATAAACCAAAGTGTTGTTTTTTACCATACAATAAATATTGTAGCACAACAGCATTTGGTTAGAAATAAATAGCCATGATCAGTGTTCCTATAATCATTTGTTGGTAAGAAGTTTCATAAATATGAATTGAAGAAATTGACTATTAAAGCAATAATCCTTAATTTTTCTATGTTTCTTATTAAGTTTACTGATCACTTGCATAACAAACATATATGAAAAAACCATCATGTTGTATTACCTGATGTCTTGGTAAAATTAATTTTCATTTAAAAAACAATCATGAGTATTTTTTTACTCAAAAATAACTAAAATTTGCATGCACTGTCAAAAACAATTTTTTCTAACAGGCAAAAATTGTACTGTGAACACAAAAAATTATATATTCTTTAGTCATACTATTGTCTAAAATGCTAATTTCTGGTTTTAGGCTTCGTTTCAAAATGTAATTATACCTTTAAAGCAACAAACATCTAAAATGTAAATATGTTAAATTAGAAAAATATCTGCATGGTAAATTTGCATGTTCTGAAGAGTATATATTTATTGATTTATTTTTTCACAATATTATAGAAGTTTGTCCCAGAAAATTATGCTGTAAAATTTACTGGCAACGACTCCACCATGCTGAACAATAGATCATCATCTTCTTCTTGTGGTAACTTCCCAAATAATTTAACTAAATCATCTTAAGGTAGCATCCTTTGAGAAATTGTCTCTAATGACTGACAACTTGCATCTGTAAGTTCTTGATCCTTTTGTTCCTTCGCAAGTTGGACATACACCTTCCACTAACTTCTTCTTGCGACAAGCTGTAAATGTATAAATAAAACACTTGTTTATATATAAACGGGAACACAAAACAACACATGACTGTGTATTCTATACACAATGTCTTTCCCTTTGACAACATATGAAAATCAGTCAGAACTATTATGTGGTTTATGACCAAAACATATGTTTCCCACACAGACATCCGTATACATGACATTTTAACAATTATTGATTCTATTCATGAACTCGACCACTTATCAAGCATAACATTTCCAAATTTAAACAGTTTTTTTGGACTATTGTAAATTTAATGTACGCCACTTTGCATTCAAATCTGAAATATAGAAATTCAAGCACTTTTCAGGGTTTGTATGAAACCCACAACTAATAAACAGTGAAAATAAAGTCTAATCCAAAAAAGTAGTATGCCTATAGACAAAAAAGTCCACACCTGTTGTACTACAAGCAGTATATGAAGCAACTTCATACAGTGAATCAATTGAATACACCAACTCCTCGTCTTTCATTTGCACAGCAAATCACCATTTTTTAAAAATGTTGTCAACGTCCTCATCTTCTATTGACACAGGTACAGCATCATTGGAAATGAACTGGAAATATTAGTATTATAAATTTAAGCTCTGTAAGATATAGTCTATGAAGTTTAAAGGATAGGAAATTAAGTAGTTCTCAAGTTACTTACAGTTGGAATTACTTATCCAAATCACCAAAAGTGAATAGTTTTCCTTTATACTATAAACATAATTATTGATTAAATTTAATAGTCCAAATCAATAATTACTTGTCTGGGACAACTATTCAAGTGCTTATTTTGCAGACTGTAATTTTGAGTGATTCACATTATTGAGAGGTCTTAAGGTGAGTTGTAACTGTATATATATTCAATTTAATTGAGTATGATTTTTTTCATCTACCTTTTCATCTTAACACATACTTTTTTAATATTAACTGATTACTGAAACGCTGATCAACTGCTGACATCTTAATATTGTTGCAAGTGTTAAGCTCAAATTAGACAGTAATTTCTGTGTTTGGAAACAAAGATTGGGCAAAAAATGCAGATGTTGCAGTTTGCATATTAACCTGATCATAGGACTGTATGTTATTAGGAATTGACAATTAAGACCTCTCAATAATGTGACTCACTCAAAATTACAGAGCTTAAATTTATAATACTAATATTTTCAGAAACAAGCTTCGAAAACGTTTTCGGTACTTTTGCGAAGTTGGGGTAGTAAGCTTTAGAAACGAACGTATAAAAAGAGCGTAGCCTAACCGTTTTGGGAGAAGCTATTATATATACAGAAAACATTTTCAAAGCTTTGTAGTTACGGTAATAAACTTTCATTTTAAATATTTTGACATTTTTTATCACTTAATGGATGCATACAATACATATCAGATTGTTTAAAAAAGATTAAAAAAGAAAGTAAAAAATGATTAATAATACCAGCTTCTCCCAAATCGATTACGCAACACCAGTGCGATTTTTTAACAGTATTCAATACTGACGGTGCCGTGATCGGCGCCGTCAACAAAAAACAGATTTAATTACGTTAGTGTCCTACTCAATATACCTTGCAGTATTCGAAGCAATTAAAGTACACCTCTTGGATGTAATGTTTTCTCTCGTCTATTTTAGATTTCACCTACTCTAGAGCAAGCGGTACGCGGAAAAGCATTTGGTAGAGCTTATTAGCCTAGATTGGCGATTAACCGCAACGTTACGCATACTCAGTTACATGTTGCTGGCCAGTGGCGGTACTGCAGAAAAATACATCCTTAGCAATACTAGTCTGAAAATTATCTGGACGCAGAAAACTGTTTTACATGTATTTAGCAAATTCAACAAATATTTACATACACATGTTTAGAGTTCTAACACCAATCATCACAATAAGATAAACCTTACAACATCTCTCTACCAAGAGTTCGCAAACGTTCTCTGACTGTCGCCAAAGACATACAAGGACATTTCGACTTTTCATCATTTTACACATTCCTAAAACCGAGTTTAAATGACCCTTCCATGTGTCTAATCCATCTACGTTAATAATTATCATAAACATGTTAGCAAACGACTCGTAAATGTCTCCTTAACTGATCAACTTTGCAAGTACGTGAAACGAATTTCTTTAGCGCGCCAGCAATTTCCCTGACGAATAATTATTCCTTATCAGGGGACATCACCATTGATTTACTAAAGGAATAAACACAAACACCCCGCAGAGGTTACCTCCCTTGATCAGTACATTATAGTAGCAAAGCGTGACGTAACCGGTAAGATGATTTCGGAATTAACCTAGTTATGGAAAAAAAATATACAAAGGAATGTTAATGTTGAGCAAGTAATTGGATGTTTAAATTGGGCGAATATGAAGTTAATCCACCAAGGGATTACAAGAGTATTGTTTATATATGACATTCTTTAAAATCCGTTCAGCATGGACAAAAACAGACATACTTTTTAGAGAAAAGTCTTAAATGACATTTAACTAGGGTTATTTCGCTGCATGTGTGTCTTCATGTGGTAAGTTGTAACTAACAGTGTTTGCAGTTTCAATGCACTCCTTCCAATGGTTTAGGACTTGGTAAGTAGCAACAGTATTGTGCATTAGTTGAATTATTTCACTACATTCATACTTCAGGTGGTAAGTAGCAACAGTATTGTGCATTAGTTGAATTATTTCACTACATTCATACTTCAGGTGGTAAGTAGTAACAGTATTGTGCATTAGTTGAATTATTTCACTACATTCATACTTCAGGTTGTAAGTAGCAACAGTAATGTGCATTAGTTGAATTATTTCACTACATTCATACTTCAGGTGGTAAGTAGCAACAGTAATGTGTATTAGTTGAATTATTTCACTACATTCATACTTCAGGTGATAAGTAGCAACCGTATTGTGTATTAGTTGAATTATTTCACTACATTCATACTTCAGGTGGTAAGTAGTAACAGTATTGTGCATTAGTTGAATTATTTCACTACATTCATACTTCAGGTGGTAAGTAGCAACAGTATTGTGCATTAGTTGAATTATTTCACTACATTCATACTTCAGGTGGTAAGTAGCAACAGTATTGTGCATTAGTTGAATTATTTCACTACATTCATACTTCAGGTGGTAAGTAGTAACCGTATTGTGTATTAGTTGAATTATTTCACTACATTCATACTTCAGGTGGTAAGTAGCAACAGTATTGTGCATTAGTTGAATTATTTCACTACATTCATACTTCAGGTGGTAAGTAGTAACCGTATTGTGCATTAGTTGAATTATTTCACTACATTCATACTTCAGGTGGTAAGTAGCAACCGTATTGTGTATTAGTTGAATTATTTCACTACATTCATACTTCAGGTGGTAAGTAGTAACCGTATTGTGCATTAGTTGAATTATTTCACTACATTCATACTTCAGGTGGTAAGTAGTAACCGTATTGTGCATTAGTTGAATTATTTCACTACATTCATACTTCAGGTGGTAAGTAGTAACAGTATTGTGCATTAGTTGAATTATTTCACTACATTCATACTTCAGGTGGTAAGTAGCAACAGTATTGTGCATTAGTTGAATTATTTCACTACATTCATACTTCAGGTGGTAAGTAGTAACCGTATTGTGCATTAGTTGAATTATTTCACTACATTCATACTTCAGGTGGTAAGTAGTAACAGTATTGTACATTAGTTGAATTATTTCACTACATTCATACTTCAGGTGGTAAGTAGCAACAGTATTGTGCATTAGTTGAATTATTTCACTACATTCATACTTCAGGTGGTAAGTAGCAACAGTATTGTGCATTAGTTGAATTATTTCACTACATTCATACTTCATGTGGTAAGTAGCAACCGTATTGTGCATTAGTTGAATTATTTCACTACATTCATACTTCAGGTTGTAAGTAGCAACAGTAATGTGCATTAGTTGAATTATTTCACTACATTCATACTTCAGGTGGTAAGTAGCAACAGTAATGTGTATTAGTTGAATTATTTCACTACATTCATACTTCAGGTGATAAGTAGCAACAGTATTGTGTATTAGTTGAATTATTTCACTACATGCATATTTCAGGTGGTAAGTAGCAACTGTATTGTTTATAAGTTTTAGTTGCATAATCATGCGTAACTGCTTATCGAAATAGTTGAGTTAAATGCATTCACTGCTTATCCACGCTATATTAGCCACTTATCTATTTCTCAATAAGGTCATCTTATAAAACTATTTTAACAACATCAAAGAAAAAGTTAAAAAGAGTTAGATCGAATTAGCACCCGATTCTAGATAAAATTGACTTTCAAACATTGTGTATGGTTTCTTTCTTATGATGCGATATTTTCGTAAAAGTTAAAAAAGCAATGACAAACTCTGATATCGAGTATAATAATTCAATTATCATATTGCCACTTGTAACATTCAACGTGATGATCATTAAGATTTATATTCTGACAATTGATTAGAATAGAAAATATGTGCATATTGACCTGTTAAAGCCAAAATACAAAGAAAAATATAGATATGTTACTCTGTCCGCCATTTTTATGCTGCGTTGGTCGTTGTCAATGGGAGTTCGTATAATCCGGATACACGGAGTGATACTACTCAGACCAATGTCAGATTGTTTAGAGGATCATCTATGTAGGGCAATGAACTGCCATATTTGTACATTGCATAATGGTTAGTTGGTCAACATGTTTATGGTAATTAAAGTGAATTAATTAGACACGTGGAAGGATCATTTAGCTAGGTTTTCGGAATGTGTAGGATGAAGAAAAGTCCAAATAGCCATGTATGCCAATCATCATCACAAGGAATGTAAACATAACAAAAATAAAATCATCTCTGATGTGTTTTTATATCTTTTAATATGCGACTAGAAAGGTCATTCAATAAGACTTGGTACATGGCTGGTAACTTTTTAGATACGAAACCAGTCAATACGAAACGTTGCATACAGTAACAACATTACAATTTAATTCAAAACCGATATATTTTGCATCGCACGTGCGATACATCATTTATGACACTATTCAAATGCATGTGATGTCGTATGCTGCAACAATGATTGCGAAAGAGGATTAATGAGTATATATAAAACATGCAGATTTAAGAGGTTGCAAGAACTTTGTGGACATACCGTTCTTAGTTACAGGTCAGTTTGAAGGTTGGTCTCGTTTTTGAGAACGGAATCCTATGATTACACACCACTTTTTGTATTAACAAAACAGTGACGCCTCTCATCCGCCTTGAATGTACCACTTGTTGTATAAGCATACATTGCAGACTTTGCAGTTTTGATAAATTCTGTTGATTTTGAAAGCATATGAAATATTTTGATAACGAGTATGATAATTAAGTATTCATCCACACCAAAATCCATTCATAATCTGTAACAATATATATTACATACTGGAAATAGATCCATTCACCAAAAAAAATGCTGAAGTACTATTTTGTCTTTCAGTGTAGAGAGTTAACGTAATTTCAATATGTGTATACAAATCAAAGCGCTGAAGGTACTGCATTTGTTTGGGTTTTCAGCCAGTAATTTCTCACTGTATGTCATAACTTTTAGTGTGTAGCTCTAATTTGATAATTGTGGTTTATTGGCTTAAAGATGTACACTTTTTTAAGACTTTATACTTGAAACTCGAATACGAATTCATAATTTAGATAACACCGTGCTGATAATTTGTTCATGAACTGATGTGTTCATGAACAGTTTATGAAGTTTCATGAATTGTTTCTCAAAGTTAATAAAAAGCTCATCAATATAACTCATCAACAGTTCATGAACCTAAGTTTCATGAACTATTCATCAGCTGAAGTCCGTGAACAATTCATGAAACTTAACAAACTGTTCATGAACATCATTAGTTCATGATCCGTCTTGGAAGTTTCATTAACTGTTAATCAAAGTTCATCAAAGGTTAATCAAAATAATTCATTAATAATTCATGAACCTAACGAAAAACACATTAAGACTGCCTAATGCTCATAAATTAGTTAACGGACATTTGTTAATAAACCTCATGTCCAATTTGTAGGTCACAATAAATTCATGGACAATATTTCGTGAACTGTACATCAAATTCTCGACAGGGACAGGTCTTTAATTCTTTAGACTGGTTTTATCTAAAACATGTAAACTTCGGTTCTAACAGTACTCTCAGTGCTTTGATTGCAATGCGGTTGGAAACAGTACCAACGATTAATACCTCAATTATAGGTAAAAGCAAGGGAACTTGAAATGTTAATGATTTATCCATATAATTGCAATGATATAGTTCTTGTGCATCTTGCTCCAAATGGTCATACATTGAATAAAGTATATTACATAGACGTTTTATTAAAATACATCAAGCCTCGAGTTTATATAGGAATGTCCGCATATGTTTTACAAGATAACGCTGCGTGCCATAAGGCGACATTTGTGACAGGAGAGATGGGCTGTGAGGTATTGCCAAACCCTGCCTCTTCGCCAGAACTAAGTCCCCAAGACTGCTCTGTTTACAAAACTGAAAGAATCGTAACGTGATGGTACGTACAATATGATTAAGAAGGCCTACTTAGTGCTGTTATTGCAGGCGTAAGGCGCACAAAATGTGAACCGGAATTCGCAAGTTGCCGTAAAGAGGGAAGTCGACCATTGAACACACATTGTGTTACTTTGAGTAATGTAGACTGGTACATTCACTTTTTAGTCCGGTATGTATTTTATAAGCCATGCGACAGGACTTATTGACTGACCCTCGTATTTTCTCTCGACTGCGCGGGAGAACGACAATGAGAAACTCTGGTCTTGTATTTGCAATTATATGTCTTGTAACTCAAAATAGCTATAAACACTACATATGGCATATTAAATCATTGTGTTCAAAATAATAGTATTACATGTGTGACATAGTTTCATATTCAACACTTCTTTAATAGCGAACACATACTTTTTGGTAATTTGTCCAAGTCATTATTATGATTACAAGTTCGGCTAGAGGTGCAAATTGTCAAATTATGACTGAAGAATAAGATTATTTCTTGCGTCATATTGATCTGTATATACTTTGATCGCAGACGATCTTTATGGTATGTTTGCCACGTATAGGGCTAATTAATTCACCCCTGTGAGAAATCATAGTTTATCGTAGACAATAATTATTTCAGTTGGTACATTTTATTGGTGCTTGGTTTATTAGACCATAAAACAACGAGATATATATACACGTTTATTCTGCACAAAGAGGTCATATTACATAGTAGCGGACATGCATGTATATTAATTTCGAAAGGGAAATAATTAGTTCTATGAAAGAGTGGCTGTAATATAGAGACGGTAGTATTATCGGACCAAGCAGAACTTAAATGTATATGCATAGATAAATTAAATTTTGTATTAAATTTTTTAAATGCTATATTTTTTTTTAAATTCCTCAAATATTTTTGATATTATAAGGGTAGGCTGTTGTAATGAGTTTTTACAACATTATCATATAACAGTTTCACAACTCTATACGAAAGTGGGTTTATTGGTTAGTATTTGATTTTAATTAATTAATAGATATACAAAATAATGTATTCTTAAAGATGACAGCTTAATCAACAATTTTCATCTTTATTTCGCACTTTGGATATACATACAAAAACAATGTTCGTTTGTACTTTTTTACAGGAACCCAAATTAGTAAAATTTATGATAAATATTACAATAAATGAATGTTAGCATACGTGGACACATAAATTATAAAACTATCCTGAAGTTTAGACATTTTTACAATTATTGAATATTAATTTACTGAACAAAGGAAATATCGAGCAATAGTTATTGTCTTTTTTAAGTGCTAAAGAAGTAGCTTTATAGTTGGTTTGTCAAATTAATTGTTAATCAATTTTGATTTAAAATATATACAGTTTTCTTAACCTTTAAATAACACGTGTTGCATTTAGGCTAACGTTTATATAGGTATTAAGAAATCATTGAGTTAATCATGACCTCATTTAATTATTGTGTTTGCTTATGTTCGTGTAGTTCTACATTCCGTTTTAAATTGTTTTGACATAATCTTATGATCAGACCAGACAGACGGGGGGGGGGGGGGGGGGGGTATACATCATTGTTACAAACTTCATTATTTAGAATCTTACATAAGAGTTATATGCTGAATGTTATGAATTTAAAATCTTTTTTTTAAAGTCTGTATAATCTGCTATGACATTTAAGAATTCTAATCACCGTATATCATCAAAACGGTACCTACAACAGAACATACATTTTAAATATTTTAAATATCCGCGAAGTTTGTTGCTGTTTGTGACGACTCTTTATAATGTACTTCAATATGCAGATTTTAATTCATTATTTTGTTCGGTCTTATATATATATCGTATAGTTTGACAGTTTATTTGTCTTTCAACCGCTCAAAAACATAATATTTTAAAAACACAAAAGATTGACATAAGATATATTTTGATACATCCGTTGAGTAGGAAGCAGTGTCTGATTTGTAAGTCATCCAAGTATCAACTGATCTTTAGCATACTATGTGAAAATATTTATAGGCATGATAGCTTGGCCAACTTCGATAAGCTGTCAAATCGCTGTAGAACCTTTGAGTAATGCCCATTGACAAGTATATTTCGCGACCCTTTTGGCAGGACGTAGAAGTTTCTTTCGGGCAAAGTTATGAATAAGATGTATTCAGGTAAGAAAATCATGACAAAACACTATTTGAAATAATCTGGGGCAGATATACAATACATGGAGTTGTTATAAATGAGTACCACATTCATGGCTGCAAGACTGAGGCCCCGTTTCAAGGCATGCATCTCTTATGAATAAAAACTATTCAATATCAGATTAACCGTATATGTTACTTTAGAGTATTATGAAATCAGGAATTTAATGGTCAAACTAAACTTGTTTTGTTCATTCTTAAAGAAACCTAATGTGTCATGGTGAGAAGATGAGATATTTAACTTAACTTCAAGCTGCAAATTAAGTGTAACAGTGTCGTTTTGTGTGTTTTGTTGTTTCATGCATAATACGTGCATTAAAGATAAACTTATATCTATCTCTTAAAAGAAAAGAAAAGGAGACGTTGTAGGCAGTGAAACCAGATGTACAAATGTATACATACAATTACGAACCATTATGATCATTATCTAGAATTTGATGAATCCTTATTTTATTCTAGTATGCATTAATTTAACACACTTGTTACCACATGCAACTTTAAAATTCACATTGAAAATGGTAACTCCCAAGTTAGGAAAATGAACAAAATTCAGAAGTTGTATACATTACAAAACATTTTATTCAAATACAACTCTAGAATATCCAAATAAATGCTTCTATATAATTACACATTCATTACATTTGTTAAAATATCAATAAAGGCAAAACCTATTTTGATTTCAACATTTTCACATTATTTATTTAGTATCATAAATATTTAAAAGCTGTTACGACAACCATTGTTTTTTTTCGTTCGAAGACCAAAAAAAAATGTTTTTTTTCTATTTTTCCCTCAGGAAAGACCGTATGTTACATGCATCTTTTACCATACGCGTGAAAACGACAGGTTCAGTCACAAACAAACGATATCGCCTGCAAAACCATTGCAGAAACAACATCTTGGGGAGGGTGATTCCATGATATTTGTAAGGCGTTTGTTGCATCTGCGTTGTTTAATAGAACCACACGATCATGTAGACCATCAAATATATTATACAATAATTTGATGTAAACAAAGCTAAAGTAATCATTTAATCTGTCATTAGCTGGCGTTGTTTTAAATGTGTGCGGTGCTTTCAACATGACAATAGCTTTTTTATTCCGGTGTAATAATCGCTCAATGCTCGGTCGTATCAACTTCATATGCTCTTCAAATACACTATGATGATAAGCTAACACATGCATAAATTGGTGTATGACAATGATGGCACTTTCGTCACTAGGTATATTTTCAAGTCTCCGTGGGATGGATACCAACGTATATCTGACGTCATCAAAACCATTTCCAATAAAAAATGGTTGACTATGCGGGTACCATCCGACGGAGTAGTTCATTGCTGTATTTTTACATTCTGTTTCTTTGTGCCATTTTTCTTGTTCCCATTTTTCTGTCGTCGGTGTACAATTAAAATTGTCTAAGATATACTTATACCAATGTCGAATGGTAGAGTCACCAAACAAGTAAAGTCGTCTGTTGGTTAAACATGAATTAGCTTCGATCTTGTTAATTCCTACAATGAAATAAATCTAGAACATAAGCAAGCTCACCTTATGCACGTAAGAAATAAGTGACCCACCAAAAGGCACGTGATGTGCCCCTTATCAGACTAATCATGTCTGGTCCTAGTCAGCTGAGTGTCTGTTTACTTGACACCTAGTAAAACAGTCATACATTGTATTGACTTGTATAATAAGTAATTAGTTTATGATTAATTTTCTGTTGTTTGGGGGGGGGGGGGGGAGCGATAGTTCGTATGGCTATACACTACTTTTTCTACTAACATTTAAGTGATTGGGACAAATAAACACACAGGTGAGATTACATAATGACACAAGGTCAGAGGTTCAGTATACAGTACAATACCTGGCTGAAGCAATAGAAATATTAGTATTTCTTCCAGGCAAACAGTTAAGAGGTGTAGCTTTTCCTTGGTAATTGTGTTTAACTTGACCTTAACATGTACATTGCGGCAAGACTATATGTACTTGACCTTTAAATTTTAATTCATAATGATGCTAACATAGGCTTTTATTTTAATTTTTAAGGATGGCTTTTTCTGACAGAATTAAAACGACGCTCCTGACAGTACTCTTAGTTCTTATTAAACAGGAGCAAGTCCATCAGTGACCCTGTCTGTTTTAATACCACCAACAGATGAACACTGAGGACTGCTGGTTTATAAGTCACATGCCTAGCATTCCTGGTTCAATGTCTTTGTTGCACTGAGACTGTACTAAATTGATGACAAAACGAATTATTAATAACGAAACACCGGTAGTGACATTTCAACTTCAAGATTTCACAATTTCAAAACAAGAAATAATGAAGTTGAAATCGAAGAAAAATCGTGAAATCATGAAATAAATCATAGTTAATTAATTAGTTCTGCTCTTTCCACGACTAATGCTTAATTAGATATCCCAATGTCTGACTAAAAGCTTGTCCACCCTCAAAGATAAAATGATTAAACAGTAGGTCTACAGAAACAGGATGTATGTGCTCACAACCTGTGTGCGGTATATGTTATATTCTATCTTAAGGTTTTCGAAGTCTAATACGAAGTGTTAAGGATCGTATTTTAAATATTGTCATTTTTTTGTATATCCATTAAGACACTTACAGGTGAATTTTTTTAAAAAAGTAAAAAATGTAAACCAGCCCCTTTAAGATTTAGTCAAGATTTTAACCTTTTACTAAAAAGTAACAATTTTATATATATCATAAAAATTAAAAATAAAACAGGGAAACAGCTGAAATTTTCTCAAAATTAGCTTCTATGTGTGTATAATGTCTACACCAAATTTAAAAAAGTTTTACCGTCCGGTTTTGAAAAAAATTGTGTCAGAAATCCATAGTTACTTGATTATCGTTAATTAACCATGTATAAATTGCAATAAACTAGACAAAAACATTTGGAATAAATATTTTCTTCCATAATACTGTATAAATTCATGTTCTTAATACGAAACATTACCTAAAAACTAAAAATAAAAGAAAAAAAGTATGGTCCCATAGGGGTTTAACCCATGACCCTCAGGAATATGTCAATATGTCAGTAAAATTCATGAAATTAAGTACTCTTTAAAATGGAGGTTTGAATTAGAGATTGAAATCCTTAATTCTATTTTCCGTTCTTGAAAATATAACTTATCTAAAGTTTACCTTTACATAAAGCTAAATTCCATTTTCCGTTTTTGAAATAACCAGATGGCTGTCGGGTCGTCCACAGTCGTTTTCTGTTATATTTTGAACATGGAGTAGTAGGTGAAATTGGACAAGTGTTTTCAGCATCTTTGACTTCTACAGTAATTCCTTGAGAAATGAGCGGCTGGCCCCTGAAAATAACCTAGCAGAATTAAAGTCACAGTTACTTAAGCGAATAATATAGTTTCTAAAAGACAAAAGCATTTCCTTTGACTTTGATAAAAGAAATGTATCGGTTTTAATATGTAAATAACAGAAACATTATATCAAACATGATAACTAGTATCAATTTTATACCCTTGTAGGCATCATTTCGTCGTTTCATGGAAATATAAAAATGGACAAATTTTGCCGTTTGTTCCCAAGAAGAAAGAACATTTTCGACTGACAGAGCTGATCACTTTGGAGCACATGGACGCTTGACAAAATGAGAATGGCCTAACGTATGAACCAACTTGAAGTTCATGAAATCTATCAACTATTCAGAAACTTATTTATAATTAATTATTTAAGAAATTGTGGACAACAATTCAAGTATAGTCAGGTGTTTGAAGTACTTTCAGTATTCTACAGATATTACATATAAACAAGTACATATATTGTGATAGGCAACCACCTTGTGGTGGCTGGAATATCTAATCTATATGGAGAAAAGAGCTAAAGGTAGAATTCTATAACATAACATTATTAACAATCGATGCTATGAAAACAAAACTGTATTGTAATAGCAAATTGCAAAAAGTACATACAGGAAAGTAAGTTAGCTTTTAAAAACAAGAGGGCCAAGATGACCTTCTGTCGCTCACATTACAATCATTGTTTTCTCATTAAAACATTGTTTTGTACCTGTGACCTAGTTTTTGACCCCATATGACCCATGTTCGAACTTGTCCTACATATAAATAAGACAAACGTTCCGATCCCATCGGGCCTCGTTATCGTTAGAACCACTTCCGTTTTAGGCTTCGGTGAAGTAATATTAAATACTACTCTATCTAAACGATTTAGATAACGATCGTAAAGTTTGCCCGTCCCATTACTAGTATCCATATCACCATTTTGATTCAAATTTTAATTGGTCTAATCAAATTATCGGAATAAATGACGAAATATCCATTTACCGGCCTGACACTGGGTTATTTTGGCGGATATATACATTTAGATACCGGAAGTGTGTGACAATGCAATGATTTGATTGGTCGATTGTGGCAATGTACACTAATAGCTTGATGACGTAGCCGCTATCTATAGACTACGCAAAAATGTAGTGCGCATTGAAAACACGAAATTAAGCGTACGATATTACGATAAATTCGAGTTGAAAAATGCAAGATCTTATATTTTGATTAATTTGAACATCAGTAATATTTATAGCAAAATGAGATGAGTTTTTAGGCATTGCATATCAAGCACTTATAAGAAGTCCTTTGACACAATCAGCGAATTCAAAAAATGTATAAAAATGTACCCACCCTTTCAACAATTTCTTCTCACAATTAGAATACGACAGGACTGGGTACGGTTGGTCAGTCTTTACATGCGTCCAATCTTGGCACAATAGATGTTCATTGGTCGGTTTCAAACAGTAGAACGGCATACCAGAGTTTATGTACGTCAAGTTGCATAATTTTGATTGGTTGAAAGCTACACTCAGTCTTGTATGGTTAGGATGGCAAAGTCTCTCCTCGGAATATGTTCTGCTCGAAAACTGTCCGATTATGTTCCTGGTAGCAAGAACCTTTAGTAGAATATAATATAGTTCATAATTTCATAGTTATATTCAATTAGATGTAATATTTGAAATATTCAAGGTTAAACATATACATTTAAAGGAACTTATATTATGCAACGTGTGATTTCTGAAATTGTAAATGAAATTGCTGATATTACGTTACGAGGAAAACCGAAAACGACAAATGTTCGCTGTTATGAGATAAGCAATATGAAAGTGTCGTCCTGTCATTCAAAATAAATAAATCGAAATCTGTATTACAAGATAATTGTAAAGCAAAACTTTACAAAACGTCATGTAACACTAAACATGTGCGCTAATGCTTTAAATCTATTTTGTGAATACAATAAACTAAAGCTAAATGCTTTTAATGTTTTACCTCAGTTCTCACACGAAACAATGCAGTTACCAGTTCTCTAGTATAGGCGATTGATACGTTAACCACAGACACTCCTGTCCAAAATGTTTTAAGCTCGACAGTGTAGGAACCATTATCATTGTCAGTGACAACCCCAGGCGCATGCGCAGTACTGTTCAGATTATGTAAAGTGGCTCTAAGATGATCGCCTCCTGTAGTCTTTCTTTTACCATTTGAATCATACAAAGTGATTTGTATTCGAGCAACATCTCCTAATTTGTACAAGCGCTGGTCACCTGTTGAAGAATACTTTGGGCTTTATACAACAAAATGGTTGATCAAATTAGGGTCTTTCAATTGAATGGTCTGGACTCGTGCTCTTCAGGCGCTTATCTCTGTATAAACATCAAGTTGTGCTGTCGATACATATCGGAGAGCTTTTTTCACGTGTGTATAGATAACACACACATTTACAATTTCCATTTACTCAAAAACAAAAAGCAGACAATTAAAAGCAAAATTGTGGGTAAATGGAGTAATGATCTTACTTAAATGTGCTGTAAGCATTTAAGCGGGAGATGATTATTTAAAGACGGAATCAATTACGAAAGTCTTATGTACTAAACCCATTATGACTGGTCAAAATGGCGACTTCGTCCAAAAGGCTCAACTTCATGTATCATTATTTCTTAGCATCGGAAGCAATATGAAAAAAGTAACTGCATGAATTACTTCAACAACCTTTAAACGACATTTCACAATGACGGCCACCTTGCACGCGATCACGTGATCGCTACCCAACGCTTTAATTTACGGAGTCCAGACCCTTCTATTTGAGTGACCCTGATCAAATTAACCGAAAATTAACAGAAAATAGACACATATGAATGATTAAAGAGGGAATTCGAATAAGCGATAGACTCGAATCACAACTTCATAAATATTCTATCAGATAATTAATCAGTTTAGGCGACCAATAATATATCACATGTATGTGAATGTATTAAGTCACATGTTCTATCTATGAAGTCGCAAAAATACATGGCAAAGGCAAACGATATCAATAAAACATGTTTCTATGCACACGGTATATATGCAGGCAATAGAATTGCAGATCAATAATATGATCCAAAAGTAATACTGTGAAATCATTAATTTTTGTTGGGTTCAATTTTCGTGGTTTTCACTAAAACAACTATTTCGTGGGAACAAAAATTCGTGGATTTTGATTTTTGAAAAGAAATTACTTATCTCCGCATTTGAATTCGTGGGGATTTGATTTCATGGATAAGTCGAACCACGAAATCCACGAAATGAAATCCCATACGAAAATGAATGATACCACAGTCTGTTATCTACAGGTATACTATCACAATTTTACATTTCAAATGGTGATATTTTGTCTCAAAGTTTCGCAGGAATAGGAAATGACATTGACACATGCCTCCTATCTTTTTCATTTTAATTATTACAATCCAACTAATTACAAATAACAACTTGTATTTTTTAAACGGTACATAATCAATCTTATTCAATGTTCATAAAAAATTAAACCTGTATTAAAACAGAATGTATTTCGAGAACCTATCTCTGCAGGCTGTTGTCGTTACTGGGCGGCCAAATATGGCAATTATGGTTCCCAATATGGGCTCTGATTTATGTATTGAATGATAACAATGATAGCAGTTTTGATAAAAATATAAAATTCAAACTAGGTTTTTTTCGATCAGTGCTGCATTAAATTTATACGGGAACTTCATTATGAGCAAATCAACTTAAGTCCTACATGGGTCCAAAATAAGTACATGTATATCAAATTGGGATTGCCAGAAACAGCCTGACAGAAATATGGTTTTGCCAATATATGTCCCATATGGGCCAATATGGGTATATCCAATCGAGTCTGTCTAGAAACAGCCAATATGTGGCACTATACATAGGCCAATACAGGTCAATACGGGTATATCGACATCAGCATGTCTAGAAACAGGCCATATGGGACAAGGCCTTGTCCACATGGGTTCCATATGGGTCCAATATGGGCATACCCGCATGAGCTTGCCCAGAACAAACCCATGTGCGACATGTTAAGCACTTTTGGTTGGGAGTTAACGGGGTCATAGCTATAGAAGTAAATTATACAAGTAAAACAGGAATATTGAATCACTGAAAATGTAGAGATATTTTTCAATACGACGTTATTTCTAAAAAAGAAAATCACTGATAAGCAGGGGACCGATCGATGGTCAGATGGTAACGTACTGGACTACTAAACGACAGGTCATGGGCTCGAATCGTCCAGTATTTAAAACATTTTAAGATAAACGAAAAATGAGGAACGCGGTGCTCGTTTTTGAGTTATCTGCCCTTGAATGTGACATTTTGGCTCATTTTAGGTCATTTCAAGGGCAGATAATTCATAATGTAGGAAAACAAGGTCTTATTTATTTTCTTTTTTAAGTAGCCGATTTCTTTTCATGCAATCATCCAAAATTTCAAGAACTGCTAATGAGTGTTTTTGTATTTGTTTCTTCTTTACCGTAACCAATGCCAATTTTCCTTAAACTTGGTTTAATTTTGAAGAATTGTCAGTTTGTTAACTTCAACTGAAAAAAGCTAATACAAATATTTAATGGAATTGCATGAAAATTTGTTTTTTGACCAAGAATAAAATGAGAAACATAAACCAAAAGTAAAAATATGGTATTTAAGATTTATGTATGAGTGATCTGCCCTTGAAATGACATAAATTAAGCTTAAACGTCATAAACAAGGGCAGATAACTCAGAAACAAGCACCGCGACCCCCGTTTTCTTTTCGATTAAAATGTTTTTGTTATCATATGCTATGATCATGCAAAGTTTAAAGAATAAGAACAATCCTTTTAAAATCCGCCATTGGTAATTTAGAACAAAATTATCTCCTAATAAAGGCACTTGTCGATAAAGGCCACATTTTGTTTTCATACGGATGGTCCTTTTCATACGTTTGCATAAGTATAGTGTTTTTTTAAATATCAACAGGTGATTTTATATAGTACAATAGAAATAAAGTAAAATAGAAATGCAAATATGATTGGTGGTACATATATTTGAAGTAATTTGTAAACATTGATTTCCATCCGATACACGACATGTTTCTATGTGTATACTTTCTTGCCTGTTTTACTTATCATCCATGTAAAATATTTCAAAGCCCTGCATGGAAAACTGATACTAGTGATGTTGATGAAGTAGATAAACAGATGTTACCAGATGCTATCCGATTACAAAGTAAAGCAAAAGCTTGAACAAGCAATTACAGTACACTTTGCGCATTTTGTGTGACTGAGTTATATAATGCATTGTAGGAATATTATATTAATGTTGAATACAGTCAGTATAAACGATGATAGTTGTAGATCAAATGTGGAAATTTATTAAAGTTAGAAAGTGGAGGTACCGATTCTAGCGTCACGGGGAAATTAATGGTGTGTCTGATTATCAGAAACAGTTAAATGTATTGTACTATACCTAGAATTATCATTTTGGACTTGGTCGGAGATGCTGCTAACTTGTCGTCCTCACACGGTTTATACCCCAAAGCTTCCTTTTCAAGAATAATATTATAAAATCTAGGCTTGCTTGGATCCATGCTTTCATCTATTTCACATTCTACTGGTGGCCTGACAAAATATTATTTACAAATCTTTCAAGAGATAGAAAAGAGCATTCGAATCTAGTTATAGAATTTATACAATAAGATCTGTAGATGAGTATCACAAACGTTCCAATTGCTTTATCCGAAAGTAATACAATTAAACAGAAATGTTTTCTTAAGTTGTCACGTGATATAACCTACACTGATTTTACTTACATCATGACCTATATACTGTGTCATTCTTGTATGCAGTCAAAATCATGTTAACAGTCACCTCCGAATACATGTCATTCTTTCAAAAAACAACCAGTGATTATTTAGAATAAATATCACCTGACAATTAAACTCACATTGTGTATGTCCCAATGGTGGACCTTGTTCACAGGTTTGCCAGTAATACGTTATTTATTTTCCAAATACACACAAAACAAAATGGAATTAATGAAGTCGTGTAAATTGTGAGATTTGTGTTATCAAGAATTCTACAACATTTACCTGACATCATGTTTGGTATTTTCTTCATCTTGTAAATCTTCTTTGAAATTCCTTATTTTTTGTGATATTTCAACAACAGTGTACGTCCATTTGTCAAAGTTGAAATGCACAAACATCATTGGTAATGTACAGAACAGAATAAATCCGACTATTACTACTTTGCGACCAGTAACACTCATGATTACCAAGTAAACGTCTCACTCCAAAGATTGTATTCTAAATAATAAAAACAGCTTTAAGAACAATGTCACCAATATCGACTTTTTTAGCGGATATTCCAAGATCACCATTGTCTACAAGTGAATTATTACCAATTGTCAATTATGCATGAAATCATGCATTTCCTCAAGAGCATTGTCTATTTGTAAACTGTTAGGAAAATACTATTGATTTATTCCGTCACTGTCGTCAATTTTAATGTGCTCGTCCAATAATTAGCCTACATAAACATAATACATAAATGTAAAATGTTCTCTTTCATCAATTCCTTGAGCAGTAATTAATGTTAAAGTTGGATTCGATTGCGCAATGCCTCACAAACGATCTAATAGCAACAGTTTTCGGCTTATTAATATATCGATTTCACACTATTTCTTACCACTTGCCATATGACTTTCAAGATGTTTTTCTGACTTAACTAACAACTAAATTATCAAACAAATATCGTATACATATACAGTGCAACATCTCCAGAACATGATTTTAATTCTTCCAAATCATGTTGCTTTAAAGAACTTGAACTGTACTTATTGAAATATAATTGAACCAATTCCATGATGATTGTCTTTTAGACCGTAACATGGATACCAATCTCGTTTTCATGCTAATTAAGTTACCTATTCTCGGTAAGGTTAACGTGCCACTGATAAAACCAATACTGACCACGGGGATGGCTTATTGGTTTTGTTTTGATGGCGAGGTAGGAACTAGTTAAGCACCAGGTAAATATCAATTACCGACAAGAGTTGTATTTTCATACGAAATACGAGGGGTGTCCCAGAAATAACCGGACATCCAGAAATAACCGGACTGAGTCTATAACTTATGAACAAAATGAGAAAAATTAACGAAAATCACGCATTATGATTTTCAATCTTTAATACATGATATCTGAAAATTTCAGAAATATTGATCGAGTGACATTTGCACACTATTATTTGACAGACACCATGGTATTGACTAGCGGGGCAACGTCAACTTTACATGACGTCGATAGACGTGTTGCTTGATGTGGCATTACGTTCGCAATCACTTTTCTGTTTGATCAACCTTTGCATGCAATAAAAATTATGCAATAAACCCCAAAAATGTCTAGCACTGACTTTTCTCATGTATTACTGTTTTGTAATACATTGCTGAACAGTTCAATCAGTGTTTTCTGTTAAATGAAAGATACGGGCTGGTGCGTCTGTCCCTGTACAGGCGACTTCTCAAACAGGGCTCACTGTAGCAACGTTAAATGTCGCATCGACGCTAAATGTCGCATTTGACGTTATATGTCGCAAGGCTGACGCTAAATGTCGCAACCAACGTTAAATGTCGCAAAACCTCCTGACGCTATATGT
The DNA here is from genome assembly GCA_964023205.1 of Lutraria lutraria. Lineage (NCBI taxonomy): Eukaryota > Metazoa > Mollusca > Bivalvia > Venerida > Mactridae > Lutraria > Lutraria lutraria. The sequence goes on from OZ026850.1 coordinate 6,035,924, forward strand.
CGCATCTGTAACGCTAAATGTCGCAACAAATAGCACTGACGCTATATGTCGCAGCATCAACGCTAAATGTCGCACTCCTATATCAACCTCTATAATACAGAGTTATCGTTCCCGCTACATCCCTACACACTCGAATATGTTTAATAAAATAGTGTTTATCCGTTCATAATAATGTTTAGCTTACCCCCTCTGAATTTTTTTCCGCGATTTGCTGGTTTGAATTGGGATTTTATTTTTTATCTTGGCATTTATTGTATATCGCCGTCGCCGGTATGTGCATGTGTGTGTGTTGATAGAACGAGGCGTGATTGACTTGCACACTAACGATATGATGTTTGTTTGTTTCATCAGGTTTAACGCCTATTTCAACATAAGTTCAGTTATATCATGGTGGGCAATTATCGTAACCAGCTTTCCTTGATTTCATTTAGGCCTTAATCAGTACTAACCGCATTCTATCCGTAAGCTTCTGCCAAGCTACCCCACATAATTTAGAGGTGGAGGACAAAAGGATGTAATATCAGTCAAATTTTTCATGGACAGCATGAGTCTCGTCCGGTGTTCGAATTCACAACCTCTCGATCATCAGACAAACGCTCTAACAACTGAGCTAGCCAGGCGGGCACTAACGATATAAACTTTCACATTAACGACATTGGCTCTCCCACTAATGATATGGATTCGCACACTAACGTTGTGCACTCTCGCAGTAATGATATTGATTCACACATTAACGATTTGAACTTTCCCACTAATGATATAGATTCGCAGACTAAGGATATGGACTGCCCCATTAATGATATTGATTTTAACACTAACGTGTCGAACTCTCCCGCTTATCAAATAGATTCGCTCACTAACCACATGGACTTTCCCACTAATGATACCTAGATTCGCACACTTACGATTTGGACTCTCCCACTAATGATACCTAGATTCGCACACTTACGATTTGGACTTTCCCACTAATGATACCTAGATTCGCACACTTACGATTTGGACTCTCCCACTAATAATATAGGATCGCACACTAATGATAATGGATCGACGACTAACGACATAGAATCGCACACTAACGGCACAGAATTGCACACTATTAGTGACACTAACGATATGAACTCGCACACTAACGATATCGGTTATAGTAATAGAGATTCATCAGAATTTCAGACTCGCATTAAACATTTGCGAAAAATAATTAATCTAAAACGGAAACCGAAACACTTTCACAAAGTAAAAACATGTAGAACTACCACTGGAGATTTGGTGTATTATTGTCAATGCTTGTTTTGAAACAAAATCATTTGTCGCGATACTCTCGTCAAAGGGTGAACAGATTGCCTCGTTTCATCAATATATTCTTATTTTTCGTAAGATTCTTTTCTACGAAGACACTTACGACAAAAGTTACGAAATTCTTAAACCGTTTTATCAACTGTTCTAATCTAAATGTGTAAAGACCGCGACACAGTCTACACGGGTAAGTCTATTCACCGGCCCTAGCTATATAAATAAGAAAAATACAATTGATTCTATACATATATTATATAGAGAGTTTTATTTTACTTCTCAGCCGAATTTTGTAAATTATATACCAAATTAAAGATGAAGCTCTCATCTTTCAGAAAATGTAAACTATTTGATATATCTTATCTGAAAAAATATGTTTTTTAAACAATGTGAACATTGGCTCATGATATTATGTGTTTTTGAGTCGCTCAAACTTGCACATAAAATTCCTTTATTCGCACATCTATGTATGTTGGACAACCTAACCGTACCTTTTATGATTAATGCTGCTTAGATCAAATTAGTATCGTTTGAGCAATACGATTTCACAGTGAGAATCGGAGAAGAACAGTTAATAAATAACCTCCGCCGGTTTGTTTTTGCCGCGCCGGTCTTTGGCAAATACAGCCCCCACTTTTACGCGTTTTTGAGAAACAAAAACATTATTAAATTGTAGCATTTAGTTACTTATTAAAAAATTGTAAGTCCCATGGTTCTATCTTTACTAGTTTTCTTGAAAAATGCAAAGAAAAACTGTCTTTGCCATGGCAAAAGGCGTTTTGCCATGGCAAATCGGTATTTTGCCATGGCAAAATGCCTTGCCATGGCCGCCATGGCCTTGCCATGGCAAAAAAGTCAACACTTTTGCCATGGCAAATTTTTTTTTAATATCTAAAGAAACACTATGTAAGGGTGTGTAGGTATCATAATTAACACAATTATTATGGTTTTGATCAATAAATATGAATTTTTAAATTTTAATTTTTGCCATGGCAAAAGTTTGCAAATTAGTCATTTAGTAAAATTAACATTGCGAAAATTAATTTCTGTACGAGATACAGTCAGCTGTGATTTGGCTTAGACCAGGGCTCGCATTTATGAGGCATCATATTTTTTTCTTACAATTAAAAATCTTATCATAAGATTATTGATATTTAAGCATGCACTTATTTTATCAAAGAAAATTAATAATTTTATTTAAAAAAAATGTTTTTAAGATATGTTGTTGCTACAGAATTTCCGGTTTTCATTTCTCTTTAATTCTTAAAAATAAAAAGGAAGTGTTTTCTATGACGTTCGCGTCCATGCATGTGTTTGAATTTAAGAAATAAATCAATAATTCAGCGTAATACCATTTTATATTCCCCTCACCATGCAATATATGTGTTAAAATTTGCAAATTTGCCATGATGTCACTGATAATGATAGCATTGTAAAACCAACAATGAGTCCTGTTAGTAATTATCATATATGCAGAAGGGGCGGATCCGGGTTTTCAAACTAGGGGGCGTAATATTTATGAACTGAATAACTGAATGCTATTTCATTGAATGAATTAATTTTAAATGGTATTTTATGTCTATATATGATCGAGAACTTTGAGGGGGCGCACGCTATCTTCACCCGTCCCTTGAACCGCTAGTGCACAGTGTTATATTATCGTTTTGTAAGCTATGTCACATGTTGTGAATATAATCCTTCAGGGAAGTTCTATCTGACTGATAGCCTGGACAATTCCAAATTTAAGGATTTCTCCAACCAGTTATTTTAAATATCCAACCAGTAGGGAACTATAGCGAGCAGCACAAGTGATTTGTTTGTTCATTATTTTAACCAACAATACTCCATTTCCTCGGAATACAGCATTTAACCCCACATGAACAGAGACAACATCAAAATGTCAAATGATCTGGGCATGTACACAGTCTTTTCGCTAACCCAGTTACAGCCGGAACCTTAGATAATGTCTATTTAAGCTAGTAAACTTTAACACAATTGTCTATTCCGGCTAATTGTAAATTGTCTATTGTAAATTTTCAATAATCCATTAACAGCTGCTTTAATGAAATCAGTCCAAACACTGTGTACATGAATGACAGGCCAACAAACCCACAGGCATTGGCGAATAGCCTATTGTTTCAATTCATACATGCATATTTTCTTGTCATGTCTTTATATTTAAAAAAAATTATCATGAACAAAAAATTAATTAACTTTATCCTGCATCAGACAATTTGGGATTTTTATTCTGGAAAAGCAACTGCTACTCAGAATACAGCTTCTAATTTTAGAACAGGAGATACACTTGAATTGAATAGAGTTTCCCAGGGAGCTGTCTACAAAAGCTTTTTGCAGATACAGCTCTCCAGGGAGCTATATTTGAAAGGATCCCTGTAGGGGGTGTCAGTTATCGGATCTAATGAAGTCCAATATAGAATCTAGTTCCCTCTGCAGCTGAACTTTTTACAACTTATGCAGAAAGTAATTTTGTTTCTGCCCTAGCTGTTGCCAGTGATTTGGTAAATATGAGACTCTTTAAACATATATAAGTGGTACTAGATAACGGTGAAGCTAAATTTAGAATGTGAATTTAGAGTGTATATAACGGATATTTTAAGATACACCGTTATTTGGATAACATCGGTAAATGGGGTACTGACTATATAAGATCCCTCTTTAATGAACTTAAAATAAGTTAATATTTAAGTTACAAATAAAGTTAACTTACCTGAGACCAAATAACACAATTATAACAAGACTTTTAAAAGGATAAATGACATTCTACAGAGCTATTTTCCTTCTATAACAGGCGTCTTCCCCTCAGGATAATACTTTAAAATCATGCAGTTTTCCCCTAAAATTTAGTTTACATCCAAGTTTTTTCTTCCCCTTTTGCAAAAAAAATATGAGTTATTCTTTCCCAAATTTGAAGAAAATGTCACTTTTCCTACCTGTGAAAAAAGCCCTGCACTACAGTATTGTAACACACTGAGTGCATTACAGATTAAAGACATTGAACAGCTACTATATAAGTGCCCCCCCCCCAAATCCACATGAGGTATAATCTCTTAATTGTTTTATTGCCCCTAATGGGATTAATCCTGTCTTTTCACAGTCTGCTAAGTGTCTGTAGACTTGACACCTAGTCATAGAGGGTCATAAATTTTATTGATTTTTAAGGATAATTAGTTTATGGATAACTTCCTGTTGTTTTTGTAAGCATTTTATGTGATTAATTAATGGTGTCCTTTAATTAGCAGATTATGTAAGAATAGTTAATGCATGAAAAATGCAACTGAATGCTTCTTCTAGTTCTAAATCAAATCATTCTATTTACACATGAAATTGTTTTTTACAAGATAAATATTATAATCTTAAAAATAACTTGCAAAGAAACTATGTTTATACAGGTATTGCTTGAGAAATTAGATTGGTTAGGTATAAAGGTGTTAGGATATGGTTGTATTAAATTCACAAAATGGACATTTATCAAAATCATCCAGACCTAACTAATTGGTGTGAGATACATGTATATTTGCTAATGTGTTTGAAGCGTTGAGCATTTATTTGAGTAATTTATGTCTTTAATCATATTAAATTTCTTAATATTTTGCATTTAATATAAACATAATTAAATAAAGAATATACATATACTTTAAAAAAAAAGAAAATTATATCTATATTTTCAATTAAACATTGAATCAATTTAAGTATCTATACAGTAGCTATAATTTTTATTAGCCATAAATTTAAATGACTGATTATGTAATTAGAAGCTAGTCTATCAATGACGCTGTCAGTTTTATTGGACTCCCTACTGTGGAATATACAGGACTGCTGGGTCTTAGTCACATGCCTACGTCCCCGTGAGGGGTTTGACATTAAAGGAAGATAGATTCCTGGTTCAATGTCTTTAATGTAAAATTCACTTACAAGTCTACTCCTGTTTAGTATTTAGAAGTTATGTAGAATTATTCTGACAGTTCCACACGAATCTTACTGTTGAACCCTTTTAAATTTACAGCCCAACGGAATGACTACGTGTGTCACGCCAGAGATTATCATTATTTTACTTCATTCTTAAAAATCCCATCCTTATGTCCTCAGTTTGCGACTTGAATACTGTTCGACAATGCATATTATTGATGTGGTCAATATCTCTAGTTTGTCGTTTTTATGCCTGTCAAAACTATCTTTTTCAGAACTGATTTCGTCCGGTAATCCCTTTAATGGTGTGCACTGTCAACAGAAATTCACATTATTCCTCAACTTAATATTTACATTAGTAAACAGCAGCCATCTTGCGTGCACTATGCGACAGTTATTACGCGGCCGCCATTCTAAAATACACGGCCAGCGCTTTTTTAAGTAAAAATATTGTTGAGTAATTCAAACATTTTTAGAAAAAGAAAAGGTCAATATGAGGGTATCGTTATATATTTTATCGATACCATTCATGTTTTAATTAGAGATAATGAATACATTAAACTTACATCAATTCAAGTTTCTCAGTAAGAACACGTGCTGTCATAAAAAATTATACGAAGACGGCCTCACTATTTAAAGGATACATAAGATCGACACAGAGCCTTAATGTACATTTAAACACTGCTTTAAATTGCAGTTTAAATCAGTCAGTGATTCATATTATTTTACCATTGTCACACATTTCGGATACACACCACACACCTCCATTTCATTGACGCAGCGTCAATAAAAAGGGTTATGATATATTTGACATTTTCCTTTTGAAAATAGATGACAGATTTTGTATTCCGGAATAAAAATTAATAACTCTGATAACAACAACACAAATTTAAGTATTAATAGTCTAATATTAGTATCGTGCTATTCCTGTCGCTCTTATTTCTGTTGTCTCGAAAAAAAAACATGATAACTGTTTTTAATTTAGAAAAAAATCTAACGTTACTTAACATGATATATCATTGTTTGTAGTAAATAAAAAAAAAATCAGCATGATTCAGTCATTATTGTAAGTACAAATAGGCCGAAGTGTACCTATAAAAGTGCGTACTCTATATATATATATATATATATATATCCATAAACGAAACGCATGTTTATAAAATGTATGGATTATATAATCTGTCATCAACTGAAATTGTACAGATTCCGAAAATCGGTGTATTTCACATCAGCATGGGGATTTATTGAACAGCTCCTGTGTAAGCGACTAAAACCACAGGAGGTCTTATCTCTCGTTTTATCGCCCACTGTGTCTGATCACGGTCAGTTTGGAATTTAGTGAAGAATAGGGTCATACATTTTACTGATGTATGGTGATGAGACATAGATAACAGAGATAAGCTGTTTCAGCTATCGCCTGTATAAATGCGTGTGTGGCTATTTCTTTTTCCCAAAATTGCTGATTTCACATGCGTAATTTTTTTATTTTCTGAAAGCTTATTATGTAAACATTTGCTCCTGAGTTTTACAATCACTAATTTTGACTAATAGCTTTATTACACTAGCTCCTGCTGCCATTCAATATATATAATATATTTATTTACTCGTACCATTTTTTTCAGGACGATTACTTTTCTAGTGGGCATAGCAAAGATTAGCTGGGAAAATATATATCTAGCAGATGTCTCATGTTTAAAACTTTCAGAAAACGGTATACAACAAATTTGACAAATCCTTTAATTACTTTTTATGTTTCAATAAAAGGTTTATTAGATCATAATCGAAATAATTGCTAATATTAAGTATTTTGTTCGAAAATTAAACGCGAGTTACAGGCCAGGTGTAAATATTTCTTACAAGTTTAGTCAATAGTATTGTCAAACATCATGTTTAATTTCATTAATCATTGTTAATAAGACTTTTTTCAAGCAAATGATAAGCGAAATTCACAATCGGGCGAAACCCGTCTCCGTGGTAGCTGACTTCAAATCACTGTAACTTCTCATTGATAGAGGGTCGTGGTTTCGAGTCCCGCTCCCGACCATGACTCTTTATGTGAGAAAGTAGGCAGTTGCTTACGGAGAATGGGAGTCTAGTACTGGTTCTTCCCAGGAGCGATGCTTAGGTGAACTGTCCGCTTCATATGACTCTAGCTGTTAAAAAGATAAAACTCGATTTGTATGATGAGCCTCTTAAATTTCTTCCGAAGACATGCGTGCCCTGTTTAATGTTTTCATTATTGCTTACAGAAAACCGTACCGATTAAACAATATGCTGGTCATGTTGTCATTGAATGCACGGGATTCACGAGCAATATGATTAGTGAAGTATACATTTCACATTGAGAAATTTCAGCTTACGAACTTCCTGTCAGTAAACGGTACTCCAAACTACATTTTACAAACGTCCTTATGTTGATTATGTGTCGCGCGTACCATTTTATTGATACATTTTGTGCATGTAAATATAGTGCTTGATTAAGTTAAGTTATCATGAATACCTCACTCCCATATCAAATATGATGTCGCGGGTATTAATTTTTGATAACACATGCGCAATGATGCGTGTACGGTTGAAACAGGTTTTCGGTTATTACTAGTATATCTTTTTCCATTTATTTGACGAGTTCTTCCTTATAAAATCTGCTCTAGATTGTAGATTCAACTTGAAAACACCTTTACTAAATTCAATGTTTCTGAGGCAGAATTGAATGCTTTGATGATAAGCAAAGATTCAAAGAGCATAAAAAGCTGTTCCGTGATACATTTATAAAATTAGGTGTCATTTTGTACGGTCGCTAATTGTAACTTCACCTTTTTCTTGACCCACGTCTCACTTTGATTAATATTAACAGTTCAATAAACTAAGCAGTCTATACTTCGGCATTGTTGTCATAATAATTGCAGAAATTGTACAGTTTATGCACCCGTTCTATAGTCACATATTATTTGTGATTATTGGAGTTTATTCCGTAATATGGAAGTGCATATTTAGATCAATTCAATTATTTGAAATACAAGACTTGTGACCCGGTGCATGTGCATGCCACACTATATACGCACGCATTCTGGAATATATATAAGAGGAATCATAACTTGTTAAATTTAATACTGATTTCAGTTGAGATATAATAGATCTCGTCTCTGACGCATGACTGACTTCATGTTATGAATAAGGTAAAGAAGCCGGATAACAATCGATAGACTGCGTGAAAATCTTAAACTGGTTCCCGTTGACTTGTTTGTTCCTTTGGTGCACTGCAACATTGAGCGGGAACCAGTTAATGTAAACCGTTAAATCGACCAGACACCCGATAAGACCATAGATCCAGCAGACGGAACGTCTTTAATGATTTGGCCATTTCTTTTGCGTCAGTAAATACATTAATAATCTCATTAGAACCTTTCTAAAATGAATACGAAGGTGTTTTTTTAACGAAAGAACACGTATTTTGTATTTAGTTGGAAAAGATTATATTGTAGAACACATTATTTTTTGTTGTATTCATAAAGCTTTGAAAATGTAAAAAATGTAAAAAACTTTATATAAATTATTATCATTATTCATTATTGTTTCTGTCTTGAATACAAAATGTATTTATACAAATTTACGTATCATTGATCTGTCGATTAACAGGTGTAATATTCAATTAGAATTTAGAAGGTCTTGTATTAGATTTTACATAAAATTATCTTCGAGTATTCGTGCTGTAAAACACTAAAAACACCCGAATCGATAAAAATACTCGTTTAATCGTGTTTTATTTTCGTTTTAAAATGTGACAAGTTAGTAAAATAACATTTGTTTCATAAATTCATTACATTGCCAGCTTTCAAGGCCTAATTTACAAAGTAGTCTCCCTTGATTTTCGGTCGAAGGGAAGCTTGTGATCAAATTTCGATTATGTCCCTTAGATAAGGACCCTAGATAAACCATTTAAGACCCTAGATAGCACTGAAATCAGTAGAATCACGGTTCATTAAGCAAGACGCGCATTGCGCCCGCAGGCATGATCTTATCAGTGGTTCATCAAATACAGTAAAACAATGACAGAAAGTGATATCATGAAGAACTTGACTTATACTTGTATTATTTAACGTTATTTGTTAGTTGTTGGGTAACTACAGCCAAGCTTAACATGTTTTATAATAAAATAACCATTGATGTACGCTTTATTATATTTATTCTGCTAATAACAAGTTTTCTTTGACAAGGTGAAAATTTAATTAATTCTAATTTTGTTAATATGTAGATAAATATATTGTAAAATCCATTCTGTTTCATTTATTCTGATTTTTATCGACAAATGTTACAGGCAGATCCAGGATTTCAGGGGCATAATATTTTGGAAAGTATGCTATTTCATTGAATGATTTTTCATTTCTTTAGGAGGGGGGGGGGGGCTGAATTCGCTTGTGTTAAATAACTAGTTTATATTTTATCGAGTATAAATTCAGATATAACAAGGACTTATATACATTATCATACATGTATGTATATAAGTCCTTGGATATATATAACATCCCTTTTAGATAAATAAACTGTAAAAAAGTCGCTGATCAAACCACTAAGTCTAACAATCATTTTTTGGCTTAAAATAAGTTCGATGTTAATTATCATAGTAAAATATGACATGTCTACATATAATACATGTGCCTGGCATAATTCGCATCATTTTTTACCAATTTAAATAGCATGTAGTAATAAAATCCAATACAGGTCATGGTTCAGTGAGCTAATTATATATATTGCACTTACGGTCAGTATTAACTGGGACCATTATACACATGTATATTGATAATCACGTTAATTGGCGATGTAATCTGCATTCATCTATAAATGTTGATCCGTCTTACTATATGGAAACAAATTTAATTATTTTATATTTTTATGACAGGGTTGTGCTCAACAGCTAATTTAAAGCCATTCATTATGTTACTATACTATATTCTGATGCTTATCTTTTCGCACTTTGTTTTGTTAAAATTATCTATATGTGTATATTGGTCCCAGGAATTATGTTTTTAAAGATCACAAAATGAACAAAATACATCTTAATCAAGATTAATGATCTTTAGTTATAATTGAAAAAATGATAAATTATGCTTGAATTAGCAGTTTCATTATATTAAACAGTAAAAATGTTGATTCACAATCTGACACTAACATCTAAGCTATACTTATACTGTATATATCCGCATACTGATTTTATCTCTAAAGCCATGCTACCTGGTTACGGGAATATACAAATAACTATAATTATCATGTAGGTACCTTATTATGAAAAACGACACGTTTCCAAAACTGGTCAATTCAGATCGCACATGGAAGCAAGAAAATGTTAGAAATATTAATACATTAATATTCAATATGAATCAGCAAAGAATCTAGCTTGTGCACGTAACTGGGAAAATGTGATGCTAAAATTACAACATGGCTTTCGTGGTGTTTGAATATCCGCTATTATGTCTAGTTATAAAAATTTCTTTGTATGTTAATTCACAATGTATTTATAATCTGGACCGGCAATGATAACTTAAATATGTAACGATCAAGGTAGCAATAAGATAGAATACAACAATATTGAAATTTATATCATTATAAAGAAGAAAGATGCAAAATTGTGCACATAACTGGGAAAATATTGTACTTAAATATATATTGCAAAATGACTTTCTCGGTGCTTGAATTCCGCCATCTTGCCCAGTTTTAGGAATTTCCTTGTATGTTTTAAAAAATCTAGACCGACAAGGATAATTTTGTAACGATCAGGGAATCAAGAAGATAAAATACAACATAATTGAAATTTATATCATTATAAAGAAGAAAGATGCAAAATTGTGCACATAGCTGGGAAAATATTGTACTTATATTGCAAAATGACTTTCTCGGTGCTTGAATTCCGCCATCTTGCATAGTTTTAGGAATTTTCTTGTATGTTAATACACAATGTTTTTATAAATTTTGACCGACAGGGATAATTTTGTAACGATCAGGGAAGCAAGAAGATAAAATACAACATAATTGAAATTTATATCATTATAAAGAAGAAAGATGTAAAATTGTGCACATAACAGGGAAAATATTGTGCTTATACTACAAAATGTCTTTCTAGGTGTTTGAAATTCCCACTTTTGCTTAATTTTAGAAATTTCCTTCTTTGTTCATATAAAAAATCTAGACCGACAGGGACAATTTTGTAACGATCAGGGAAGCAAGAAGATAATATAAAACATAATTAAAATTTATATCATTATAAAGAAGAAAGATGCAAAATTGTGCACATAACAGGGAAAATGTTGTGCCTTTATTATTAATAATGTTATTACAAGTTAAATAAATACTTCCTCTATAACTCTATATAGAGCACCTGTCACCGCCATGTCATCGATATCGCAAAAAAGTCGATTTTCAAGGGGGACAACTTTCCCGATAAGCCAACTGATAAGCTCTGAAAGCTGGCAATGGTCTTTTACTTGCCCGCTACTCAAGCAATTCCTCTGATACTTATATTTTACTATCGATAAAGATATATGTATATTATATACAAACTAGTAAAATGCAAATCTGCAGTATATACATTTACCACCCGTGGTGTTTATTGACTATCGATCTATGTACGACTATATATTAGCGACGCGGCAATTGACCCTTCCTTGGATAATTCATTGACAGGCCAGTTGACCAATCAGATAACGGCATCATGTGTGAGATCAAACCGTTCAGTTGTTAAAAGATAAGAAAAAAAACTAATCGTAACCAATAACATAAAAGTTCTCACTTATAATTTTCTGGTACTGCAACAATCAATCAAATACAATGTGTCAGACCCATACATAATTTTTCTATTTTATATACAAAAAGCCGAGCGTCAATATTCCTCGAAATAGCACCGAGATTACGTAACATTACACATTCAAAGACACGTATAGGAACATGATTTTGTTTAGTAACTTATACAAAACATAGTATCTCGTTACAAACATAAATACAATAAAGTTTGGATCATGTGACATCGTGAACATTCAAAGAGTAGAAGATACACAGCTAATTAATGAAAACTAATAGTTCAAAAATTAAAGAGGTTGAGCTGTGCTTAAAATAACATGAATCAAGAAGCACGGTTTAGATTTGTTAACTGCAAGTTACTTATGAAAAAAAAAAAGCATCATATAGATTAGAATTTTACCAAAAATAATGGTTACATCATGTCCACCTAGAAATATTAAGTATCGACAACGACTGACTGTTTACGTAAAGAAATGCATGATATGTGAATTTTGCTAGATTAATTATGTCTAATTTTTCAGTAGATAGCATGAGTTGAGTGAATTTGAAGACACTTGGGCAAACATAATAGTATGGTTTTAAAAAGTGCTTACGAATATTTATATATAGCAAAGTGGTAATCATCTTCGATGTCATTTGAACTACATATCAGACATATGATAAATATTAGAGCATTGAATTATGTGAATTCATCCTGCTTATGTTGTAAGGCGAATATTCATTGATTGTGATTTATTATATTATTGTATATTAACGGTAGTATGTACATTGTACAATGTATTATAGTATATACCCCCCGTGTTTGGAGGAAATAAAGATATATATATAAAATGTTAAAAAATATATCCGAGTCAAGCAAATTAATAATGAAAAATAACTAACATTCCATAGGTATTATTATATATTTCAAATGCCGACCGGTTTCGTCACTGACTCATCAGGGCATTAAACACCCTGAGTCAGTGACGAAACCGGTCGGCATTTGAAATCTATAATAATACCTATGGAATGTTAGTTATTTTTCATTATATATATATATTATATACTTGTCGAAATACTATTATACCAAGAATGAAAAATTACATCTATAGCACGTTGTTTAAAAACACAATATAGGGGTAGATTCTAATCTAAGTGTCAATTTCGTAATTTCTGGCAACAAATACCTGTATACTATATATATTTAATATTGGATGCAAACTGTAATTATCGCAATTATTTTAATGCTAAATGTTATCAAATATAGTTTAATCGGACACGCGGTAGGTACTATACATAATAAATTGGTACATACCAAGTTGTACACAGCTAATATTACAGATGATCATACAAATAAATAAATAAGTATTCGTTGCGAAACAAACATACTGTTTATAGCTTACTTAACACCTATATATATATATTAAAAAGTATATCATAAGAAAATTAAAATAAAACTATACTGCAGAATCGGGACAGATTTCTACAGTTAATACATGCACAATCATACAACAAGTTTGCGGTAAAATTCTCATAATTTTTAGTAATAAAAACTTATATTAATTATTGGCTAGATTTTTTGACGTTATGCACGGTATCAATACTTTAAATAATTGAGTAAAAAGTAGCACTTAGTAAAAAACACGTCTAGATATACCTAACATAGCAGCACAAGGCTTATAAATTTGCGACAGTCATGAACAGCAGTACTGGGTAGCTATATATGTAGCTCCTAGATGTAAGTGACTCCAAAAGCTGCGGGAGGTCGTAGTAGGGCTACGGGAGGTCGAATCTTTGAATGGTTTATTTGCCTTATCTGTCTTATCATGTGTGCATGGTAGATGTTGCAGTAGAAATCCATTGATTGGTACTGATGATAACTTTATGACTAATTAACATCCTGCTGATTTTATATGCCCACTGATATTAATATAAGCAGAAGCTACGACCCGGTCTGCTTTATTACCCAGTACTGCACTGTCCAGACTGCCTGGTCAATAAATCATATACCTCGCATTTGGACTGGTTAAATCCAGGAACATTGAAAAAATCAGTAGGCCTAGGTAATTAATACATCTAAATATTCGTTAACGTAGGATTAAAGTAAACCAGACAGTTCTTGTCGGGTGTTTGTACACGTATCTTTCTGTTCATTGAAATACTTAGTATGCAAAACCTTCGCTCGTTTCCTAGCGACGTAAGGCACGTGATACCCAAAATGGCTTCTTCTGGAACTGTCAATGTTTAGAGGTCTACATATTAACAGTAATTTTAAGCTAAACAAACATAATCAAGTGTGCAACCTTCCGTGTAAAGATCAATGAATAATAGAGGAATATTCATACAGCAAGGATAATTAATAAAGCTAACGGATTAGGCCGTGAAAGTGCTAGGAACTTGAGAGAATAAAAACTTACTGTTACAGACTTGGATTAATGAATGGCGAGCACACAAGCTTATCGTGTATGATTGGTCAGTATACTAATCGGTCAACATATGCTTTATGATTTTGTGCTTCGCTCAATGCTGCAAACGATTAGAATTAATTACTACAGACATATGCAGAATAATAAAGCAAGGGTCTCCCCTGCTATCAGGTGATTACAATTTATTTTATATTTGCACCTTCTCTCAGCATAATTTAAAATTGATTGGATAATTTTTAGATAGGCTTTGTTATTTGAATGTGTCCAGGAGGGCCTATCTGATAACTATTTAGTCTGAACTTATTTGTGGCAATAAGACACTTCCTCAATTTGGCCTGTCTGCCGCATTACAACAAAGAACAAAGTATCTTTGTGAACTCAAAATCCTCAGTTAAAAGCTGTTGGGCATGATAACTTACTTAATTTTACATTGTAGCAGTCTGGTATATTAATTATCGATCAACTGGGATATTTACCAGCCCGAATAGCTCAGTAGACTGTAGAGCATCTGACTTGCAAGCAGGGGGTCACAGTTTTGAGCCCCACACCAGGTACTTTATCATAGAGCTAGGGTGAAGTAAAGGCTGGGTTAGTTGAGTCTGTTGTTGTCGCAGTGAGTTACTTAGAATAAAAAGGAAGGAGGATTGTAGCATCAATTTTTTGTCGTATATTATATTCATATATTCATATAATATTCATAAAAAGATATTCACCAGCCCGATGAGCTCAGTTGGTAGGGCATCCGACTTGCAAGCAGATGCATTTCAGTTTACAACTGTTGTATAAATATAGGTGAAGATGTAGTTATTATACATGTATATCTATAAGTTATCATATTTCATCTATGCCTAAGTACACCATTATGTTTTGCTATTAAAAAGTAACCAACAAATAAACTTATGCTATTCAAAAGTTTATCTACATGCATGAATACTGCTGAATATTTTGTATTGAATATTGAGAAATTTCATTATGTTAATGCTCTATTCTGAGTGAGTATTCATAGATAATTTGTACATGTGTATGAATATTCTGGGGAATCCCACTATGTCTAAATGCACCTGAATGTTGCTAAAAAAGTTACAAACAATAAACCTTTTGCTGTCTTATTTAAATGTGTATACATATAAATAGAATACTGTTTTTGTGCTGAATGTCTGGAAAATCTCAAAATCATTATGTAAATATAGGATAATTTACTATTGATAAATAATTAATTTTTTTTTGGTCATTTGCGAATATCAAAACGCTGAATAGAGTTGGTAGCTTTTATCGGTTTATCATTATTGCGATATCAGCTAGACAATATCAATAATACAATATTTTTTCATCGTACCAATATATTGGATTTAGCTTAAATAACTGGACTTTAAATAAGTCCAAATATAATTCATGTCTAAAAACTGGTCAAACTTGTATTATCAACTTTGCACATATACATTATAATACATGTATTAATTGTTTAGACACTGCTAAATAAGAATAAATTCTTTCAAAGTGTGGTTCCAGACAACACTATCACCAATAAACTGCATTATTACCCAAGGCTTTATGTGAATGCTTATTCATTATTCTTTATTTAATGACAACTTGCAATATTTACTGCGATACATATCCTGATACAGCATGCACTATTGTGATATATCACAATATGTTTTTAAGGTGCGATACCCAGCTCTAACTCTTAGTATGCCTAAATGTGCTTTTGCTGCTAAAAAGAAACAGTTAGTTAGTCCATCTGCATTTTCCTTGTCCCTAATGATTAGACATATAATGTGAAAATAACTTAGTACACAGGGTTCTAGCCAGGATTTTTTTAAGGCATGTTGCAAATACAAATTTGAGTCACCCGTGAGCTGTACGGTGAATGACTGAATGTGTCCAAGTGGGGGGGGGGGGGGGGGGGGTTCGTCCAACAACTTAAGTGGTTCATATTTTAGTGAATTTTAAAGTCAAAAGACAGAACTGTTAAAAAGTGTTATAAATATATAACATATCATACACAAATCAATAGGAATTAAGATACATTAATCAGTTTTGCATGTCCAAATAAATCATTTGTGTGAATCCGAGGCGCCATGGTTTTGACAGGATGCTCTTTTTATGGAAGTACATGGAATGTCAACCCATACTGCTCTATCAGGCACGCACTTCTTAGGTCTCCTTTGATAGTACATGTAGTGTTTCTCTATTTTATATGTAAGCACTTACATTAGAACTCCAACTAGAACTACAATTGATAAATACCATAAGATAGTGTGCAGTGATCAAGACCCAGGTCTGTAGCTCCAAGGTCAAGGTCACACTTGGAGGTCAAGCATGAAAAAGAGTGTCATAGACCTTGTCCAGGCTGTATTTCCGTTATGCATTGACATATTTGAAAATAACAGGGTCAACTGTTAAATTCCATGAGGTGATATGCAGAGCACAAGACCCAGGTACATACATGTAGTTCCAAGGCTAAGCTTAGATATTTTGTGTATAAGCATTGTCTAGCGGACCTCTACCAAGTTTGTACCAAAAATTTGCCCGCCCCGTGTTCGCTTGATTTATGTAGACTTATGTATAATATATATAGACTTAAATCTTCATGTCCAAAACCACAAGGCCTAGAGCTTAGTTATTTTGAGTGTAGTATTGTCCCGTGGACTTCTACCAAGTTTGTTCAAATTAATACCCCAGGGTTTACTCTATTTTATATAGGAAAATTTAAAAAATCTTCTTTCTGAAACCTCGGGGCTTGGAGCTTAGATATTTCAGATGTAATATTTTCTAGTGGACCTCTACCATGTTTGTTCAAATTATGGCCCTGGGGTTGAAATTGGCCCTGCCCACGCGGGTCTCTTGATTTACATAGGCTAAAGCCGCTTATATATGTGAATTTGTTTAATCTTCTTGTCCAAAACCTCAAGGCATATAGACCTAGTCTAGTGGTCCTGTACCAAGTTTGTTCAAATTATACCCCATGGGTCAAAGTTAGCTCAACCCGGGGTTTAACCTATTTTATATAGGCTTAACTAGGAAAATTAAAAAAAATCTTTTGTCCAAAACCACATGGCATAGAGCTTAGCTATTTTGTAAGTAGCATTTTCTAGTGGTCCTCTGCCATGGGTGTTCAAATTATGGCCCTGGGGTTGAAATTGGCCCTGCCCACGCGGGTCTCTTGATTTACATAGGCTAAAGCCGCTTATATATGTGAATTTGTTTAATCTTCTTGTCCAAAACCTCAAGGCATATAGACCTAGTCTAGTGGTCCTGTACCAAGTTTGTTCAAATTATACCCCATGGGTCAAAGTTAGCTCAACCCGGGGTTTAACCTATTTTATATAGGCTTAACTAGGAAAATTAAAAAAAATATTTTGTCCAAAACCACATGGCATAGAGCTTAGCTATTTTGTAAGTAGCATTTTCTAGTGGTCCTCTGCCATGGGTGTTCAAATTATGGACCGTGGGTCAAATTGGCCCCAGTCAGGTTTACTCTATCTTATATATGCTTAAACATAGAAATTACAAAAAACCGTCTTGTCAGAAACCCAAAGGTCCAAAGCTTAGATATTTTGGCCCTGGGGTAAAAATTGGCCTCGTCCCCAGGTGACTTGTTTTTACATAGGCTCATGATTATTTTCTCTCGGGTCTTTTTTCTGGAAAGCGATAAGGGGCCATCATGGCCCTCTTGTTTAAATTTGTGGTGAGAGTACTGAATTGTGCCTATAGTAAATAACTCATTGTCTAGAAATACAAAATTAGGAACAATTGTATGAAGTTAAATTGTGGGTTTGCATGTGATAGATATCATTTCGGTTTTATTTTTACAGAAATAAAACCCCTAGCTGGAATTCCATAGTAATGACATCTTAAAACATTTGTTTCAAATTAAGAATTTTCTTTGCTAGAATATTTATTAACATATACATTCTTAAATATCACTCATCTTATGATAAGATTTTTTCCAATCTTAGTAAATTTCGAATGAGTATAAACAAATAATTAAGATACTTCATAAATGCAAGACCTGGTCCAAGCCGATTCGCACAATTTAATAATGTTTTTGTTTCTCAAAAGCGCGTAAAAGTGGGGGCTGTATTTGCCAAAGACCGGCGCGGCAAAAACAAACCGGCGGAGGTTAAATACGAAAACTTCAGATGCATTTTAATACCTATTAGCTTTATTTTTCAATTTTTATCATGAAAATTTGTTTTATGGCCATTAAACACACATAAGATCGGTTGAAGAGAAATACCAAAAGGTTTCTTACGGTCTTAAAATACGTTTTAAAAATATCAGATTGCCAACAAGTTATTACATAAGCAATACGCACATACGTACGTGCGTAACGTTAATTTGAAAAGTGAACAATATAAAAATGCCATCTACGTCGAAAGCTAATATCATGTCTAATTATCGTCAATAACGGTGTTTGAAATAAATTGCATTATTCAAAAAAATAATATTTGACAGTGCTTCTAATCCCTGCAAATACAACTGAAAGTTCACCATTTTTAGATCTAATTTAGACACGAACGCCTCCCCGAGAGAAAATATTTGGATTTTTAATGAAATCGAACTTGACCTGTATTTTGTTATTATATTCCTTCATGTAAAATATGAAACCAATTCTTGAAATATTTCTTGAATAAAATATCCTTAAAATAATTTATATATTTCGTTATTTATGTCGTTTTTGCTTCTTCATAAATAATTCTGCATCAGTTTCTGAGTTTATCTATGAAGACTTGCTATGAATTGAAATGTTGTACTTTATATTCAAAGATTCTTTTGAGGACTCCATAAAACTACTTATGGTGACATTAGTAAATAAAGATACCAGTGCCTAATGTGATTTTGATGTGATAAACATTTAGATAGATAAACATTGCTTTGCATGAATTTGGGTGCAAATATATTCAGCCACTGTTTTGCTGTATTAATGTTTGATATGAACATGAAATCCAAGGACAACTGCATAATCTTAAATCTTTATTACCTTGTTTACATCTTGTTGTTAATGCACATATTTAATAAAAGAAATTTCCAGCTGAGAGCCCATGCATGCACGTACTTCATTGTGACTTTAGTATATCATCAATTATAATTTATTTATTATTTTATTCAGTTTGTTGAATAGAGTATGATACAGGTATAAGTTATTTAAAACTACCAGTAAACATGCAATTGTATCCTTGACAACATGAATTCAGTGAAGCAAATGATATCAGTAAACTTTATATGCATTTGTATGAAATTGAAATAAATGATGCACAACTGAAAGATGTTCTTAACCATTAATGTTCAGTTATGGATGAAATATTCTACAGCTATACTGAGCCTCTTTGTTATAAAATCTCCTAACTGTGAGTAATGATTTGACAAGCAGAAATATATCTTACATCGCACTCAACAGTCTTAAAATAAAAGGCTGTCTCATAATAATAAAGGCAGAAGCCGCGTTTTCTTATCTTTAAGAAAGCCCATGAGCTATCGTAAAGTTAAGAAAGAATCTTTCCCAAACTTAAGAATTCGTAGCTAAGAAAATATTGATGAAACGTATTTTAACGCTAAAAAGGGAGATAAGACACTTCTTACTTAAAAAGTGGCGTAAGATGTTTGATGAAACGAGGCCATTGTGAGCAAGACAACGCCGCCGTGATAGCATCTCAACACTGACCAGTTCCGTGATACACCTGTATGACATATAAGTGTCAGAACAAGAACAACTATAACAAAACGTTATAGTTAGACGAATTACAAGAAGCATTGCTTTAATTTTTTTGTATGAAGTTGCTTTTATTCATTCCTCCATTATGGAGAGTATAACATATTTACAAGTAATAGATACATGTATATTTTGACAATCATGAGTATTTGACAAATGAATACATTCATGTATAGTTCACATGTACATGATATTACCATACCATACATCAATGGAATAAAGTACACCCTAAATACTACCAAATCCACCATAGTCTGATATGATACAACCACATTAAACTTGCACCTACTGATGTTCCCGATATTATGCCACGTTAACATCATAAATCGATGCCTACATTACTTATTTGCGTTTCAACAACAGAGCAGACGAACAGATTCAGTCAAACATGACAGGTAACGCGACGAATAGCCGGTCCAATGATTGACCAATCAAAAATGACCGAAATCACCATTAGCCAATCAAATGGCCAGGATTGGCCAAACTAGTAATAGACAATACAGTAAGTACTCGCAAACAGGCATAATAAACAAATACTCGTAGGTATAATTCGTCTAGAAAAATATTAGAATAATTGGGTCTCGCAGTGGGTTAGTGCAAGCAATCCGTGATGTGATAACACATTCTTTATGTGTCAATGCATGTCCCTTTCTGCGGATGGTCTGATTTTGTGACCTGTATAGGTTAGATGGCATATGATATAGACGTCCAGGGCATTAGTAATGAGATGTCAGGATCTTAACATCCAAAATTCAAAAGGTGGTCAAATATGTTTTTATTTTCTTCAATAAATGTTTAAAATATGTTATTTGACAATTTTTGGAAGAGGTTTACCATGTAATTTTCTAGAAATAAAGGCTTACATGAGAGAAAAAATATAATTATCCTTCTAAACGGTTAAACCCCGTGTATCATAGATCATTACATGATCATAATTTTATTATTTAAAAAACAATTACACAGGAAATAATGCATTTATAGTTGTATTTCACTAACATGTAATTGTATATAAATAATTATACTTAAAAAGTACATGCATCAGATATTAGTGCATTGTATGACATGAAACGAATTTCTTATTTGTTCAATGCTTCGGAGACTTATTATTTACTATCTCTTTTGGCAAAAAGTAAAAAAAATAGCGCTATAACATATATTATTTAAGTTACATAACTTGTATTCACAATAGTCTCCCATGTCTAACAAACATAATAAAACCTTACCAGGCTTACTGTTGCACAATACATCTTAGGGTAAACAAATGTTCACATTTCTAGCATTATTTAGCCAATCTTTAAAAGTAACTTCATTGAAATAAAACACTTTTCATCCTAAAATATATGTTCTGAGATATTCGAAACCACAACCCTCAGACAGCAATTCTAGCCTATTTGAATACTCTTCAATGTGGAGGAATGCGTTATAGGATCCCCAGTGCCACATGTATCTACGGATATACTTTGCTTTTAAATTGTGTGACATTCAGCAAAACAGTTTTTGTGTTTTGTACTCTAGTAATTTTTGTGTGACAAATCATACGATATTGAACTTATCTTGACTAATTTTTACCTTATATTAATGTAGAAACATATCGTTACGTACATTTTAATATAATTTCTGGGGTTTAGTTAAAATGAAAAGATTCGCTCTTCACTTTTTGTTAATGGCTGACCTTCTCTGTCTTAGCCCTTTACCGTTTCACAAAAGTGCTTTTAAGACTAATAAAAATGTCCTTTAATGTGATAATCCTTCAAACTGAATGAAAAGTAAGTCGGTATGTGTATTGGACGTAAGTCCTTTCAACTTGGAATAAGAGTATATATATTAATAGCTTAACCAAGTTGTTTTACAGATAAGAGTTCTTGCAATATGTCCTTCTGTATATAAATTTCCTTCAAACATTGAACAAATGATGTTAGTTGATAAACTGGTAAGATCAGAACCTTGTACCTTCCGTTCTGAAGGTGAATTGTCTACCACCGAGCAGTCACTTCTCGTTACTATAACCCTTGGCAATCACTCCCCGTTATAGCAATACACACATGCACACACCGGCGACGGCGTTATGTAATTAATGCAAAGATAAAAAAATCACTTATTCAAATGAGCAAATGTAAAAATCTTAGAGGGGGTAAGCTAAACATTATTATGAACGGATAAACAATTATATATTAAACATATACGAGTGTGTAGGGATGTAGCGGGAACAATAACTCTGCATTATAGAGGTTGATATAGGAGTGCGACATTTAGCGTTGATATTGCGACATATAACGTCAGTGCTATTTGTTGCGACATTTAGCGTTACAGATGCGACATATAGCGTCAAGAGGTTTTGCGACATTTAGCGTTGGTTGTGACATTTAGCGTCAGCCTTGCGACATATAACGTCAATTGCGACATTTAGCGTCGATGCGACATTTAACGTTGCTACATGTAAGGCTGACGCTAATTGTCGCAAAACCTCCTGACGCTATATGTCGCATCTATAACGCCAAAAGTCGCAACAAATAGTACTGACGCTATTTGTCGCAACATCACCGCTAAATGTCGCACTCCTTTATCAATCTCTATAATGTTGAATTATCGTTCCCGCTACGCTCCCAAATGACTGTTCATTCGTTCATGTTAATGTTTACCTCTACCCCCCCTCCAAGTAAATCACATTTTCTCGTATGGATCGGGGATTTTATTTTTATCTTGCCATTTATTATATACCGCTGTCGCCGGTATGTTGATTGAGTGAGGGACTTGCACACTAATGATATGAACTTTCACACAAACGACATGGACTCTCCCACTAATGATATGGATTAGCACACTAACGCTGTGCACTCTCACACTCGCGAACGAACGATTTGAACTATCCCACTAATGATATAGATTCGCGCACTTACGATATCACGCACGTTTAACTCACAACGAGTGTAATTTATCCTTCGGCAAAAAAGTTGAGAGGAACTTACGTTCCTCGTTGTGAGCACCCATATTGTATATCAACAACGTAAGTTTTTCCAAAATGTTGAAGAATACAGGCCTTTGTGTAAAAATATCGAAATGCAGTTTGCTAGCTTTGGGTTTTCCGAGTATGCACGTGTAAAGATGTTGCCTGTTGTGGAAAAATTTGATGGTAAAACCGTACGACGCAGTCACTCGGGGTGGCTTGAAAAAATGAATGCCCGAAACTGTAACAATACACATGACTGTCAAAAACATTTTATTGGGTGATAGCACAGTGAAACAGATTTTCAAGAGCTCAAACCCTTGATCCTCGGAATGCCATTTCGCAGTTCTACCGACTGTTGTCATAGCCTACACTTCTTCTTCCCTATTTAAGGTTATGATTTTCCCTTAGATATGAGGAAATTTCTTAAGTGCTATTGTTGAATCTCCTCACCTTAAATTTTCCCTTATGTAGATCGATTATCTCCTTAAAAAATAACGTACCTTACAAGTTTTTAAGACAAAGAAGAATTCTCTCAAGCTTTGTTAGTATGAATTTATTTCATGTATATTGATATTGCAAATAATATTATATTGATTATATCCATTTGCACATATATTTTCAGTTCGGGTACAGAATTTAACACATTTGTTGATAAAGTTAGTTATGTTTGTTCGTAATTGTCGAACAGTATGATGGTATCATGAGTTAATGTGTCATCAAGTTTCGTTCTATTAATCCTCTTCTTGTCTATATTCAGAATCAAGACCGTAGTTTTTGTCCCTATGGTGGTCTTAACATCATAGTTCTTCTGTATATACGAAATATATACGAACATTATTACATTAAATTATAAGTTGTGGGTTACGTCATTTCACGGTCGATCAGCCTTTAATGAACTCGGTATATTCTGTCGTTGAGGAAATGGGTTTGAATTTAGTCAATGTAATTGGGTTTGGAACATACAATGACGTTAAATGAACATTATTTGTCGCCTTTCACTGACACACACTTTTCAGATGTCGAAGGTGTCAAATAATAATAATAGTGAAAATAAATGGCAACTTCGGTTGTCATAAACAAACAACAATTAGCATTCATGCAAGCCAATTTTAACCGTAAGAGGATCGCTATATTTTGATAGGAGTATAGACCCTTTCATTTAACCGATTTCATGCGCACAAGAGTTAACTCCCTTACCGGATGTGACGTCAAACGAGGATAGAAAGCTGATACAATCGATATTTTGCCGTACAGGGCGAATTCGGTTTGTTTCTCGGTTGTACAAATTACAACAAAAATTTGTGTTTTACTATATTAATAAGTTATATTGTTATCTAATTAAGAAGACAACGTACGTTCGATATTTCATATTAATATTTATAAATGGCATTTGTTCACGGATATTTTGTCCATCATTACAGGTTACAGTAGAATATATGTATAATCTTCCGAAGGGGTTTACAATGGCAAGTAAAAAATATATTTCGGAAATTTTGTGGTTTGCAATAATAAATTTGGTTTGTTGAAAAGAAAAAATAATTCCATGCATAATTGTCAGCTAGTCAACTTACATATTTTGAAAAATTCACATGTTCATCTTTGTGATTTATTAGCACTTGAGTGCTTTTTTCTGTCATATTTTTGTCACTAATTTGTATAATCCAAGCATTGTCTCTGGTATCAATTTTGTTTGATCTCAGTCCAATTTCCAGTGTTATATATTGCATGTCTACTTGTCAGAATAACGTAAAATTGTTGACACGATCCTTACTGATTACAATTAGATAAGCAATGAGATTGGGGGGAAAACGGTCAGGGGTCTAATATAGCACCCGTTGTTTACGTATGAAAATAGTTTTCACAGTCGCCTGAGGGTCAAACATGTGTTTTCAAGATGTAATCAGCGGGTGTGATAAACTAATTAAAAATAATTGGGGTCCAACAATCAATGCATTAATTAGTGACATGAAAACGATTACCAATATCATTCTCTCTTTGTTGATTAATTCGATAAAAACATATTATTAATATCTGTTGAAAAAACTTGTGCATCTATGAAATCATAAGACAGAATATAAATAGGCGATAGTTTGCAGTGCTTTGTACGACAATGTATGATATTTCATTGTCGTATTCTTATATTGTTTCGGTGTAAAGAAATGTCTTGAGCAAGGGTTCAAAGTTTCAAAGTTGTAGTTAAAAGTCTGAAAAATAGCCACAACCTATGTAGAAAAACATTGATAACGGATAATAATGCATTTATTTTGATATACATGTTTTTATCAGGAAGTTGGAAAAGTTGAAACTTTAATGACTTTTTTTGTGGTATAAAAATGTATGTTGTTTAAATTTTATGACTCATTGTAGATGATCTATTTTATTAGATATCTTGATATTCTTTGAATGTTTTAATTTAGGTGTACAGTCAAGCCTGTGTTAGTGGTCACTTCTGAATAAAGGCCATGATGTGAATGCCGAAGTCCATTCGTTTAAAGAAGTAGTTGATTAATTAAAACAAAATGACCTCTGAATGAAGACCACCTGCCAATAACAGCCACATTTCTATATCCCGAGTTTCTAAACTCATGAACTGTTTGGTATTTGGTCATATCAGTCAAGCTGAATTAATGTACAGTAAAACCTCTCCAGAGTGGCCCATTGTAGATCAACAACCTCTCTATAACAACACATTCAAAAGTTACCTAAGTTGATATTTACAACCTCTAAACAACGGCCAATATTTGCAGCTCCCACAGGGTGTTGCTCTACAGAGGTTGTACTGTATACATGTAATGTACTGCATGTTGCTGTGAACAGTACTAGTCCTGTATTTAATGCCTGTTTAAGTTGTCTCTTCTATACATATATATATATATACATTTTAGTTGTAAGTTACTCGTGGCCTTTTGTTTCCTGTATTATGCTTTTTACATATAATAGAATGTGGGATGCCTAATTATCTGATGGTTTTAATACTGGTTTTATTTTGTCATGGCATTGAGTTAAAACAAATCAAGCCGACAAGAATCAGACTTTGCGATTAATGGTGGATTGTCTGATAGACTGTGTTGGTCTGATGAAGAATCTTATCTCATCAGTTCATCCGCCTGGCAAATTTCCTCTCAGTCCAAAAAAATTTCAAGCTTGTCGGACCGACTGTCCAAAAAGTCTCAAGCAAAATGTAACACAAGACAGAGTTATTATAACTATTACATTTGTATTAGACGTTTAATTACATCAATTCAGTAGGCTTACACACACACAGCTATATATTTATGATAATGTGAAAATTAACAACTTGACAATGTGACATTACAATATTTGTATATCATTACATCAGTCACAAAAGTAAATCCATGTGAAAGTTCTTCATTTTATATATTCATTGCCTTTTCCACATTATAAATTCTTTCTGCAGCAATGCTTTGAGCTTGTCTCATCTCATTTTCAGTCATTTCATCAAAATGATACTGTCCTATGAATGTACGAATGTTCAGTCTGACTCCTTTTGTCTCTTTATTTTATTGGGCAAATCTAAGGCAGAACCATCTGACTTTTCAAGAGAACTTGCTATGAAAAATCCTGGTTGTATGTTATCTGGTTAAGATTAGTCGTGATCAATCTCACTAATACCCATGTGATCTGTAAAATAAATATGAAAAGAATATACATGTACGCAAAGCATTCACTTGATAAATCTAAACATTGGCAACATTACAGGAACATTTTAACGAATTGAAACTAACAAACAAACAAAATTTACACGCATGCTAGTGGAAAGAAATTCATATTTTAAGCATTGCTTGTTTCCCGATCCATAATTTTACTGTATCATATAAACGGACTCGAGTTTGCAGTCCGTGCGAAACAAATACGTTAAAAACTAACATACAATTGAGATCGCGAAAATATATGACAAAATCAATCCGAGGCTCGAATATTTCATATAAAACATATAAACGGAATAATTGTTCATTACAACAACCTTGTCTTATATCTAAATATTAATTATCACCGTTTTCGTAGTAAAATACCTTTAGTTGTCATAGTTTTTGACGATATTGATTTCCTGTTGATAAAATTGTCTTATCCACCAGTATCCTCGTATGACGTCATTCAGGGGCGACAATTCAAATTACCGCTTAATTGAAAGGGTGTATATGTTACATCATTTCTAAAATGGGCGATTTTCAGCCCCTTAAACGCTTTTGCAAGTTAATTGTAATAAACTTGCAAACCTAAACTATTGACAAATACATAAAAATACTGCAAGGTGGAAACTAATACACTTGCTAAAAGCTATTATTGGAATGTCGAAACGCAAGTTCAAATTACAGACACACGTCATGCATCCCTAGAAATCGCGTGATAAAGCACTGTTTTGGTTTACTGTCAGTTGTTTACGTGTAAATTGAGACTTCACAAAATGAATAAGCTGTTTATCAAATTGTATCTAAAATGTCACTATAAGGAAAATAAAGATGTTCAGTCCTGGATGAAAAAGACGTTTTTCTTAATCTGTACGACCGCGTTCATGTAATAGCAAAGAAAAACTTATTTAAACATTTCCTTAAAATTCAGAGTTTATTATTACAAGGTTTGAATAGTTTAATAGTAAAAATGTTCATATGTTCAACAGATATAAATTGGGTATACCTTGCATTTTTCATGGATAACATTACTTCTAGGTTTGACTAACAACAATACTTAAGGTATCAGGATCCGAACACTGTACCTTTCTGATGTATCTGTCCAATGCTGCACAAAATGTTAATATTACAAAAACTGAATTTCCAAATTATCATTATTGCTTTGGTAGTTATCTCAGATACTTCAATCCATTTTACGACCCTTTTTTATTTTTTTGTAAGAGTTGTTGCACTTCTTGAAAAACATTAATTTCTTTTGATATTGCATGGTCATCTATATTTTTCTTTATCAAATTATATTGATGCTGTGTTACTGCATCTTTTTACCATGAGTTTTCATTGGAATTTTTCTTATATTTTTTAAAATGGGTAACTTCCACAGAATTCAATGCAAATTTAAAGGGAAAATAACCCAAAGGAATGTCATTGTTTATTTTTTAATCTATGAAAATTATATTAACATATCCAAAATCTGTCCGCCCCATTTTAAGAAAAAAAATGGGAGTTAGGATCCTACCACCTTAAATGTCTAAAGTAAAGAGCTATACCAAAATGATATCTATATTTGCCTAACAAGAATTGAAAGAACGCCAGCTTTTTGTCACTCCTTTTTCAAATAAATAGCCATTGCTGTTTTTTGTACATTACTATACCTAACATGGTAAAATCTATTGAATTGATCAATACTGAAGATAAAAAAGTCATTAAAAATATAGCCTCTTACTGCGTTTGAAATTAGAACTAATATCATACAATTTTACATTTTCTATATTTATGCGAATATATATATGTATGATATATTACTGTTTCAATTGCTATCTCATAATAGATATTTGTAAGTTTCACTTTTTAAGAAATATTGTACTCTAAAAACATGTATGATTTAATTAATGAGTGTATAGTCAAAACTGTAAGTTCAATAATTGAGTTGAATGGAATTACAATATAATGTTCTATACATAAAAAAAAGAATAATTATGATCAGTCTACGTTATATTCTGATCTTCTCCATAATATTGTCAAATGTAATCATTTATTTGATATAATATCATACATTACTTATATTATGTATATCATTGTATTGTGTCACACTGTTTGCATTGTGCTATGTATGTCCTTGTGGCCTTTAAAGTCTTTTAGAATCTATCTATCTATCTATCTATATATCTATCTATCTATCTATCATTGTGTCATTTTCCTTATTTGCAAATTTTATGAATACCCGGTAGAGTAAATATAACAATTCACATTTGACGAAAAGTTAAGGATATTCCTCAGGAGTTTTACGAATAACAATTTCCTTACCTAAGGAAATTTATACAACTTAAGGAAATTCCTTTATAAGTTAAATTAAAGGAGCTTTATGAATACAGGCCCAGTTTTACACCGCGACAGACATCATAGAACGTAGAACGCTGGTTTTAAATTGTTTTCATGTAATACATTTATTCAAATTGATTACACAGAGTTATTGTACTCATCTCCTTTAAGATACAAAATGCTGCGTGATCATTTCCTCCTTTGTTGAAGGTGTTTTAAGCCCGCAAAGGCATTACCAAACACCCAGATAACAAATAAATAATAAGAGAATAACGTATATCATAAACCGAAAAAGTGTATTGACCATTGCATGCACGCAATGTTGTATGCGAGAATTTTGAAAATATTTCGGCCTGGCAGTCGCATTTAAAAGTAAAAAGTTGTAATTTATTAATACAGTACAACCTCTCCAGAGCGGCCCTCCTATAAGCAACTACCTCCCTTCAACAACAGCGTGATGTTTTCCCACTGCACGATTTAGCAACCTCTCTTGAGCAACAACCTCAGAACAACAACATAATCTTGCTACTACCAATGGGTGTTGCTTTAGAAAGGTTACACTGTAGTGGTAAATGTTAGAAAATTAAAAAGTGAATGGATAATAAATAGCACGTGATACATATCGGGTTGAATCAGCTGGTATATGAACATCAAAGAGAAACAAAATAATAAGAGATTTATATGGAGTATATGTATAGAGTTTTATACAGTTACGAGGACAAAACAATACGTGCATGCAAAATTAAACAAGGCATTTTGTAAATAATGACCTTTACACTTTCTTTAACATTATTCCTTGTCTTTTTATTTTACAATTAATTGTACATTAACGAAGAAAGAATCTCGTATCTTTAAAACATACTATTTTGGCACGGCTTGTCCTATCGCGAGTCTACTTTTTTTATACTTTTCTGTATTATATGACAAAATTCATTTGTACTAATATCTTGCACATAGCTGATGGTTAATGCAAACAATGGACAGCCCAATGGAATACTAAAAGCTAAACAATAAGGCAGGAATTATGGAATTGTATTCTGTTCTGTGTTCATACCTGACCATAATAGCAATCAAGTATTTATGATGTTTTGTCTACTAAAACAAATGATTTAGGGGTTTTTCTCCATTCTAAATATGGGGTTTGAGACCATTTGACCATACAATAAAAAGTGAAGGGGCTTTTGTCCTACGTTCATTCACCTTACTATGTAATTATAAGATGCTTACACGAGTAATTAACCACATTTTAACGCACACAGTATAACACATGAAAAATGAACAGAAACAATATACATTTGTATGTAGAATCTTAATTTAAGAAAGATGTAAATCAATGAGAACACTATAAGAATATTCAATGATTAAACAAGATGGTCAATTTGTTGTTGACGGTTAAGAATATTAATAAGGTGTTTTACTTTGCGTGATGTTTAATTTGCAAAGTTAAAAAACATAAACCCCTGTCACACTGGGCTGCGACTGTAAGCGACGCACTTGCGAACGGCATTCGCGAGATAGTTTCAAAACTGTCGCGAAAGTTCTCAATTTCTTCGCATGAGTCGCAGGCCTTCGTTTTCTTGTCTCTTGAATTTTCAACATGTTGAAAAAATTCGCGCGACAAAATTTCTCTCAATATATTCCCAAAATCGTCGCGGAGATCGCGAACCCATTTCAAACCGTTCACAATATAGTTTCCGCGAATTTAGACATGCGAGAAATTTGAGAACCTTTGTGAGTTGATTGCGACCTAATAAACTAAAATGCGACTGATTTCAGACAAGAAAAAAATTCCGACGATCCGGGCCCCGACAGTCCTATGACCTCGTGAAGAGCGAAATAATTGCGATATATTTGGCAATAAATTAAATATAAACTGCAATGCATCTGCGACATTCCGCGCCTAAATTGCGACAGAATAATTTGTAGGATTGTGTTTGTTGAGTTACGCGCGAATGTCTCATTTTATTCGCAATATCGCATTTATGTCGCAATTTGTTTTCAATTACATCATTTTGACCATGTGACACATTAGTATATATTGTTTTCGCCAACGGCTCGCGCTCATTGTTAAAACTGATATCAATTTTCAATATGCCACGCCGATGTAAAAAAGGCAAATCTCTCCCTGTCCCAAACGCCCTCTCCAAAGAAACCTAACCTGTCTCAGAATATGCCGTGCCAGATCCGGAGCCAGCATGATAAAGGAGAAGAAGCATTTATAGTTTTACATAATACACACTGCCTAATTTCGGCAGAGCTACCATCGATGTTGCCACAGCTGTGATGGAAGTTCCAAGTGGTGCTGCTCAGAGAAACACAGTGCCGCCCCCTCCCACCCCTCATCTGTTGTTAGAAATTTGAAGACTGTTTCGTGATAGTGATCGTATTTGGCCTGGCATACCTCTCGCACAACTATGGTGACGGTGTTATGGGCCAACCGGAACCCATAGAACAGCGACATGTACGAATCCCCGATGGCAAGGTACTGAGCGTGATGGCAAGCTTCAATCCAGTGGATAGAGGTTTTCTGAAGGTTTCTCTTGAAGCCAATTGCACAAATCTTCCACCATTTTTTAAGAACTCTGGGTCAATCCTAACAAAGTTCCTGAAGGAAAGACGTTTCATCACTTTCTCTGAGGTGTTTCATAAGCTTCTCATACATCTCATTAAAAGTCATTCTCTCACCCATACACTCCTCCGTTTTCTTGACCTTCTTTTTTCTCCGTTCTCTGGCTTTGATCGTAGCTTTTTGGACAGAAGACGTACTGTAGACTTTAGCATAGCACTGTCGTTTTCAACCAAGAGTTGATCCATCTTAAATGACGTCTGTCGTTTAACGGCTTAATAATTGCTCAAATTCGAGTATGTTGCATTTTTATTTTTTATTTCTTAATTGCTTTTCATAATTGTCGTGCGATTTTCGAATGAATGTCGCGCGAATTTTGCAAACACAAAAACGTCGCAATTATGTCACACAGATGATGAAAAGGTATCGTGCGATATTCTCGTGACATGTTTGAGAACTTCAGCAGATATTCGCGGGAAGTGCGTGCGACATTCGCGTAACATTCGGGCGAAATACTCATTCATGTCGTTGGTATAAAGACGTGAAACCCGAGCGAGTTTTGTCGCTTAAATTCGCAGAATGTGCCGCAAATTTGTGTCTCCAACAGTTCTCCAGGTGTCGCAGTTCAGTGTGACACTACCTATAGCATGATTACGAGTATACTTAGACGTCAATCGCAATATCTTTAAAGCATTGCGCTTAAAGTTTTTTCAAGAAAAAGTTAACAAAATGCGCCTTAACTTCTGTCTTCACATAAAAAAGGTGAACTGCTACATATTTTTACATTAATTCGAAGAAATTAAGGCAACATCACCAAAAAGATTAAGGTTTATCGCTTTAAATTTGTCGACATGTATACATATTTTCTCCAGTTGGTGTCCCTTTGAGGCCTCCGTAAAATCGTTATGCGATGGTGCATTTATTCTTCCGTAAAAACATTTTAAAAAACAAGAAACATATACCTTTCCAGTCTTACTATTCTATAGAAACTTTAATGATTTTGGCTATAAATCGTACTTATCCTCAGTAAATATTAAAAAGTTTAGATTTGCTTTAACACGCTTAAGAGTTGCTTCACATAGACTCGAAATTGAGTCTGGTAGATGGAAACAACCTGCCACTCCTTTTAATGAACGTCGTTGTAAAATCTGTAATATACTTGAATACGAGCATCATTTTATGATTGAATGCAAACTTTATAAAAATATACGTCATAAATATACCAAACCTTATTTTTACCAGAATGCTAGCTTATTTAAAACTGTACAATTATTTGAAAGCAATAATGTTGAGGAAATTCGAAATTTAGCTATGTATGTTTACCATTCTTTCTTACTTAGAACCGATTACTTGAAAGAAAATTAATCTTAATTGAGTCCTTGTTATTTTATATATACAGTACATATTTGATTCTAATATGGAACTATCTTGTACAAGTGCGAACGTTTATACATATCAGATCAGCCAAATAATGTTGTTAGTATTGGAAATTATAATTCAGTGAAACGTTATTGTTCTTTTTGCTTGTTGATTTGTTGTTATTATGCTAAGTATGTTTAATCCTACGGTTGTATCTAATGATTATTCTTTATAAGCAGGGTTGGTTAAATGTTTGCCTGCATTTATAAACATAATTTAATGGATTTTGTGTGTGTGTTTGTGTTTGATTTTTTGTCTTTTTTGTTTGTTTTTCTATTATCTACTTGTCATCAATTAAATGTAGTCTAAAGGGCGTGATACAGCCCTTACATCATTAAATTTTATTTGTTATTAGTAATGTTTGCTTAGTAATCTATTGGATTATTCTAATACACTGGTAACAAATTATATCTATCTATCTATCAATCATCTTGAACCTATTATAATATCCATTATATCCATATTTGTTCCGTGATCATTTCTGATCAAAACAAATATGTTGGCTTTATATATGTTATAATCTTAATAAACTTTGAAACTTTGTATATGTAATGTATAATATATATTATGTACAAGTAGTGCGTAGTTCGTGTATGAAATATAGCTAAATTCAGTTGTTGCACAATGCAGCTTACAGTAACCCTATGGTCAGAAAATGTTCACATTTCTAGCATTATTTGGCCAATTAAAAAGGTTTTAGTGATTTGTACTCTTTTTGTGTGTGACAAAGTATACGACATTGAACTTATCTTGACTATTTTTACCTTTATTTTATATTTATATAGAAACATATCGTTACGTACATGTAACTATAATTTCTGAGGTTTAGTAGAAATAAAATGATTCGCTTTTCACTTGTTGTTCATTGCTGACTTTCTCTGTCTTAAGGATTTCAATCTCTAATTCGAAACCTCGATTTTGAAGAGTACTCGATTTCATGAATTTTACTGACATATTGACATATTCCTGAGGGTCATGGGTTCAAACCCCACTGGGACCAATCTGTTTTCTTTTTTTTCGTTTTTAGGTAATGTTTCGTATTAAGAACATGAATTTATACAGTAATATTAAAGAAAATATTTATTCCAAATTTTTTTGTCTAGTTCATTGGAATTTATACATAATTAATTAACGAAAATCAAGTAACTATGGATTTCTGACACATTTTTTTTCAAAACTGGACGGTGAAACTTTTTAAAATTTGGTGTAAATATAATACACACATAGTAGTTAATTTTGAGAAAATTTCAGCTGCTGCCCTGCTTTAGTTTTTATTTTAATGATATTTATCAATTTGTTACTTTTTGGTAAAAGGCTAAAATCTTGACCAAATCTTAAAGGGGCTGAGTTACATTTTTCTACAACATAGTATTTCCAAACCTCGTATTAACAATTTGAATTGACTAAATATTGGTTACCCTTAGACTTATACACATTCTTGCATTTATTGTATCATCTGTTAGAGAGATAGGCCAATTTTCATAAAGGTGACTTCATTTGATTTTGAGGTACTACTTTACGTTAGGGGTAGAGGAACAAAAATGGTTGTAACTCTCTTAACTGACGGTAAAAGTTTTTAAAAATTCACCCGTAATTGTCTTAATGGATATATAAAAGAATGACAATATTTAAAATACGATCCTTAACACTTCGCATTAGACTTCGAAAACCTTAACTTTTTACCGTTTAATAAAAGTGTCTTTAAGACAAGATAAAACAGTTCCTTAATTTGGCAATTATTCAAACTGAGTGAAAAGTAAGTCGATGTATGCGTTGGACGTAAGTCCTTTAAGCTTGGAATAAGAATAAGAGTATACATAATAGCTAAGCCAGATTGTTTTACGAGATCCTGCAATAGGTATGACCTTTTGCATATAGATAATTATATCGGCGTTCCTTTAAACTTTCAACTTAGATGTCCGTCAATAAACTGGTAGGATTCGAACCATACACCTTCCTTTCTAAAGGTGAATAGTCTACCACCGGGCAATCACTCCTCGTTACTCTACCTCTTGGCCATCACACCCCGTTCTGTCAACACACACACACATGCACACACTGGCAACGGCGATATATAATACATGCCAAGATAGAAAATAAGATCCTCAATCAAAACGAGCAAAATTAATGTGATTAACTTATGGGAATATACTATACATTAACATGAACAAATGAACAGTCATTTGGGAGCGTAGCGGTAACGATAATTCAACATTATAGAGATTGATAAAGGAGTGCGACATTTAGCGTTGATGTTGCGACAAATAGCGTCTGTACTATTTGTTGCGACTTTTGGCGTTACATATGCGACATATAGTGTCAGGAGGTTTTACGATATTTAGCGTTGGTTGCGACATTTAGCGTCAGCCTTGCGACATATAATGTCAAATGCGACATTTAGCGTCGATGCGACATTTAACGTTGCTACAGTCGTGTCTTCGCCTTCCGATAGACATGCGCAGAACCATTACACATATTATTGAATTGCAAAACTACTACACGATGGTTCTGCGCATGTCTACCGGAAGGCGAAGACACGACGACACGAAACATTACAGATTAGCGTGTGTTTGTGTCTTCGTCCTTCGGGGCGAAGCACGATGACAGAAAGACACGATAATTAGCCTATTGTCGGGCCTTCGCCTTCAGTGTAGCAATACCACGTGACTCTGACATCATTAAATGCATCAAATCCAAGACGAAATTGTAAACATTTGCTCAGCTTAGAAAACGAAAATAACCGTAAGTATTTTATTTCTTCACCGAATCTTATGAAACATACGCCAGTCTAAGCGGTGAAATATAAGCTTTCCACGAACTATAGGATCCTCATCAGTAGCTAAGCCGTTTTTTCTAGCACCCTGTGAAACCTTGAAATTCGTTTGTATTTGAGCAGACTATGTACAGTCCCAAGCCATCTTGTTTTCCTTGTATTATCTACTCTATGCATAATTGAAGGGTCAAGTTTACATCAACCGGGAACACCGGAGTCTGTTTTGTACCAAATAAATACATATTCAATTTTGTAACAATGTATGGCATTAATCTGACATTAATCCTTCAGTTTAGTAAATATGGCACCAGTTCCAAGACAAAATTTCAGGCTACAGTTCAAAACTGTTTTTAGATTTAGATCTAAACTTTGTCTGTGTAGGCACCGCCCGAACAAACACATTCACCTTAAATCCATTTACTTCAGACGTCTATGCGGAATATTTAATCGAAAGAAGACACAATCTTCATTCTTTATGGCACCAAATATTGCGTGCTTTCGAATCTCCTACCACGTAGATCTTCTATGAGACTTTTGAAACAACAGAGATGTGTTAAAACGTATTGTTTAATTCCTTTTATATTTTCATAACAAATGTATTAATATTTATGAATAAATATTTAACTTTAGCATTAATTTGTCAATAGGCTATCTTGCTGTATTTCTCTGCATTTACTGTCTGTCCGCCTGGTACTAGCAGCATGCCTCGGTGTCCATACAAACACAAACATATGTTTTCCGCCAGATTTGGACACTCTGCTGGCCTTCTTCAGAGGATCTCAGGATGTTTATCACACGGACGATTCAGCCTTTATTTGAATACATGATTTTGATATTTCCAATTGATAAAGCGCCGATCCTCTGCTAGCAATTCTCTAACACCTTGCTAAAACGTTGACTTTAGTTTCGCTGGTCGCCTGTAGCGCGTTTCATCTTCTACAGATTCACGACAGTCTTTAAATTAATAATATTATCTAAGCACTAATGTTCCTTCAAAGTTCAGGCATCTTGTAACATACTGCAGATTTGCTAGTGTGTTTTCCTAAGGCCTGACAGAACTGGATCGTCGTATCCAACTTGACGTCTCCTTTCAACGTCATCTTTTTGGCTTGGAGCTACGGCTCCAAGCCTATGTATTGTTTTCGGTTACGTTTGTTCCCTAGATGCTGGTAGATGCAATGCGAAAGCTGGGTACAAGTGCACAAAAATGTTAAGAGTCCGGCGATTGGTTGAGAGCTATATGTTAACAGTCCGGTGATTGGTTTACGCTTACTGTGTGAATCGGTATCACATGACTTGAGTGTACCAACTTCACTGTGCTAGTCTATTATGAAATCAGGGTGTTTCACTAAAGATCGGTTTGTTCTATTAACATTAATTACACGTTAAGGTACACATTTTAAAACTGTCTATTTTTTCTGTTACTATGTACAATATATTTAAATCAATTATTTTAATCATTACTGGAAGACATATTAGCAAGGACTTATATACATGTATGTATATAAGTCCTTGATATTAGCGGAGGATTGTTCAAGAGAATTTAAGGAAGCCCCTTCTATAATGAAACCTGCGAAACGCTATTGCCGCCAATAATTTTGTCACGTGATCTTAATGTACACATTTGCGATTTCACTGTAAAATCGGGGTGTTTCACTATAAATCGGCATGTTCCATCAACCGTTAAGGCACGAAAAGATAAGATATATTAACGCAGTCTCAATTATTTTTACTTTACTAGCTCTTTGTTTAATTATCAACATAATTGCTGAAGGTAATAAGCGGAGGATTAATTAATTAATGAAATACACCCCTACTATAATTTTACATGCGAAACGCTTTCTCTGATGCAATTTAAAACTTGTGTACAGTACGATGAATTATAGGAAAATCTATAAATAGAAAAATATACCGATGTTTCAGACTACCTGTTGACTTTGAAAGAGGACAATTCCATAACTAAAATGGTCAACAAGACGAAATAAAATGAACCAATTTAGTTATGGTATCAGAACTAACTTTTATCAGCAACAACCAGCCAAGCCTTTCCTTTTTAAAAGGAAACTTTATTTAAGTTTATGTCTTGTAACGGCGTCACCAAACTTGTTATTTCTCGCTCAAAAAAGAATGCTTTTCCGTTGATTTTTACAAGAGATGACATCATAGCATCGGGTTTAAGACAGACGTAAGTTTGCGCTTAATTCACCATTTTTAACTGTTTTTTTAAACGTTTTACATCAACACATATTATTTAAATGACTCGTGCGCCGCATAGCGCTACTAGTTGTCATGGAAGCATTAATATGACTTTTGTGGACTTCAAAGCGAAACCAAGCCTAAAATTGGAAAACCACGAAATAGTATATGAATAGTAGCTTGTCAAATTTATAGCATGCGAAGTATCATTCAGTTATCATAAAGGACTTCGGAGTTATGAGAAAAGTCTACATACTTAATGGACAACCCTCGTATAATTATGTAAAACAATATTATAATGGATACTTGCAAGAAGAACTTGGGTCATAAAATGACCACTTTAGGTACTAGCCGGAAAAATCATAGCTTATGAATAATAAATCACTTCCACCCAACAATTGTACGACAAATTCCAAAGATTTTTCGATATTTTATTGAAACGTACGGGCATGCACACTTCAAAGAAGAGGTTAATTTCAAATTTGCTGATTGTTGACATACTTCTCCGACGACTACATGACATTTCCATGACTAAATGTATATATCACAAATATATATTTGTGTGATTTTATTTTTAATAGGATGACTTTTTGGCTGAAACTTTCTTAATCGGATTCTTTTACAAGCTTCTAATTTATCATCATTTTGCCTTGATTCTAGATGCACAAAGTTATAGGATATGCCCCTTTAACCCCCTTTTTGAAAATCATATTTTTTGTTTTTGATGAGTTTACACTCAATATCCACTTGACACAGTAGTCTGACTGAAATGACAATATCGTCCACGGAAAGAATAAGAAATGTTTTAAACATGTTGACATCTATTCCTTCCATAATACAAATAAGCAACAAGTCTTGAAGATGATTTAAAAACATAGAAAAGACAAAAGGTGATAAACATTCACCCTGCCGTACACCTAATGAACATGTAAAACATCACTCAACTGATACGCGCACCAAAGTTGTTTCCCTTGATTTAACAAATGACACAATCATCCCGTGTAATACAA
This sequence comes from Lutraria lutraria, assembly GCA_964023205.1. NCBI lineage: Eukaryota > Metazoa > Mollusca > Bivalvia > Venerida > Mactridae > Lutraria > Lutraria lutraria. The sequence continues at coordinate 6,074,928 of OZ026850.1, forward strand.
AAATATTATCTGTAAGTGTTACATCTTTATATGAATGCATATGCATCGTTCCGTTGTTACCGGAGAAAAAACACCAACAATTAATTGCTAATTAAATCAACTAGACCAACATACGTTGACACGTTGTTTATTTTCAGTAATTTAAATTTGTAAGTCTAAAACTTGTATATAGTATCTGCATATATGTAAACGGCGGCATATCTTAGAAGTTCCCTAGTGATATTTGAAGTCAAGAACGGTAATATACGCTCTCTAAAACTCTAACTGCGCGATATATTTTAGCAGCACCCTTTTAGAGAAGCCAACATATGTTTTTGAGAGGTTGTCGCTCTAGAGAGGTTAAGTTAATAATTAAATCGTTCATTTTGGGAAAACTCATGCTGTTATATTAGGGAGGTTGTTGCTCTGGAGTGGTTGTACTGTGGAATATCATTTAAACCATACACGTTAATATGTGTGTACTTGAAGTCCATAGTAGATTTTATATTAATTTATTGAAGTTATAATTCAAAACGCTGTTTAATTATTATAATTATGCCAAACTGTTCCTACAATAATACATTTATTCATTGGAAGTAACAATAGAAAGTACTATTTGTTTCATTTAGTATGATAAAGTTGCGAAGGCGTACTCGAAATCGAAAGTAGTAACTCTATTAATTAGTGAATTTCGCGAGTGTAAAAACAATAAACACCAATAAATTATTGCTGCATTGGTTTACTATACTTAACACTATTAATAACAATAAAAACCCAAAGAGGTGAAAGAGTAAATTAATTACCGTTCTGTAGTCCTCGCTAACAACCCGTCTATTTCCCAGTTGTACGTCAAATGATTGGAAAATTATATAAATTCTTTACACAAAAATAATTATTCATGCGGAACATTGACGCTATTTTCCTATGAAAAGATAACTCCTGTCGTTATTAATTTTTTACCTGTGTGCTAAACTAGTTGCTTCCCTTTACGCCGAAAAAAACCTAATAAGTGGTCAGTATTGATTTGAGCAAGTTAACCTTATCGAATATGGATTATTTAGCGTTAAACCGAGATCTATATCTCCTGGTCGTTTTTGTGCGATCCGAGTTTAGGGAATTTGAGAGTATTATTTTTCTCACGAGGGGGAAGGATCGTGGTCTTCAACACAATAATTAAAAGAAAAAGGTCATATTTTTGTTTTTTGAAATACATAATTCCATATTTTAATGTTGATCTTTAAATGAATATTGATGTGAATAACATTGACAAACCAGCAGTAAACTGATGTTGTTTGATTCCAATTTAATGACTTTATATAAGATCAAGGAAAGTACATATTAGATGAAATATTACAGCAGTAATATATTTTTATTTTTCGGAATCAAACACCTTACAGAACACAGTTCTATACGTGTATATATATTCATTTCACACAGGGATATAATATTATAGCATCCCTGTTTCACACTACTAAAGGAAATAATTATATGAACGTATAATTCAAAAATTCAATCGTTCGGCAAAAAAATATGTTGAGTTTTTCCACGGGCACGGTTAATTTTTCAACTAAGTTCACATTTCTAAAAAATGCATGTTTTTACACAGTTCGGGACAAGTCAAACTGACATTGTCATTCTTATTGCCCGACCAGATCCAAGTCGTTGTTGGGACACGATCTCTAATGACTATGCTAAGTAAGGCAAACAAGATATTGGAAACCCTGAAAATATAAATTTTTCAATTATATCAGTATTCAATATAATTTGTTGTATGTGCTATGAAAACAACAAACGTTTTTCATAAACTAATTATCACTATAATTTTTTTAACCAGACACTAAGCTGACCGTGACCAGACATGATTAGGCAGATAAGGGGCAATTAAACAATTAAGAGAATAGACCCCCTGTTGCTTTTGGGGTCACTTAAATAGGAGCTGTTCAATGTCTTTAAATTTAGATATTTATTGGTTACTGTCCTAGTAGAACTATATAAGTAAAACTTTTGGGACTTTTAAAAGTTAAAACGGCACGTTCAATAATAATATTGATAATAATAAATTGACATTTAATTTGAAATGGCGTATATCAAACATTGCATGTCAATTTTAACACCCGGCCGATACTGCACGAATGAGCAATATCCCTTTAACAGGTCGATAAAATCAATAAACATTACGTAACATCCTGTTAATTGTATATCATCAGTCATAAAAGTGGTCAGAGGCTTTAGCCATATCGGTATCAGATAATAAAACGTATCCACACGAATGCATTTTCTTAATATTCTTTTCAATCAAAAAGTACATAATTATAGAAATATAGCACGGTATTTTTTCAATGAAATTGCAAAGAAATAAGAAAAAGCATTTGACATTTTTACTAGATGAGACTAAAAAGGCTTTGTGTAAAATATTGTTGTACATCGATATTAGTTCAAATAAAATATATTTCTTATATTTAATTATCAATTTATCTATTGTTTTGAATTACTAGATTCAAAATCAATTGGGCTTTAAAGAATAATTGGAATATTCTTCTGAGTTTATAAAATCACTTAATCTATGTTTCTGACCCAGCAAGCTCACGACTGGAAAGTTGAAACAAATCCTAGTTTTATAAAGTGTGATAAATAACAAGGACTTATACATACATATTTTCTGAAGATAATCCTTTTTACAGAATATGCTTCCGGTAAAACATGCTCGAGAAAATCATTTAATTTCACCTTCATCAGGTGGTTATCTCAATAAAATTGTCGGCCTTCATTCATTAATTTGTAACAAATATACAGTTTTTTATATTCACAGGGTGACCGTAAAGTAGCCATGGTTATATTTTGAGTTTTTGGACACGTTTATATAAACCTGATTAAGAAAATAAATATGTATCGAGTTATTGAATTATCGAACAGTTTGCTAAAAATTAGCATTTTTTTGTAACATGGTAAAAATATACCGACTTAAATTATACACCTGCTAAAGCAATTTAATAATTAGTCACGTGTTAAATGTATGAAAGGTCATAATAACAACAACTAATTCGGTAGTTGCTACATCGACTACTGTACATGTACAATGTACTGTACTTATTAGAATATTGATACGGAAACGCGCGCTTGAACGCGAATATCTCCATTTTCAAACTAAATTGGAAGCAATTTCCATATTTTCAAATTTCTTAAAAAATATATTGTAATAAAGCTTGGACACCACAGAATACTTCACGAGGTTATAAAAAAATGTCATTTTAGTAAAAAACAACTTTATGGCCTGTCAAAAACGAGGTTTAGGAGTATTTTGACAGTTTTCATATAGAATTATGAACAAACGATAGTCACTAACTTCAAACGAAAATGGAAGCAATAAGTTCACATACCACATTAATAAAAATTATATTGAAATAAAGTGCACAGAATGAAGATTACTTCACGAGGTTATAAAATTTTCTCATTTAACAAGTTATTAGTGTTAAACCATACAGCTCCTATTTAAATCTATAGTAAATCAGTTTATCGATAAACGTTATCGGGGTGATCGATAAGACGTTTTCAAGGGAGACAATTTTGCCGATAAGACCGGCCAAGTTACAGAAATGTTCCGCATGCGACTACACCGTCAGCAGAGCTATTCAAAAAGTGACTTTTAGAACTTTTAGAATAACTTTCACGTGAATATATAGCACGAACATTTCTAGGGATTACTATATGTCGATACTTTCATTGTATTAAGGCCAAATAATTATTTTTAGAGCTTCCACTTTTCAACAGAACAGACACTTTCATATATTCATAGGCCTCGTTTCATCAATATATTCTTATTTTACGTAAGATTCTTTCCTTCAAAGACACTTACGACAAAAGTTACGAAATTCTTAAACCGTTTTATCAACTGTTCTTATCTAAATGTGTAAAAACCGCGACACAGTCTACTCGGGTAAAGTGTATTCACCGGCCCTAGCTATGTAAATAAGAAAATACAATTGATTCTATACATATGTTATACATAGAGTTTTATTTTATTTCTCAACCGATTTTTGTAAAGTATATACCAAATTAAAGATGAAGCTCTCATCTTTCAGAAAATGTAAACTATAAATATCTTAACGGGAAATATGTTTTTAAACAATGTGAATATTGCATCATGATAAATGTACGTGTTTTTGAGTCGCTCAAACTTGCACAAAGAATTACTTTATTCGCACGCCTATGTATGTTGGACAACCCAACCATACCGTTTATGATTAATTCTAGTCAGATCAAATTGTTATCGTTTGAGTCGTAAGAGTTCACAGTAAGATTCGAAGAAGAACAGTTAATAAATACAAAAACTCCAAATGCATTTAATATATAATTAGCTTTATTTTTCAATTTTTATCATGAAAAATATGTTTTATGGCTATTTATTAAACGCACATACGATCGGTTAAGAGAAATGCCAAAAAGATTTCTTTTGAAGACAAAAATGTGTTCACGGTCTTAAAATAAGTTTTAAAAATATCAGATTGCCAACAAGTTATAACATCAGTGATACGCACATACGCACGTGCGTAACGTTAATTGGAAAAGTGAACAATAAAAAAAATGCGATCGAAAGCTAATATTATGTCTAATAATCGTTAATCACGGTGTTTGAAATAAAATGCATGATTCAAATAGTTACTATTTCACAGTGCTTCTAATCCCTGCAAGTACAACTGAAAGTTCACCATTTGAGTTTTAATTTAAACTAGAAATGTGTCCGTCTGTCTGACACGAATGCCTCCCGAGAGCTAAGTCAAAAAGGGACCATAAAAATTATATAACTCCTGTTTGGATTTTATGTGAAATCGAACTTGACCTGTATTTAATATTGTATCCCTTCATTTAAAATGTGAAACCAATCCTTGACATAGTTCTTGAGTGATATTTCACTCTAGGATATATTTTATTTAATATTTCTAAGGACAACAATGTTAACTTTAAAATTCTATGCTAAATTTTCGGGCCTTAACATAAATATGGAGAAGACTAAGGTGATTTGGTTTGGCTCACTTAAAAATTCTAACACTACTTTATGTCCCGAATACAGTTAAGACTGGAACAATGAAGTATTTTCTGTGTTAGGTGTGACATTCTCAACTGATTTAAACTTATTAGTAGATTTAAATTATGACTCTAAAATAAAAGAAATTAAGAAATTATTTGCAAACTGGTCAAAAAGAATACTCTCTCCCATTGGTAAATTAGTTGTGATAAAATCTCTTGCCCTTGCAAAATTGAATCATCTTATTTTGAGTATCCCAAGTCCATCTCAGGTTAAAATAAACCAGATACAAAATCTATTTTTAAGTTCCTTTGGAACAACGGTAGGGATAAAATAAAAAGAAACATTATAACACAAGAATATAGGTTTGGTGGATTAAAAATGATTGATCTTAACTGTTTTATTTGTAGTTTAAAAGGCACATGGCTTAGAAGATTACTTTTTTCTAACAATAAATATAGCCAATTGGTTGAAATTATTTGTCCTTTTATAACTCAAATGTATAAGTTTGGCACTGACTACATAAAAACAAAATTGAACTTAGACATTAATTCATTTTGGAAAGATGTTATGTATAGTTATTTTACTCTGTCTATGAATTCCAAACTAAGTAATACTAAACTGTACTATTCAGTTAACTTATATATGGGCATAATCCAAGTATTAAGATAGGAAATTCTAGTATCTGTTTAAATAGATGGACTGATGGAAGTTAATTCTGTTTGTAGGGGATCTCCTTAACCAAGAGGGTGAATTTTACTCTTATAATGAAGTTTCTGCAATATATAATATTAGAACTAATTTTTTAGAATTCAGAGGAATTTTAGCCTCAGTTAGAAAATGTTTGGAAAGAGAAAATGTTCTAGATCTACCAAAACAAATTAAATACAATGTGACTATCCCCCACACACTACTGATAATAAATAAGGATAATAAAGGCTGTCGTTCAATTTATAAAGAAATGCAAAGAAAATGTCAGTATCCAAACTCATTACAGAAATGGAAATATGAAATAAGAGACACAATAGAAACTGTTGTTTTTTTAAATAAATAAATCTATGATATCGCTTATAAATATACAAACGACCAAAAACTATCATGGTTACAATACAGAATAAACCATAGACTTCTTGCAACAAACCATTTGCTTAAGAAATTGAATATTATAAATGAAGATTACTGTTCTTTTTGTCATAATGAGAAAGAAACCCTGTCCCACTTATTTTTTAAATGTGAACAAACAAAACAATTTTGGCAACAGCTACAATCCTATATAAGAGACAGGTGTAACTTGAATTTTCAAAGCTGGAGCATGTCTGATATATTATTTGGTAATACTCATCTTGATGATGTTATAAATAAAATACTACTACTTGGTAAATATTATATATATTGTTGTAGATTGAAACAGTTAAGGCCTGGTATTGTAACTTTTAAACAGCAAGTTTGTGCCAACTATAAAATTGAAGAACACACGTGTAAAAAATATTTTAAGTTGGATAAATTTGAAAAATCATGGGAAAAGTTCATTAATTTAGTGATTCCAGAGTAGTTGACTTAGTAAAGAGTAAAATGAACCTATTCTTTCATTGTAAAAAGTTAATCCTTGACAGTTACATACATCGGGACATTCAGCGGGGCCGTAAAGATTCCACCAACAGAAACAGTATATTCTCAATTTATTTATTTAAAATATCATCCTTAAACGAGAACCCTAGCAGTTTAGCTTCTTTGACCTTTTATTTTAAATTTACCCCCCTATCCCCTGACCCCATACACTCTTAGTTACTAAACCCTGAGCTCTCCTGAGTACAAATTAATGCTGTCTATTTTTTTAAATGAACTTTCTCAGGTGAGCAACAACAGATACACTATTACCTCCCCCCCCATTGTTACCCCCACAATCTTAATATGCTATAATCAGAAGTCTATAGAAAACATCGCAATACGTACTTTGTATATACTACATGAAATGTCTTGTTCTATATCTTTGTAAGACATTGTAAATAAATGGGTAACCTATGGCTATCGAACCGCGTGAAATGAATACACTTACATGTTCGTACATTGTGTTTTATTATACCTCAATTTAATTTACAATGTTAATCTTCCATAGGACACCGTGACATATACGTACTATCAGACACAGCGGGAAAAAAATTACTGTCAGAAAAATACTGTCTCCCGCTACCATGGATACAGAATGTTCGAAAATTATACTGTACTGTTCGCACATGCGCAATATTTATTTTATCATTTCCGTTGTAAACAGAAAATTTACAAAAGACATATAAATTTTCGAACTGTGTTATTTCTTCATTAGTCAACGTTTCGGCGCAACCGCCTAAAATGTTATCAAGACATAAAATAAAAGACAACAATTAGATAACAAAATAACGGACGTTACGTCATAATAAATGTCATATCAAGCGTAACGTAAAAAGGCGGGAATGCAGTCAGTATTTTTATATCGTTGTAAACAGACAAATAAAGATTGAATTAAGTTGCTCATGGTTTGAATAGTTTGTCGGTATAATGAAATAAATACATGTCTGACCGAGTGACAGTAAAATTGTCAACTTTCGGAAATACTGTCAACCTCGGCTTCGCCTCGGTTCACAGCATTTCCTCAAGTTGTCAATTTTACTGTAATATTTATATAATTCTAAAATTTTACAAGTTAATTTATCCAGATTTATTATTCTGTTACCATCATATGAAGCCTCTGCAGCTAGCAAAGAAATTTTACTTTCACTGTTACCTTTTACAACCTTATATTTCTTCAAAATCTTTGAAGCCATTTTTTTCTTGAAAATTCATTTTATTCACATAGTGTGGCGAACATGGAATTCTATCAATACGTTTTAAACGATCCATCACATTCTGTTCCTCTCTTTGTCTGTTTCTTTTTATTTTAAAATTGTGCATACCACCAGGCCTATTAAATTTCACTGCTGATGATTTTTTTCCTTTATTCGTAATAGCACCCATCATTAATCAGAACAATATCCACTAAAATACAGTAAATTCTCAATCTGACACTAAAATATGTCTATCACTATATTAAGATTGTTTGTATAGTCAGTGCTCACTAAAACTTTTACATTAATCCTTCTTATTTCACAAAGATTAAGAGTGATTCATTAATGGCAATGAAATTCATCCATAACACCATGTGCCTTTCATTTATAAACAAACTGTCTTAGAAAAGTTAATTTACGTAATTTATAAGAATTACAATATTTTTCAAAATGTATAATGACACTCACCTTTATTGATAAATGGAAGAAGTTTTTTATTCATCACATCATGTTGTTTTGTACAATTAAAAAAATATTAATATGAATATCTATAAATATTTGGCTAAAGTGAAAGTAAACATAAACTTAGAATTTACCTCGTGATCTTGAACAATTTGTAAACCATGATCCAACCTCCCGATCTCGACATATACTAAATAAAAAATGTTTAGAAACACCACAGTAATAATGTATAAAATGCATTTAAAGAATATAGTATTAACATACCCGATCAAAGCAACATGTACTTACAATAGTAATGAAAAGTAATAATGTTCCAATTCGATCATTCTTTCGTCCGCCATACTGATTTATAACTTGAGAACATATTCTACGATGGCGCCGATATTGACATTGGGACTGGGACCGTTCACATTACATGGTTAAAAAAATAAAGAACAAATCTACAGCAGTTCGTAGCAATACAACGCATAAAGAGGGAGTTCATTCAATGATTATTAGGGGTTTTAATTTTCATAGAAGTCATATTTAATCGAGCAAAATTGCATTGGAAATCGATTAAATTATTAACAAAACAAACACTACGACCAACAAGCACACCAACGGAAGTAGCTTGAAAAAAGTAGTTTATACCATCCAATGACGCAATGTACACAATAATTTATTTCCGGGTTTAACATTCGCTGTTTTGCGTGCTTTACATGAAAAAACCGCACCAAAAATGTACGTTTACCAAATAATTGATATTTTTTATTGCATTTTTAACCGGACTTCGTGAAAGATTCAGTTTGCTCGCTTTAAACCAAGTTTAAATACAAGTCGTCTGCCGGTCCTTTTTTTGCCCCGCTAATCTGACTCCATGTGTAAACACGAATATCGCGATGTTACCAAAATATAAACGCCCACTACTGATGATTTACTGGTAAATTCCCGGAATTTTTATCACTTGCATACAAAACATCTCGTATATTTTGCTAACGTACATAGAACTCTGATGTTAATTTATTTTACCTCCATTTCGCTCTATTCACAAACAGTAACGAATTAAACCCTATACTTCCTCTCCAATTTACATATGTGCGTCTTTTGCAATGAAATATTACACTAATTAGACAGGTCATGACGTCATAAACGAATGATAAATAAATGGAATCAATTTCAGCGGGAAAATAGAGTGGTGCAATAAATATTTAGACATTTATTTACGTGTACTGTACACCGGCTGCATGGAGTTGTCTCCCGCTACGATCTTCATATATGTACCGATATTGACACGAAATGACTTAAAACAATGACATTTCGACAGTGATCATGTTGTAAAAATATTATGTGAGTGAGTGAATATGGTTAATATAATTGTGTGTATATTCGTGGAAATTTCTTCATTTAAATAAAGTTTATGTAGTACACCGGCACCGTGGGGACCCATCGTACATACCTGTCTGGAATGTGTGTACTTCTTTCGATCAGATTCACGTAAGAGTAAATTTGTTTGAATTCCTTTTAGAGACTTTCGCTGTTTATTTGTTGGTTTGATCTGGGGCCATTATAATGGTCCCAGGTTTGAGGAAGACAAAAAAAATAAGTTCGTAATACCAGATTTATTCCTCTCTTGAGTTGACCAACTGTTCAGTGAGTTCAAAGTAAAAAGTAAAACATGGCAGCCTGTATTGATTTTTTGTAGCCTATCTATTGATATTTTTACTGTTCATTCAACAGCCTATATGAAGTACATGATCAGCTGAGTTATCAATTTTACTTAATAAATAATACATAATGTAAATATAAATTCATACAGGAACTGATGGGTCAGGATGTCAATGTCCTAATGGTGTCATAAGTATGTGCCATAATTTTTTTTTATAAACATGGTTACAATGAAGGTGGTGTGTAATTGTATACAAGGTTTAACATGTACCTAAAAGAAAGAAAATTTCAAAATGAATTTTAAGTAAATAATGTACAGTCAGAGTGTACATATTTTAAATGCATAATGATAACTAAGTTATTGCAATTAGTTCATAGATTTGTAACACATTGTTCACAACTTAACACATTAATATAATTTTGAAATATTCATGATTGTGTTGTATTGATGGAGCATTTGGTCTGATAAAATCTGTAATGGAGGTTGGCTGCATGAAAACTAACTGTTCTTGCTGAAGTGGTCAACAAGTCTGGTAAAACATACAAAGCTATTCCATTCCAAGATACAAATGGAGAACAAAATTGGGTTTGGTGAATATTTATTTTCATCATAGTCATATAAGCATCTTTAATGAAATTATTCTGGGCCTAATCAATCATTGTTTGTGTATATCAGTATATTAATTTGGATTATACAACAAAAAACACAAATATACGAACTAGTATTATTATTTCATTTGTCTACGTTTCGGCGCAACCGCCTTTATCAAGACATAACAATAAAGTAATAAAACAACGGACATTACGTCATAATGATTATCATATTAAACGTAACGTAAAAAGGCGAGAATGCGTGCAGTGCAATAACAAAATGTAATTAGTATTACGCTTTCGGATTTAAGAAATACAAACATATCCTATAGTAATATATGATATAAAAAAGCAAAAATAGGGCACAACGAATGCGAAACTAAACTACATAGTTATTCTTTAACATTAAATAAAACTTTCGAATTTAAACCATTAGGAAAAAGAGTTTTGAGTTTATAAATCCAAAAGGTTTCTTTACAAAGGCGATTTATATTATTTTTAACGATATCAATGACACTTCTCATAAATTGGCAGATTTTTTTTTTATGCCTATTGATATCGTATCCTATTTTTGCTTTTTTATATCAGCATATCAAAGATAAGAAATCGAGTAATAAACATTTTATGTTCATTGTAATACTAAATGTGTTGTCCTCAATAAATGCTCCTTGTTTTCATTTCTGGTATGACGGGAAAATGATACTTCAAAACGATTAAATTATTACTAAGTTGTTTTACATCCATTCACAAATCATAAGTATTTGTAAGAGAAAAATCAGACAGCTGTCAGCAATGAGAATGAAGTCATTGTTATGAAAAGTCCTCCTCCAGCTCCTCACTCTTACCCTGACGCTTACCCTGAAATGATGGTTCCACCTGCCGGTATATCAGGGATGAGGTTATACCTTACTGTACTTAAAGACATTGAACCAGGAATGCGAGGCATGTGACTTATGGACCAGAAAGTCCCATAATTCCACAGTAGGGGGTAATAAAACAGACAGGGTCATTGATAGACTAGCACCTGTTTACATATCTGTTACTCTATGCTTATAAAAACAAAAGCAATTTAGTCATAAACTTATTATCACTGTAAATCAATAAAATTTATTACCCCAATTTTTGACTAGGTGTCAAGTCTACAGACCGTGACCAGACTGGTTTTATCTGATTAGGGGCAATAAAACAATTAAGAGATTAGATCACATGTGGATTTTTTTTTTGGGGGGGGCGGGAGTCACTTATATAGTAGCTGTTCAATGTCTTTAAGAAACTTAAAGAAAGCCTGTCAGACCACAGGTAACTGTATCATGAATAGATTATAAAAATATGAAAAAAAAATTTAAAAAATATATTTATTAATATGTTAACAAGGTATATTTCAACAAAAATCCCAAGATTTTTAAAGCACCAAAAAGAACTTTTGGCTAAAGATATTTCCACTGATCGATTATATTCATACAATATATTGTTAAAACAACATTCATGCAAAATCCCAGAGAAATCCGTCGCCTAGTTCACGAGTTATGCCACAAAATGTAAATCAATGCTTCGGGACGATCACTGAGGTGATTTTGACATCCACTAAAATTGCATGAAATAGACGATATTTAGTCTTAACCGTTGTGTACAAACATAATGAATAGCTACACTTAGAAAACACAACTGTTGGAACACATTTACCCCCATGACAATTTGTAAGATAATAATGTTTGTTTATTTATTTCATTCCATCCTTTGAATGCAATGAAAATTTTGAGAACCAAAAATAAAGCAAATAAAGTTAGACACCAGCATATCACCTCTGACACCAAAGGCACTGAATTCTTACAGAAATTTCATTTATTAGTTCACCGTCAATTCATTCAGCGTTTATCATAATTCATGAACACCAGTGTATACTTGGTGTTTGCATCATGACATTGTCAGATGAATAAAAAAGACCTTTTGTCAAAGAAACATTCTCATGATTTTCTTGTGGCTTCTTATTCGATACACAAGTATATCTGATCTGAAATATTTCTTAACATGACAGTTAATGAGTTATTAATCAGCTGATAATTTCAATTGATCAGGGACCATTATAATAAAAAAAAATATTTTTGATATTGGATAATTCCCTGCACATTTGTCCATTTCAAAACAAACGTTTAGTAATACAGGGTTCTAAATAAGTTTGTGGCCAACAGGCCCGACAGTTAGACTAACAAGCCTGCTAGGGATGCCAAGGGCATTTTTACAGCTATATTTTATTAACTTTAGAGATTCCTAACCGCCCAAACACATTTTCAAGCTGCTAAATTGGCCTGAAGCCTGCTGTTATTGAGAACCCTGATAATATATACAGTATTCTGTGATGTTTTAAAAATGCAAGAATGATGATGAAATAGAAATTGTTCACTCATAAAAAAACTTACAAGGATAATAAAGGACCATTAAAAACACTAATAATTAGCAAATATACGTACCTATCCAAGACCTTGCAACAATCTTGTATTTTTTGTGACGGCACGTTATTAACATCTTGACGAGCAAACAGATATCGACAACAGCAATTAATCGACCGATGATATTTGAATCTAAAAGACCGCTTTATCAGTTGTTTATTACAACCATTCAGTCGTGTACAATGGCATTTGTTTTACGAGCGTGTTTACGCATATGCCTAATTGGGTAGTGCTTAAAGTTTAAACGTTCCGAATGGTCGTAATACCGGGACCAAAATGTGTATAACAATTATAATGATGCCGAATAAATACGTATTCTCATTGTATGATCTGATCTACAGAAGAATCAAATTTTGACCAAGACGAGGTATTCTTATTATGAACGTTTGTAAGTACAAGTTATCAATACAGTCGAATAATGGTAATTTATATCTGTATTTATGCTGTAGTCTACATTTATGAGACGTACGAGCAATCTGTTATTGATTTTGCTATTTCATCTGTTGCCCGCTACATCTCATTGCGGAAGGACCAAAACAATGTCGGATTTCTGATTTTTGTCAAGTTTGTCTTTTCAGCGGTTCAAAGCACAATTTGCCGTCAATAAGCATGGACATGTATAAATATAGCATACATATCGAAGAATAATAACACAATTATGAATAAATAGTATAAACCTTGAAAATAACACGCGAGGGTTTAAAATCCGGTCATATTTGTGTAAACTTTATGCAGGCAATGAAATTCATCTACTGTACGGCAAGCGGTACGCGTAAAAATCATAACAACGAATTGGTGTCGGGTCGAGAAAAGAACGCAACTTATTTTTTATCATAACGTATTTATTGCACAAAAATATTATTTATAAACCTTCATAAGTTATCTATCACTCTACTCAAGTAACCATTGAACCAGTAATACCCGAAAAAAACTGGATCAGCTTTGAAGAATAACTTTAATACATACATGAATATAATGTTTTGCAAGTGCGAGAAACTGTGTAAAGCTTTAACGTGTTGCTTTCTTTGTGAATAACAAATACATAAATTATGAAACAAATAAAACAATGCCATTTTTTCTAAAAGTGCGTCCAAATTCGCAATTGTCTTCTTTCTTTCACTACGATAAATTAATATCGTCGAAAACCATATAGATCCAGTTTACTCGATTAATCGCAACGTTGCGCATAATCACTGCTGTACAGTGACGGTAGATTTACCTGTACTATGGAGAATAGTGAATTTAAATCAGAATTAAATTGTCGTTTTGAACTTATGCATTGATGGATTTATATGCAATATACATCAAATGAAGCAGAAAATTGATGGCTTCTACACCATATAATTTTTTTAGCAGGTATACCAACTTTATTTTGATGTAAAATCGTTCCCAACAGATTTCGTTGGGGATTACACAGCCAATGAGTAGCCGTTTTCCGACACAGAATTGACCTTTCCGCAGTTGTACTCGGAAGATAGATATCGGCAAGCACACAAAATGTCTCGATATCATCTGTAGTGTACAATTAGTTGGACTATTTATGCTGCTGAAATCAGTTTTCGTGTACACTGTATACGTATCAGACAAACACTTCAATTACTTTGTATACCAGTGTATTGAAATAAACTTAAAATATATTAAATAATTTAACACATACGGCTGATTCAATGCCAGATAAACTAATCAAATGAAATTAAGCTTGCGTTCTAATTTTGACGTTGTGACGTCGAAATTTGACGAAATCTTTCTATTACACACAATGGCCTCGTTTCATCAAACATCTTACGCCACTTCTTTAGTAAGAAGTGGCTTATCTCCCTTCTTAGTGTTAAAATACGTTTCATCAATAGTTTCTCAGCTACGAATTCTTAAGTTTGGGAACAATTCTTTCTTAACTTTACGTTAGCTCATGGGCTGTCTTAAAGATAAGAAAACGCGGCTTTTGTCTTTATTATTACGTGACGGCCTTATATTTTAAGACTGTTGAGTGCAATGTTCAAGATATTCGTAAATAATGGAAAAGAAATTCAGTTTTATGTTCAGGGGCGTAGCCAGCTACAAATGAATTTTATGCACACTAAGAAGAATGTAACCCCGGCTGTTGTTTGGTTCTGGATTTTTTACGGCCCGCTATTTGAAATTGTGGAAGAGCATAAAGTTTTTCCCCTGTCCATCCGTGCGGCAAATTTTGGCTTCCGAGCAATAACTCAAGAAATATTTCAAGGGTTGGTTTCATATTTTACATGAATGAATATAATAATAAAATGCAGGTCAATATCGATTTCACTTAAAATCCAAACATTTTCTCAGTAGTTACGGTCCCTTTTTACATAGCTCTCGGAGAGGCATTCGTGTCCTCTGGACACATTTCTAGTTTAAATTAGAACTCAAATGGTGGACTTTCAGTTTTATTAGCAGGGATTAGAGGCACTGTCAAATATTATTTATTTGAATGCATTTATTTCAAACACCGTGAATACGATTGTTAGACATAATATTAGCTTTCGACATAGATGGCATTTTTATATTCACGGTTCGACAATCAGATATTTTTAAAACTTATTTTAAGACCGTGAACTAATCTTCAAAAGAAACCTTTTTTCATTTCTCTTTAACCGATTGTATGCGCGTTTAATAGCCATAATACATATTTTCCATGATAAGAATTGAAAAATAAGCTAATAGATATTTAAATACATTTGGAGTTTTCGTATTTATTAACTGTTTTCTCCGAATCTTGCTGTGGAATCTTACTGGTCAAACGATAATAATTTTACCTGACGAGCACAACATACATAGGCGTGCGAAGTTATTCTCGTATGTGCAAGTTTGAGCGACTCAAAAACACATTTATCATGAGTCAATGTTCACATTGTTTAAAAACATATTTTCAGTTAATATATTATATCAAGTAGTTTACATTTTCTGAAAAATTAGAGCTTCATCTTTAATTTGGTATATAATTTACAAAAATCTGTTGAGAAATAAAATAAAATTCTCTATATAACATATGTATAGAATCAAGTGCATTTTTCTTATTTACATAGCTAGGGCCGGTGAATAAACTTTACCCGGGCAGACTGTGTCGCGGTCTTTACACATTTAGATAAGAACAGTTAATAAAACGGTTTAAGAATTTCGTAACTTTTGTCGTAAGTGTCTTCGTAGGAAAGAATCTTACGAAAGATAAGAATATATTGATGAAACGAGGCCAACGTGTGTAAATGGCCATACCGAGCGAAGTATACTACATAGAAACATAAACTGTAGCTTAAAACATAGCAAAATGAATTATCTTTCATATTCTACCAAAAAATGAAATTGTCAAAAAAATGTCGCAAGGGTCATTTTCCTGCGCTCAAAGCCATTTCACATTTTTTATATCAATTTGTACAATTATTTTTCATATATTGTTTGAAAAATACGATTGCATTCTTCAATTATCATGTTCTCGTTTTGTTTTTTTAGGTTTTTGGTAGTGATTCACAATTTTACCACAGAACAACCTAAAGTAAGTTTTTAGCTCACATGAGCACTTGTTCTCAGGGTCAGCTTTTTGGACGTCGTTAAACTTTTACCTTGTGAACATACTAGGGGCCACATTTTAGCTCAATTTTCGCAAAACTAGGTCATAATGTTAATATCGGCAAAATCTCGGACGAGTTCGATAATGGATCATCTATTGGGATCAAACACTAGGTCATCAGGGCCAAATAAGGGAAAACCTTGTGAACACTCTAGAAATCACTGTTTTGATTGAATCTACATGGAACACGAATTGTCAGAATGTTTATTTTAATGATATGTAGGTCAAGTTTGATAATGGGTCATCTGAGGTCAAACACTAGGTCACTAGGGCAAATTGCTGGAAAACCTTGTGAACACCCTTGATGTCACAGTTTTGATTGGATTTTCACCAAACCTTGTCAGAATGTTTGCCTTAATGTTATATGGGTCAAGGTCGTACATGGTTAAGCTGAAGCAAACCTAATTAACACAGTAGATGTAAACTTTTGATTGAATCTTAAACAAGCCATGTCTTAAAGCTATGTAGGACAACTTCGAACATGGGTCATCTGGGCCCGTATTCACAAACTAACTAAGTTGACAACACTGCTCGAAAAAACGCGTTTAATTTTAACTTAAACTCAAAATAAATTTCATTAAATGTAGTGTTTAATGACGTTTATTCGAATTTAAGCTGGTAATTAAACTTGAAGTTTACATGGCGTTTACTTTAAGTTTACAAGGACGTAAACTCCGGAGTTTACAGGGGTTTAAGTTCATAGTAAACTTGATGTAAACATGGAATTTCCTTCGCCCGTAAACTAATATTAAATGCAGTTAAACTCGATGTTTATAATGCGGTATATTCACATTTTATTTCATTAAACTTCGTGTTTAAGCTTTATGTAAACTTGCAATATAATGCAGTATATTCCCATTATATTTCATTAAACTTCGTGTTTAAGATTTATGTAAACTTGCAATATAATGCAGTTTATTCCCATTATATTTCATTAAACTTCGTGTTTAAGATTTATGTAAACTTGCAATATAATGCAGTATATTCCCATTATATTTCATTAAACTTCGTGTTTAAGATTTATGTAAACTTGCAATATAATGCAGTATATTCCCATTTTATTTCATTAAACTTCGTGTTTAAGCTTTATGAAAACTTGCAATATAATGCAGTATATTCACATTTTATTTAATTAAACTTCGTGTTTAAGCTTTATGTAAACGTGCAGCATATAATGCATTATATTTCCACATTATTTCATAAAACTTCGTGTTTTAGCTTTACGAAAACCTGCAGTAAATTTCACACAGTACAGTAAATTAAACCTACCTGTTTAATACGACTCACTTTATTACATATAGTAAACAGAATGCACGATATTTCGTATCGTACAATAAAATAAAAAACTTTTCAAAGTTATTGCTTTATTTTCATCAATATTACATCGAATAACATTACTCCTTATCCTGAATATTATTAAATTTTGTCCTGATTGACAAGACGGCAATCCTCCGCCATCTTTAGATTAGAAGGTTCCGTTGATGTCGATCGCATACGTTTGAGCTCCTGCCGCTATCCCTTCTGACTTTGACCTTTTTGTCCATTTCCTTGAGAAGCTTTAAATACCATGATGCATTCCTCGCCGTCGCTGTAAATATACAAAAATAATATAAATATAAAAAGCCTCGATAGACATTTCTCATCATTGTTATAGGTATGATCTATATTATATACATTTGTATTACCATGGCCCAGACATGATATGACTATGTCGTGGTTCATGCAAAAGGTGCTGTAATAAAAATGCTGTTCAATATGATAAAGCTGATTTAATTGTATATTCGTCATACAGTACGTATTAAACATAAGAGACATAAACATATTAAGATTTATACCTATTTTACTCTTCATCCGAAGACATCAGTTCCATACACAGAAGAATAATAATCATCCATTTTGCAAATCAACAAGTTAACGAATGTATCAGTTCTTCATTGAAAGTAACATATCACCCCAAGACAAAGTTTAAATCTAAATCCGTTGGCACTCTCCTGTGTACTCTCCTGTGTTGATAATCTGTTCTAAAATTAGACACTCTGTAAAACTGACCACTGATGCAGTGCGCAAATGCATACATGTTGTGTAAACAATTATTACTGCATGTGTTAACCTCAGATAGTAAAATTTTCAGCGTTTGTGGTGGATTTATACCTTTTATACAACATGGCATACATCTAGTAATGGACAGCAGAAAACGGGGAACATGACTAACAGTAGTTCTAGTTAGCCACAGCCCTCATACCCTCTACAACTAAAAACGTAACTATCTAGAATAATAGAAAATAATGTAAAACCTTCGTTATATAAACATCATTCAAATATCTCAATTCAAAAATCAAAATAATGCATACTCTTCAAAATCATTCTCTTGATTGTCACTAGGTATTTAACTCTCAATTTCATTTTCTAATAAAATAATGCACTCGTTTCGGTTGTAATTGTATAATTTTCAAAAATCGGTACCAAAATGATAGGGTTAATATTAATTAACATTACATATCAACAAAGTCTGAGTCAAAACAAAGTATCTTCATTATCAAATTTAAGTAAATTTATAAACTCAAACTTTACGTCCAAGTAAACTTTACGTGAATTATAAACATGAAGTTTACATAAATTTAAGTTTTCATTAAACGCTAGTGAATTTCAAATCAACAGAAAAATGGTAAATATGAAATTTAAGTGTCATTATATTCTAAGTAAGTTTTAAACGTGATGTTTACACGAATTTAATTCTTCATTAAACGCTTAGTAAATTTCAAATAAATGAAGAAATGGAAATTTGAAGTTTAAGTGTCATTATATTCTTAAGTAATTTTTAAACGTGATGTTTACACGAATTTAATTCTTCATTAAACGCTAAGTAAATTTCAAATAAATGAAGAAATGGAAATTTGAAGTTTAAGTGTCATTATATTCTTAAGTAATTTTTAAACGTGATGTTTACACGAATTTAATTCTTCATTAAACGCTAAGTAAATTTCAAATAAATGAAGAAATGGAAATTTGAAGTTTAAGTGTCATTATATTCTTAAGTAATTTTTAAACGTGATGTTTACACGAATTTAATTCTTCATTAAACGCTAAGTAAATTTCAAATAAATGAAGAAATGGAAATTTGAAGTTTAAGTGTCATTATATTCTTAAGTAATTTTTAAACGTGATGTTTACACGAATTTAATTCTTCATTAAACGCTAAGTAAATTTCAAATAAATGAAGAAATGGAAATTTGAAGTTTAAGTGTCATTATATTCTTAATTAATTTTTAAATGTGATGTTTACACGAATTTAATTCTTCATTAAACGCTAAGTAAATTTCAAATAAATGAAGAAATGTAAATTTGAAGTTTAAGTGTCATTATAGTCTAAGTAAATTTTAAACATGATGTTTACACGAATTTAATTATTCATTAAACGCTAGTAAATTTCAAATAAATGAAGAAATGTAAATTTGAAGTTTAAGTGTCATTATATTCAAAGTAAATTTTAAACGTGATGTTTACACGAATTTAATTCTTCATTAAACGCTAAGTAAATTTCAAATAAACGAAGAAATGTAAATTTGGAGTTTAAGTGTCATTATATTCTAAGTAAATTTTAAACGTGAAGTTTATAGAAATATAATTTTTCACTAAACTTCCGTAAACGCGTTTTTTCGAGCAGTGCAAATTATCTAAGAATATCTAAGTTATCTAAGATTTCGCCAATTTTTACTAACTTTGCAAGATTTTTCTTAACTTTCGTCTTAGAGTGAACAAAATCTTAGAAAAAGTCTTAGATCGGCGATTTTTATCTTAGAAGTTTAGTGAAGGTACGAGGTGTCTTAACTTTAAGAAATTTACTTAGATAAAAACAAAACGAATACGGATGCTACGTCGAACTCATTATTTTTCTATATCTATGAAGAATACGGATACTAATTGGCTAATTTTATGCATTGTGAACTTTTTAACAACGTAGTTTTCTGTCGTTAAAAATGGGTAACTCTCGCTGGTATACCAGCGAGTATTTGTGGGTTGGGCTATGTAAACAGGTTCCATCATGACTTACAGAAAAATGCTGTATCAAAACATTTGAGGTTGACATCAAACATGATATTGCTGATCGACTCAACATGTAGCAATTTATAAGATATAATCATTTTCATTCATTGTTGTTCTAACAATTTGTTAAAAAAGAATAAAAAATGCATAAACTCATTATTTTATTACAATTCATTGAAAGTATGTTTTACCATTACTTATTAATCATTAATCTTTATAAAATTATAGTTACCTAAAATTACATTATTTTAGATATTTCACTTGCTTTGTACATGTATAAAATATGAAGCCATTACATGAATTGAAATGATGTACTTTGTATTCACAGATTCTTTTCAGGACTTCATGTAACCATTTATGATGACATTAATTAATTAAGACATAGACAGTTCATAATATAGATTCAACTACTGTTTTGCAGTATAATTTTTTTTATATGAACATGAAATCAAGAGACAACTGTTAATCTTAAATCTTTATTATCTTGTATACATTTTGTTCTGAATGCGCACATTGTAATAAAGTTTGTACCAGCTGTTATGCAAGTACTACATTGTGACTTTTATTATGTCATGATTAAAACTTATGTATTCTTTTGTGCAGATTGTTGAATAGAGAATAAGACAGGTATAAGCTATTTTGAAACTACAAGTAAACATGCAATTGTATCCTTGACAATATGAAGTCAATGAAGTAAATGAAATCAGTAATCTTTATAACCTGCTTTTGTATGAATGTACGATAAATAATTTCACAACTGAATCTGATTTCTTTTGTTATTAATCATTAATGTTCAGTTTTAGATGACACATTCTACAACCATGCTGAGCCTCTGTTGTTGTAAGTAATCACACGCTGTCAAAAATCTCATGTGAGTAATGTTATTGTAAGCAGAAATATAACAGACAGACAGTAAATAAAATATATACATGTATGCATAGTTCATAGTTAGAGTCAATTCAAAACATGAGTGATAAATGCCACCTGAATTGCATTTGAATGTATTATAATCTTAATTTAACACCTCAGAATTGAAATTAAATAGGTAGTTGTTAAAATGGAAGATATGTGCAGATTTGAAACACCATTACTGGTAAATTGTGATTTGAAATATTGTTTTAAGTAAAATATTGCAAATCTGAGTGGTTATTGACAAAATTATGAAATTTGTGACTCATTAAAAAAATTCAAATGATCATCTAAAATAGAATTCTTTGATAAAATTGATGGTAATCATAGCTGTAATAGTGAAACTGACGTACTGCTTGAATGTAACATTATCAGTAATCACAAAAACATTTCTGATGGTTTCAGGTCATTTTTTTGTGCATGGGTTTCTTTAGTGTTTGATCATCACAGACATGATAAAGTGTTTTAGGTTTTAGAACCACAGCAAACTTTCTATTCTGGCGATTTTGAAAGGTAGACACAAGTCAAGTTAAATAATTCGTATGTGTTCCTCGTACATATTGATTACACAACTAAGAACTTAATGTGTACAATATTGAAATTGAATTTGGAGTCATCGTAAAACCGTATTCTTGCTGTACAACATAAAGACTTGTAACTTAAATTTACACAATTTGCATTTACAACGTATACATGTACCATATAACAAAATTAGTTTTTCTTTTACGATTTGTTGCCTCAGTTCTGACGCCTATTGTTGCGTATTTGTATTTTTGATACTTCTGTTGCTTAAACTTTACCGAATTACTGCATACTTCATAAAATGTCAAAAACATTAATTTGACTGTTCACAGTACCGCCAACGGATTTTTAATTGATATATCAGTGACCCTGTTTATAAGGAGCCTGTTTGTATTCTGCAAATATGACCAACAATTATATATGTGTCATCCGCACAATTTTGTGGCTGAAAAAGTACCAAACGTATCCGTAAAATTGCAGAAAATGTACGATAGGTTTAACTCATCGCCAATTTAAACGCAGGCGTAAGTTATGACGTATGAGAATTCCGTGGAAAACCCCCTGACAACGGTAAATTTTCAAAACTAAGATTTTTTTCAAACTAAGAATTATTTCGTCTTAGTTTACGCTTAGAATAAATCTAAGATGAAAACTAAGACATTTCTAATGTCTTAGTTAAAATCTAAGATAAAGAAAATTCTTAACTCGGATAACTAAGAACGTTTGTGAATACGGGCCCTGGGGTCAAAAACTAGGTCGTGAGGTAAATCTTAAGAAAACCTTGTCTATACTGTAGTTTTCATGGTTTTGATCGGATCTTCACCAAACCTTGTCCGAATATATGTCATTAAGTTATTTATGTGTAGGACAAGTTCTAACATGGTTCGTCTGTGGTCAAAAACTAGGTCACAGATTCAAAACAATGTCTTCATCAATAAACAACGATTGTCATGTCAGCGATATAGGGCCATCTTGACCCTCTTGTTTCTACTAAGTTGTTTTAGGGTTTTACTATACTTGTCTTAAATGAGTGAAAAGATTTGTTTGCGTTTAACAGTGTTTTTTTAAAGTTTTTTTTTATTTTGTGGGGTTTTCTGCGCTTTTTGTAGAAAGATGGTTTAACTGCGTTTTAATTTGTCTTTTTCAGAGGTGAGTTTTTGTGTTTTTTTTTCGCTTTTGAAAAGTGAGAGTTTGTGCGTTTTTTCTGTGTAAAGTGGTTTTTTTATGAGTTTTTTTTAGAAAGTCAGTTTAAGTTGGTTTTTGTGTGTCGTTTGGTTATAGAGGTAAGATGACTTCAGTAAAACTGACCATCTCTGCTCTAGCTTGGGAGAATCAAATTAAAATGCATTTTGATTTTGAAATAGGAGTGCTATATTTGACATCGATCCTCAACTGATTTAAAAGGAGAATCACACCCCTGCAATTTTGACCCTATGGCAATTATTTGGACAAACTTGGTAGAGGTCCACTACACAATGCTGAACACCAAATATCTAAGCTCTAGGCCAAGTGGTTTTGGACAATGTATTTTTAAAAAGTTTTTCTTATTACATCGATCCGTTTTCTCACTGTTGACGCGACTGAGAGAAAATGTCTAATTTTTGGCATTGTAAATTGCCACCCCTACAGAGTAACAATGTAACAATAATGACTATTTCGGATTTGTAAATGATCCAGCATTGTAGTTATGTAAATTGCATAACTTAAAGGGGCATGCCCTGGAACTGAAGCGTCTCGAATATAAATCAATTTGGTATCATTTGAATGCCTAAATCAATTGATGAAAGTCCTGTAAAATATTTACGAAATATCCCGCTAGTTGACTCAAAATACAAATTTCAAGATTTACCAAACCTGCCGATTATGCCTTAGAAAATATTCGTCATTTTCATAACCCGACCCTTTCGGGATCTGTCAAAAGCGGAAAAATGTCAACAAACTGTGAAATGGTAAGTTTTGCTCATGTCATGTTCATTGTTTGCGACATAAAACTTATCTATCGATCAATTATAAATAAATAATATAATAGGTAAATATCATTGTTTTGCTGCTTGAATAGCGTGACGTCACTACGTTTGTCTAACCTCTATACATAAAACTGATTACTATCTACATTTAGATAGTTATACATACGCTAAAAGTATAGTTCCGCGGAAGGATTAAAAATGTCAAAACAACCATATCGGTTGTATGTTATTAACAAAATTTGTTTAGTTATGTAAAATGAATACGTAGTACCATTTCTATTCTTATGCTTTCGTCAATAACACTCATTATTCAATGAAACGCAATGTTGGAGTACGCTTGGCTCCAATGTGTACCATACGGTGACGTCATGCTATGTTATTGTTTATAATTTCCATTTTGTAAGTAGTTCCTGCAAATACCCATAATGCCCCGAGCAGAATAACACAGGTCAGTGCATAGCGCTACCGTAGTGTACACATTGGCTTGAAAGGCAGCGCGCACGCTAAGTTAAATTCTCAGACGAATCGGAAATATCGTTGTCGTCAATAATAGGCTGTAAGCCTTTTATTTAAACCGCATATCAATACCTACGGGCGCGTTATATGGCCATTTTTGAAGGCACATTCTTCTTTGACTTTTCGGTAATAATTGTTTTTTTACAAGTGATCAAAACCAAGACACAGCAGTTCCAGGGCATGCCCCCTTTAATGCACAATATTATCAGAGCAATACAGGAAATAACGCAAAAATCAACGAAAAACATATGGCTCCGCTAGGTGGCGCTTTTGAGCGGTTTCCATGAAAATATCATTTGAATATATCATTTCTGCTTTAGCCAAAACGTTAAAGGTTATTCATGCCAAATTTCTTCATTGTAAGTTGACGTCTAAAATCAAAGCTCTGACGGTTCTGATGTTGTTCGGATCTACAAATCAGTCAAAAGTTGATTTCTATGTAGGGTGAGTTTTGGAAAACGAACGATAGTTCGCGCATGAATTTAATGCAGACATAAGTACTACGAGCGCTTTTCTACACCCGCTATGCAGTTGTTACAGTTGTTCCCGTTCCATGTGTTTTCGGTACTTTGATTTATGTTTCAAATCTGAACACCAAAAGTAGTTCAGCAATTAGCATAAAATTATAATATATAGTTTACATTACCTGCATTTTTGAATACTTAACTTATGCAGAATGTTATATATCATACATGAAGACGTGCTCGAAGAAAAAGGTTAAACGTTATAGTCATTAAATTAATCGATTGAAACTTCTCGATGAATCACTTTTTTCAATATCTGGCTGACTCACGGTCATCATCGCATCGTCCATGAATTATATGATGACTTCTGTATACGTTTACAGAAGAAGCTAGGAACCAGACTAAATTAGCATAATTATACAGCACGAGAATTGTGACGTCATCCTTCCTTGAAGGGAGAGGATTGTTTAGATTTTTTACGACTGATTTGTATTGCTCGTTTACGATATTGCATAGCCATATAATTTTGACTTTAATACACGCAATATTAGAATTTGTATTTAGCCATTGTATTGAAATATCGGAACTATATTCTTAGACGGAAGCTAGGTTAATGGAAGCTGTTCGGTATGCCTGAAAAGTGAAAACTGAGCTATTTTTGAAATACGGTAATAACATTATTGTTCGTACCGAACAACAAAAATGACCATTTTTATTGTTATTGCAATGCAGTACAAAATATTTAACTCATATATAGTGCAACGTGTGGGCAACTCAACACGCTAACAGAAAATGTATACTTTTACTACATTTAAAGATATTCTAAACTCGCTATTGAAGATAACATTCTCACTTTTTCTACACTGAACGTGTCCGTAGCACTAGTTTTCCGTCTAACACGACGTTGATCTTACACTAATAGTCTGCCGTTCTTAAAATCATGTACCCATTGTGCTACCTGAGAATATGAAACGCAACCTTCGCCACAAGCTCCTTGATAAGCAACAAACATTGTCCTGGCACTTATATTACGACGGTACTCGATTTTAATGTAACTACGTTGGTCATGAGACATAACTTTATACTGTTGACTTCATACAGTAAGGTTGTTTCAGTACATATTTTTTGTTTTATTCTATAATTTGGTGAACTTTAATATGACCAGACTGCCAATCCCGATACCTTATTTATATTCAAAGCTCTCAGAACAAATGGGATGAAAATAGTCCATTAAATCGTCAGATCTTAGGACGTAGTTTGTATTGTTGTCTGAAGAAGTCTAATTATTTTACATTATTAATTTACTATTCAAAATTAGACGTGTTCTCACTTCAAATGCTGGATCGAAATGAAGTTATTGTGAACACAAAACTCGGCCATTATGAAAAATACGGCCTTTATGAAAAATACGGCCATTATGAAAAATACGGCCTTTATTAAAAAAAAACTCAGCCATTATGAGATTCAGTCATTATGGTTTGCTGTCCAGCTCGGTCATTATGAAACCGCTGCTATATTCTATACTTGAAAATTGTCATCAAGCGTTTTCGTAATGACCTTGATATTGGGACTTAGACAGTCATATTAGCAGTCAGCCAAATCACAAGGCCATTATGAAAACAATTACTTATTAACGTTAGTATTAATTGATACGGTAGAAAAATAGTCGTGTTACAAAATAGGATAGGCAAGTCGTACAATTGTTCTTTACTATTTTACTTAAGACATTTTCATAGTCTGGAGGCTCAATTCATCGATGATTATTTTCGTACTTTTTATTTATTTGGGACGCTGATAAAAACGACATACGGCACTTTTATTGAGTACCATAACTTCTTTTCGCTGAATGTCTAGTACTCATCAATCAATGGAAGCACAAACTATGTTATCATGTTAATATCAGAAAATAGCGGTGGATAAAAAATATTTCTAACACATTTAGTGATACTGTGTTTTGTAGTCTATCTTTACTTCAATAGCTTTGAAAAAGGTTCTTCACATAAACTTCAATGTAAATTCAAAGTGACAAGAACTCACAAGTTTGTCATCATTTTAGAACAAGACACAGTTGAGTAATTCATATTACATAAACCTATATTAATTATAATCATTTCACATTCTTCAACGTCCGTTTTGAAATTACAGCTTTGAACATAAGGGTTTTAATATCTCCACAACTGAAAAAAGAATGATAAATCATGTTAAAACCAATATGATTTTGAATCCTATCCGAAATAATTAAGCGAGTTATTCATGGAACGTCATTAGTTCTTTTTCATATGTAATCCGTGTGCATTTTACACAGTAAAAGCTGGATAGTCGCCAAATGGCCCGTGCAATGTTAAACCCCAGTGCTTGTAGATTTTCAATTTTCATATCTTATCATTTGTATGTTGTAGTGTTTGTAGTTTTTCAATTACCATTTCATAATATTTGTATCATTTTTGCTTGTTGTTTTATAAATTAACATTTTGCTAACAATGTTCAGCAAATATCTTTTTATTGCTAACATTATTGTGAACATTCACGACGGTAATAGGTGTAATCGACCAACTTGCAGTCAAGTTAATTACACGAGAACGTAAGATAGGCAATAGAAACTTTATGAATAATGTTTCATACAATAGCCATGATGGAGCGCTTGCGTGGATTGCATGGCTTCTTGTAAAATCATGAACATAGTGTATACATATTGTAATAGGATGCACCCTTCCTATAATTAATCTGACATAGGGTCACGGAAACACATGACAAACGTACCTAGTTCTTATGGTCTTTGTTTTAAACACAGATATAAATATCAACCAATCTACTGAGCTGTTACTGCAGATATTTAGGAAATGTTTTGTATTTATTAGAGTTTCCTCTACTAAGTTGTGGTTTAATATCAATTTACTTCCTTGTTATTTCTGCAACGACCTTCACCGTGTATACGTTATCACTGCTAACTTTTGAAGTTTAATAGGTAGGGATAAATTCCTGACCACATACGTTTTATGTAGGACTGTTATAAATATTAGGCGTCCAAGGATCGATCAATCGGCCCCCGAGGAGTCTTTATGGGAGTTCGGTATTTACAGTTCGGATCTACTTTTCCTACTCACATTAATGGAAAAAGGCCGAACTATGAGGGATTGGACGGTACGCGCCATAATGCCTATTCTGGATTCTGATTAGTGGAAGGGTTTTTGTAATTCCTGGAAACGGAGTAATTTCGAAGTTTAGCGCGCGGCGATATTCAATATATTGACATGTAAAGTATACTTTTCGGCTTTCTCAGTGCGGATTCGGAGCAGGAAGATCTTTGAAACTAAGAACTTATAATACAAGACTACAACATGGTAAAATGCAACTAACTTTTATTCGCATAGTTCTACTGGTATTATTTCATTAACATTCGCCGCCAATATTTGATATATATATTATATATTAAATCGTCTTTTGTTTCGTCTGGAAATATGTCTAATAATATTCTAAAATAAATCTTGTAATTTATAATACCTATAATCATCTTGCTGATTATTACTATCCCGTCCTGTTGTAATCTTGAGCTAGACGCCCACGGATTTGGGGACAAAGTCTTCGCCACCGCTCGTCGTCGTTTTTGTCACAATATTTTCAAATACGGTGCTTAATAATGATGAACTTTTGATAAGCGTCTTAGGAGTGATCGAAAGGTCGTGGGGACGAATCTCGACACAGTCTTTCAATGTTTCATGGACGCTTTTTAGTGTCCCATCCCGACTACCGAGTCAAGTTCTGTGCTAATAAATCATTCATTAATAAATACTTGTACATACAAAAATACATTAAGGTATCTGGTTTGGATGTCAGGTCAACTCAAGTTCCACCAATGTATAGATTTTTAAAAAAACGAAACCACAATTATATACTAATATAAACCCACTGTATAAAGTGCATTGCAAGTAATTTGAAACAAATATTACATTTGATTTGTCTTCTATAAACCAATATCGCACGTAATTTACAATTTTTTTAACAACGATAACTACTCTGTATATAGGAACATATTACAACAAATAGCCTTAAAATGACTACAAATGTATAGAGCAGGGAACCGTGCCTCAGTATTTTTATAACGTCTGTCGTTCATTAGACATTTGACTTTAAAGAAATTCCGTACCCAGAATCCCGCTGTTTATTACGTAATACTCCATAGATAAATAATGAAAACAAGTAAAGTGGCACGGTTACCTAGATTAACATTTCCGCTACAAAATATCGAAAACCGCTTTGAAATCTGTCTTCAAATAAGACGGCAATGTTAATTCGAAAATGACACCTACTGTATTTTTTAAGCTGAGCAATTAACAATTAAAGTGTCGGATCATTATCGTCTCATAAAATCAACGAATTTGACGCACCCCATTCAATTTTGTTACCATTTAAAATCGTTTATATTAACGGTTCAATAATTGCAACCACGCCCAGGTTTGATGTGTAGTAAGATATTTTACAACATTTTTTTGTCATTAATGAATTAATAGTATCATATCGTACCAACATTTTTGAGCGTTCGGTTAGAACTTTTTGTTGTTTGGTATTAAAGTGTGATATTTAATCTTTGTAAATAACGTAACATATCACTTTACATTATTTTAGCGATTTTAACCAAGCCAGATACGTTAACATTGCACACGAACATACAAACATCCATAAGTTACAACAGCACAAAAACATACATGCATACATATCTAAATGCATTACGAACATACGTGAACTGCAGCGTAGACGGTTTTTATTAACGTGCCGTAATTGCCTGAATACGCTAAAAACTTAAAGTATATTTACCAATATTATTAAAAAATAATGGGTATAATATCATACTTTCATATCAAGCAACAAGAAAAATCTAACCGAACACGCATTTTTTAATTGCGCCAAGCACACTGACCACACGAGACGATAATGTAATGAGTTTTATTGTGAATAGTTCGCTTAAAATTTCACAGGGGTGTCGCTTTTCAAAAATGATTGCCGCCTTACTTGAGGATTGATTTCAAAGCGATTTTCGGGCTTTGTTTGCGGAAATTTTTATCTAAAGAATCATATCTCAGAAAATTGATATTTGTTTTCGTTTATGATCTATGGCGTTTTACCTAATAGTGAGCGGGGTTCAAACTGCGGAAATTTCTTAAAAGTCAACAGAACAGGACATTATCAATTATCTGAGTACAGTTCCCTGTATTATATATTTATATAGTTATTTTAAGGCTTATAGTTGTAATATATTCATATATAATAAAGATTGGTTACCGTTGTTCAAAAATATGTAAATTGCGTCCGATATTAAATGGAATACCCACCAAATATAATATTTGTTTAAAATCATATGCAATATGACCAAACTTCCAGTCACGCCAACTATGACAATTGATAAGCACAGTTATCACAAAATAGTTTTAAATAAATGAGTGAAAGAAGGAACTGAAAATTGAAAACAAATGTCAAGATAGAAAAAGATGGCCATAGTGGCCTCCCTTAGTAAAGACTACGACTTCTTTCGTAGTATTGCAACTTCTTTCAAATTAATGTTTAACTAGAAGAGCCTTATATTTACATAGAAATCATCAAGTCGGACATTTTGAGCAATTGATGACGGTGGACACTGACTTCTCACCTCTGAGCACTTCGCGCTCAGCTGAGCTAAATATGAAAGATCTGGGGATTCGGAAAACATAAGAAAACAAACACAAAGTCTAATCCTAATGCATTGTTATACTTAACATTATACATGTTCATGTCGAAACCACGTGTTTTATAAGTTAAAAATTTAATGTGAAGCTGACATATCTGTCGATAGGAAATACCACTAGTAAGTTAGCACTTAACATCATCGAACAATGTGTTTGATCCATTAAAGAATACCACCGGGAATTATATGTACCGAGGTCTGGTGAAATTGATCGGTCAATAATTTCTTGAACAAAAAGCTGCAATTTATTTTAAAACAATAGAAAAAAGTAACAACAATCATTTCGACAATCAATGTGGTATTGCGAATAAGGTCGTCCTAATTGCTCTGTAAATATCAAAGCGCTCCCACGAACAAAACACTTGGACATATGAAAGCGATTGCTACTGGTCCTTCAAAAAGCTGGGTCATCATTTACACAGCTCTAAATCGGAAAACTCGGTTTTATTATGAAATGATTTTGAGTTTTAGCGACCCATTGGATATACATTTCGGTTGTAATTTTAACATTTCTGAATTCACCCGCTTCCACATTCAGGATATACTATAGGCACGTATTAGTTGAACATGGTATATCGAAAGAATGCACTTAAGTTCGAATTTGGGTTTCAACTCATGTGTATGCTTTATATCACTTGTGAGTGTTCCGAGACAAATTCAACATCGATGAAGAATTTGAAAGAACTGTATAACAATCTACTGAACGGATATGACATCAGAATTAAACCACGTGACAACCAGTCTTCTCAAATGAACGTAAGTAGTGCTTTCATCTTGAATGGCATCGTTAATCTGGATGCCACTGGACAACGCTTGGAGGTCTTAGGTTACTTCTATTTTAAGTGGACTGACGATTCTTTGGTGTGGAACCCAGATGATTATGGTGGAACAACCGAAGTGAAAATACCATTATTCCAAATTTGGTTTCCGCGCGTACTTTTAAACGTAAGTCTGAATGTAATGTTTGTCCAATTTGTTTTCATGTGTCAGTGCTACACTCAAAATACTTCTAACACCACCATGTTCCATGTTGAAAATTAGGCTAAGTAGCGTGTTAAATGCTTGAACGCATATAATTAGACATAAATTCAACATATTGTTGTATCAAACAAAGTACTATTCGTTTACGGCTAATCGACATTTTTAAGTGTTACACAGGCAAACGGTATATGTCACATATACTCTACTAGAGTAAACATCTTCCAGGGACGTTAGATGTTTGGATTAGTATAATTATGATCGAGAAAAGTTTTATTGATGCTCTGAAACAATGTCTACTAAATACGTAAAGTGGCTGAAATATCCACTTGGCTAATTTTTTATTTAGGGGCTAATCATTTTTTAATTGTATGACAATATGTTAAGACCATGTTGTGATTTATGTCGTAAAATGAAAATATTAGTATTGAACATTATAAATTGAAAACACTGATGTTATAAAATTGAACAGTTCGTTGACAGTTTTACAGCACCATTTTTTAAACAGGATATTGAAAATAGACCAAATATTATTAAAACAGATTAAATGATGAACAATGTAGTGACGAAGACTGTAAAATAGAGAGAGCTTATTTTTATGATGCACTGAATGAAAATAGAATTGACAAATCTATTTGTATGTTAAGAAAAAAAACTCTCTAAGAAAACAAACAAAAATACTTTAAAACAATGCAAACTAGATTATGAGCGGAGTAACACTATACGGCTTGTAATTTGCAGACACAAAGACGCTAAACTTATTGGAACATGTTGAAAACTATGAACAGTATGGACACAAATACGAACGATATCAAAATATCATCTTTTCAATAGTATTTCAAATGCATAAATAAACCAACGAATCAGTGTTTTACGCCAGACCAATATATCTTATATTTTGAAGAACGTTTTGTTCAAAATGACTCTCAAGTTTCGTTCTGTGAATAAGCTGACTCAGTAATTATAAATAAGATTATGCATGATATCAATCAGTTAAAAACAGGTCACAGTGCTGGAACTGATGGTATGTTTGATGAGTGTCTTATTCATGGAAAAAAAATTTGGCAAATTGTTTATAATGCTATTTTTATTATTCTAATAGGGTCGGAAAGCTTTAAGGTTTCTCGTTTCTCTCCAATATTAATCATACAAATACTTGCTGAGATTAATCTTATAAAGTATCACGGGTAAACAGTTTACCAGGATCTTAGTAACATTTTAGATAATTGGGCTGAGAATTATTTTATTTTTACTGAGGCACAAGTTGGGTTTAGAAAACATATGGGCACTATTGATACTATTTATGTTCTACATGGTCTCATTTCTCATTATGTTAAGCAATTATAATAAAAACTTGTATTGTTATTATTGATTTTAGTAAAGCTTTTGACTATATTGTTCGTCCAAATCTATGGCATAAACTGACTAGATTGGGTATACCAGGTAAGATATTATCCCCAATGAAAAGCATGTATGCGTCCATCAAATCAAGTGTTAAAATTAAAAATTATCTTAGTGAAAATTTCAAATGCTTGCTATGAGTAAGACAATGCGAATGTCTTTTCTTCGTTGTTATTTCATTTATACATAAACACTGTGACGCTGACGATATAGTTTTGTTTCCAGAAAAGAAAGTACGGTCTTCACAATTATAAGATTATTGCTCGAAATGGAAAATAATGAAAAGTCTAAAGTAATGATATTTCGAAATTCTGGTACTATTGCCAACTACGTAAGCTGGCTGATCAATAAAAAGCGATTTTCAAATTAAATGAATAATTTTATACAATTGAATTATTTGATAAATTAAAATTACGCATTTTAAACTATTGCTATTTAAAGTATTGTTACTGCTAAACATGTGAAGTCTGGGGTTTTCATACTGCTACTAACATAGAACGAATACATACTCAATTCTGTAAAATAGTTTGGGAGTTCAGCGAGTTATACATAATAATTTTGTTTACGGTGAGATAGTAATACATCCTTTGATAAATGGTAGATATTTAAGAATTATTAGATACTGATTCACAAAGATATTTTTTTAATAATCGTGCATGCTAAACATTTTAGAACTTATATCTTGTGAAAATAAAAATATCTTTAAAAAATTTAGCGTGTTATACTTATGAAGGTTTTCTGATTAAAAATAACTAAATGTTACTGAGACATCTTTGTTACTTTTTTGCAATATGTATTTTATTACCTCTCAGTATTACACTCCTTTTATTACGTTTCGGCTATTGCCTTTATAAAAATCAAAGCTCTGAAGGTTCTGATGTTGTTCGGAACTACAAATCAGTCAAAAGTTGATTTCTATGTAGGGTGAGTTTTGGAAAACGAACGATAGTTCGCGCATGAATTTAATGCAGACGTAAGTACTACGAACGCCTTTCTACACCCGCTACCCTGCAGTTGTTACAGTTGTTCCCATTCCATGTGCTTTCAGTACTTTGATTTATGTTTCAAATCTGATCACCAAAAGTAGTTCAGCAATTAGCATAATATTATATATAGTTTACATTACCTGCCTCTTTGAATACTCAACTTGTGCAGAATGTAATACATGTATATGATACATGAAGACATGTTCGAAGAAAAAGGTTAAACGTTATATAAATTAATCGATTGAAACTTCCCGATGAATCACTTTTTTAAATATCTGACTGACTCACAGTTATCATCGCATCGTCCATGAATTCTATGATGGCTTCTATACGTTTACAGAAGAAGCTAGGAACCAGACTAAATTAGCATATACAGCACGAGAATTATGACGTCATCCTTCCTTGAAATGTGTGTACTGATAGTAATTATTGTAGTAACTCGAGGGCAAGGATTATTTAGATTTTTTACGACTGATTTGTATTGCTCGTTTATGATATTGCATAGCCATATAATTTTGACTTTAATGCACGTAATATTTGAATTTGTATTTAGCCATTGAATTGAAATATCGGAACTATATTCTTAGGCGGAAGCTAGGTTAATGGAAGCTGTTCGGTATGCAGGAAAAGTGAAAACTGAGCGATTTTTGACATACGGTAATAACTTTATTGTTCGTACCGAACAACAAAAACGGATAGTCTTAATCAACTACATAATCTCAGTACATTTATATAAATACTTATTCTTATGAAATGTTTTCTATGACGTCAATGACGTCACATAAAAATACGCCGGAGTTGACGTTACAAAATAATGCGCCACAAGTACTCACAACGTCAATAAGTTGTGTAAATTAAGAGTGTTATACATATATGGGGTTAAAACCTCCTCTCCAGATGGACTCAACACAAACAATCAGTTGGATGTATTGTTGCGAGAAAGACTCTAGTTTTCAAGTGCTAATTAATAATAATATGACATTTTAACATTGATAATTATAATCCAGATTTACAAATAACATTTTTCTTAACCCCATATATATAAACACTCTTAATTTACACAACTTTTTGACTATTTTTATATGTATGTTTGAATAGCATGACAATGTGGTATCAATTGAACTATTAAACTATAGTTCATGGAATATATTCCTAATATATAACAATCAAATTGTAGAATATATTTAATAGTAAAATGAAATAAAAAAAAACCATAGAGTCCTTTTATTGTGATGTCGCAAATTTTGTAATTATTTTCTGATAATTATAATACTCATGTGTTTTAATTCTGACTCAGATCAGTCATACATTGTCGTAAATATCATTATTCTTCATTTTGTACACTTTGTACAGTTTTCAAATTCTCTTTTATACTTAATAATTATGCTCTGCCAAATTTCGAGCTGTTATCAGTTTTACATTATGTTATTATGTATCATCTCCGTTACCTTTCTTTTATTGATATGTTCTATGTATTTCTGTAAATGTATTGTCCGTATGGGCTGCAAGGCTTAACGAACATGATTTCAAATAATAAAATACAATTTACACAACTGAATTATTGTTACCAAAGCTATTATTTATAAACAACGAGTAGCAAGTTTTTGGCTTTAAAACATGCAATCTTAGTTAGGTATATCTTTGGAATGAGTCCAAGTTTTAAGACCAATGTAAATTAACATATGTTTGCAGTCGGCGGATGGAAGAATAATATTAGCATCTACTGAGATTGAACATACAGATGTCACATTTGATGGTAATGTTGAATATGTCCATGCAGATGTATTTAGGTAAGGTTAAAAAATGCCTGATTTTAGTTAGACAAAATCTATTCTCTGTAATATATTTAATTCATATTGTAATAAAATTATAGGGGACATTCATTGAGGTACAGAATAAATTACTGAAAACTTCTGTATGATCCCTATGCAATACAATCCGTTCGCTTAGCTCAACATGTATATCATTTAGTTAATAGATGTTGAGTTCGTGAGATCGAGCCCTTAACCTGGCGTATATTCATTGCTACAGTAACGGAAATATTATCTTTATAGTGTTCTCCGAGTCAAATGATTCACATGGAGGTGTTGGCGGCTACTTGCGGTGAACAAACTTAGTCCTATTATATGTAAACGTCTAAGGTTTCTGGGTTAGCAATCAGCCCGCGTATACATGCATGTGTGATCTATATAACTTTATACAAAAGGCATAACTCCTTCAAAATTGCACTGCACTGTACATGTATGCATACTTCAATGTTAAAGACATAACCAATCTAATTTAGGGCATATATACAGAGCAAGACAGAGGGGGGGAGAGAGAGGGAGGATTATACATAATTGTTCCGCGCAAAAACGGGACATTATAGAGTATCCACAATATGATAACCCGACGCTTTACTTCACATTGCCTATGCTTGTCGGAATGCCCTAACCAGTAAAAACAGTTATTAGCTATTTTAAGTCAGGATACGATGTGTCATTCTAGCTCGCCAGAACAACTCCGGTTGGCTAAAATAGACGTTCAAGTTCAAATAATATTCACCGTACGTTATGTTCTATGTTGTAAATAAATGTATGTAAATATGTCATGCATACGAATAATTCTCTAATAATAATTTTAACAAACTTAGAAGCCATAATTGTTCTTAATACGAACTTGTTTTAAATATCTTTTAACTTGTTCTATAAAGATAAATTTGTTTTTGGCGCATTTTTTCATTTACTGAATGTTCTTTTTCAGCTTCACGTGTGAAGTATCTGTGAAGTACTATCCATTCGATCAACAAAATTGTAAAATGTCGTATTACATAGGCAATGAAGTATCATCCAGTGTTCAGCTTCTTTTCTCAAATGTCAACACAAGACTTATAACAGAAAACTCTGAATGGGACATTGATACAGTATCAGGACAAACAGACACGACATTCAATACCAACCTTATTTATTTGTCTTTCACACTGAACAGAAGACCACAATTTGCTGTATATACAATGATTATTCCTCTGATAACGTTGTCCGTTTTGAATGTATTCACCTTGCTTGTGCCTGTAGAATCTGGAGAGAAGGGTGCTCTGACCATAACTATTTTTCTAGCCTATGATTTCTTCATTTCTGTTACAAAGGATGATTTACCCCACAATTCTAAGGAAGTCTCATATTATCTCGTATACATCACCGTTCTCTTGGTGTTCAGTGGAATTTCGGTTATTTACGCAATCTTTGAAAGTCGCCTTTACGCAAATGGTGTAACGGTGTGTAGAAAAAAGAGAACATGTGTAAGCCCCATGGAAACCGGAGTCCTGTCAGACACCAATGACGTTCTTAAAGAAGATGCCGATAAAACAATGAAGGATGATACAAATCAAAACCTAATATGGGCTAATCATCTAAAAACTGTTGACAGTATTGCTTGTATTGTAAGCTTTGTCTCTTTAACTATTTTCCAATGTGTTTTGCTAGGAACAATGATAAATCGTGGTCAATGAAGGAAACGGTGGCAGTGTTCATACATTACTTGTATTGAGGCATTTCCATTCACCAAAACAAGTTTGTATTGCAGCTTAAGCAGATTAATGAAACTCTCATAGAAGATTCCTCACTACCTGTTGTTACTATTATGATTATCATTACATCACGCTGGACATACATATTAGCAAAACATATCTATTTGAAGCAATGTTCTGACTGACCAATTAAGATATAGTGGCAACATTTGATTTGCATCGAGACACACGGTCAGCAATATGAGGCTATTTATAAAGGAAAAGACTCACACGAATAATCTAGTTATATAATAAAAGAACATTGCCTGTGAACGAACGTTCAATGTTACAATCGTACGGCTAAAATGTACGAGCTATGTTTTATCAATGTGGTTGATTTCCTCTATCCTTATATTCGCAAAGCTTTAATACTTGTTATGATAAATGGTATAGTCGAGTAATATACCCAAGCAATTGTTAAGGCATCGGGACTGGCTTTATATGCTAAAATATATATATATCAAGTCATTTACAAATATTAAAAATCTTGCTTTAAACCAAGCAACAAAAGATTCTAACCGAACGCGTAAAAATAGTGTTTTATTGCGATAAACACTGTACCTCTTTATTGACTTTACTTCATCAGTGATAACCATCTCTAACGTGTTGTGCATTTTATTGGTGGGATAGGATACTGTTAATTCGTTAATGAATATAATGTTTTATTAGATCTCAAACTAAACCTCAAAACTGGGCGTCTTTTAATTTATTGAACCGGAAACAGTTTCGATAGTACAAAAATTGAATTGGATGCATCAATTAAACTTATAGTTAATTACTCGCTAAAAAACAATGTAGGTGTAATTTTCGAATTAAAATTGCCACCTTATTTGATGAGGTTTTCGGCATTTTGTAGCGAAAATGTATTATAGGGAAACCTGGCTCAGGAACAGCGGGGTCCCTGGCTCAGGAACAGCGGGGTTTGAGGGTATGGATTTTCTTTAAAATTTCGTATCTACAGAACGGCGGGCGTTATGAAAAATCCAGAGGCACGGTTCTCGGCAGTATACATTTAGTGTTATTTCAAGGCTATTTGTTTTACTATATTCCAGTTGTTATTGCTGTTCAACAATTTCTAAATTATGTACGATATTGGTTGATAGAAGGCCAACCAAATGAATATTTCAACTCTCTTGCAATGGATTTCATGCATTGGGTTTATTTCAGTACATACTAGTATACTTGTTTCTATAAATTTGTGAAATTTGATATGAAATGATAGCCAGTCCCGAAACCGTTTACTTTTTATTACAAACATGCCTCAGAATGATAACAAAATCTCTATGATTTCTGCCAATAAAATGGATAATAGTCCATTAAATAATCAGCTCTTGGGACGTGGTGTGTATTGTTAACAATTATTTAGTTTTATGTCGATTTTTTATTCGTCTATTATCAGTGTTAGAACTTTTAACTCTATGGTTCGGTTCTATTGGGAAAATATTTACCTTTTTGTTCAGAAATATGAAATAAAATCCCTATTACGGATTAATCATACTTGTTGTTCGGACTTCTATTAGTTTTATATGGACCGGCTTTGAACAACAGCACCAAGATAATATAATTACGAATCCGTTTGTATATGGAACCTTAACAGTGTTACTATTATATTCTGTATCTGTACGAACAATGTTCTTCTCATTTCAAGCAACTCGGAATACTAGTCTTTTATGAAATACTGAATTTACAAATAAGTTATGATAGTGGAATGAATCGTTCAATTAGCAAGAACAACATTTGATGAACAAACACAAAGACTGGTAGACTAAGTACAAATTCATTTTTCGATTTGGGTTAATTGTTCGGTAAATGTCAAAACAAAACATCTCCACGAACCAAGATACAATGTAAATTCGACTTCGGTGTATTGGACGGATACCTTTTCAAAGAAAACCAATATCGCCATTCACACCGTCTGTAATTAGTCCTATCTCATCCAATATCGCCATTTAAACCGTCTGTAATTAGTCCTATCTCATCCAATATCGCCATTTACACCGTCTGTAATTAGTCCTATCTCATCCAATATCGCCATTTACACCGTCTGTAATTAGTCCTATCTCATCCAATATCGCCATTAACACCGTCTGTAATTAGTCCTATCTCATCAGCTTTAAATCGAAAAACTCGGCTAGATTGTGAAAAAGAATTTAGATATTGCAACGCATTAAATAAAGTTATTTTGTGTTCCGGGTATTTTATATAAAAGTGAAACATGGACTTTCAAAGGAATTCACTTAAGTTTGTTTTTTGTTTTCAACATATATGTTAGCTTTTTATGATTTATGAGTGTTCCGAAACAAATTCAACATCGATGAAGGATTTGAAAGATCTGTACAACAATCTACTGAACGGATATGACATTAGAATTAAACCACGTGATGATCAATCTTCTCAAATAAATGTAAATAGTTCTTTCATCACGAACGGCATCATTGACTTTGATACCAGTGGACAATGTTTGGTCTTAGGTTACTTCAATTTTGAATGGACTGACGATTCTCTAGTATGGAACCCAGATGATTATGGTGGAGCAACCGAGGTGAAAATACCATTGTACCAGAATTGGTTTCCGCATATTATACTTTCAACTGTAAGTCTGAATGTTATGTCCCTTTTTGCAAGTGTCAATGCTACACTCAAATGACTTCAAACCCTCCTGCTTCCTTGTTAAAAATATTTGAATTAGACGCACTAAAGGTTTATACACATAAACATGAGATTTGGGACATTAAACGTTTAGATCAGTGTATTTTGTTCTAAAATGATTTATTGGTGGCTGATGCTCGTAAGTACTTCCAAAATCAATGAGATTTCAAAAGCAGCTAATGATACATTTTTTTTATTTATAAACATGAAGAAGGTCGGATTTTGGATGTTTAAACTGTTTTTTCTGAGCTGAAATGGGTCCGGTTTTAAGTTTAAGAATAATGTTTGATTACTTACGTTTTGCAGTCTGCAGACGGTAGAACACTACTGAGATTGAAAGTGCCGATGTCATATTTGATGGCAATGTGGGATATTTCAATGCTGCAGTACACAAGTAAGGTAAAAATTATGGTTGATTCTAGAACTGATAAGCTGTTTACTCATTCAGATCAAGATTGGTACAATTACATAGAAAATTCCGGTTGGCCAGTACACATTTTCCATTTGTACATATACGAATATATTATGAATGTCAATAATTATCTGATTATCGACTGTTATTTTATTTGCTCTCTAAAGCTACATTTTCGAGATGAAAACTATATGTAAGAAAAATCATTGAGTAAATATTTCATGAATTGTGCGCCATGGAATTAACTAAAACATCAATTGTCTTAGTATCCCAATTATCTTTAACAGCTCATTTACTTACTTTCATGAGTTTCTTTTTCAGCTTCACTTGTGAAGTATCTGTGAAGTACTATCCATTCGATCAACAAAATTGTGATATGATGTATTATATAGGCAATGAGGAATCATCCAGTGTTCAGCTTCTTTTATCAAAAGTCGACACTATACTGATAACAGAAAACTCTGAATGGGACATTGATACAATATCAGGACGTACAGACAAGACATTCCATACCAACCTTATGTATTTATCTTTCACACTGAGCAGAAGACCACAATTTGCTGTGTATACATGTACAATGATTATTCCCCTGATAACTTTGTCCGTTTTAAATGTATTCACGCTGCTTGTGCCTGTAGAATCTGGAGAGAAAGGTTCTCTGACTATAACTATTTTTCTAGCTTATGATTTCTTCATTTCTATTACAAAGGATG
This sequence comes from Lutraria lutraria, assembly GCA_964023205.1. Classification (NCBI taxonomy): domain Eukaryota; kingdom Metazoa; phylum Mollusca; class Bivalvia; order Venerida; family Mactridae; genus Lutraria; species Lutraria lutraria. The sequence continues at coordinate 6,116,282 of OZ026850.1, forward strand.
ATTTACCCCACAATTCTAAGGAAGTCTCATATTATCTCGTATACATCACCGTTCTCTTGGTGTTCAGTGGAATTTCGGTTATTTATACAATCTTTGAAGCACTCCTTTATGCAAATGGTGGAACGGTGTGTAGAAAGAAGAAGACCGGTATAAGTCCTATGAAAACCGAAGTCTTGTCAGATACCAATGACGTTTTTAAAGCAGATTCCGATATAACAATGAAGGATGATACAAACGTAGACCTGACATGGACTGATTATCTTAAGACAGTTGATACTATCGCTTGTATTGTAAGCTTTGTCTCTAACTATTTTCCAATGTGTTTTGTTGGGAACAATGATGAATCGTGGTCAATAAAGGGAACAGTAGCAGTTATCTTACGTTACTCGTAGTAATGCATTTCCATTCATCAAAACAAGATTGTGATGAAAATAAGCAAATTAATGAATCACGAACTCTCATACAATATTCCTCACTACATAACATACTCTTATGACTATTGTTACATCACGCTGGACATACATAGTATCATTGTTTGACGTGTTTCTATACCTTAAGCATTTCAAAACGCCTTATATCACTGGGGGCCAACGACGTATCACGAGAGGCGGTTCGCATCGAAAACATGTGTATGTTATAAACGACAAATGGCACATGTTATGTACACATAACGTGGTTGATAAGCTAAGGACGACATTTTTCGTAGTTAGTGACATTGTATTTTGCTGGAATATCATATTCCAAGCACGAAACATGGTGAGTAGAAACGTTTAATACTATGAAACAGTTGTATGCAGTTAATAGAGTACCAATTACGTATGAATTAAGCTCAAAAGTTAGGGATGTTCGTAGACAGTCTTGTTTTGGTAGATTTTTCATTAAAATATTTTTCGTGAGTATCATTTCTTATACTTACTGGGTAAGGTATACTTATTCAATCATTTTTTCTTCATTAGAAATGCTCTGTAGGTGTAATAAGTACATATGAACGGGTTTTTTTGCATACTACGACTGTGTTTGTTTCTCACAGAGTGTGTGTATGGTGCTAAACAAAGGTCACTCTTCATGTGTACGTTGCTCATTGAAGTCAAAATCAATTTCAGGATACAGACCACGCGGTGTGTATGTACTGCCGGTCACCATTTTCCAGCATTTTAGAAGCGCAATGACACTGTGCAAACTCCAGCACATAGAGCGTTACGTTCATGAGGGAAGCAGATGATAGAGGTACAACTAAATATCACAATGTAACTTAAAATGAACACCATTACGTTATCTACAACATCGACGACATGACAACGATCACGGAAACTGGAAAAATTAATACCTACAAATAATGTAACAAGTGACAGACCAATATGGAAATTTCTTAAAGTGAACACACCAACTAAGTCTGTCCATTGCCAATTGTTCCTGAAACAAGCGGAATCCGGGATGTACAGAAGTTTCTCAACCAGATGGTGCTGAACTGACGGAACAATTGGACACAACTATACTATGCTCAGACGCATTGGCCTTTGAAAAAGTAGATCTAACGTTACCGATGAAACAATAAAAGAGACCGTAGTACAATTACAAAAGCTTCTTCAATCCATCACATCTAATCTAATTATACACCCATCACACTAGGGCAACGATTGCACTTCCCCCACCGCGTCCTGACAGGACGTGAGCAAATGAATGCATTTTGTTATTGTACCACATGACAAGCCATTTGGATGCTGAAATTGCCGTTTTCTAAATAAGAAATAGAAGAAAAAGAAACATGAAGCAACTTAGATTATGTTGCGTTAGTGCATGACTATAAGCAGAAAGAAGACTTCTGTTTGGCCATCATGACCAGTTAATATAAATGGACACATATGGTATAGTATACATACGGAGCTAGTGAATGCAATGAGGACATTATTTGGACCTAGGGAGAGCGCAGTTCAGTCTGCATGGACATAGTGAGCACATAATTTGGGCGTAGTATTAACGCAATAGACCTGGTGACAACGGGAAGCTGCACGTGTAATGAACTTACTGGCAACGTGATAGACGCAGTGAGAACCTGGCAAAGACGTTGTAAGGGCGTAGTGCGAGCCTGAGTGCATCATTTCTTTTCGAGTTTGACCCCGTCCCTGCCACGGCCATCAAAATTTTCAGGACGTGATAGGAACTTTGCGAGCGTGGTGCAGACGTGCTCTGGTGTGATGGGGGCATTATAACTGACCGTAGACGTCTTAAAGACTGGGTCACCTTTTTTCAAATGGTGGATATTGGCGAATTCGGTGCATATCACGCGTGGATTGACGAGCACGGTGCAACATTGCTATAGATACTAATGAATGGGGCAATGGTGTTAACGAATCGAAGAAATGCAATCAAACTTTTTAGATATCAGCAGATTTCTAAATGGTTCAAACTCGTAAATTATATAAGTATGTGCCTAAATCTATTATAATGCAGTTATAAAATGATAAGACCATCTGAGAATTTTAACTGTTCTCTTTAGACCATCACACATAATCAAATAGATAACTGTCAACTGCAAACTATTAATAGATATACACATTTGACTTCAGACTGCAACATCACACACTCTGTTAGTAACATATACACCAAAAAGAGACTTCAGTTGACACCATACACACTTGTCTAGTGCGAAAGGCCTTGTTATATTAACGTGTATACATTCTATTGAATCTGATAAGCGGTGGGGAGATGCTAAGTTATGTTCACAGACATGATGCCTGTATCATGAGTGCTAAATATTTTACAAATGGGTTTCATGTCACAATAATTTTGAGGAAAACTGTTTTTTACACAGAATAACGGACTAATCTGGCATAATTTGATGAATGACAACGCAATCATTGTACAGAAAACGCATTTTACAACGGCAAATACAAACTTAATAAAAACAACTAACAAGACAATCCAAAAAACTAACATTTCGTCCCCCTGCAGGTCAAACATTTCAAAATGGCATGTGGAGGTCAGAAAACCAGAGACTGTTTACATAAAATTTCGTTGCATACCATACACATGTTTTCGATGCGAACCGCCTCTCGTGATACGTCGTTGGCCCCCAGTGTATATGCAACAAATACTAATAAATGCGTAACCTGCTTTTATTTCTTAAAAATCAATTTATTGCTCGTAATTTCAATGCACTTATGGTCAATTTGTTCACAAAATAACGAACAACAGACCTATAAACAAACATTGTGATCAGTGACCGCCATTACGCAAAATTGACCCCTTTTCGATACCTCCAAAATTGAAGAGTATTCAAGACAGAGACGGTCCAAAAGTACCAGGTATAACGCGGAATTATGAGAAAACCTTGTTTGGTGAATGTGATCATACCCACGCTGCTTAATCCCATTATAATTAATAGTTTGCGATGCGCAAGTATGCTAGACAAAATGGCGGCAACCTCTGGCTTCAAGTCTGTGTAATTTATCTTAATTTTGGTATGATCTCCGATGCAATGATGAATTAATATCACAGTCGTGTAGTACAACCCGTAGCTGACTTCATTTGTACAGTCTTGCTCTACTTACATTTTGGGATTTTTATTGAAAATGTAAGATGTCCTAATAATCAATTCTAAGAAATTTTAGCGAAAAATAAATAAGACATGAACACCTTTCAAACACCCTGTAGTGGACAGGAAATACGACTGTTGCATGATGGTCGTGTGATCTAGATAGCAGACGAACCAAATTCCCAGTCTAGGTCAAAATATTTTCTCAGTTTTTCTTATTTTTATTTTTAACGATATTTTTGTTAAAGTGATAAAATGGCGTAGTGAATTGAGCGGTTATTTGCTGTGTGTTTCAAATTGACTGTTTACTTACTTTATAACTTTATAACGACATATTTTGGAATTATATTGTGCGGATTGTAAAATATCAAGGACGAGCACATTGCGTAAATAAAAAGTGACGTCAGTCTACTTCCTGTCAAGCTTTTATGCGCAGAAAACAGAAAGTATCGAAAACACGTACGTATCGAATACATGTCAACCGACGATAGTAAGACTTATTTATTTGAAGGAATGTTCTGATTGGCCAATTATCATACATAACTCTCGATTTGGAACGACACGATCAACAATATGATGTACTAGTAAAAGGAAATTCTCACGACGAATAATATAGTCATATAATAAAAGATTGCCTATAAACGGACGTTCAATGTTACAACCGTACGGCTAAACTGTGCTTCCTTTGCTTGATCAATATGGTTGGTTATCTCTGTTCTTATATTCACAAAGCGTTTAAATGTGTCATTTTAAATGGTAAAGTAGAGCTATTGTTAAGGCATCGGAACTGGCGCTATACGCTAAAACTAAAAATAATGTTTAAAGTTGTTTACAAAGACTAAATATCATGCCTTAATACCCAGCAACAAAAGATCTAACGAACGCGCAAAAATGTATTTTATATGTATATAAAATGTTTTATTTTGGAGCTGTGTGATGTCAATTATATGTCAGGTGCCCAACGTGGCAAGAACGAGAACTCTGTTACGTTCTTACGGTACGAGTAGAATTTTAGTCGCTGCGCTAACTTTGCGCATGCGCTCTACATTGTTTTTATTGAGACAAAAGAATCTTGTTTACTCCGTTAAACAGTTTTATTTTCCATATCTCAAACTTATTATGTATTACATCCCAATGCGTTGATTGGGAATGTATCGAAGAACAATTCGTTTTCTATAATGTCCGGAAATGATCGTGTTTGGTTCAGTGTTTAACGCGTAGTCGGTAGAGCTCTACACGGATGTTTTTCAAGAATGCACGTCAACACAACATTCGTTATGCGAATACGTAACAAGTACATGTTTTTGGACCTTCTTTCGTTGCACGAATTAAACATTTCATTTATCCACTACCGGAACTTATGTGAAGTTACAGGTGTACCCTCAGGATTTATAACTCATCAGTGTTATAAAGGACATGGTATAATACTATTGACGGATTGATAATGACTAGGGAGGGTATGACTAAAGTACGAAATGGAGATTTTATGGCAAAATGGGCGAAATGGGCAAAATGGAGATTTCCATAGGCAAAATGGAGATTTCCTTTGGCGAAATGGAGATTTTTATGAAGTATTACATCTTTAAATATGTTGGTATACAAAATGCAAATTTTTAAACAATATTATTCACATATATCGAGACTTCCAATGGTAAAATGGAAATTCGCTATGGCAAAATGGAGATTTCAGACGGCAAAATGGAGATTTGTGATGGCGAAATGGAGATTTCAGACGACAAAATGGAGATTTTAGATTAAAAATAAATATTTTAGATAAAAAATGGAGATTTTAGACTGCTAAATTAAAACATAATTATTATTATTTATTTAATAAACAATATTTTTTTTTAGATTTCCAATGGCAAAATGGAGATTAAATAGATAGCAAAATGGAAATTCGTGATGGCGAAATGGAGATTATGGAGATATTACATAAAAAATGGAGATTTTCGGTAGCTAAATGGAATAATGGAAATTGAATATTGATTGAACAGTAGTATTAACATTATCTAAAATATCCATTTTCCTGTCTGAAATGGAGATTTTAGATTAAAAAAATGGAGATTTTAGATAAAAAATGGAGATTTTAGATAAAAAAATGGAGATTTTAGACTGCTAAATTAAAACATAATATATTGGAACTTGGAGATTTGTGATGGCGAAATGGAGATGGCAAAATTGAGATTTCCATTTTTGATCTAAATCTCCATTTTGCCGTCTGAAATCTCCATTTCGCCATCACAAATCTCCATTTCACAGTCTAAAATCTCCATTTCGCCAAAGCGAATTTCCATTTTACCGTTAGAAGTCTCGATATATGTGAATAATATTGTTTAAAAATTTGCAATTTGTATAACAGCAAATTTAAAGATGTAATACTTCATAAAAATCTCCATTTTGCCTATGGAAATCTCCATTTTGCCCATTTCGCCCATTTTGCCATAAAATCTCCATTTCGTACTTTAGTCATACCGGACTAGGGACATCGTGCAGATCTTCAGTCTTCAACATGTTGTAGATCTAATTATTTTGCTAACAATTGTTTTGATGAAATTCAATATTCGTTACATCTTTATACCAGACGGTTAGTGTTAAATCAATACAGACGGTTACTACCAGATCCAGGGTGAAAATATGCAATTTTAATCGGAGTCGATGTCGGATGTTATGAATAATTCTTTCATTCCAAAATTTCCAGGCTTTATCTGTCATTGGTGAACTATGGACAGAAGTATAAAGGGTTCATTTCAGCCCATCTAACTGCGTAAAGACAGACTCAGAGTTCCAGTGATAATCCTTGAGATTTGTGTTTTCAGGCTTAGTCCTGAGATTTGTGTTATAACTTATAAAAAAGTTAAATGGCAGGAAACTGTTTCAATTTAACTTAAGGCAACTATGCCATCATTACAGCTTACTGCATATATATATAGAATAGATACATGTGTGATGCATAGTTCCCACATCTGCGGTCTTTGCCTCCCTTGGCGGCCGTCTTGCTTGGCAAATTTCTTATGCACTAAGTAAAAAAAATCAGAAAATTGGTTATTAAACAACTTAATTCATAAAAGATAACTTAATCATGAAGTTGGTAAGGACACAATCACACAAGGTTTAAGAAAATGCAGTTGTCACATATAAATATCCTATATTTAGAATCATCAAAACAAAAATATAAATATCTTCTATTAGTGCTTGTTGGGTTTGCCGGGGGAGGTGATTGTTGTGGATGTGGGAGCTATGTATACATATATATGTATACTTATTACTATGTTAAGAAGGTTTTCGTTGATACATGTACAGCATGTATACTATTCAGTGTTCGAAACAGTATAGATATATATTATCCCGGGTAAAAACCTGTGTATTTATTTGTTTTTGTTTTATTGCTTAATTTATATATTAAAATCGGAGGTTATCATATGTATTTTATTGTAATTCCAGGCTTTGGTCCTGAGATTTGTATTTTCAGGCTTTGTCCTGAGATTTGTTATTTTTCCCGGCTTAGTCCCGAGATTGGTTTTATTCTTAGGCATTGTCCTGAGTTTTGTATATTTCCAGGTTTAGTCCTGAGATTTGTGTATTTCCAGGCTTTGCCTGAGATTTGTATGTATATTTATGGGGTTAGTCCTGAGATTTGTATATTTCCAGGCTTAGTCCTGAGATTTGTTGTATTTCCATTCTTTGTCCTAAGAGTAGGAACAAGATTTGTACTTTTCCAGACTTGGTCAGGGGATTTGTATGTTTCCGAGCTTGGTCCTGAGATTTGTATGTTTCCGGGTTTGTACGGAAATTGTAATGTTTCCAAGCTAAGTCCTGAGCTTAAATGTGCTTGTTTAGTCCTGATGTGATACAGGCTTTGTGAAAACAGCACTGGTATTTGATGTGTCCATTAAAATAACAAGCTATGTCCTCTCGTAAACTTGAGTATTTTATGTTTCTGGGGCTTAGTCCTGAGTTTTTCGTATTTAAATTCCGACTTAGTCAGGCGTATTTGGGTCAAGGCTTGGTCCTGAGTTTTTGCTTGTTCAAAGCGTAGTCCTGAGTATTTGTTGTTTCCCTGGCTTAGCCATGAGTATTTTAATTTTTCAGACTTGGTCCTGAGACAGAGTAATTCAAGGTTTCATAACATAGTTCAGAGTATTTGATTTTTTCCAGGCGTAGTCCCATGTATTAGTAGTACCCAGATTTGGTCCTGATTATCGAACTTTTCCAGGCTAGGTCCTGAGCTAAGATGATCATATATTGTGATGGTGGTGCTTAATTACCATGTTGTCAAGGAGTCTCCTTACTGAGACACCTGAGATTTAGTTTATTGTGATTAAATTACATGTTGTCAGGTAGTTGCTCACGTAGTGAAGATAGTGTGATTATAAGATTACATGTAACAATGTTGGGCTACTCACATGCCATATATAGACAATTGCAAGTCATGTTGGAAGACATTTATAGCCAGATTTGCTTCTTCAGTAGTTCAAATAATTAAAGAGCCTATTTGTCTCAGAGATAGAAACAGATTTAAAAGACAAATTGCGTCAAGTTGAAGCTAGATTACCTTGATAATATCTTCATAAAGTGCATTATGATGATAATAGCGTTTTAGTAAGGGTGATGATGATGTGGGAAAGTACATCTATACCTGACTGAGACAACAGACATCCATGCATTTGAATAACGATATCATTGGAATGATTTTCATGATGTTTTTGATAATTTTTAATATGTTTATTACTTTTCATCTTTGACCAACTGAAGAAGCAAACATTTATTACTTTAGGTACTGGTGTCATTTCATGGCGTCTTTAGATTTATACTTTTTATCTTTGTCTGACTGAGGCAGCAAAGATTTATTACTCCTGACACTGATCAGGTCATAGGGTGTGTTATTGTTTAAATTTTCATTCTTAGTCAGACAGATTGAGGAAGCAAATATCTATTATTTGAGGTATTAATATCATTTTGTGGTGTGTTACATTTTATTTTTAATCTTTGTCTAGCTGAGGCAGCAAAGATTTATAGCATTTCATACTGATATTATTTCATACTGTTTTATGTTTATATATATTTCGTTGATTGATTGATGCAATTATTACTTTGATACTGATATGATGTCATAGTGATTTTTATGTTTATATTTTTCATCTTTGTCTGGCATAGGCAGCAGAGATTTATACTATTTGATACTTATATCCTCATTCAATAGTCACTCTATAGTGTTACATGTTCAGATTTTCTATTTTTGTCTGACTGATGCTTGTATAACTTTTGTTATGAGATCATTTCATGCGGTTATGCATATAAAATAAAATGCCCAACTGTAATGAACTGGAAAGCTACAGATTTAGCACTTTTGATAATGATATCAATTAATGGAGTTGTAGGTCTTCGCATGCCTGCCTTTGAGTCATTTATTATTTTGATGCTGATATCATTTCATGAACAAAGGTAGCAGCGAGGATATATATTACTTTTGATGTAGCAACATTCTATGTGCTTTAGGTATATACACCTCATCTTTGATATGGTAGCACAGATTTATGACTTTTGATACTGTTATCAATTGTATACAGATTTATGTTAAAATTACTGACTGTGGCAGCAAAGATAAATCATTTTGGTACTGATACCATTAAATTTTGTTTTTAATTTCATGTAAATATTTAAGTTTCACTTTGTCTGACTGAGGCAGCAAAGATCTATTACTTTTGATACTTCTATAATTTTATTGTTGGTTTATGTGCATATTAATGTTTCATCTTTGTCTGGCTGAAGCAGCAAAGATCTATTACTTATGATACTAATATCATTTTATGGTTGGTTTATGTGCACATTAATGTTTCATCTTTGTCTGGCTGAGGCAGCAAAGATCTATTACTTATGATACTAATATCATTTTATTGTTGGTTTATGTGCATATTTATGTTTCATCTTTGTCTGGCTGAGGCAGCAAAGATCTATTACTTATGATACCAATATCATTTTATTGTTGGTTTATGTGCATATTAATGTTTCATCTTTGTCTGGCTGAGGCAGCAAAGATCTATTACTTATGATACCAATATCATTTTATTGTTGGTTTATGTGCATATTAATGTTTCATCTTTGTCTGGCTGAGGCAGCAAAGATCTATTACTTATGATACTAATATCGTTTTATTGTTGGTTTATGTGCATATTAATGTTTCATCTTTGTCTGGCTGTGGCAGCAAAGATCTATTACTTAGGATACTAATATCATTTTTATTGTGTTTAATATACATATTACCATCATGTATGTATTAAAGTTTCATTTTTAACTGACTGATATTGTCAAGCAGTTTTACTTAAAATGATAAATTCATTTAATTTGATTTTCTTTGCGAATTTGTGGGTACAAGTTCAGCTTTATATGATAATTACTATCCATTTATGTAGTTTCACTGCTTCTATTTTTATTCTGACATTCCTGCAATGCTGTCTACTGCTCTCATTGGAATAAGGGCCTTAGTTTCATATAATTGGAACAGCTTCATTTTTTTATGAAAATTAAGTTTTAACATGGGTTGATGGTCAGCAAATGCTGATACAATGTACACCCTTGCAAAAACTATGGATCAATAACTGGATATGATATTGAACATATATGTTGCTTTGTATTAATGTTTTAACATCATTAACATCTATATAATTTATTGTTTTCTTTTTGCCGGCTAGGGCTTACTTAGCATAGGGTTATAGCATACAATTATAAACTTTGTTTAATATGTAGTATGCAAGAGGGGCCTATATTAACGAGGTCCCAGGATGGCCATTTTTGATGGTAGATACTAATAATTATGTAGGCATGTCACTAATTATTTTTATATGGGGGCATATGTCAATGTTATATGATGCTTAATAACGTCATTTAGTATGTTACAACCTTTTTTGTTACATTGTACATTTTGTGTACATGTTAGTCTTTTATATATCAAATGTCAATTTTCACTCAATAACAGTGGTGTTATAAGGTAATATTTTTTATCAAACATAGCCCAGGAAGTGAGCTTAACAGGGAGCTAACATAGCATGAAGTATTATCTTTTGGAAATGAATAGGGGTTAGTCCCAGAGTCCATAAAACTGCAATTCTGTCTGTTCATGGCTTTAAAGGTCTGACTGGAACGGCATGAATATGCCAAATTTCTGCCATGTGTTGGCTTTTATTTTATCAAATATTTGTATTTTTGCACACCCATCCATGATTAGCTCGTCATATAGTACATTTTCATTGTAGTTTGTATTTGTAGTTAGAATTTGTTATGTATTTTTATGTTTGATCAGATCATTTGTTACCTGACTTCAAGACGTTTATTGTACTTAACATACTCATAATATTTGTTATCTATATCTGAATGTTGTCTAGCTGTTTGGAATCATTTGAGGAATGATATCAGCTTTGTCTGAGCTACATTATGGCGGGCACACACTTCCTCCAAAGAGGGGCTTTTGTGTATGGCTGTCATTCCTGGGATGGATACTTGATGGAAGTTACCATCACAGCTTGTAGATACATGTTACAAAGTTTCTTTGTGCAAGGATATGTATAAATACAATGTACAATATCAGTAATAATATGATGTCTACAAATATTATATTGATACTAAGGATGGTTTGGCAATAAGTAAGACCCTATAATGTTTGGTGCTAGGGATTCATATGTTAGCATGATGTTATATGTGGTTATATGTCAATGTTCATGTTTTTATGATACATCTGTATCTCAATATGTTATTAGATCTGTTTAGTTAATGTGTTTATAGTTGTTTTTGGCCTAAACTATTCTACTTAAATGTCTAACATTCAGTCTTCCAGTATACCAGTTATTTATGGTATTTACATACCTGCATTTTGCCAATACAAGTCCATGTTTTAAGGAAAGCATATTGTCATGGGGTGTACTTTCTGAACATTCATTTGTTGTTACTATGAAGACTGGTTTGTCTGGCCGGTGCGCCAAGCTTACTGCTTGACGCTGGCAGGTTTTTCAGCCAGATAGTTTAAAAAATATATGTTACTGTGTTTTAAACATGATGTTACGGCTTTCTACAATAAAAGCCATATTACGACAACTCATTGTCTGTTATATTTTTTAAAGCTACAAGCTTCTCCAGTCTCCATCACCACGACACAAATAAATGTATTTTATATGTATATAAAATGTTTTATTTTGGAGCTGTGTGATGTCAATTATATGTCAGGTGCCCAACGTGGCAAGAACGAGAACTCTGTTACGTTCTTACGGTACGAGTAGAATTTTAGTCGCTGCGCTAACTTTGCGCATGCGCTCTACATTGTTTTTATTGAGACAAAGGAATCTTTTGTTTACTCCGTTAAACAGTTTTATTTTCCATATCTCAAACTTACCGCCTCCTCCTCCACTGTGTCACTTTCAGTTCCATTATCAGTTATGGTAATGTTTACCCTAGTTCAGGCTTGAGAATTGTTATTACTTTTGGTACTGTTTACCCAAGCTTATTACTTGAGATATTTGTTTATATGTCATATGCACTGTTGTATGCTGCCCAAGCTTACTGCTTGTGATACCTGTAGTTTTTAAAAAGTTCCATATATACTTAAGTATGGTTTACCCAAGCGTATTGCTTGTTATAGTTGTTAAAGTTTCATATTTACTTTTGTATGGTTTACCCAAGCTTACCGCTTGATTTAGTTTTATAGTTTCATAATTACTGTTGTATATGTTACTGTGTTTGGCAGGTTTTTCAGCCAGATAGTTTAAAAAATATATGTTACTGTGTTTTAAACATGATGTTACGGCTTTCTACAATAAAAGCCATATTACGACAGGTTTTTCAGCCAGATAGTTTAAAAAATATATGTTACTGTGTTTTAAACATGATGTTACGGCTTTCTACAATAAAAGCCATATTACGACAACTCATTGTCTGTTATATTTTTTAAAGCTACAAGCTTCTCCAGTCTCCATCACCACGACACAAATAAATAGTGTTTTATAGCGATAAACACTGTACCTCTTTATTGACTTTACTTCATCAGCGTTATCTAACTCTAATGTGTTATGCATTGTATTGGTAGGCTATGACATTATTAATTCGTTCGTGACAATAATTTGTTATTAGATCTCTCACTAGAAATCAAAGCTGGACGTGGTTTTATTTATTTATTGAATACCTAAGGCATTACGATTCAATATTGCACGCTTTCGTCCGATTTCGCTTCTCAGCCGCCATGATCGCACAGTTTAAACGCCGTACCATTTTCGTACCGTTCCGGGGAGATAAGTCTCAACGATTGGTCAAAATCGGAGGTGTGGCAACCTTCACATTTAGCAGTCATTTTGCCAAAGAGAATTTCAATCGTCAAATAATGAACCGTAATGCCTTAGGGATCCATCAATTGAATGATTCGTCGGCGGTGAGTGATACCAAATTTGATTTTCTTTCGATTTACACCGGGGTGGGTATGAAATCACGAAGGAATGAAGAAATTTACTCTGTAGCTAATGAAAACAAACTTAGGTCACATCGATATCGAGTAGTACTTTTTGTAGGTTGAAGGGCTTGTTGCTCCAGTGCAGAGCAATATATGGATATAAGAGTGGATGGTTGTTAAAGAGAAATTAATTCTGCGTCGAATAAGACCAGGCTTTGAAGAATCGGTTCAGAATTATACAATAGGACCTTGATGTACATGACCGGTGTGATTTCTGAGCCCTGGAGTTCTATACCTTTGCTCTATAATACATATACGGTGAAGACGATAACACATTTCGTTTGAATCACCTTAAAAACCTTGATTATACGCATTTGTGGCATACGAAATAATTATGTCAAACTACAAAGATACCAAATGTGAAAGCATACCGATGGAATTTGACGCTCTATGGGATTTCTCCACACATCTATGATATATAAACTTAAGAAAGTCACGAACATTTCAAGGAAAACGTAGCGAGTATTAAGGAGAATATTCATTCAAAATATTTTGTGGATACCACTATTTGACTTTAAGGAAGATCTCTGAACACTTAAGGCAAAACTTCAACCGTGAGATAATTTTTTTCGTTCATATTTTCCGTGGATGCCACCTATGGAAATATTGGTTAAATAGGTGATCTGGCCGCCGTATATTACTGTTATTATGTTGAAGACAGGTTGTTTACACCGCTTTTGTACGGCTGAAATATGAAGTCATGTGCACCAGTACTATATCACCTGTCTTCGCATACATGTGTGAATTATTCCTTTGAACGTATCATTATTGTAAAGATCGTTACAATATTGGCTTTTAAATGTATTTACAGTCATTGATTAAAGCAAGTTATACGTGAAAGCACTTATTCAACACCAGAAACATTGTTTAAAGGTTAAACTTTATATGTAAACTATTAAAACTAGTGCATGTACATGTATATACAAGGTGTGAATTTTCTTAAAATAGCATGGATCGTGATTTAGGAAAATCGTACTTTGATATCACGTTTAAAGGCCCATTAGCTTTTTGAATTCAGTAATAAAGAACAATAGATAAAATGTGCTACATTTCTATATATATTTCGTGTTTAAAAAGAAAATTTCGGAATGTTTTTATTGCTAGTAAAGGTCAGTTAAACCGATAAGACATCTCTGTGGGCAAAATAAGACCTACTCTAATTTTAACATCCAAAAAGCTAGTGGGGCTTTAAGAAAATTAAAACACTTATGATCGGAGTTATAATGAGTCCATCTAAACATTAAGAATTTATCTTAGTCCCAGTGTGGTATTTATACTAAGTATCACATTATTTATACAGACAATTTCATGACATAAAAACATGGAAAACATTAATCCGGTAATCATTCATTTTTGGACTGTAACATAACATACTAGTATTAATGCTTCGAACGTTTGCTGAAACTTTGATAAATCCACTATTTATAATAATCAAACTAGCTACAGACGCGCTATATCAAAACGTTGAGCGATTAGAGTCTGATGCATGTTTGTTAACAACTGGATACTCTTCTGATTTTTTTTACTGAAGACGCAAATGTTTTATAAATCAGGATTTATGTATCTGAACAGGAATTGCTTAATCGTACACCGCTATGTCTCAATAAACAATATTTATCAAGGTAAAATCACGCTTGAGGTTTCCATTTAGTTAATTTTGGGTCAAATTATGGTGTTTCATATAAATATGTATTACAATTGTACCATTACAGTTCCGTCACTACTGACTGTGATTTAAAACACTAGGACAAATGTTGGAAATCATGACTTGCCGCTCTGTTGGTCATGGATGATAGTTTAGACTGATGTGTATCTGTTGTTTAAAGGCCCATTCGACAGCTATGGTAATTTCTTAGCCGCTCCAGAGACAGGGGAGAGAACATACATGAGAACAGAGTATTTATATCCGGTCTACTCTTTTTGTATAGTTTTCCTCGTTCTTTATCGTGCCCGATATATTTAGTACCGATACACGCCTCGTCGTTTCCTGTGACGTTCTTAACACAGTACTCGGCATGGAAGTTGGAAAGGGGACACTGAAAAAGCGTCCCTGAAATATAGAAAGGCGGAGTCGAAATTCGAATCCACGACCTTTCGTTAAGTAGTCCAGCGCGTAACCACTAGACCACCGATCACCCAATACGTGAGATCTGATAGAATAAATAGTAAAACAAATAACAACGATAATATAGATGATGATAAACATATATTAACAGATAAACCGATAAGTGTCATTCATAAGTATATCGCATTTTTCTAACCACACAAGTGAACTCAACAAACCGTTTAGATCGTCTCAATGTTAACTGATGTTCAACATGTAGTATCATGAACCAAGATATTTAATGTTTGATGTGTGAGAAAATGACAGCTTTAGTTTTTTAAACGTCAGTATGGACCGCCGTTACTGTCCTTTGTATTCGAGAACATCCATCACGTACAACGTTACATGATTCGATATAAGTCCTGCTTTATTTATATCGATGTTTAAGAAGTCACATTATTAAGTTGAAATGTTGATGAAATACCGAAGAAAAAAAGAAAACCGGTTCGAAATTTAGTTTTCGTTATAAATGAGGTAACCACAACAATGAGTGGTACTTAAATGAGGATATACTGTTTTAACACACTTAGAGGTCGTCTCAACAGTAACAAAACATCATTCTAAAGACAATATAATTATTTTGAACCCATTCATGTTATTTATTCAGTAAGTCTATTTGATAAGATATCCACGGACTGTTTTTGGCTTAGGCTTGTCTTACTGTCGATTTTGTACCGTACATACATAACTTAAACACGTTAGCACTTACTGTAAGGAAAAGGGTCAAACACTTTAAAATATAATGAAAATAACTTCAGTTAAAAATAGTTGTAATCGTGACTACAAGAGACGGTCCTAGCGTTCCATAATTTCACATCTTCCTCGATTGTGTGTTATATCAAAATCTCCGTTGGTCATTTCGCAAAATGGCACGTGTAGGCGCGGTTCTGTGTTTGATATTAGCGTTTGTTAATTCTTCACGGGCAGGTAAGACATTTTCATTGAACTTCAATGGGTTATTACAATGTATTTGCAATTAAATTGTATCGCCTTACACATGTACTTTATGTTATATACGTATGTGGATATTTGTGTAAAGTAGGTCTTTAACAATGGTACCTTATTTAAGAAAAAAGAATGTTGAGGACATACAGATTATAAAAACATACTTCATTAAGTAGAACAGTTTGATTATTAAGCAGCAATAACTTTAAACAACTTATTTGTATACACCTCGTATTCCAATAATCGTCCATGCCGACTAAGTAATTGTTTCATATAACGCTATCAAAAAGAAATTGCGTTTTATAGAACATAATTATTCACCTTTTATTGGAGAAAATCGCGAACTTCGTTTTACGTTGAATGAATTCAAGCTTCGAAAGAAAAACGATTAACATGTACTGGCCTAGTTCAGTGTTTTATTTGTGCACTTTTAGAATAGTCGATCTAATTTGAGACGTAATCCAACCAAGTTTCGGTAATTATAAAATGAAAGTATACCGCAAGAAATTGTCTACGCAACGTCAAATATAGAGGGTTTCGAATTTATTTCATGTTTTAACCAAACTCCTCGCACCGGTTACGTCACACTTTGCTACTTTAACCGCTGCCACCACTATAACTCACGGGACGATAGGTGTATCATGTGACCAAAACATGGTGGCCACTTTCAAACTGCCAAGGAAAAGGTTAATGCAAATTGCTTTTACTGTGAAGAAAGGAAACGGCGATTTAATGTCAGCGATTATAAAACTCTATATAAACAAACATCTTGAATTTATGGCCACATACTTACATCCAGAAGTTCTGGCATCATGGTTATATCTATGAGTTCTGGTTTCATGGTTACATCTTTGAGTTTAGGCCTCATGGTTTTGTTTGGCTTCATGGTTACATCTTTGATGTCTGGACTCGTGTGGTTGCATCTATGAGTTTTGGCCTCATGGTTACATCTTTGAGTTCTGGACTCATGGTTGCATCTATGAGTTTTGGCCGCATGGTTGCATGTAGGAGTTCTGGACTCATGGTTACATTTGGGAGTTCTGGCCTTATAGTTGCATTTAATGACTAGAATTAGATACAGCCTTTTCTAATTACCATTACATCCGAAATTATGAGTATATGGGAGGAGGTAAATTTAGACTTTGTCTGTCAAAGAGGGGGAGGGGTAGAATTAGTTATAGTCCCTTTTAATCACCATTACATCCGAAATTACGGTCCTAACAAATTGTTATTGAGCATTAAATGAACGAATCAAGACGCTCATCACATGTCTGAAGACATCAGTTAGTTGAAATTCGTAATTATCATGATTCAAAGTAATTCAGATCTTTGATTCTCTTTATAATCCAGACTCATGCGCAGAGAGATGTTTCACCGCACTGGACAATAACTATAACTGTCAGTGTAACACCGCTTGTGCGAGTTACAACGACTGTTGTTCCGACTATGATGCTGTTTGTCTTGGAGGTAAAATAATTCCTTGTAATTTTGCTCTCATAGTCTTGGAGATAAAATAAATAGTAATCAACGACAGACTTCTTGTGATGAAGGTAAAATAAACCATTCCTGTAAATATCTACGTACAGTTTGCAACCAAAGTTTGCACACCACTCTTGTCATTAATTACATATTCCAAATGTTTGCTAAGTAACATTCGTTATTCGGATATGAGAATAACACGATTGTCTTTAAATTAACACGGCGACGGTCGTTACAGAACAACCTTAGTTTTGAGACCAAAGTGGTTTCATGATCAAGTTCAAAGAAAGAAAAATTACCGAAATCTGGTCGGAAAGTAAGCGGACATTATAACGTTCTAGTTTTAATCTTGAAGCTGTCGCTATGTACTAGTAAATTAATGCTTTACTGTATAAATGAATATGGTCTGTTTCATTTTAGCCACCTGTGATTCTAGATGTGGGGACTCGGCGTCGCAATCGTACCCGTGTCAATGCAACCCCAGCTGCGTGTCGTACAATGATTGCTGTAGTGATTACAATGCCCTCTGTGTGAACGGTAAACTTACATATTTCCGTACTATACACAACATTAACATAGACAATATGTATAAGTGCGTGCGTTAAACAGCCTGTATGTGTGTGTGTGTGCGCGCGCACGTGTGTGTGAATCCTTATTTCATGAACGATTCCTAACGTTATAAATGCATACATGAACTGCTTTCTCAGAAACTACCACATACAGAACTCCTATCTAATCCAAAATAACCACCTAAACCAAACATAAACAACACACAGGAACATGCACACACTGGGAACAAAACACAAATGATCCGGGTTAACGTTATCGGGATAAAAGTCTCACTTTTCGCCGGTAGAAAAATAATTTGTAAAGAAAAGTTTGTAGATTAAAACACGTACGTGTATAGAATAAAGCGATTCCAGTTTCTGATGCTTATTATTATTTTCAAAATTATTATAACACATTGTAGGAGATGGTGGAGGTACGTCTGGCACTTTAAGTGACGTCATAGGAGACATCTGGGATAGCGACCTGAACCGATTTCAAACCGCAGATCTCACAATCAACACGGGAGGGTCTAAGTGAGTTCATTTCCATACAAATATATCAAACAGACCATACATATATCATCTCTATTCTTTAATCAAACAAATTGTACAAGTGTCGAAGGGTGTTCCAGAAATTCGTTACACATAATTGTAATACAAGTATACCGAAAATGAAATACATTATGCTTCGCTTGACATTAAAGGGTTTTCTATAGAGACGTATAGCTATTGAATTATAGGATTTAAAATTATTCGAAATCTGTACTGCATTGTATTAGGACTGAAGAAGGCCCACTTCTGTGACACTATTACAAGTTCCGACAAGAGTCTTGAATTAAAAAGAAAAAAACTTTTAAGCTTCTCGTCAACAGTTAAACTGAATTCAATGTTGTGTTCTACATTTGAAATCTAAAATGTATATTCCACAAACACACAATGGCCTTTTTTTTGTTTACAATAGATAATAAAATGCATAAAAGCGTATGCATAATGCAAACAATCAAATGTCGCCCTCTCTCAATTTCACGAGCTGTTCTGACTTCACTACAGTTGAATCTCGTTATCTCAAATTTCTAGGGACCGTGGAAATTAGTTTGAGATAACCGAAATTTGAGATAAACAAATACTGTATAATTATATATGTTTTAAAGTATTTGTGTACACGCACGTACAGTAGCCTTTATTCAAAACTACAATGCATGTGTGATTACGTTTCGCTTGTATAATAATTTCGATCCCTGATGATTATCAGAGGTGGATGGTGTCGGACATTAAGACTATGTGTGGATGCACCAAATGAAATAAAAAAATGAAATGATTGGAAGAATACAAACACAACCCTCAGCACGTGGCATGATTGAGTAATGTAGTGTGTTCATTTGATATTTAGTTCCGAGATTTTGTCAAATTTGCCTGATGAATTAACCTTGGACTTTTAGACTGTTCACCTACGTAAATGAGTCAAAGTTCTCACTACCAACATTTGCTGGATTCATCAGTTTGCTGGATAATTACGAACGAAAGGTCGGCATCGCTGAAATTCAGCTGACATACGACATAGCAGAAACTGAGAGCTATCTGAACACTCTATTGGGCACGGAAGCTATGATACTAGCTCACACATTTCTTGCTAGTCAAGGTAATCTCCAATCTCAATATAATTCATTGTATTAGAGTTATTTCCACCACTCTTTTTTTGGTTGTGTTTGAAGAAAAGGGAAGGGGTGGTGAACATATTATTCTTAATTATTCTAAAATCTTTAATAATTGCTCTGTAAAATAGTTCAGTCCGAGATCTACTCTAAAGCAATGCAATGTATCGATAGTAAAGTGTTTTTCATGATGAACTAGTACTATCAACAAGTCATCTAGATGTCAGCTGATGTTTGGGTATTTAGTGGTCTGCAATGAAACGATTGCATCAATCAAATATAATATCATGTAGGGGTCATTTCTTAATTGTTAGGTAAAGTTGGAAGCAGTGCAGCAGAATTCAGTGCTGTAATCAAGGAACTCTGGTTTAACCTCTATCCTCGTTCGTCAAGTCAAACCCATGGTGACAGCTCAGGATTTGAACATGTTATGGTTGGTGAGCACGGGGTGAGTTTAATCGACGCTTTAACATTGAATTTCCACATATCGACCATTTAGTTTTCTATGTGCTATCTCGTTCATAATTGTATTACCTTAACAATTCCTTTTCCTTTCGAGAAATTGAAAGGTTAATTCAAGTACAGAAGAAACATGGATTGATTAAAGTTATTGCTACACATTGTGAGAGTATCAGTTGGGGACTGTAGATGTGGGAGGGTGGGACGTTTTGTATGTAGTGTTTTTTTCCTTAGCTATACCATATTAATGTGACAAAAACATTTGTTTACAAAGCAACTTATTACCATTATTACGGTCTTCCTTTAGATTAACACATAACCTATCAAAACCGCAAAATCACCACCATAACCATCATAACATACAGAAACCTTCGCCTCTGAAAAATTAAGCAACAGCCGGTACTGATATATAATGAATCACCACCAAAGCCTCCATCATCAGCAAAACTAACAGCAACCATGTATTGAAAAGAACAACGTCAGCAGCAGAAACAGCAAACTTCAACACAATATGCAACAATACGAATTACATATTAACTAATTTTTTACCAATTATACAAAAACCCAGCTCTAAGTGACTCAACTTCAAATTTGTAATAATTTCCAGAGCAGTTCAGTGTCTGGTTTTCACAGTTGGATACAGTATTATCTTGAAGAGAAGAAAGGAACTCTCAAATACTCATCCATGGTTTCTACAGCAGAGGTAATTTGATTTACTTGTATATCTGTTGTTTAACGGTCCGTTCTACAGTTATGGTCATTTCAGAGCCGCTCCAGGGAAAAGAGAAATAAGATACAGGAGAACCGGGTATTTAATTCCCTACTCTTTTGGAATTTAGTTTTTCCTGGTTCTTCATCGTACTCAGTGTAAAGCACCTATGCACGCCTCGCCCCTTTTACTGTGATTTTCTAGACACAGTACTTAGTTAGGATTGGACGTTGAAAATCGTTCCTGAGTAAATCGAAAGGCGGAGTCGAGAATCGAACCAACAATTTGTTTTATAACCAGTTTGTGTCACTCAAACGTAGTTCACAGTTTTATAATTTTGTTTCTTATGTTCTCAATAAAGATATTTAGATATTGTTTAAAGCAGGATTACTAAACAATTCAGAAATTGCTGACAAATCTGTTATAATATTGCCCTGAATTCTGGTTATTATGTCACATTAGTGGATAGCCGTACTTCTGCACAAATAATTTAACTTATTGCATCGTACAGTAATCTGTAAAACCTCGCATAGCGATCACCGTAATGCTACGATGAGCTCTTAAACCGCTTTTAAGTATTTACGAATAAACATTGTAAATATACAGTTTTTCTTACTCTACTGGACTATAAAAGTCTACAAAAGTTATATGACAATAAAATCATTACATATCATATTTGAACTAAATAGACAACATCGATATTATAAAAGGGAAATATTTAGTCCCTAATTTGATAACAGAATTGATGTACATTTTTTATCATTTTCAGCCGGATATGAAAGGAGTTGCATTTTCTTGGTACGGACTCAATAAATCAAAAGGCTCGTTCTTTTTAGGTACCAGCCCTGAAATCGATTTGGCGATATATTCCACGTGTGCACTTATGCACCCAAACGCCCGCTGTAACTTTAACCTAAAAGGTAACAGCGTGTCCATACAAACATGGGACATCGGTCACAAATCTGGATTACAGATTGGCTCAGCTTATCCAGCGATATAACCACGTCAGCAAATTCATGACACCGGATTATCTGTCAGTCATATTAAAACATGGCATTAAAAACTGTTTTCGTATTTTATTCCTTTTATGTTGTATGGCTTGAAGTGGACTTCAATTAAAAGATACAAATGCAAATTGCACCTGACACCGTGCTAAGGAGTTTCAATACCTTCATGAGTAGTCAGCGCGTGCTTCAAGCGTTAGTGGGGTTCCACAGACAAATACTGAAATATTGGAAGGAAATGAAGGACAAATTCACGTTTATCACTTACTTGTACATAAAAACACTACATTTAGATTGATGATTCAAGTATTTATGATTTCGACAGAAATATTGCATGATCACACGTTTTCTTTTTTCACCTGTTCACCTAGTTAACGTCTCCGACCATCTTTCTCTCTCCATAGTTTCAACCAAGAATTCTAAGCGAACTATTTTCTTATAGTAACTGCACCTCGGATATTAGTTGGTTACATTTTCCTTCGCTTGCCGTTAGCTTTACTACAACCAGTTGCTCCATAATAACCAATGTTACCATTTGATACAAAACGGTGGATTTCCACATTTTTGATAATACTGGTGTCTTCGTCAAGATATTGAATTATATCATCTTGGTCTTCAGAACCTCATCCGTTTTATACGATTACGTTTGTCATGTTTTGTGAATAATTTGTCACAACGGCAACAAGCCGTGACACTAAAACTGATTAACGAAACGTGTTACCATAAATTTACCTTTTACTGTTTTATAAACTCATTTAGATGATGTGAACTTTGTCAGTGTTGTCAAATCGGTCTCAAAACATTATCGATCATCGAATCACAAAGGAAAAATTGTCGAATGTATGCAATGAATTTTTTTATCTAAAAACAACTAAACAAAAATGCAAAGTTAAACCGTAACCGTGTCATTTATAAGATTTTTTTTTTATTTACGCTTATACATATTATACAAAATTCAAAATTCGAGTGAATTAAATACAAAAGTTTACATTTTATTTTAATAATAGAATGCAATCTATATCAACTCAAGCGGCAATTTTATTATTTAAAAAAATAACAAAATGTATATATTATTATACAAGTGGAATGTTTGTCCAGCTAACATTTACACTGAAGCTATTGTCAGTAAAACCTCGCACAAGTCCGGATAGGAGAGGCTCCGCTGCATAAGATTTCATTAACTACCAACTTCAGAATCCTTAAGAACAGAAAATAATAGTCAGAACATGCCAGGAACTTGGAAAATGTTCGTTGTTCTTCTGTTCGAAAGGGTTTTTTATTGTCATACAAAATTATTAAATTTGTTTTACGCAATATTTAGAATTAAAAACTGAACCGACAGTTTTCGCTGATCTATGTGATTTCCGGATTAGATACGAACGGCTTAGAGGAATACGGATGAGCAGATAAGAGGGGTATGAATGGTAAAGGTACAAATTAAAGGAAACGGATGGGGGAATTTACCAGAGAGAACTACATTAAATGACCACAGTTCGTATTAGAGATGTAAAAGTTAAAACAGGTCTGGATTGGAGATATACGAAGAAGAGGGGTGTGAACGAACGTGTTAAGAGTCCGAGGGGCCTGCTTGGAGAGGTAGACATTAGAGGGTATTGATTTGATGTACGGAATAGACAGGTACAAATTAGAGGGTTACAGATGATGACTACAGCTTTACTAGTTACGGTTTAGTAAGGTCCGTACCTTGTTTAAAAGGTTCAACAGTTCTTAATGTTCAGATCAGCCATAAATTCACGAAAGTGCAAAGTAGACACACATAAAGCCCTGGAAAGTAACTTTAAAAATATGTCTAAGATTCTCAATAGCAATAATAAAGGGAAGTAATTCGGATTTTTGAGAATCAATAATTAGATTCAAGAACAGTGTAATTTTCTAAGTTGTTTGTACAATGAAATATTTATAGCTACAAAAAAGATATTGTATGTCTTACATTCAATAGACAGTTAAACATGTGAATAAGGGCTACAGAAGGGAGAGAAGACTGACTTATATCCACAGTTGAACATAATTCGAAAGTTTATCTTTTTTTAAATATAACCTTTAATAAGCCCATACTAAAGTCTGAAGTTATTTACAAGGACTAAATATAGTTTCATATCAAGCAACAAAAAATCTACTCGAACTCGCAATAACAAAATTGTTTTATTGCGATAAACATGTTGTCAAAAATCTTAAGGCTATTTGTTGTAATGTATTCCTATTATTATATACATAATAGTTATCGTCTTTTAGAAATATGTAAATTACGTGCGGTTTGGGTTTATAGAAGACCACTAAATACACCATATATAATTACTATTTTCAAATCACTGGCAATGGACATTTTACCGTGGGTTTATTTAAATAAAATATATAATTATGGTGTGGTTTTTTAATCTCTCAGTTGATGAAACTTGATATGACCAAACAGCCGGTCTCGCTACATTAATTGAAAAACTAAAAGCAAAGTGATAAAGTCCGACCGTTGTTCATAGATGACCGTTAATTCGAGGTTTACTGTATTTAGATGAATAATCTACAGCCCGGGCTAATGAGCATTTTAAAGCGAAGCAAAGTATAAGTTGACTAACTCTATATGTACGTATGTCTTGTTAAAACATATTGAATACTAAAACAAATCTATAAACTGTTACTTGTGGGCATAAACTTGCCAAGTGCTAAATTTTCTCAGTGTCTGCCATTATGTCTGGTAGCTATCATGTTTGTACCACAATCTAGGTCTTGACCCAGATGGTCGCTTGTAAATGTTTAAGACATAACTGATGTTTAATTCACCCGAAGTCTGGTTTATTAGCGGACGATTAATGTACAAGTATGTTAAAATTATTTCCAGGCTATTCAATCACAACAACATACACACACTTCTTGGATCACACTACTAGTGTTTAATCAGTGAAACCCGCGCACGAGTCGTTTAAATATACTGGTTCGAAATTATTGACCAAGTCCGAGAAAAGTGTGGGGTCGTTCAGGTTAGTTGAAACAAGGAACTGTTCATTTTAAACCTTCTTTATAATATTCTTCATCACCAAAGATGCTGTTAAGTTATTAGGACCCTAAAATCCAATTAAAACTTTTCTGATGTATTTTCTCAATGCTGCACAAAAATATTAGTATTACAAAAATAGTATTGCCCGTTTGTCATTATTATCCCCCACCAAAGGCGAAGGGATATTGTTATGGCGTTGTCCGTCCGGCTGTTAGCCCGTCCGTCCGGATGTCCGTCCGTCACACTTTTTGAAATTCGCAATAACTTTACAACTTCTGATAGTTTCTGTTTGAAACTTGAAATATAGGTAGTGGTGATGAGTGAAAGTGTACTTATCAAGAACCATAACTCTATCATGCATTTTGACTAAATTACTTCCCTTTCCAATTTAGAAAAAAATGTCACATTCTCTGTAACTTGCAATTACTTGAAAAGTATTGAAACCCTGTGAAACTTGATATATTGGTAGAGCGTGATGAGTTGAAGAGTACTGATCAAGAACCATAACTATATAATGCATTTCTACTAAATATTCACCCTTTTCAACTTAGAAGAAAAAATGTCACTTTCTCTGTAACTTACAATTACTTGAAAAGTGTTAAAGGTAACCCTATGAAACTTGATATATTGGTAGAGTGTGGTTAGAGGAAGTGTGCAGTGAGCAAGAATCATAACTTTAAATTTCATTTTTATTGAATTATGACCCTTTTTGGACAAAGAAAAATGGTCACTTTTACTGTTACTTATAATTACTTTACAAGTATTAAAGTGAAACGCATGAAACGTGATATATTGGTAGAGCATGATGAGTGGAAGAGCCATTTCAAGAACCATAACTCTATCATGCATTTTGACAGAATTATCCCAATTTTGAATTAGAAAAATGGTCACTTTAAAATGTATTGTTTTTACGTTTAAAGTACCTAAGGGAACCGCATGAAACATGGAATTTCGGTAGAGTGTGATGAGTGAAAATGTGCTTATCATGAACTATAATCATGCCAAGTATCTTGGAGCGACCATTGATCAGTTCTTATCTTTTTGAATCCATGGCTAGGGCAGTAATTAAGAAATCTTGTTCCAGATTAAAATTGCTGTACCGTAAAAGTGAATATTTAACATTTCACACCAATAGGCTACAGGTTAATTCACTAATTCAATGTCATTTTGACTATGCTTTCTCTGCCTGGTACTATGGTTTAAATAGATCTTAAACACAAGTTACAGGTCACTCAAAATAAGTTAATAAGGTTTGTTTTGGATTTACATCCAAGAACACATATTGGTAAAGAACATTTGAAAAGCCTAAAATTGCTTCCTGTTGAACATAGGGTCAACCAAATAATTCTTTGTCATGTTTACAAGATACATTCTGGACTTTCACCAATATATTTGAAAGAAAATTGTACACCTGTTAGTGCTGTACACTCTTATTCCACCAAGTTTACGTCAAAAGCCTATTCCTCTGGCACTGATCTTGAAATGACAGATAGTGGTAGGTACTCTATCCCAGTGATGAAGGGTTTTGGAAAGAGGACATTTGTCTATAATGGTTGTAGTTTATGGAATATATAAGGAATGTCCATTCCATTTCCTCTTTTAAACACAAGGTTAAAGACAATCTGTTAAATTCTTGTGTTCCTCAATAATATTTCCTTTAGTTTCTTATTTTTCATAATGCATACTACTTTGTGATGATACAAAATATTGAAGCTCTAGACCTTGAAGTTTTTAATTTTCCTATGTAAGTCTATACAAGTTAAATGTTTGTACGGCGCAAAATCGCATCCGGCAATTCAATACTAGAATGTGGCCTATGTAGCATTTTTTATCAGGATGTGCGAAGTTTCAGATCAAACGAATTTGTTATTTTGACTTAACTGATCCCGAAACTAAAGTGATCATCTACTCTATCAAAAATACAAGCCGTTGATGTTTCATGAATCTCATGAATCTGGTCATATGGTTCTACAGTTCACGAGGTACTCTATATGTAGTCCCTGTTTCCACCCTAAAATTAAAATCAGGGGAAACTATCACCTCGATGTATCAGACGTTGCAATATCTGCTGGAATACATATAAAATGTTTAAATAAAGTCTCCAAAAATAATATACTCCGTTGTCTGAGGGTACGTTGTCGTAAAAACCTGGTATAACGGTCCCAAACATAGATTTTCAACTGTAAAGTGACCATCTATATCGAACCATAAAGTGACCGTCTATGTCGAACCAATTAAGTCACCATTTCTCACCTGATCGGACATTTTTGTATTGAGCTCCGAAATCGATATTTAATTAACGACAATTGCGTAAACAAGTCAGTGTCCACGCTCGCGATTATAAAATTAGTCTGTGTGAATATGTTTATCATGTTTTAAATACATCGAAACGTTCCGTATCTTATAAAACGATTAAATGATTATTACAACACACCGATAATAAACACAGCGAATTTCTCTAATAATTTATACATCGAAGTTCATTTAGATCGAACAATTTTTCCTAAGTCCTTTGATATAAAGAGTTTCGGCTGCATTTATTGACAGATGGGCAGATTCATTCCCGTCGTTGTTTATCGAGCCCGCTCCATTCTTAGACTATAAATAGCGACTGCTAGTTGGTGTGAGTAACACGTGACCTCGCTCTATTTCTGTTTTGTTTATATCACGTGATGACCATTGCGGATATTTCGGAATATTTCGGGCACTGTCAGTAATCTGCTTCGCGCAAGAAGTTGCGATTTTGCATTGCCACTTAAAAATAAGCATACCAGAGTGTACGGCGGGCTTCCGCCGCCGTACAATAAATCAAGTGACCGCCCGCGGCGGGCCAATTTTGACCCTATGGTAATAATTTAAACGAACCTGGTAGAGGTCCACTAGACAATGCCACATACCAAATATTGAAGGTCTAGGGCCTGTAGTTTAAGACATGAAGATTTTTAATTTTCCTATATAAGTCTATATAAATTAAGTGACCCCGGGGGAGGGACAATTTTGACCCTGGGGCAGTAATTTGAACAAACTTGGTAGAGGTCCACTAGACAGTGCTACATACCAAATATCTAAGCTCTAGGTCTAGTGGTTTCAGATTTTAAAACTTTCCCTATATAAGTCTATATAAAATCAAGTGACCCCAAGGGCGGGGCCATCTTTGACCCTAGGGCAAGAATTTGAACAATCTTGATAGTCAATGCTACACACCAAATATCAAAGCTCTAGGTCTTCTGGTTTCAGAGAAGAAGACTTTTTAAATTTTCCTATATAAGTCCATATAAATCAAGTGACCCCTGGGGCGGGGCCAATTTTGACCGTAGGGCAATAATTTGAACAAACTTGGTAGAGGTTAACTAGACAAAGCTACATACCAAATATCTAAGGTCTAGGCCTGGTGGTTTCAGAGGAGAAGATTTTTGTAATTTTCCTATATAAAATAGAGTAAACTCTGGGGTGGGGCCAATTTTGACCCCGGGGACATAGTTTGAACAGACTTGGTAGAAGTCCGCTAGACAATGCTACATAAAAAATATTGAAGCTCTAGGCCATGTAGTTTTGGACAAGAAGATTATTCAAATAGCACGTATTATATTGCTATGACGTTTGAAATACATACTTAAAAATAAACATTTAGGATATGCCTGGAATCCAAACACTTCTATGTTTATCTTCGCGGACTTCCTGATTATCACCAAATAATTGATATTATTAGTCACTAACATCTAAATGCATAATATACGGTTACTATTGAAAATTTGAACACCGATAGATATATTTTTTGAACTGCATACATATCATAACATATCAATAGGATTGCTAAACTTTCACTGGATACGCCCGTCATAATTGTCTGGTGAAGATTGAGAAGAACCTTTCAACTTACAGAGCGGACTAAATCAATGGTATCATTGGTTAATAGCTATTAGTTTAGAAAATCAACGACAATTTTACTTAATAGGCAAAAATGTCATCATGTCAATTAACAGTTTTACAATGTTTTGAGAAGAATGTATTGGAAATATTAAACTTTTCATCAATTGCTTTGTTTGTTTTCCTCTTGTTCCAGGTTTATCTTGTCTAAACTAATGAACTGAAAAGTACAGATGATCAAATCTTACAAAAATGTAAACACGGCGATTATGTTTTATTAGCTTCGACGGATAACACTTTATTGTTAATCTTAAACAAGCGTCTGGGTTTTGTGAACTTTTATTTTGTTCGTTACATTATGTTTGCGACCCGTAATCATACAATCATGTCTTCGAAAGCAAACAAATTTAGATTCAATATCTCATAAAATAGGTTGTAAACCAGACTCACATCTAAGGATATTTCGTTGCTCATTTTGTGGCTACATTGTTCTAATTCGGATTGTCTTGTAATTTACTGTGAATACACCATACATTACTTGCGAATTCAATATTGTTACAATTTTAAACGTATCTAAGTTGCACAGTAATCTTTTTATCATTTAACATATTGTTATAAAATACAGAATGTAGTTTCTTTCGTTTAAAGAAATCATAATGGTGTTACTAGTTTGTAAGACTACGTGGTCAATTTCGATTGCACCAAAGTACAGTTAGTTTATGTACCAGGAAAAGTTGCTTGTGAAAATGATAAGGTTAGAATTGTATGTTGAAAATATGTATAATAATACCAAAATGTTTATCTCGGATTCTACGACTGTTTTGCAAGAAATACAGAATTCAACTAAAAGTGAACTTAAGAAAGTAGTTGACAGAATGAATCGTATAGAACTAGAGATGGACAGTTTTCGTAAGAATGTAACCTCGACATTAGTTAAATCCTTACAAACAAATACTGAATGGAGAGTAGAGAAAATCATACATAGCTATTACCGTTTAAGGTATTAGGATCCTAACTCGAAACATTGTTACATCAAAATAAAGCGGTCAGGTTTCCATGACAGATTTACCATGTTGTTTAAAAAAACCAATGCCATTCCTTTGAGTTGTCTTCCTTTTAAATTTGCATTGAAGTCTATGACAGTGGCCCAATGTTTCAAAGGTTAGATAAAAATGAACACCCAGTTGAAGCAAAACTCATGATAAAGATGCAAAACACAATATCAATCTGATTTGATGAAGAAAAATATGGGTCACCGTGCAATGTCTATAGAAATTAATACTTTTCTATTTCTCAACAAGGACAAAAACTCTTACAAAGGTTTGTAGAGTTGTAAACCATTTTGCCGTATCCTACATAGCCATTAAAATAATGAAAATTGGTCATGGGCGATAGTATGTTTATAGTATTAAAATGAAGTTTATTATTTCGAACACCATTAGGTCAATTGACACATAAGGTTACATAATATTAAATGTGTGTGTAGTATTGAACAGCCAGTAAAGTACAGTAATAGTGATGTAATACCATAAGTATATATTAAATAGTTTTAAAATGAACGTAACCAATGTATGAAATAACATGACCATGCAATTATTTTAAAGGGTACAGCCCTATGAAAGATATCATACAAATCATACATTTTCTCTGTTCTTTATTATCATTAAGTTGTTGCCTTATTATATTTGTTACAAAAGGTACAAGAACTACGAGTGAGGAAAAGATGTCAAACGCTAATGAGCTTAAAATGGAAATACTTAGAAATTTTCAAGCATTCAAATCTGATTTGCTGAGACCGTCGAGATATGATGGCAAGGAGAAGTAGGCTATATTATTAGTATTTAATGAATATCTATTTATATTCCATGTATTATGTTTTTTTAAATATTCAATTGCTGAGTAAGCCAAACCAAAATATAGAAATATATGCCTAAATTTGCAAGTTATGTTTTGAGCAAAATTAAAAGTCCATTGTTTCCCTGTTTTAATGGAAAATGAAAATATTTGTTCTTCCCCTTAAGTTAAATGCATAAATCAGATATTAATTTTAGTTTAATCTTTTCTAGATGCCACAGGTTCACTTACGTCCCTGACTAGGATGGCTAAAGTGATATCAAGCTTTGAAAATGGTAAAGTTTACAATGTTTTCAAACAGTTCAATCTAACCATTTATCTATTGTAAAAAACATAACGTTTTTGTCCCCGTATCGATAGATTGGCAGCATAAAATTATTGTGTGTGTCTGTCTGTGTGTCTGTTTGTACCAAACTTTAACATTGCCTATAAAATCAAACATGGCCAACTTTCATGACCATCTTGAAATCGGGGAAAAAAAGGGAATTAAGTCAAATTTAGGGTGTCATCAGATTATCACCAGAGTTACCCATCATTAGAGCACTGTGTTATTGCCTATCTGCAAGCATGCGTGGTATACAGGACCATAAAACCAGTCATGTGTGACTAATCTGACCTTAGGCATCTACTGTTGGATCGGGACTAATCGATGTTTCAGTTATTCTATAACATTTTAACTTTTCATATCAGCTGATATCAGGCAGACTAATTTAAAGTAACAACTTTATATAGTTTTTAGAATTTTGATAAGGTTATGATTTTTTATAAAATAAATATTTTTTTATCGTTATCTTGAAAATTACAAATGTGCATGTATCAGTTTTTTTACATAAGCCGAATAGAACAAAATATTTCTTTATTTCACAGACAGTAATTATTAAAATTGTTCTGTATTTTTATATAAATTCACCGTACGTGGCTTTAAACAAAAACGTAAATGTTGAAAATCTTATGATCATAAAAAATGCTTAAATGTTTAGAATATTAGTGTTAATTCTTCGTTTTTATACAAGTACACTGCGGCTTTAAATTATATAAGAATTTAATTTTGAAAATCACAAAATTTAATAAATAGAATGTTTTGTAATACTTCGTTTATGAGTATGCATGTTTATAAAAAAAATCTAGTTTACTGTGGATTATAGACTTCATTCACAGTTCTATGCATTCGTAAACATCTCCCCGTTACATATATGTACATTGTCTTATATACATGTTTACATAAAAGCAGTTGGTAAAAAGTGATATTATATATACAAGCACATCCCCAATCTTTATATAAGTCCCAGAAGCATAGTGGTTATTACATTAAAGGGCACAAAATCGCGTTTAATCTGCATATTTTGGGTATACTGTTGAAGAAAATAGGATAGTGTACAACTGCAGTAAATTACATTGATGCCATCAAATGGCCTGTCAATTTCTCTTTTTTTCATAGTTGGGTTTTCACTACACACGCTGCTAATTTATCATTTATCAAAGACAATGTTTAAAAAATCTTTAAACGCGCTTGCAATAATTCTTTCCGATGTATGTTAATAGGGGATATTTGTGTGTAAAGATTTTTTTTGTCTTAACTTAAACAAAACAATCTACTCCGAACAGCCCTTTCTCCTTTATAAATGACCTTTCAACGATTTTGAGAAATGAAAATTTACAGTTTACTCCCTCAAATACATTTTACCGATTATGGATTTTGCAATATTGTGCAATGAAAGTCTGACCATAAAACACAGACAGCAAGGATGTTACTTTACCCGCAGGCTATATTCTGATTGGAGACAGATAATAAAGCAATTTAAGGGTCATAAAAGATCCAGTGTACCTCGGATTTAATATATAATATTTAACCATTGTCATTGTTTTTTATTTAAAACATCCCTTTCATTCAGAAATAGTAACTTAAGTTATTACAACTGAGCACATTACTCTAGAAAACTTTAATCAAAATTTACATTGAATAATTATATCACGTATTTTCAACAACAACAAAAAATACAAAAATTGAATTGAGTCTGTTTAATAGGCGATTGTGTGTGCAATTATCACCTGGAGAATTAAGCAGATACAGAATTAAACTTATTCTATTTTTCACACAATTGTCAAGCGTTACATTCATGTAACAAGTTTAACATTTCATTATAAAAAGTAACATTGTCTTATTTCTTAGTTCTCATGTACAATAATATCAGAAAATGTTTTCAAATTTAACTAATATACATTAAAAATTATTTAGAATATGAAACAATTGTTTAATAATGATACTCTAATTATAATCTTCCTTTCTTCACAAATACGACTTTTCTCATTTAATAAATATTAGAATTAATTTATTTGCGTTGATCTGAAGATTTAACATAAAACCGAACCTAATGTGTGGTAGTAGTATATAGAGATATCGGTATCTTCGGTATTCTTACGGAAAATACCGAGTATTACCGAGACGATAAATTCTTATTTAAATTAACAGGTCAGTTGTCTAAAAGTTAAAAAGGACTTCGAAGATGTCAATTAAGCCTAATTATTTTTATATATCTTAAAAGTAAAATAAAATACCAAGACAATGTGATAGTAACAAATTTTGTAATGTTTTAACAAAGTGGTGTAAATTTGAAACAAAACGGAACATAAATTCCTAAATTGGCATTTTTTTCGGTTTTACAATAGAAAGTAGAGGCCGTAAAAAAGATGAAGGGATATAGTTTTTAAACTTAAAAAGGACCATTGATTTATTATTTTAAATTAATAAAAAAATATTCATAAAAAGGCAGATGAATTAAATAAACTTTTGTGATAGTAACAAAATTTGTGAGTTAAACAGAAAGAAAGTTATGACGAGTTATTTAACAATAGCCTTCTTTATTCTATATAAAAAAGATTATCGGTTTACCAATACTGGATGGTTAAAAAAGTTGGGGATGATGCACCCACCTAAAATCATCAAACTACATCATTGTTATTGTGTTGGTTCCTCACGACAATCTCTACAGGACACGTGCATTT
The DNA here is from genome assembly GCA_964023205.1 of Lutraria lutraria. Lineage (NCBI taxonomy): Eukaryota > Metazoa > Mollusca > Bivalvia > Venerida > Mactridae > Lutraria > Lutraria lutraria. Next base: position 6,149,938 of record OZ026850.1, read on the forward strand.
TCAGGTCAGTAGGTCAAAGGTCAGTGCCATCCTGAAGAGGCGTTTTTTTAAACACGTCTTGTTTTTAGTTATAATACAGGTATGAAGTCAAGAAGTTTTCGAAAAATGTCGAAGTTTCTGTTCTATGTTTTATATGGGCCCGCTGATTTGAATTTCATCTTTTTTTATTATAACTGTCATCTACTGATTCTTGAATATAGACAAATAAGAATAATATTTCTAAAAAACAAACAAAAATAACGTTCATTTTCATAACACTGTCAAACGGTTTGGACAAGAAAAGCAAAAAAGTAGAGGGCCTACAGTGACAAAAATCTGAACCGGAGGTAGCCCTTTATGTAAGGAGTTGCAACAGTTATGTGGCTTTAGAAGAAAACGAAAAATAATGCACTTACGTGATGTTTTCCTAGTTTAATTGACAGAAAATGCGCTTGTAACGATAACATTGTGACGTCACTAGGTCACGTGGATTCCCCACACTGTAATAACAAAAGAGTGACACATGCGTAATAATGCTTTATAATCAGGAGCACAAAAAAATACATTATGAAACATCATTAATGATAGTTGTGTGAACTTATAGATCTAACAATGTAAACAGTATCTTTGCTTACACAAATTGTTAAAATTAATTCAACAATACTCCTGTGAAGTTACGATTTTGAAAAAAATGTACCAATCAATGTCTATGCTTCATCAAGTTCATGACGTTACTTCGTGACGTCATTTACATATCAAATGCAAGGCCGTGCCATATCGTTTTTATGACACGGCCAAAACGGCACGGGTATGTGATAAACACTGTTAAGTAGTATTGTTGATTTTTATCATTTTGTTAATATAATTATGTGTAGTTGTTTTTGTGGTTCAAAGCGACTAAAATTATTTTCTTTTTTATAAACGAAATCCAATATGTGTGATTTTATTGATTTTGAACCGAAGAAATGTAGCTATTACATAAATACCACATTTCTGAGAGGTTGTTAATAAAAATTGTCAGCGCGAGAAAAATAAAAATGACCGAGGAAGCGCCGAGGTCAACATTACTTTTTCGAAGGCTGGCGAGTTTTATTAATCCCTCTCAGAAATGTGATATTTATTTTATTATACCGAAGATTTCATAAAAAAATATAAAAAGAAAAGTATGATGTCACATTGAATGCCACAAGTTGAATCTACAATCTAGAAAATAATTTATTTAGAACAACTTGTCAAATAATTGGAATGATTTAATAAACGAAAATCTGTTTGAAATGTACGCGCATGTGTTATTACTATGCGTTATTGAAAATTAATGCCCGCTCATGTATAGGCTATACATTGGTAATGGAAGTGAGATATAATAATTATGATTCAACAGAATATCCAGAATGATAATGTGGTAAATTAACACAACACTCAAATCCTTGAAATAACGATTTTTGTCAGAATTACAAAATAAATTCCATTGTTCTAAAATAATTCATGAATCATAAATTTAATGTTACTATCGATTAATTGCTATGTTTATAGATACTTTTTCCACATGATCAAGGTTTCATTGGCTTTCTAATGAAGTGAAAGTTAAAGAGGCATGCCCAGGAACCGCTGTGTCTTTTTTTCGTACACCAAAAATATGTTTGTCACTTAGAAAAACAATTATTACCGAAAAGTCAAAGATGAGTGTGCGTTCAAAAATGACCCTATAACGCGCGCGTCGGTATTTGTATGTCGGTTTGAATAAAAGGCTGTCAGCCTCTTATTGATGACAACGATATTTCCGATACGTCTGAGAGTTTAACTGAGCATGTGCGCAGCCTTTCAAGTAAATATAGCGTGAGCAATACTTACCATTTCAGTTTGTTGACGTTTTTTCCGCGATACTTTCGGTTTTGATAGATCCCGAAAGGGTCGGGATGTGAAAATGACGAATAATTGGCAGGTTTGGTAAATCTTGAAATACGTATTTTGAGTGTACTAGCGGGATATTTTGTAAATATTTTACGGGGCTTTCATTAATTGATTTAGACATTAAAATGATACCAATTTGATTGCAATTCGAGACGCTTCAGTTCCAGGGCATGCCCCTTTAAGCTAATAAGACTTCACAAACTTGTAAAGAAGGCGATTAATTTATCAGATTCGACGGATAGAAATGATCCTCTAATTTGAAACAAACGTCTGTATTTTGAGAACTGTCTCCTGTCTACTTAGATTTCATTTGTGTACTGCATTCATGTAATCATACCTTTGAAGGTTAATAACTTGTGCATGTGTATTCTATTATTTAGTTGAAAACCAGACACACATCTGAGGGTAGTGTTTAATTCGCTGCTGGTTTCATGGTTTCATTTCTCTTGGGCTGTGAATCTGTTCTTCATTGCTTATGAATTCAATTTTGACATAATATTTATTTTGCGCTGAATATTTTGAAACACTTTAGTATTTAGCGTCTTGGTGTAAAAACAGAATGGAGTTTGTTCGATTGTTCAAAGAAATCATAATGGTGTTACTTATTTCTAAGACTTCGTGGTCAACTTCGGTTGCAACAAACTATACACAATTTATGTACCAGGAACAGTTGCTTGAAAAGATGGTGCGATTAGAATTGTTCGTAAAAAACGTTGGAAATACTACCAATAAGTTCATGTCGGATTCTACTGTTGTTTTGAAAGAAATACAAAATTCAACAAAAAGTGAACTTAAGAAAGTGGTTGACAGAATGTATCGTTTGGAAGTAGAGATGGACAGCTTTCGTAAGAATGTAACATCAACATTGGTTAAATCCTTACAAACAAATACTGAATGGAGAGGTGAGAAATATATTTATATTTATTGATAACTGTTAACGTATCTAATCTTACTGCGCGCAGAATCATTAATCTATTACATTTCTTATTTTGTTTCAGAAAGTGCAACAACAACGTTTGAGGACAAGATGTCGAACGCTAATGAGCTCAATTTTGAAATACTAAGAAACTTTCATGCATTTAAAACAGATTTGCTGGGTCTATATAATAAAGATCGTCGAGACATGATGGCATTGAGAAGTAGGCTATATTTTCTTATAATTTGTTTATAATCAATCCTGTTGTTAGAATAGGTATTGTGAATATATGATTATCATTAAATATGAATTCTTATACGCTTATTTATACATCTAAGTATACCAACATGTAGAATTGTATACTCTTTCTAATTAGTGCATATTGAACGTTCGGTTAAGAGTTACAAGAAAAGTTTCTGGATCTACGTATTTGATAAATTTTCTTTCTTCGAACATAAAAAAAAACACATGGAAAAGATATTCGCCGATCGTTTCCTCGTTAGACACTATACTTTAGGTTAATTTAGTGAAATCTTGTTTGGGTTTTATTTGCATAGAATTCACCACAATCATAGTATTTTTGTTTGATCGTTTGTAGATGCCACAGGTTCACTTGTACCGAATAGGATGGATGAAGTGATATCAAGCTTAAACAATGGTAAAGTTTTCTAAGTTCCTAAAGCATTAGGAAATGTTTCAAACATTAAAAGTGTACAGGTATAAGGTCGGGAAGTAATCCACATAAAAGCCGACTTTCTATTCTATGTTTGAAATGGGATCGATTATTTCGTTTTCCAAACTTTAAGTTCAAGTCTTTTCTAACAGCTAACTTCCATTATATTATGAAAACAGATAAGGAAAGGATTACAGCACGAACGTTCAAAAAGTCCTCCTTTCTTAAAGTACTACTACATCTATTCTCAAATCCGCCAACCATATTTATTTGTACTTTGTTTCTTGCATTTCAGTGGAATTATATCACATGGGAGACTGTTCAGACATAAAGAAAGAATTACCAAGTGCATCAAGTGGTGTATACTTCATTTCGTTATGGAAAACAAAACAGCAAGTCAAGGTTCTGTGCGACATGGACACCGACGGTGGTGGTTGGACGGTAATTTATTAATTATTATGATTATCAAGTTTCCACTGATTCGCCCTATCTCGTTGTCATGTGAATTTATAAAATATATTTGAGAAGATTTCGAACTACCGGTCCGACATTATTCGAGGATGTTGGAAACGATACGCAGATAAGCAACCAACTACTTTGTCAGATCTTTAAGCATTGACACCATAATAACAATGATATTTTAATCGATACTTTTATTTGTTGGATATGAATCGATGTGACGCCATCAATTAAATTTCGAAGCAGAGGCGTAAAAAAATATGACAGTCATGTTGGTAACATTAAATGATATCAAAACTGACAACGTCACGCCTCATAAAATAATTAAAGCGAAGTAATTATACCACCCCTACAAATAAATGAGTATTACCATTTTATTTACATACTCATAAAGAATATCAAATTCGTGTTTTTAGTTAAATTCTCAATTTTCAGATTTTCCAAAAACGTTTCGATGGTTCCGTGGATTTTTACAGGACGTTTAAGGAGTATGAAGATGGATTTGGACAAATAGACGGAGAGTTTTGGTTAGGTTTGTATTTTATTACTTTATTTCATTTGATCAATTCAAACTATTCAAAATTTAAGCGCTAATGTTATAAAGTCGTTAAGTTTCCCCTTTTTACTAATCCTGGTCTTTTTCAGGATTTCGATGACATTTGTTTTTCATGGCGATATTTTCATTAATTTAAACATAGTGCTGTTAATAACGGAAACACAAACCAAAAATAAAACGAAATGTTCCAGAAGTTCCTTTTGTTTGAAAATATATGCTTGTATTTAAAAGTATCTTAACGATATATTTTGGGATGCGGCTAGTAAATAGTTAGTTTCTTTTGGTCTTCATATTTCTTTTTATATCGATTTATCTTACGTACGTACATGTATTTATTATCCATAACATATTATAGCAAAGACAGACGTTGATTTGTTCACATTGTTACATTAGACAGCTGAGACCTTTGTCTTTGAATCAAATAATGGTCTGTTGTAATAGAGCTTACGCCGCATAACGCGTAATTGGTGAAAATGATGAGCGCTATTCGGTGAACAGGCACGCTCTCGACGAATTACACCTTCTTCTCGAGCCTTATTATACTATGAAGATCACATGACTAAGTTTCATTTGATTAATTCATTTAACGTGATCAGATTAGTATACGTGGTTTCATAATATTTCTACAGCGATATCAACATCGTTTTTTTCCAATATTCGTCATTATTCTATAGTGTTATCAATATTGTGTTATCGCATTTTCATCATCATCCTAAACATATTATATTCAGATGAATGTGTACTCGTTTCTTTATTCCTGAATAAAAAACGTGACCGAGAATGTCTACTCTGTTTAAATTAATAATATAACACTATATACATGTAAAGAAGTTTAAAGAAGAATTAAATATTAACTGAGTGAATACCTAACAATGCTTATTTCACCTATTTTATAAAATGAAATCAAATAGAACTATTGTCAGTGACGGATTTAGACCTGTTCCTGTAACATACCAGTTTAAATTTCTATGGTTTTGTAATGCTTTTGTTGTTGCTGTTTGTGTGTGCTCAATCCTTTCTTTTTTCTTAATACGTATAGCGGTACTATGAGTGTGTCCCTTTAAATCTAACTCTATTGAGAATATTGTTTTTAAAAAGGAAAACATTTTTGGGTCAAAATTGTATCTATTTCACTTATTTGGAAAATCAGACGAAAATTTACTTAAACTTTATTCAAAGTAAAATGCACATTCTCTCCGAATAGAGCAATACCATAAGCGCTATTCGGCGCTGTGAAACAAATCACCTTACGAACAAAGTTTTTATGTATGCGCTATTCGGCACAACAGAGCACATATTAAACTGCATAGTTTCCCTCACCTATCGAAGTGTTGTTTTTTGTAACAAACGTGTACAAATTTGCCTTCCACCAATCGACTGATAATCATACTTTATTCAGGAAAAAGCTTTTAATTATGAAATACACATTCAACGTGTGCATTTGGCCAACATACCAACATCGACATCATTACTGTGTAGTAGGTGCAGTGTGAAAGTAAAACTGGTTTTATAATAATTATGTGTACTGTAGGCTTCTTATAGTTGCTGCGTTCTTAAGGTTTATTGTTTAAATTTTGTGATTAGGTTTAAAGACTATTCAAGAGATCGCGGCAAACGGAAAGTCTGAGTTACGGATAAATTTGACAGCAGCAGACGATAGTCATGCTTATGAAGTGTTCCAAAATTTCAAACTGTTATCTGGTCGAAAGTACAAACTTGGAATTGACAGGGGAACTGGAACTGCAGGTTTGTATAAAACTAAAATGACTTGAAGTGCGAAAATAGTTTTAAAAGTATATACATGTAGTTCTAAATAATATTAGAATAGCTTGACCTGCAAGAATCATACACCATTTGTGTAATATGGAACGGGCAATGATACAAATAAAGCTATTATCTACAAAAAATAATTTAATGTCTAAGAATGGCTATCGTAATATGTCAAAATTCTTCAATCAATTTACAAATACATGTATTTTACCAATTAATTTAATAATTAAACCAAGACATTAATATGGTTAAGAGAAGTTACCAGTTCAATTAAAAGCACCAGATTGACTAATAAGCTTCTGCTGACACAAATTACATTAGCATCCAGATGGCGCTACAAGTCAAAACGTGTACAGATGTAAATAAATACAAACAATGATGTTGACTAAGCAATTATGGTGAGTTAACAAATGCAAATATTAATAGTCATATAGCATTTCCTTGTCTATATACATGTCTATGTATTGTAGGGCGTACGTAGTTCTTCTTTCGAATAAGTGTAACCAACCTAAAATTTCCCGGATACTCGATTTTCATATTTTGACATATCTTGACAATCGAAACTCAAACGATCGAGTAGTTTAATACTTAATAACACTGTATGATCTGTTCTTGTACTAGATAATATTATGTTAGTTGAAAATTTCGTATCGAAGAGACTGAGCCGGTAACAGCTGTAGGTGTGCTCGGTGGTCTAGTAATACTGCGCTAGACTACTGAACTACTCGGCTACGTCTTTCAAATTCCTCTAGGACACTAACAGTGCCTCATCCATCCCAACTACCGAGCCAATTACTGTGTTTAGGACATCACAGGAAAAGGGGAGATGCTGTATCTGTGCTTTACACAGGGACACGATAAAGAACAAGGAAAAACTATTCGAATATAGTAGGGATATAAATGCCCGGGTGCTCATGTATCTCTGAGACGGCTCTGAAACAAACATAGCTCAAACGGATCGATGAAACATATAAATACCGTAAAACAGATAAATAAACGGCAACAACATTGAAACGTTTTCTTGTTGGTTGTGATTTTCCTTGTCCGTCTGATGATATCAATGTACCTTTTTGCTATTGTCAAAGCTTAAGGAAGCACTTCGTATTATGTCCTTTTCTATTCTTTAGACAATTCATACATTTTCCAGTATTATTATAGTAATTGCAAGGGAGATAAGTCACTTTTGTCTTTTTTTCGGGTGTATTTCAGTTGAAAACAAATCAGATTTTGTGTTTTCCACTGTTCTTCTAAGGGGAATGGTTAAAACTTTGGCATGTTCTATAGTTTTTCAAAGAGACAACCTTGTATTTGTAGGCGAAATTGTTCATAGTTTGTGCTTCTATTGTATTCCTGGGTGAAATAAATCACATTATGACTTTTCTGATGAATTTCTTAAAAAACATAATTCACATTGTTTCCGTTCAACTCTCTCACAGGCGATGGTCAAGGTTTGTCATACAGTAGAGGGCGACAATTTTATACTCGAGATAGAGACAGCAGCAAAAATTGTGCAGACCTTAATCATGGTGGGTTTTGGTATTACAACTGTGTTCACGCCAATTTGAATGGTGACTACATTACGCCGGGAACACGGTTTAGTGCACGCCCTGAAAGAGGCGTTATATACAGAAGTTTCAAAAGTGAGGAATCATTGAAATCCACTGTGATGATGGTGAGGAGAGTTAGAGAGTAGCAGCTATACCAGTATTTCATACAAATTATGAATGTTTGACCTTCTTACAGGGACGATATACACACATTAAAATTGAACGTTTGTATTTAGTTTTAATTGCACGCATCTAATGCAGGAAATGAATTATTTTAAAATAATATAATTATTACTAACTTACATTCAATTTTCTCTTTAAACAGTCGAAACAAGAAAAACTATAACAAAACGTTATAGGAAGACGAATTACAAGAAGCATATTGGTTTATGTTTTTTGTATGATGTTGCTTTTTCATAAAAGATATTGACTGTATATTTTATTCAATCCTTCATTATGGAGAGTATAACATATTTACATGATATGAGTAATACACATATATTGACAATCATGAGTGTTTGACAAATGAATAAATTCATGTATATAGTTCACAAGCACATGGCAATATCATACCTTACATCAATCAAATAGAGTAAACCCTAAATGTTAACAAATTCACCATAAACTGCTATGATACAACCACATTGAACTTTTAGCATTTCAGATATTATGCCACACAACAACTTAACTAGGACAATGCCTGCATGATTTACTTACCTATCAACTATCAATAGATTCTGTCATCACCATTAGCCAATCAAATGGCCAGGATTACCCAAACTAGTAATAGACACTCTACGATATGCCCACAAACAACTAGAATAATCTTGCACCCATGACTAAAATTCGTCTAGAAAAAATTCTGAACAGTCATCTTCCTAGTAAATTACTACAATATTTACTGTCAATATGCACATTTCAAGGTATACAACAACTGTATATTCTAAATTAGTCTTGTTCCTAGCTTATGTTGTAAACATATGGAAGTCTGGCATCATTGAATTCATGGACAATACGATGACAACTGTGAGTCAATAAGATATTTTTCTGGTCAGTTGTTTTTCGGGAAATTTTAGTCGATTTATTTAATACTTGTATATAACGTGTAACTTTTTCTTCGATCATGTCTATATTATGCTAATTGCTGAACTACTTTTGGTGATCAGATGGGGAAACATAAATCAAAATGGAACATGAACAACTTTAACAATAATAAATGCATGGCGAGTGTAGAAAAGCGTAGTACTTTTGTCTGCATCAGATTTCATGCGCAGTAACAGCCCAGTACATCACCATAAAAAGACTGCTTTGTAGTTCCGAACAACAGTGGAACTTTTGACAGAGCTTTGATAAACTGTTACAGTAAGCCAAATCAAATGTGTATGCTATATAAAACAATATACTTACTGATAAGTAATGTAAATATTCCCATGACACATCACGGGTCATACATTAAATCGTCAACAGACAACGGAAGCCACAACCCAAACAACTAGACTTAGACTAAATGTCATAAAACAAAACACACAACATGAAAATTCTTTAATATTCTGTTTTTGAACAAACTGCACACACATTCTACAAGTCACACTAATCGTTTGCATGATTCTATCATATTTCCCGTAATTGATATCAATATGCCGATACCGAATGGAAAGATTCTAGCAGAACTTTACTCATTTAATCCATGATGAACCATATTCCATTAACTCAGTCAAGTTGAAATAAGTTCCATTACTATTTGACTGAAGCAAATCAAAATGAAATATTTAATACAATAGTCTGTAAGTCATAATGTACGTGTTCAATAGTCCGACTGGGAATTTGAATAAAAAGAAAAAAACACATAGATTTGTACAAAATATAATTCATAAACTGTTTTATTTTCAGTTTAAATATTCATGTACGTAATAAATTAGCATACGAGATACATAATATACAGAACAATTAATATTATAAACAAGAGGGCCATGATGGCCCTATAAATGCTCACCAGGAGAAAAGGTCATTTGGAGATTAACATTGTTGAAGTTTTCTATACTAGTCTAAGTAAGATCAAGTGACCCATCTGGGCCGTTTTTTATCCCATGGCCATTATATGAACAGATTTAAAAGAGGTCCATTAGACAAAGCTAGATACCAAATATCTTAGCTCTAGGCCTTGTGGTTTCGGAGAAGATTTTTTTAAATTTTCCTATATAAAATAGAATAAACCCCAGGGCAGGGCTAATTTTGACCCTGGGGCCATAATTTGAACAAACTTGGTAGAGGTCCACTAGACAATGCCACATACAAAATATCTAAGCTCTAGGCCTTGCAGTTTCGGAGAAGATTTTTTAATTTTTCCTATATAAGTCTATATAAATCAAGTGACCCCCGGGGCGGGGCCAATTTTGACCCTAGGGCAATAACTTGAACAAACTTGGTAGAGGTCCACTAGACAATGCTACATACCAAATATCTTAGCTCTAGGCGTTGTGGTTTCGGAGAAGAAGATTTTTTTAATTTTCCTATATGTAAGTCTATATAAATCAAGTGACCCGCGGGGCGGGGCCAATTTTGACCCTAGGGCAATAATTTAAACAAACTTGGTAGAGGTCCATTAGACAATGCTACATACCAAATATCTTAGCTCTAGCCCTTGTGGTTTCGGAGAAGATTTTTTAAATTTTCCTATATAAAATAGAATAAACCCCAGGGCAGGGCCAATTTTGACCCTAGGGCAATGATTTGAACAAACTTGGTAGAGGTCCACTAGATAATGCTACATACCAAATATCTCAGCTCTAGGCCCTGTGTTTTCGGAGAAGAAGATTTTTTAAATTTTCCTATATAAGTCTATATAAATCAAGTGACCCCCGGGGCGGGGCCAATTTTGACCCTAGGGCAATAAGGTGAACAAACTTGGTAGAGGTCCACTAGACTATGCTACACACCAAATATCAAAGCTCTAGGCATTGTAGTTTTTGACAAGAAGGTTTTTAAATTTCCTATATAAGTCTATGTAAAATCAAGTTACCCCCGGGGCGGAGCCAATTTTGACCCCAGGGAAATAATTTGAACAAACTTTGTAGAGTTCCATTAGACAATGCTACATACCAAATATCTCAGCTCTAGGCCCTGTGGTTTCGACCAAGAAGATTTTTTAATTGTTTTCTATTTGTTGCCATAGCAACCAGAGTTTTTAACGAAATTTAATTTTTTGAACCACTTTGAAAGGGGACTACCCAAGGATCATTCCAGCAAAGTTTAATTGCAATCGGCATAACGGTGTAGGAGGAGATGTTGTTTTAAGTAAACATGGACGCCACGTAACGACGCACGATGGACGCAGGGCGATCACAAAAGCTCACTCTGAGCACATTCGTGCTCTGGTGAGCTAACAAGTCACCTTGGGACGAGGCCAATTTTTACCCCAGGGCCAAATATAAGCTTTGGACCTTGGGGTTTCTGACAAGACGTTTTTTGTAATTATATATAAGGTAGAGTAAACCTGGCCGGGGCCAATTTGACCCACAGTCCATAATTTGAACACCCATGGTAGAGGACCACTAGAAAATGCTACTTACAAAATAGCTAAGCTCTATATGCCTTGAGGTTTTGGACAAGAAGATTAAAAAAACTCACATATATAAGGCTATGTAAATCAAGAGACCCGCGTGGGCGGGGCCAATTTAACCCCAGGGCCATAATTTGCACAAACATGGTAGAGGTCCACTAGAAAATATTACATCTGAAATATCTAAGCTCCAAGCCCTGAGGTTTCAGAAAGAAGATTTTTTAAATTTTCCTACATAAAATAGAGTAAACCCTGGGGTCATAATTTGAACAAACTTGGTCCACATGACAATACTACATTCAAAATAACTAAGCTCTAGGCCTTGTGGTTTTGGACAAGAAGATTTAAGTCTATATAAGTCTACATAAATCAAGCGAACACGGGGCGGGCCAATTTTTACCATGGTGCCATAATTTTAACAAACTTGGTAGAGGTCCGCTAGACAACGCTTATACACAAAATATTTAAGCTTAGCCTTGAAACTACATGTATGCACCTGGGTCGTGTGCTCTGCATATCACCTCATGGAATTTAACAGTTAACCCTGTTATTTTCAAATATGTCAATGCATAACGGAAATACAGCCTGGACAAGGTCTATGACACTCTTTTTCATGCTTGACCTCCAAGTGTGACCTTGACCTTGGAGCTACAGACCTGGGTCTTGAACACTGCGCACTATCTTATGGTATTTAACAATTGTACTAAGTTATTTTCACATTATATGTCTAATCATAAGGGACAAGGAAAATGCAGATGGACTAACTAACTATTGCCTGTTTCCTTTTAGCAGCAAAAGCACATTTAGGCATACTAAGAGTTAGAGCTGGGTATCGCACCTTAAAAGCATATTGTGATATATTACAATAGTGCATGCTGTATCAGGATATGTATCGCAGTAAATATTGCAAATTGTCATTAAAGAATAATGAATAAGCATTCACATAAAGCCTTGGGTAATAATGCAGTTTATTGGTGATAGTGTTGTCTGGAACCACACTTTGAAAGAATTTGTTCTTATTTAGCAGTGTCTAAACAATTAATACATGTATAATAATGTATATGTGCAAAGTTGATAATACAAGTTTGACCGGTTTTTAGACATGAATTATATTTGGACTTATTTAAAGTCCAGTTATTTAAGCTAAATCCAATACATCGGTATGACGAAAAAATATTATGTTATTAATATTGTCTAGCTGATATCGCAATAATGGTAAACCGATAAAAGCTACCAACTCTATTCAGAGTTTTGATATTCGCAAATGACCAAAATGTTTTTAATTATTTATCAATAGTAAATTAACCTATTTACATTATGATTTTGAGATTTTCCAGACATTCAGCACAAAAACAGTATTCTATTTATATGTATACACATTTAAATAAGACAGCAAAAGGTTTATAGTCTGTAACTTTTTTAGCAACATTCAGGTGCATTTAGACATAGTGGGATTCCCCGGAATATTCATACACATGTACCAATTATCTATGAATACTCAGAATAGAACATTAATGAAATTTCTCAATATTCGATACAAAAAGCAGTATTCATGCATGTAGATAAACTATTGAATAGCAAAAGTTTATTTGTTGGTTACTTTTTAATAGCAAAACATAATGGTGTACTTAGGCATAGATGAAATATGATGAATAACTTATAGATATACATGTATAATTTATAACTACATCTTCACCTATATTTATACAACAGTTGTAAACTGAAATGCATCTGCTTGCAAGTCGGATGCCCTACCAACTGAGCTCATCCTGCTGGTGATTATCTTAGCCAATTGATGAATATTATATGTCTTTTGAATATAATATGAATATAATATACGACAAAAAAAATGATGCTACAATCCTCCTTCCTTTTTATTCTAAGTAACTCACTGCGACAACAACAGACTCAACTTACCCAGCCTTTACTTCACCCTAGCTCTATGATAAAGTACCCGATGTGGGGCTCAAAACTGTGACCCCCTGCTTGCAAGTCAGATGCTCTACAGTCTATTGACCTATTCGGGCTGGTAAATATCCCAGTCGATCGATAATTAATACCAGACTGCTACAATGTAAATTAAATAAGTTATCATGCCCAACAGCTCTTAGCTGAGGATTTTGAGTGCACAAAGATACTTTGTTCTTTGTTGTACTGCGGCAGACAGGTCAAATTGAGGAAGTTTCTTATTGTCACAAATAAGTTCAGACTAAATAATTATCAGATAGGCCCTCCTGGACACATTCAAATAACAAAGCCTATCTAAAAATTCTCCAATCAGTTTTAAATTATGCTGAGAGAAGGTGCAAATATAAAATAAATTGTAATCACCTGATAACAGGGGAGACCCTTCCTTTATTATTCTGTATATGTCTGTTGTAATTAATTATAATCGTTTGCAGCATTGTATGACGTACGATAAGGGTCATAAATGCACGACCCTGCATGATGCTAAAAGTTTTCAACATGATGCTGAAAATTTTTAGCATCATGCAGGGTCTTGCAAATAAAATCCTGCATCATGCTGAAAGTTTAGTTTTGACCCTTCCGTACGTAAAACGATATTTAGCATGATGCAGGATTATTTTGCACGACCCAGGGTCATGTAAAATACCATTGGCCGTTGACGGAATTGTCCGACCAATCAGAATCGTTGTTACAATAGACATTTCACGTCTGTCGCCATTTTTAAAGCATATCGTATCAAAATGTAAACACAAACATGAATTTGGAGAGCTTTCTGCAAGGAGCGCAGACTATTATGGGTTCAGTCATTAGGACGCTCCAGACAAATGCCTCTGTTGGTTATATTAACGATGCATTAATTCGTTTGGAATCTTTGGCTAGGAACGTAAACAGAATGCCACCGGATATCCTGTTTGTTACGGGCTAATGCAGGAGCTTCAGGAAGCCATTTACACTGTGGAGGAAATGAAAAGGTATCTATAACGACTGATGTTTTGCTTTAACATTTTCTGAGAATAAGGGGTCTGCTACTTGTAAGCATGCTCATGCGTTTATGAATAAATGACGCAAATCTTTAAAGTTGTGACCAAACTGAAAGTAGCTGATACAATATGCTTGAATGATAGTACTTACGAAAGACACGTTATTAAGTTTTTTTTTAATGTGATACAAGTTCACGTAGTTTGTTTATTCAATTAATGAATGTCGAGATAAGTATGAAAACCGAGCATCAAATGATTTATGATGGTTATCAATCTACACATGCTCCAGAACAGCTACATGCAGTTATTCATTGTGTACAGTGCTGCTGTGTATGTAATCCAATCCCACTATTGTCACATGTGTATTTATGATACAAGATTTGACATGACCCAGTTTCCTGTCCACGTCTCTGTCTCTGAAGATAGTACCAATACGTCAGATATGGCACCCCGTTTGATAAGATGATTATCAAATTGCAAAAGCTAGCAGCTATGAGCTTCAAATATAAAATCAGAGTGAAGAATAATCGTCAGTTCACCTGTATTTCAAATCATCAGATATTTTTTGTACTTAAACATGTCAAACTGTATCATTTTATCACTGAAAAACACATAACTCCAAATATTGTTTGTTTAACTTTCTGTGGAAACCATGATATGTTCAGGACTAGACACTAATTGAAATCTGCTGATCCAACAGAATTTCAGGTGGTCCGTCAGCTTATTAATAGGTTATTTGTTTATTTACAGTAAAATGTTGATACTCCTCATAGAATTTTCAGCGGTCCATCGGACCATTCCAATTCCATAAGTTAATGGTCCTGCACAAAACCAGTGTTAGTGTCGAGCCCTGATTTTCCAGTTTGTTACTTTGTTGATTTAGGTCCCCTTTCCTTGGAAACAAAGGAGTTATTCTGTATTAAACTTTTAAGTTTAAATTTTCTTCTGTTAAGGGCTCATGGTGATGTTGTTATAGTTGGACCGCCTATTCTTAAAGGTAGTAAGGGACGACCTAAGTATGACGTCTCAGAAGACCAACTTGAATTATTACTTCAGCTGCAGTTCACTAATAAAGATATAGCTTCAATTCTAAATGTCAGTGAAAGTGTAGTAAAAAGGCGTTTGAGGTAAGAACTTTTTCATCCTTAATTACATGTACATTAATCTATTTCTTATGAATTCATCAGATAATAGATCATTCTCTAGGTTTATGTATGTGTCTTTGTTGTGGGGATTTCGGGGATTTCCTGGACTTGTAGTTTAGCTTGAAATGTTATCTGATTTTCACATATTAGATTAAACAAACAACCTTTTTGTTTTGCTTGTATTTTAATGACTACCAAAATACTGTCATACCTATAATTTAGTTTTCTTATAGTCAAGGTCTAATATGGGACACTACCATAGTAACGTTTATCACGGTAAATTGATTGCCAAAAATATTTTACACAAAGCCTACATGCTTAGATACTTTTTATGTAGCATTGTCTAGTGTACTTCTTCCAAGTTCGTTGAAATTATTGCCCTAGAGTCAAAATTGGTCCTGCATCAGGGTTTTCCCTCTTTTGTATAGGCTTACATGGGAAAATTAAAAAAAATATCTTGTCAGAAACTATTACTATTCAAGTAGTGGCTCAGGGGTCAAAATTCGGTCCTCCCTGTGGTATACTTGATTTTATATTGGGCTGATACAGAAGAATTTGAAAAAAGTATTCTTGACAAGAAACTACAATGCCTAGAGCTTAGATATCATAGATTTTGTCTCATCTATTGGAACTCTGTCATGTTTTTTTCATATTATGGCCCTGGGGTAAAACTGAACGTAGGCTCATAAAGGAAAATAAGAATAAGGTTTATATCTTAAGGTCTTTTTTCAGGTGAGCGATATAGGGTCATTATGGCCATCTTGTTGTTATTTATTTATATGAATATGTTTGTTCTTGTTACATGTAGGCTAATGTACAAACACTGAATAGTTCCTTTTTGCAATTAAAAAGAGACAAAAGGGAAAGAAGAAATGCATTTGTTATCTGACCTTTTCTTGATTTTTAAGCTTGGAATTGCACATACAAAAGTAATTTTAAATACTGTATATATTGTACATCATTAATACATGTACAACTAGTCAACTACTAAACACATAACCTGGTTTCAACTTATAATATTACCCCGGTATATATTATTATTACCCATGTGAGGTTATTATATTTTTGTTCAATCCACTGAACAAAAACATTGAAACACTATTTTTTATTTTCAATGTATACAAAGTTTTCTTACAAAAAAAAAGTAAGCAAAAAATGTCCAACATTCACTAAATAAAATCTGCTTTACCCATTGCGCTGTGCCAGAGGACAGTGATGTAAAGTTTCATAGATTGCTCTGTAGGATCTTCCGTGTATATAATAACATTGCTGTCCTATAAATTGAACTGTATTTGTAATACATTCATATTTGTACTTACATGTGTATGTTTAAAGACATGGCAAACAAAAGCTGGTATTGAAATTATCATAACTTCATTTCAGGGAGTTTGGACTCAGTCGGCGGCATAAGTATTCAACTATGACAGATGATGAGCTTGATAGACATGTTGGGAGCATCACAAATGGTAACCCATCCCTAGGTAATGACAGCATGAAGTGCATCTTATATACCATTTTTTTATGAATTAATAATCTAGAAGATTCCGATTAGATGTAAACATCCTTACATCCATATGGAAATGTAGAATAATCCACTTGTCATTAGCTACAATGCCTAAAGCTTAGATATTCTGTGTGTAGCTATATCATATTGAACTTCACCAAGTTTGATCTAATCAAAGCACTTGGGGTCAATATTTGTCCGCTAATGGTGACGCTAGATTGTACATAGAAAATTCTTCAAAAAAATCTACAATCTACCAGAGATTTGACTAGTTAATTTGGCTATAGACATCTACAAATTTTATACAAATGTTGACTCAATAATTTGTTGTTGTTTCCTTGGTTATTTACATTAATTTTATAAAGGACCACAATGGAGATAAGGATTTACTTCCTTTTTGTGTTATGCTTGGGCCTAAATTAAAACTATGTTTGTTTGCCCTTTACCGACCCGGAATTTTAGAAGAGGGTCGGTAGGTAGGAAAAATATTTTATTTTATTTCTGAATTTGACCTTTACCTAGCATGAAATTACTATTTTAAAATGGTTTAATTTCAATAATTTAAAAATTAGTTTAAAAAACTTACTTCATACATTACATTTCTATCTTGGAAATCTTAATGTCTCAACATTTCTCTCCTTTCCATGCGCATCATCTTTGTGTCAATATGAATCACCTCCAATGACAGTCCACTTTTTCTATTGTTCTTTGTAAGATATTTTCTCTCTGTTACATTCAATTTGATATTACACTATACCAGTCCCTTATCATACTCTTATCCCTGACATTTACAGTTAATCTTAAGGTATACAACCACATAACAGAATTTTATAACATGTTGTCATTTTGTATGCTAGTGTACAGTAACAAATACATCTCCGTTGTAGATATGTTTACATCGAAATGCAGTACTATAGGTATCAGAGGCAGTGAATTCTTCCGGAGGAGATGAGCAGCATTCAATTAGGACTACTTTTATGTGCTTATACACAAAAGGTAGTCGACTTATATGCATGCAGCCGCTTCAGCTGAGCTGAATTTTTATATATTCTCATTCTTAAAACTGAATCATTCCACTTTCAGGACAGAGAAATGTTATTAGTCAGCTTAGGGCTGAATGCCATGTTGTTCAGAGAGACAGAGTTGCTGAGTCATTAATCAGAGTTGACAGTACAGCTATTGACATGCGCTATTGTAGAACCATCCATCGGCGCTCATACCAAGTCCCTGGGCCAAATGCTTTGTGGCATATCGATGGGAATCATAAACTTATCAGGTACATAAATAAATTTTCTCAATGCAAGAACCATTACTGAAGCCTGACTCTTTTTGCCATCTTTCTTACTATATTCAGAACATAACGTAAACAAAACATTGTTTATAGGTTAGTGTGAAAGTTATAATAATGAAGGAGGTGCTTAAAGAGAGGTAAAACCTTTAAAAAAAATGGGTAGCCATGGCAACTAAAAATAAAAACTTTATAAATGCTCTTGTCCAAAGCCACAGGGTATAGATATTTGATATTTGGCGTATAGCATTGTACAGTGGACCTTTACCAATTGTTGTCAAATTTTTCCCCTGGGGTCTAAGTCGAGTCTGTCCCTGGGGGTAATCTGATTTTACATATAGTTATATAGGAATTTAAAAAATCTTATTGTCCAAAATTACAAGGCCCTCTTGTTTCATCTATTAATGCATTTCAGCAATGTTCACCAATGTGTGGCATTGTGGCATATGTAAAACGCAGGGTAAATTCATTCTAAAAAGAATTTTGCATCTTTATGTGATAGCAAATATATTACTGAAAAATCTTAGTACCTCATATTTTAAACATTCTGTGTAAAAGTTGCCTGTGGGGGTAATCTTCACTCCTTTGACAAGCCCTGGTTTTTGATATAAGTTTTTATGTGCAGGATATCTTGGCCAATTTGAACAGTCAGACAAATAATGAGATGTTTCCTTTAGTTCTGGTCCATTGATGGATTTGAAAACTTGAAATTAATAAATGTAATGTAAAATTGCATAGCATGTACTATCGGTCTGTTTAACTGCACTTGTGTTTATCATATGCTAGCACCTTTTACCCTGCAATGAAACTTATATATAACAGTTTTTTTTTCTTTTTTCAGATGGGGTCTGGTAATCTATGGAGGTATTGATGGCTTCAGTAGATTGATTGTGTTTTTGAAGACAGCAGCAAACAATAGGGCTGCTACTGTGTTCGATGGTTTCTTAGAAGCCATTCAGGAATACGGGGTGCCATCACGTGTTCGGTGTGACCATGGTGTTGAAAACATGGATGTATCTGTCTTCATGAATGCTCATCGTGGACATAACAGGGGAAGCTGTTTGACTGGGCGTAGCGTGCATAACCAGAGAATTGAAAGGTTTTGGCGTGACTTGTACACAGGATGTACAAACTTTCACAAGGCACTGTTTGAGCACCTGGAAATTGAGGGTGTACTAAATCCAGACAATGAAACAGAATTATGGTGTCTGCAGTATGTGAATCTGCCACGGCTGAACCGTGATATCCAGCGTTTTGCTGATGGTTGGAATCATCACAGACTTAGTTCAGAAGGAAGGAAGACTCCACTTCAACTGTATGTGCAAGGCATAGTCGCTCACCGAGGGCAAGGACAGGCTGGAGTTGATGATCTGTTTTTTGATCCACCACTTACAGACCATGTTCCAGATGATTTTGGTGTGGAATGGGGTGGACCAGTACCAATTGATAATGAAGAAATCATGATGCCTGGTTCGAATTTCCCTTCTGACACTGCAACAGTTTGAGGAATTCAAGAGACAGATTAATCTATTGGGAGAATCTCAAGATGGATTTGGTATTGATGTATATTTGAAAGCTGTTGAGTTTTGTGTTAATTAACTACAGTGAAATTATGAGTTTGATTAGTGTTGATATACCAAAGTTTTTCAGATTGTGTATCTGTCTCTTGGTCATGACATACTGTATCTTTAGTATCAGTAACTGACATATTGGCTTAGCTGACAAGCAGTGTGTAGCCAGCTTTCTGTAATCTGTGTTATTTGTCTAAAAATAGTGAGTTGATTTCTATTCGGTATTTCCTGTTTCAGCATTGTATAACATGTGTAGACTTGGTGTTTGAATGTAATTGTTACAAACAGGAAACATATTATAGGTTTAAATACAGGTTTTACATGTGTTTTGGGCATATTTGTTGCTATCTTTATGGTACACTGGTTATTTTGTTTACAGTGCATTAAGAGTGACTTTGTTTGGACTAATTCAGGAAACCTGAAATTTGAAATCCTTAAAACAAATCATGAAATGTAATTGTCTCAGCAAGTCTTATTTGGACAATTGAATCAATTATGTTCATAGTTATGGACCTCGATGTTCTAATAATCAAAACAACAAGGACAACACTGATTTTAACACCCATTTGTTCTTCCTTGTCATCTGTAAGAAGAATATGTCAAAACTGCAATCTTAGTAGTTACTTGCCTTTTGTGATAACTCTAGTTTATCTCAGAAATAAATATTTTCTGGCAGTAAAGTCGATGTTTGATAATGTGTGTTGTTGATAAGGAATTGTGTTAATTTTGTTATTGTTTTATTTTTCTAAATACTTTTTTATAATGATCTTCGAAAATTTGTGTTCAGAGCAAAATAATAAATAGAATATATACATGTGCCGCTCTGTTATTTTTCCCTGCAGTAAAAAATTGTTTCATCAGGAAAGCTCTGCTGATAACCTGTTTCATACACAAGTCATGTTGTGGGACATAGGTCTGGGAGTAATTATTATTGGTCTATTCTTATTTGAAGATCCAGAATTAATGATATGTGTAACATCTGTAGTGTTTTATTGTCTGCGGTCATAGATCAAATTGAATTAAATTGATGTGATATATCACAAATTGATGGAGACCAGTTTGAGAATGTTCACTGTGCAATAATTATTTAAAGGTTTAAATTGGACTTTCGTGCGTCTGCCACATTTCATCTGCCTGAAGCTTTTAAGCATGACGTGCTTGAAGTGAGTTCTTACTTGTCATCTGTTAGTGTAGACATTTGAAAAAAGAAGAGAAGCTCAAGTACAACTCGAGCAGACAAAATAATCCTACAATCAAACAAAATCATATATACCCGTTGGTTTATATCAGCGTTCCGAGTAGAGTAGAATCTACAACAGTGTCTGAAAGAATCCAGATTCTGGAACTGGATGGAATACGATTTGTTAAATCACTTTGAAATAATTATTTGGGAGCATTAAGGCATTTCACTAAATGTAAAAGCTGACACTAGTTCAGTTCATAAGATAATTGATTGCTGAATTTTTTTAAATTAATTTTCTTATATTTCTGACAAATGCACAAATTGTCATTTAGATAAAAGCAAGGAGCTGCAATTTACTTGGGTTTTAATTCAGTAATGTTAGGTAGTCGGTCGATGTGGGACAATAACTTATAAAAACAGACACATACATGTTTTATGGATTTAATGTAAATCATGGAAAGTGTTTGGCATCTAAATGAGCCAATACAAAATAAAATTTTCAATAAATAAAATATAATGCATATTAATAAACAGCATCAGACGAATCTGGGTCTTGTTACCTATGTAAATCAGAATGTCAATCTGTTTTAGATGTGTAGAAGCGGTATTTCGTTGATTGTCCTGAATTACATAATTTCAGCGCGAAATCAAAAAAATCTATATGATTCCGGTGAACGTAAAAAATGTCAATATGACCCATTTCAGTTTGATCCTGCTTATTTTACATCAATAAATAATGTGATGCTAATTTATCAGGTTCTACATACAGTTTTCAAATCCGGAGATTAATAAAAAAAATTCTAATACATGAAAGTTAATTTTTACATTGAAAAAAAAATGATAGAAACCAATGCACTGAAAGTACTATGACTAGCGACTAATTTTTGTGGTAGTCTTCTATATTTATAGAATACTGCTGAAGAAAATATTCAATGCATTACGATCTTGAAATGCAGATTACTGACTGTTAATACAATTTGTCAGTGATCCTACTAAATGCAAGGAAACGGACGATATCCCAGTAGAATGTACATAATGTATATGGTCCTCAGCTGGTCACTCAAACAAAGTTACAAATACAATGTTGTTACAATAACTTTCTAAGTAGTTGTTTAGGTTGTAAAATCTATAACCGACTTACTGTTAGGCATTGATTTGGCGCATTTAAAGTTGATACATACATTCGGTATAGTATCTGCACAAGTTAATCAAAATAGAGCGTTTACATTGACAGAGCAACTCGGACGAACTGTAAACTGACCAAATGGACAAATGTGGATAAAATACAGTAAACAGATTTACTTACATATCGAACAAGAGCTTTTTGAATAACGCACTGCTTGACTGTTCTGATTGTTCATGCTCCTCGGAGAAGGGCGATAATTTGTAAACATTTGGTAGAGTTAAGACAATCTAGTCTAAGACAATATTGGGCTTTGAAGTCAATGGCTTAAGTGGTTGTTAAAATACATGCATGATATACATTGCATACAAAAATTTCAACAAAATCGAAAAAGTCGATCAAGGCCAATAATTTTTCTTAAATCCCATCAAGATTTATTACTTGTCTGAACATTTGAATTACTGGCGAATGTTGAAAATAATTTTGCCATGCATTCTGTCATTGTTATACATGTATAGACAGTTTCTTTTCAATTAAACTCATCAATCATCGCACATTTACATGTTTTTATAGCTGAAAAAAAGTTGTTTAATTAGTTCAATTGAAAAAACGTCTATACGGGTATAAACATCACGGAATCGAGTGTCTATGCCTCTATCAACCCTTTTGACATAAATGTAACACATTTAGCTTAATTGTACACTGAACGTAAATTCTAACACTTCCTTTTTCATACCTAAAAGTCTAGAAAACAGCATTAAACAATTGCCAATAAAATAAATATGAAGTTCTTTGACTGAATATTTTTGAAAAAAAAATGTCAACTGATTAAGAGTTGCAAACCTAAAAAGTAAAAAAAAATTGCATATTGATTTCTAAAAATAACAATAAGTGTGTTTTGTATTCATATGTAACAATTTCTAATTTATACTAAAGTGTGTGAAGGTGACGTTAGAATAATACATTTCATCCACCCATACGAGGGATGTTCGGAAAGTATTGTGTATTGTGGTCTGAAACATTAAAAACTGATGGAAACATGATTCTTTTCATTTCATACCCTCATAATACTCCCCTTGGTGAGAAATGCATAATTTTAGCCTATGGATCCATTTCATGAAACATGTTTTGGCAGTTTCAACACGCCGCCTATTTTGGTCGTCAGTCAATAGATGGGGTACCCACCTAGCAGAAATCTTCCTAACTTTTAAGATCTTCTTTAATATAAAATGAACTCTTGATAGTGAAATGCCAACAATGCGTGCAATATCGCGTACAGTATATCGAGCATCATTTTGAAGAATTTCTTTGATTTTCAAAACATTTTTGTCACACGTTGCTCTGTTTGGTCGACCTGATTTTGAGGCATTTTCAACAGACTCTACACCACAATCAAATTTCTTTTTCCATCTGCGAACCGTCTCATAAGACACCTTACTAGACCCATAAACACGGGTTATTTCGGAAAAAAAGCTCTTTCGAAGAACAACCGAGTTTACTGCGAACCTTTATATACGACCGAATTTCTTCAGTATTTGGTATATGTTTTCCAACCATTTTTACTACAGTGGTCAACGACTGTCCAAACTGAAATAGCGACAACTTTATAAAACGGTTATTGATTGGGTTTCTGTATATACCATTGTGTAGATATTGAATAGAGGTAACCAGCTGTATAAACATTGATGTGAAATTCCTCGTGAAAATAGCGTGTAACCACATTACACAATTCTTTTCGAACATCCCTCGTATAGTACACAAAATTTGATAAGGATTATTTGCAATATTAATGTTAATGAGTGTATCGTAACTTGTATACTACTGTTGGTTGAATTTTATTAAAATCAGTTCATAAAAAATCAAATGCCACTGTAAAAATGCTACTAATTATGATATTTCATCATTGCGTGTGCAGATTATACAACCATCGAGTAAGTGATCCATATCAAATTTGAGCAGTATTGGTAAAAAAAGGCCTTTATACATAGTCCATGTCCCATACATCTGACTCGAGTTGATTTCTCAACTCTCTTGAAAAGTCATTGAAAGATGCGTATTGTAGAGGTACGTCTAAAGTGACAGAACACGTATGAGGCACTATAATTCTTCTCTGTAGACCGTATAGGTGGACAAAATTTACACTAATCTGATTGAAGTTCACAACGTCACTGCCACTAATAAATCTCAGGAACTTCCTTAACATTTTGTCTTCCATGCCGCGAATGACCTGTCGTAAGAAACGCAAAATTCTCGCATGCTGTGGGTCTGACGCTTCTGTCATAATCATTGAAGAAATCTTTCTACCATCAGGTCGTGAGTAAAATAGTGAGTAGGCGATGAATTGATGGAATGAGACTTTGAAGCCTACCTAGTCTCATTTGGGATATTGCGTAGTATGATCGCTCTACACTAGGGCTGGGAATTTTATTCGAATATTCGGAACTTCGACGAATATTCGAATATAAAAAACGAATTCGAATATTCGAGAAAAAAAATGGAATTTCAACTTTTCGAGCCAGTTTGAGTAGCAAAAACTGTTTTAAAAATCTGTCTATAAAAGGTGTATAAATTCCATAAAAGTCGGTCCAAAATTGGTAAGTACGCGCAAAATGTCACAAACCAACTGTTTGTTGTTCGCACCATTCTCAATACCCCCCATAAACACGTCAAGATAACCAATAGCCCGGAGCGATAATTTGTTAATCCGTTCAATTGGTGTTGATAGTCAGTAATTAGTCCAAACACGTGGTAGACAAGAATAAAACACTTAATGCACTAGTCTTTTGCGTTAAATGATGTGCTTGCACAAATTTAATTTAAAATTAGCCATTTCAATTAAAAATATGAATGACTGTTAATGACAGATTATGCTATGAGACTTCAAACGTCGGTCTGTACGCAGATTGCACGCTGCCATTTTTCCACTTAAGTATCATTTCGGTTTAATCAAAGGCGAGGAGTTGTTTTAAAAGTCAATATCAAAGATATTAAGAACGCCGACATTCTTTGGCCCAATTTCGGAGCCCTTTCGTTTCAGTAAATAACCCGTGTTTTTAAAACTCGTAATTTCTGTTGATAAATAAACACGTTACCCGCAACTCGTTATAGTTACCTCCCTTCATTACTCGTATAAACAACCAACGGAACACAAACACGTGTACGCTTTTTATTTCAAGTGTAATGTCGACAGAAATATTCATAACATCTAGAATTAGTAAAAAATTAATACAATACCACTGTAATTAGTTTTCAATAAAAATTTAAGTTCATTTCTCTTCACTGAAACATGCATAGTATTCGGACACAACCGATTTCGGACACGATGTATGAGGAACAGACACGTTTATCGGATTAGAACAAACTAGCTATGAAAACGAATATTCGAATATATTCGAATATAAAAAACGAATATTCGAATATCATAAACCATATTCGTTCCCAGCCCTACTCTACACACATAAGTTGAACGCATCTTTCTGCTAAACGCACAACATTGTTTCGGGCCGAGTTCTCAGATACATAAAATCTGTCAAACACTTCGACGACATCGCTGTGATTCTCATCTTTGTAGTCCCCCGCAAGCACCTTGGTCATGACTAGTCGATCGCACCCTCCTAAAGTACACAGCCATGATTGTACGAGGATATCTCTTGGTAACTCTCCGCATATACCATAGACCAAGGATGCCATACAAAATTGCAGGGAATATACTTCACCTGCCGAAAACCAGCAACCAGGATGTTGCCCATGGCGCGCCGCATTTCTGGTGTAACACTGGTGGTCAAAACTGGTACTGATGCACTCTCCCCTTCGAAAAAACGCTCAATGGCACTATTCCAGAACGCGGTCAATACGTCCCTGAACACACCATCATCGTCCACAGCCTGCTCACCTACAACTTCTACCCGAATGTATTGGTTGTCGTAAGCTTCACTAAAGTGTTCCATTAGCTCTGGCAAGCTGGACGCCCTTCTAACTCGGAGGAGCCTGCAAGTACAAAATTTATCGTTGCAGAATAAAGCCAACTCAGAACATCAGTTACTAATTTCAGTAACAATAAGCACAGAGTTAAGAGCATTAAAAATGTGAAATTGAAAAACAAATATTTGTGTCAGTTTCGGTTCTCTTTTGTGCAGTAAACATTATGATTACAGGATTTACGGTAGATCGATTTCTTTTCAACTTGTTTTCAATTAATTTGATTTTTAAAAAAATGAGAATTTTGAAGATATTACGCCAGTACTTCTTATAATTTTTTATCCAGGCCAATATAATTATGTTTTTACTACGTATAAGGGCTTCCACTTATCTAAAAGTAAAACATAAATACTTACACAGAGGATGTGCCATTCAGACGTTTGGTATCGGCATGAGCTGGTGTTGTATCTACTTGGTGATCAACCGGGCGGGATGGAGTTGGGGTCGTGCTTTCTTGTTGATCATCATGGCGGTGAGGAGTTGGGGTCATGCTGCCTTGTTGATCATCATGGCGGGGTGAAGTTCGGGTCATGTTTTCTTGAGGAGCAACCGGTCGTGGGGGAGTTGGAGTCAAATTTTCGTGGTAATCAACCTGGCGGGGGAAGTTTGTGACATGTTTTCTTGTGGATCAGTTGGTGGTGTTTCCTAATTGTCCTGTCCATTATCTGAAATCTATAAAATTTATTTTGTTAACAGTAATATACATGTGTAATTGTGTATAAATGTTAAAATTTAAAAGTGCCAAATATTACAATGTCACTGACCACATTCATATTTTAAACACCCATGCGCTGTTGTTGATATATGCTTTTAAATTTAATTTTCCGAACTGACTGATTTGTTTCTTGCAACGAAAACTTGTTATTTTCATAAAATCTAGCCGACCTGCTGCTGCCACCAGTTCCAGATCTTGTTACACTATCTAAGATAAGCCAAAACATGAATTTTGCAATATAGTTACATTATTGTGTTTGATTGTTTAGACATTAACGTAATAAATTTGTTAATGGAAGGCCAAGATGTATTTTTGATATATTTTGTTCTTAAGTTGTTAATTAAATTTCTAATGTATTCCTGTGTGAAATAAATCACATGAAGACTTTTCTAATGAATTTCTTAAAACCATAATTCACATTGTTTTCGTTCAACTTTCTCACAGGCGATAGTCAAGGTTTGTCATAGAGCAAAGGGCGACAATTTTATACTCGAAATAACGACAGTGGCTACGATTGTGCAGACCTTTAATTATGGTGAGTTTTTGGTATTAAAACTGTGTGCATGCCAATTTCAATGGTGAATTGTGTTACACGAGGAACACGGTTTAGTTGACGCCCTGAAAGAGGCGTTTCATACAGAAGTTTCAAAAGGGAGGAGTCATTGAAATTCACTGTGATGATGGTGAGGAGAGTTAGAAAGTAGCAGATCAAAGAGTATTTTTTTCAAATTATGAAACTGTGACACTCCTTTGCATTATAGTTTTATCTACAATTATAAATCCGTTATATGACTAACTCTTCCTTCAATTTTCTCTTCCCACTTCCTGTTTTTTTCTTTCTTCCTCGTCTTCTTTCCATCCTTCCATGGTTTATTCCTAGATTCCTCCATTTGTTATTTTCATTTTTTCTGTCTTTTTCTCACTAAATTCAATCTTTTCATTTTAATGTGTTTCAGAGTATTTCCGGAATTTGAATCTTTGTATACAGATATTTATCAAATAAATCATAGACTACGTGTTATATGTGTTTATTTAACGATAAAAAATGCTTCATTTAAAATTATGTTATAGCATTAAACGAAATCAAATGCGTATATTATATAATACAGAATACTTATTGATAATGCGGTATGCGAGAACGCTTGTGTTCAGTATAAAAGATGACGTAATACAATAAAGACATAATAATAATATTATGAAAGTATAAATGTAGAAAACATGATAAATCTGTCTCTGTCTTAAAAATGTTTTGCAAAACGTGGTCGACTCGCCCAGGAAAAACCAAATGCATAAAAAACCTTTTAAAATTATGATTAAGGACAAAATGATTTGGAAACCTGTGCCCATTTGTCATCACATAAAAGTGACTGTCTATTACCACTGAATATTGGGCCTCATCATTTTGCAAAACATTAATTATCTATGCAAAAATTACAAAATTGTAAGATGCCTACCATATGTATGACAATAGTTAAAGCAATATATTTTATTTAATATGTTGGAAGAGATGTCTTTATCCGGAAATCTTCATGGTATCTTAAATACTATCACAATGTGTTTGGCATTGAATTTGAAATTTGACCGAAGTTGTCCCCAAGTGAGGCTCGCTAGAAACTGATTTTCAAATATGAAAAATCCGCCCATATACGGCTCGAATCATTCGAGCGTATAATGAATGTACAAAACCCGTTTTGTATCAATACGCTAGTACAAAGGTACTCGTCTATACGATGTAACGACGAGTACCAAATAAAATCATCAACAGACAACGAAAGCCACAACCCAAACAACTAGACTTACACTAAATGTCATAAAACACAAAACACAACAATATGTCGTTTTTGAACAGCCTGCAACCAAATTCTACAAGTCACATTTAATCGTTTGCATGAGTCTATCATCTGTCCCATAATTGATATCAATATGAAGATATTAAATGGAAACATTCCATTAGATCTTTACTCCTTTAATCTATGACGTCATTTGGGCTCGTATCCATACTCCCACGTTAATTACAGACATGTTTCGTTACTATTGTCGTTTGGAAGCCAATCAGTACTTACCAAACCATACTCCATTAATTCCTTTCAAGTTGAAATAAATTCAAAAGAAAAAAAACGCATTTATAAATTCGCTTTTAACAACATTGACTGAAGCAATTCAAGACCATGAGAATGTATACAAGCACATATTTTCATTCTGCATGATTGTGCGTTAATCGTTGCAACATTTATACAAATTGTTTCTTATGATATTCGTAGGAAGTGTTGGAAAAAATCTAAACATGTCGTCGCTCTAATTCCATAATGTTGTAAGTCGTATTTTGTACATTTCGAGAAAATCGATTTCAAAGTTTTGAAAGGCTATAACTTTTTACCTACTTAACGGAATTTAAGATAAAATATATCTGCTTTTACATATTGATTTCTATTTTTACAATATAAAATATGAAGAACTTGCTATGGATCCTTTTTAAATAAAGTAACCAAAAAAATATAATTCACAGTAAATTCATATTTTTACAAATTAATGGAAGAACCAGATTGTTCTTAAAAGTTACAACAATCTGACCCTTAACATGTCAGGATATTTTGATATTTGGTATTTTGATAACTACATTGATATTTATCTTATTTTTTAAAGTGAATTAACTTTTGTAATTCTAATTAACTGTAATATCTCCTAAAATTTCTATTAAATGAAGTGTTGAACCCACAGAATGTTTTTGTTAGATTCATTTATGAGGAGGTATATTCTACAATAAGCTCAGTGATTCTCAATTTAAGAACGCAGATAACATTTAACACCAATGGACTCTTTTTAAACTTACAAACCACACAAAAATGCATATTTAATTAGTTTAACTCGAAATGCGCAAAACTTTCGACGAATGCAACGAATTTGAATTTCGAAAGGTGCTCGATTCAGGTTCGCAGAGGAATCAATAGGCGTAAGTTTTACCTTTGGTCCTTTCGTATTAGTGTCGATATTCAAGTGACACATTCTTATTCATTGATATACACGTGGGGCATTCATGCCAAACATTGTCTGCTAAAGGTGTCTCTCAGTAATAAGTAGAAATGATTTACATTTTTTTTGGAGGTTGAAGACGGTCACACTGTAGATGAGTTATGTTTTGCCACTATTAATATTTCATGGCCTTATCATAAATACAGGATATCAGTATAATCTGCAGAAGTCTTATGCAAGCACTGGATGCCAACATAATCTGAAATGAGATCCTTTGGAAGCACAGAGCGCAACTACGAAATATAATAGCAGACCCAGCTTGATAGGGTCTGCCCATGAGTGGTAATGGAACGTGTAACACCTTTCATGACCCCTAGCACCGGCTCAGGCGGCACTTTACTATACCAATTGAGTATACTCCATGATCCAAAAGGACCAGAAAATGTAACGATATAATAATTATGAAAGGAGATCCTTTGGAAGCACAGTATGTAGTCAAGAAAATATAATAGCAGACCCAGTTTGTTTATCTATATCTCTATATAGGTATGTTCCAGTGACTGCACATACCACTACATAGAGCTTGAAAAGACGAATATTTTGATACAAAAAACTCATTTCTTTTCAAAAAGTGGAGTCACAACATTCTGGAATTAGGGCGACGGTGTTATTCCAGCTAAATTAAACATGTTTACCACCTATGAATGACCTCTAAAACACCCTTTTATTATGTACGTATAGTAAGGTATCTGGCTTGGATTTCAGGTCAAATCAAATTTCACCAATTTATAGATTTAAAAACTAAACCATAATTATATACTAAAATAATCCCACTGTATAAAGTGCATTGCAAGTAATTTGAAACAAATATTACATTTGATTGGTCTTCTATAAACCAATATCGCACGTACTTTACAATTTTTTGAACAATGATAACAACTGTGTATATAGGAATATATTACAACAAATAACCTTAAAATCACTATAAATATATCATGTAGGGAACATTGTCTCAGTTTTTTGATAACGTCCTCGGTTCGTTAGATACTTGACTTTAAAGAAATTCCGTACCCAAAACCCCGATGTTTATTACGTAATACGTCATAGATAAAAAATGAAAACTTAACATTTCCGCTACAAAATACCGAAGATCGCTTTGAAATCCGTCATCAAATAAGACGGCAATGTTAATTCGAAAATGACACCTACTGTGTTTTTTTAAGCTGAGGAATTAACGATTAACGTGTCTGATCATTATCGTCTCGTGAAATCAACGAATTTGACGCACCAGAATCAATTTTGATAGCCAATCAAAATCGCTTTTGTTTACGGTTCAATAATTGAAACCACGCCCAGGTTTGATGTGTAGTAAGAGAATTTATAACAATTTTTTGCCATTAATTAATTTATAGTATCATATATCGTACCAACACAATGCACATTACGCTAGAGATGTTTAACGCTGATAAGGAAAAGTCGATAAAGGGGTGCAGTATTTATCGCAATAAAACACCATTTTTAGCGTTCGGTTAGATTTTTTTTGCTTGGTATTAAAGTATGGTATTTAATCTTTTTAAATAACGTAAAATATCATTGTACGTTATTTTAGCGATTTTTACCAAGCAAGATACGTTAAGACATTGATATTACAACCTTGCTAATCAGGTGGTCTCAAATTGAAGTAATCGTTTAAGGTCATATCGATTCAACACTGGTTGTGTTTATTAAACAATGATGAGCTCTATGTGCTTGCTACAGTGAGGTGCAACCGTTCAGAGCAAATTTTATCATTTATGAGAAACTACTCTTGGCACAAGTTGTTTGCTTTAAGACACACATTGATTTATTCACAGGCTGACATTAATCTTTCAACAAGCGTTACCACAGCATTACAGCTGTCGGTTCACCATGGTAACCAGACCTCATTCTTGAAAAAAATAAATAGAAGTGCGCATAAGTTGTGAGATATGGTTAATAAAGAGAAATTCATTTTAGACAGAAACTATTTGTATCCTTCAGTTTGTTTATGTTCCCACATTCGAATATCACATCCTTGTTGATGTATGAGACCAGTGTGTTCCAAAACAAATCCTGTATGTTCATTTTACGCATTTACTTTCAACATCTTGTTAATACAAAATGGAGTTCGTTCGATTGTTCAAAGAAATCATAATGGTGTTAATTATTAGCAGGACTTCGTGGTCAATTTCGGTTGAACCAAAATATACAAAGTTTATGTACGAGGAGCAGTTACTTGAGAAAATGGTGAGACTGGAATTGTTCGTGGAAAACATGGAAAACGATATCAAAAAGATCATCTCGGAATCTACGACTGTTTTGAAAGAAATACAAAATTCAACAAAGAGTGATCTGAACAAAATGGCTGCGAGAATTGATCGGTTAGAATCAGAGATGGGCAGTTTACAGGTGAATGTTACCACAGCATCAGGAAGAACCGTGAGTGGAGAAGGTTAGAGAACACTTTTATCATTCCTCCATTTTATTTTGAATTATGTATTAAATTGAAATAAGCGAATAAAAATCCCGTCAGAAGTGTACCTCATGTTAAGATATAAAATATGATTGCCCAACTTTGATTTTTTTATATGATTTTCAGGTTCTGATCCTATTGTGTTCAATGCCTACAGCGTACTTGCACAGTCGAATAATCCTGTAATCTTTGAAAAAACCAATTTGAACGAAGGCGATAAATATGATAAATCAACTGGTGTTTTCACCGCTCCTGCAGATGGTGTTTATCAATTCAATGCCCAACTGTGTGTCAACAAAGATTATGATCTGGAATACTCTATACTTGTGGCATCAACCAAAATTGTGAAAGGTGAATTCCGGGCAGCGTCTGACTCGGGTGATGAAAAGTGTACGTCATTTAGCGCAGTGTCTATTGTTCGTAAAGGTGAAGCAGTGTCTGTGTCTGGTGGATCAGCATCTCTGGATGCCAGCACTGACGATCCTCATTATTTTTCGGGTGCTTTACTTCAACGGCTGTAAATCACACGACTACCATCTACCACGAAATGTGATCATTTTTGTAATCTAGAACTACAGTGATTTTTTGCCAGATAGTATTGAAATACATATTTTATGTCTACTGACATTCTGATGGACCAATAACTGTTAGCGTCAGTCATATGAGACTATGTCTGATTTGTTTTATTTAATGATCGTTAGTCAGTCAGCACCTTTGTCGGAAGAAAATTACAAAAGACTGTTGTAGTTCTTTAGTGCTATGGGTCACTGTGTAATGTATGACTGGTGGAAACTGTATGATGTGATTTAGGACATTAACTATGTAAAAGTCAAACCATTGCATGCAGGGTCAGTGGCTTCCCTTTAGTTTACTATGATACATATATGATAGCAGGTAGTAAACAACAGTAAAATGATATGAATTTGTTCACATTTTTATCATAGAAATACCGGTTATCTCAAAATATAAGTGGTTGATACCTTACTAGGCGTGTAGCCAGGCATACTCCAGTACTTCGATTTAAGAAAAATGAAATAAAAAACACGACGTTTGACTTTAATAATCAACGATTAAACAGTTTATGAAGAATGTGACCTATGATCCCACTAGAACGTACTATTTACACTTTAGATAATTACATGTATTTGCATTATATTTGGCTTCAGAAGGAGTAAATATACATAAGAGTAGTCGAGATGTGGACCCTGCTTTCTCATTCATATTCATCGATTATGTCCTATTTTTCATCCGGATAGTTTAGCATAATTGTCAGTTTTACATCCTGGAATTCTATGTTTTAACAATGTCTTACCAAGTACAAACAAGATTAACAGAGGTAGATCTAGGTGTGCAGGTTTGGCTTCCTCTTCCGTCTTAAAACTTGAGCTGGTCACTTCTCCAATATTTTGACAAGTTTCCATAAACATCTGACGCGACTCGAGTTTGATCCGGGATCGCTGTTACGTATTACATTACAAACAACCAGTCAACAGTGTGTCCCCTTTTTGAAGCCTTGATACTTTTACAGTTTCATTGCAGTTTGAAAGTAGTCTCCCTTTAAATATTATTATTGGATTGTTTCCCTTTTTCTCGTTATATAAATGTACAGCAGATGATCGAGCGACTTATCAAGTCTGACCTAATAATTTGTTGTTTTGATAAATTTGTATATGATCAACACATAATACTCGGCTTTATCCTTGTACAGTGGAACTTTTATAATCCGGAATGTCCGGACTGACAGAATGTTCATAATAGAGAGGTTTTCGGATAAGGCAGGTTACGGATCATAAAGTTTATGAAATACATAATTGGAAAGTCGGCACCAGTTGACGTGTTTAGTTTAGAGAGGATTCTGGTTTTAAAAGTTCGGATTAAGGAGGTACGACTGTACAGCAGACGATGAACGATTAAGTATTACAATACCATTTCAGAAACCACGTGCAGCTTTATTATAAGATTCAGAAATGCTTCACGCAGCATTTCAAGATATTTCATTCGGTATCTTTGTATATAATACGGTATCACAGCAATATGTGAGATTATTTCTTATCTCTGATGTTCAGCTTGACAAAGTAAACTTAACCATGTGGAGTCTAATAAGCTCATTGGGTTTTCTTTTCTTAGACATGTTGACAGATTTTTTCGAAGTATGAATACTTTAAACCCCCAACAGGTTAATATAAAAGGCAGGTAATGGCTGGTGGGTGGTTTCCCTTGATTTTTAAACTGTTTTCAGCTCAGGGAGAGATTAAAAAAAACTGATATTAAATGGTGTTTTTAATCACTGAAAAATATTCTGAATGAAGCAAAATGATTCTTTTATCAGTCTAGACAAGAAATTTCAAAATGTATGAAGATTTAGGTTCTTAGATTTTCAAAACAATTTATGACAGAAATTCAAATTTGAATTAGAGGGAGGAGTTTATGTGGTTTAAACCCATCGTCTGCTTCAGCTATTTATAGATACAGTACAGTTAGTCTGTCAGTCAGCATTCACTGTATGTCTATCACAGATAAAACAATGTGGACAGAGAGAGTTCATTTGATAAAACAATGTAGAGAGAGAGAGTTAATTTGATAAAACAATTTAGAGAGAGAGAGTTAATTTGATAAAACAATGTAGAGAGAGAGAGAGAGAGAGTTAATTTGCATCCGATAGTCTGATCGGATGTTGCTCCTTTAATTACATTGATTTTATCGTACGTACTCGTATGTATCTCGGAAATATCTTATTTGTTGTACAAATGGTGCCCAAACATTCTATTTTCGATAAAAAACGTAAACTCGACGATTTGTGAATTCTATTCGTGACCTTGGTGATGCTATCATATAGTGTTTCAGTTCTGTTTATTTTTGTATATACATGTACATGTTTATATCGGAACCTACGGTCATACCTGTCAACAAAGGCCATCATTGGGAATAGCATAATGTGACCTTTATACGGAGGTCAATTAGTTCTTTAAAATATGTGACGGTTTTAAAATAATGGCTCTTAAACACAGGAATGCCTTCATTCGGATGTGGTCCAAAACACAGGTTTGACTGTATTTTAATTGTGTACGTTCACTGGGTATAATTCATTGGCAATGTTAATCCACAAACTCCACATGTCGATAACAACGTCCTGCTACGCAACAGTGTCCATTGATATAGACGTTTACGTCATTGATCATCGAGTCAGATCAGTTCCAAGATAATCTTTTCTAAATAAATTAAATGAAGATTTTCAAAGTATTGTTGACTGTGACAGGAATAAAACATTTATGCGGAATGTCACTTCAGAAAAAAAA
The DNA here is from genome assembly GCA_964023205.1 of Lutraria lutraria. NCBI lineage: Eukaryota > Metazoa > Mollusca > Bivalvia > Venerida > Mactridae > Lutraria > Lutraria lutraria. The sequence continues at coordinate 6,185,520 of OZ026850.1, forward strand.
TGTGTTTCTTTACAAGTAAACCGTAATCTGTAGGGCGTCAGTCATTTTGTCATCAAATTTTATTTTCTATTATTAGACACCTTGAATTTAAAACATATGAATGGAAATTTAAAAAAAATTGTTAATCTGTGATCTGTGGTTGAATTTTAACACTTATTTATCATGCATCTTACTGTTATCCAGTTGATTTTGAGTTCTAAGAAGTGGTTGACATGTTTACACGTATTTGTCATGCATCTTATGGTGGATCAGTTTAGGTTACAAACTAAGTGTAGACAAGTGAACTTCTACGGTTACAATATTTTATACGTTTGTATTTACTAGTTTTTTATGACTGAGGTTTAAAGACATACATGCTCCTATTATCTTCGAGCTAATATTTTGGTATCTCAATTCCGATAACATAAATGTTATTTCCGATGATTCGGGTATTACATCAAACAGTCACCAATATTTGTGTTTGTTGGAGTTCAACGCTTTTTCAGCAGGTACATGCATTCATTTTCTTGACCTTGGCAGTGTATGGTACAGATTAGGTAACAAAACAAAAACTTTTATCAGCTGCGTTATCTCCCGACATTGTGTATGTATGGTTTTAGTCAAGAATACATTAATTCAGGTTGGTAGCCACTGAACATCGATATAACTCGAGTTAAATTCCTACCTAGATAACGTTTGTTGATGAATGATGACATTTGGCTTTCGAAACCTCTCATTCAGGAGCGTTGCTGAATGTTTAAATCACACGAATACGTAGTCGCATTCACATCACTGTGTGTCAAACCAGTGTAAGATATAACATACACTGCATGTAATTTGAAACAAATACTATCATTGATTTGTCTTCTATAAACCAATATCAAACGCAATTTACGTATTTTTGAACAACGATAACTACTCTGTAAAGAAATATATTGAAACATTTAGCCTTAAAATAGCTATAAGTACAGGGACCCTTTTGGAAAGCTTCAGACTTTCAAGAAAGCCCAGCATGAACCCCGCTGATATTACATAATAGGTCATAGATAGAAAACAAAAACAAGTATCAAAATTCTGACGCACGGTTCCCTATATCAAATTTCCGTTACAAAACACCGAAAACCGCTCTGAAATCCATTTTCAAAAAAAGCGATAATCTTTAGATAAAAACGATTAAGTAATCAACGAATTTCGATAAATTAATGCAGCCAATAGCCAATCAAAATCGATGGTTAACGCTGATAAAACCGGAAAAGGGGGAACGGTTTTATAGCAATAAAAAAACTGCTTTTGTGCATTCGGTTACATGTTTGTGTTGCTTGGTGTGAAAGTATGATATTTAACCTAGTTTGTAAATGTGAATAAAATACGATTTTACGCTTTTGGCATATTCAAATTCTCTCTTTCGCGGTTCTTTGTGTACTACACTGTATTTATCTCAGCATGTGACTTAATAATGATTATTATATTAGGTAAACGTGTTTAATATAATTATAATTTTTCGATGTTTATGATGCATTAAGGATATTATTACATTTAATGACAACATCTTAGGCGAGGAGCGACCGAGTAAACTGTTATCAATATCGTAGATTAAAATTCGCGCGAATAAGACACAAATCCGGCAGTGTGTGTAGACAGGAGGTAGTGACGGAACTGGGATGATAAAAATTGTAATGAATTCTACATAAAACACAATAACTGAACCTATAATTATCTTAAATGAAAAAACGTCACAAAATTCGACCCGTTCAACTGACATAATGATGTGCTGTAAGAGGGCGTATGACTTTGTTCCGGTAAATGCGCCCATGTTTATATCTTTGCACAAAATGATACCAAAAATTGATCCTAATGTAGTTATGTTTATGGTTACTTTATCCTAATATAGACATGTTAATGCTTACTTAATCCTAATACAGTCATTTTTATGGTTACTTGATCCTTATATAATCATGTTTATGATTTATTTATTTGATCCTAATATAGTCATGTTTATGATTACTTTATCCTAATATAGTCATGTTTATGATTACTTGATCCTAATATAGTCATGTTTATGATTACTTAATCCTTATATAGTCATGTTTATGATTACTCAATCCTTATATAGTCATGTTTATGATTACTTGATCCTAATATAGTCATGTTTATGATTACTTGATCCTAATATAGTCATGTTTATGATTACTTAATCCTAATAGAGTCATGTTTATGGTTACTCAATCCTTATATAGTCATGTTTATTATTACTTGATCCTAATATAGTCATGTTTATGATTACTTGATCCATATATAGTCATGTTTATGATTACTTAATCCTTATATAGTCATGTTTATGATTACTTGATCCTAATATAGTCATGTTTATGATTACTTGATCCTTATGTATTCATGTTTATGATTACGCAATCCTTATATAGTCATGTTTATTATTACTTGATCCTAATATAGTCATGTTTATGATTACTTGATCCTTATATATTCATGTTTATGATTACTCAATCCTTATATAGTCATGTTTATGATTACTTAATCCTAATAGAGTCATGTTTATGGTTACTCAATCCTTATATAGTCATGTTTATTATTACTTGATCCTAATATAGTCATGTTTATTATTACTTGATCCTAATATAGTCATGTTTATGATTACTTAATCCTTATATAGTCTTGTTTATGATTACTTGATCCTAATATAGTCATGTTTATTATTACTTGATCCTTATATAGTCATGTTTATTATTACTTGATCCTAATATAGTCATGTTTATGATTACTTGATCCTAATATAGTCATGTTTATGATTACTTGATCCTAATATAGTCATGTTTATGATTACGCAATCCTTATATAGTCATGTTTATTATTACTTGATCCTTATATAGTCATGTTTATTATTACTTGATCCTAATATAGTCATGTTTATGATTACTTGATCCTAATATAGTCATGTTTATGATTACTTGATCCTAATATAGTCATGTTTATGATTACGCAATCCTTATATAGTCATGTTTATTATTACTTGATCCTAATATAGTCATGTTTATGATTACTTGATCCTTATATATTCATGTTTATGATTACTCAATCCTTATATAGTCATATTTATGATTACTTAATCCTAATAGAGTCATGTTTATGGTTACTCAATCCTTATATAGTCATGTTTATTATTACTTGATCCTAATATAGTCATGTTTATTATTACTTGATCCTAATATAGTCATGTTTATGATTACTTAATCCTTATATAGTCTTGTTTATGATTACTTGATCCTAATATAGTCATGTTTATTATTACTTGATCCTTATATAGTCATGTTTATTATTACTTGATCCTAATATAGTCATGTTTATGATTACTTGATCCTAATATAGTCATGTTTATGATTACTTGATCCTAATATAGTCATGTTTATGATTACTTAATCCTAATATAGTCATGTTTATGATTACTTGATCCTAATATAGTCATGTTTATTATTACCTAATCCTAATATAGTCATGTTTATTATTTCCTAATCCTAATATAGTCATGTTTATGATTACTTGATCCTAATATAGTCATGTTTATTATTACCTAATCCTAATAGAGTCATGTTTATGGTTACTTAATCCTTATATAGTCATGTTTATGGTTACTTGATCCTAATATAGTCATGTTTATTATTACCTAATCCTAATAGAGTCATGTTTATGGTTACTTAATCCTTATATAGTCATGTTTATGGTTACTTGATCCTAATATAGTCATGTTTATGATTACTTGATCCTAATATAGTCATGTTTATTATTACCTAATTCTAATAGAGTCATGTTTATGGTTACTTAATCCTTATATAGTCATGTTTATGGTTACTTGATCCTAATATAGTCATGTTTAATATTACCTAATCCTAATAGAGTCATGTTTATGGTTACTTAATCCTTATATAGTCATGTTTATGGTTACTTGATCCTAATATAGTCATGTGTATGATTACTTGATCCTAATATAGTCATGTGTATGATTCATGACCAAAGAGGTGGTCAAGTACTAGAATTACTAGATTTGAGATTTTGAAGTATTTGTTGAACATAAAAGATAGCAATTACTTAATATCTACTATACGCTTAATTAAGAAAAATGTTAGCATTATTTCAGTGCTTTTTTATTCTGGAATAGATGACTTGTGCAAAACCCGTTTGACCTCTTCTCTTATTTATATGTTAAAATCTATACACGATATTATTGGTTAAGATATTAAAACTCGGCATTTTCAGGTGATCTGTGTGGAATTATAGATACCGTTTATCTTTCATTACCTGGTCTTTTATCTTGACCGTTGTTTGCGGCTTGTATTGGAGACAGCTTTTATATTGAGATAAACGCCGTATGACCTACATTTATTTACTGTATGTGACGGCGTGTAATAGAGTATTCATGTTTTTCCTGTTGATAAACGTATCATACTTCATTTTCAAATCATGCAGCGAACTAGCATGATGATTATAGGGTGCAGCATTGTAAAATAGAAATATTTAGAATATGCTTCGTAGTAAATTTACTTTGTTTGTTTGTGCTTTAATCATTTTACTATTTATGTCCATAAGTACTTATATATACAAAGGAATTACAGCTGTGGATAGTGTGCCGATTTCTGAAGGTACGTGTAAATACATCTTATAATCGTATGATGTAAATTATCAATTGCTATGAGTCCATGAAATATGAAAGAAGAATCGGTAAACCTCGGGAAGATTCGTTAACCTTTTCGGTAACTTCCGTAAGAGCGGAATCAGCCAAGGTCTGACGAGCGGTAAAATTGAAACCTCGAACCTCAAATTTTGTGCCATGTCTTATAATGCTGTATCAGCCCTGAGATTAAGCCAAAAATGTTAGAACGAATGAGTATGATAGATTGTCATATATATCTATTAGACACTTATAATTATGGCCGGAATGATATTCATCGGACACTCGTTACTGTATCCCACTCGTTCATGCGTAAAGCATTATGCATCTATTAAGTTTTGTTTTCAAATAAAACATAATTAATTCAGTTATTCGAATAAGCATATTTCTTTACAGATTCTGAGTTATCACCAGGCATTGAGCGCTATTTGCGGAACTTATCCGAAAATGATACAACCGAATCAGGTACACTTTAAACAATAGAACAATTTACCAAAAGTAAAAACGAAAGTAAAAGGTTTCCTTGTGTGTATTTATTTTTAAATCAGTTGGAGTTTATTAGTTTTACTAACCTCTGTACATCACCATCCGATGATTACAGCTTACTTTTTCAAACCAAGCATGATACTACGTTGACAAAGCCATGGAAATAACACGAGGTTGTTAGCATTGACTGCTGGTTTAATTGTTATTTAAGAGTGCAGACACTATTATTAGATTTTACTTAATAATACAGATTTGTAGTTCATTTATTAAAGAGTAAACTTTTAATATTCCGCTGAATACTGGAGATGGCAACTCAAAAATAAATAAGATATTTTCTTTATTAGCTTCATGTTGTTCCTCCTTTATTCCAGTTTCTTCACTTGTCACTTGTTTGTTTGAAAGGAACACCCTGCTATTGGTCTTCCTGTCTATTTCATTTATTCATCTCTGTCTTCCATCTCTATTCTAAGACTTATTATGTATGGCTATTTCATTTATTTATCTCTGTCTTCCATCTCTATTCTAAGACTTATTATGTATGGCTATTTCATTTATTTATCTCTGTCTTCCATATCTATTCTAAGACTTGTTATGTATGGCTATTTCATTTATTCATCTCTGTCTTCCATATCTATTCTAAGACTTGTTATGTATGGCTATTTCATTTATTTATCTCCGTCTTCCATATCTATTCTAAGACTTATTATGTATGGCTATTTCATTTATTTATCTCTGTCTTCCATATCTATTCTAAGACTTGTTATGTATGGCTATTTCATTTATTTATCTCTGTCTTCCATATCTATTCTAAGACTTGTTGTGTATGGCTATTTCATTTATTTATCTCTGTCTTCCATATCTATTCTAAGACTTGTTATGTATGGCTATTTCATTTATTCATCCTTGTCTTCCATATCTATTCTAAGACTTGTTGTGCATGGCCTTTACTCTAACTCTCTTTCTCTCCTTCTTAGTTTTCCTTAAAAGTTACTTCTGGACAACTCCTGAATTTGTTTTTCGCCGGTATGCAGCGATTAGAGAGACGCGGACCGCCACGGCCTTAGTGTACTGGTAGAGTTAATTCCATTTATTGCTCGCTTATATCAACAGTAAGGGTTAATTCAACATGGCTTTTATATTTATTCAGTCGACATTGATTGTTCAGTTGTTTTCTTTGCCAACCAAATATAATAATTGTGCTACTTGTAAGGAGCTGCATGTAGATATGACATGATCAGTAGTTTGTACTTAGATTGAGAGGTTAATAAGTTTATCTCATCGCATGATGAAGTTTTTATAGGAAAGTGCAGATTATGCAATAAGTTTTTCTTGATTTCTAAACCAGTTTGAAGATAAGAAACATATGATGAGTTAGCATGCAAATGGCAAAAATGACGGAGGAAATAGGTGTACTGAACCGATTGCTTACGTCATACTTTGGATTACGGACAAGTACCCACAGAAGACTGTACTTTTGTACGGTCCATCCTATTGATTGGGTGATCTTTTGGGTTTGCAGTCTTGGGGGAAGGTAGTATTTTGAGAAGGTGGAATCTTTGTGTTTCCTTCATTTCTATGTTCATACAAAACACCAAAGGAGCATTTTTTCATTCCTCCATCACGTATTCTAAAAGATGCGCAATTAGGACCAGATTTATTGTTTGTTTCTTGTGAGACATTTTTACATATTTTAAACAGGCTCTTGAAATAAAACAAACATTCAATTTCAGAAATGTCCTAGTCAAAACGGAAATACAATTTCAAAAATGTATTACCTACGATCTATACATACAGTGCAACATTGCTGCGAATCGCTTTTTTAGATATGTATTCAGAATCAAAGAATACGACAAGCGGAAATACTAGTATAAGTGTCATATCATGGGTATTTGTATTTGACTCTTTCCTTCCCATACTCTATATCTAAAGTATGCTCATAACACCAAAGCCACGAAACCATTAGGTTGTGAGTTCAATTGTGTTAAATATAAAGAGTACAACACTGCTAAAACTTTTGGGAAAATGTCATTTATTTTCTAAATGACAGAGAAATTTTAAAATATTCAATACATGATATTAAGTGTGACAAAACAAATTGTTTAATTTTCATTAAACATATAAAAAAATAATATAAGTTTCCATAACACAAAGGTGGGGTACACACAACGGCCACCAGCAATGGAATTGCGTAACCAACACAAACATCCTAAATGATTTTTCAGTAATATTTGCAACCTTATCATTATTGTTTTAAATCAATAACAAACATGCATGTATATATAAAAACACAGACTACCGGCGTGTGATAACAGCAAAATAAAGTTTAATTTTTTTTTCACCGTATATATTATAGAGTAAAGGTATAGAACTCCTGGGCTCAGAAATCACACCGGTCGTGTTCATCAAGGTCCTGTTGTAACAATTCTGAACCGATTCTTAAAAGCCTGGTCTTATTCGACGCACAAATAATTTCTCTATAACCACCATCCAATCTTATATCCATATATTGCTCTGAACTGGAGCAACAAGCCCTTTAACTTACTAAAAGTATCTCTTGCCATCGAAGTTTGTTTTCATTAGCTACAGAGTAAATTTCTGTATTCCTGCGTGATTTCACACCCAATCCGGTGTAGATCGAAAGAAAACCAAATGTGTGATCACTCACCGCCGACATACATACATTAGTACACCACACAAACAAATACATACATTCATACTAGTACACCACACCAACAATACATACATTCATATATACTAGTACACCACACCAACAAATACATACATTCATATATACTAGTACACCACACCAACAAATACATACATTCATATATACTAGTACACCACACCAACAAATAGATACATTCATATATACTAGTATACCATACCAACAAATACATACATTCATATATACTAGCACACCATACCAGCAAATACATACATTCATATATATTAGTACACCACACCAACAAATACATACATTCATATATACTAGTACACCACACCAACAAATACATACATTCATATATATTAGTACACCACACCAACAAATACATACATTCATATATATTAGTACACCACACCAACAAATACATACATTCATATATACCAGTACACCACATCAACAAATACATATATTCATATATACTAGTACACCACACCAACAAATACATACATTTATATTAGTACACCACACCAACAAATACATACATTCATATATACTAGTACACCATACCAACAAACACATACATTCATATATACTGGTACACCATACCAACAAACGCATACATTCATATATACTAGTACACCACACCTAAAAATACATACATTCATATATACTAGCACACCACACCAACAAATACATACATTCATATATACTAGCACACCATACCAACAAATACATACATTCATATATACTAGTACATCACACCAACAAATACATACATTCATATATATTAGTACACCATACCAACAAATACATACATTCATATATACTAGTACACCATACCAACAAATACATACCCGAGATGTCACAAATGCTGTGACGTAGAATTTCAATGAAAACCAGAATGCAAAATACATGCATTCATATAGGCTACCATAATGTATACCACACCAACAGGTACAGGCCGGTGATGACATAAATGTTGTAACGAAAACTTTTTATGAAAACCTGAATGCAAAATACATTATGCATTCAAATTTAATTAAACTAATTAATTGAATTAATTCTACCTCCCTCGTTGCTACATAGCAAAGCCTCCTAAACTGAAACTCAATTCTCGTTGAAGTCAATAAGTTCTGCGTAGAAAATCAACAACTCTAAATGTGATGTTATTAAACATTTATGATATCAATATAACTCGCATACACATCACTCTTCACCAGGTATCAAGTATGTACAATTACACTGCAAATTTCTATTTGACATTTATAGAATGAAAACAAATAGCTCCTGGGACCCTGGATACAAACCGACCTGTACCAGGCTAATTTACGAACAATACATAACTGCATGCAGTAATGTTGACATAACTTTGCTTACAAATGACGCTGCATTAAACTCATTTTAATGTTTCATTAATTAATACATAATACGTTGTATTAAAAAGCAGATATTTTAGATAAAATAGATACACTTATCTGAATAAAAAATAATCTCCACCAAAATAAACAGTTTGATAAAATAAGCAAGGGCCGTCTCATATATATAATAAATTTCCTCAAATTACAGGGGTCGATCCAAATGTTTTAACTGCGTTAAATATCATTTTGTGCTATTTAAGAAATGCAAACAGACTTATTGAGTGTTCGTAACTCTATTAAGTAGAAATAACCAATCTCTTACACTACGGTTCATTATATTAATGTATGGTGAAATCTATGAACGGCAATTTTTTTTCATTTATTGTTCTTTTTTACATAATTAGTCATCTTCATCCTTAGCATCAACATACTTCCCTGCCATTTCCCTTATTCATCATCAGCAGCAACAATGCATACATATTTAGCATCAACATACACCCCTGCCATTTCCCTTATTCATCATCAGCAGCAACAATGCATACAAATTTAGCATCAACATACACCCCTGCCATTTCCCTTATTCATCATTAGCAGCAACAATGCATACATATTTAGCATCAACATACTTCCCTGTCATTTCCCTTATTCATCATCAGCAGCAACAATGCATACATATTTAGCATCAACATACACCCCTGCCATTTCCCTTATTCATCATCAGCAGCAACAATGCATACATATTTAGCATCAACATACACCCCTGTCATTTCCCTTATTCATCATCAGCAGCAACAATGCATACATATTTAGCATCAACATACTTCCCTGCCATTTTCCTTATTCATCATCAGCAGCAACAATGCATACATGTTTAGCATCAACATACTTCCCTGCCATTTCCCTTATTCATCATCAGCAGCAACAATGCATACATGTTTAGCATCAACATACTTCCCTGCCATTTCCCTTATTCATCATCAGCAGCAACAATGCATACATGTTTAGCATCAACATACTTCCCTGCCATTTCCCTTATTCATCATCAGCAGCAACAATGCATACATATTTAGCATCAACATACACCCCTGTCATTCCCTCATTCACCATCAGCATCAGCAGCAACAATGCATACATGTTTAGCATCAACATACACCCCTGTCATACCCTCATTCACCATCAGCATCAGCAGCAACCATGAATACGTATTTAGCATCAACAGATACAACAATAAAAACAGCTGATGTAAAAATATACATAATCAATCCTGAAACAACCGTATCAGCAACAACAGTAAGAGAAACATCAATATAAACAACACTAGTAGCAACACCACATATATCGTTAAAATATTAAATAAAGTACTTTTTTTCTTTTTCAGTATACTTGAAGAATGGTACTAAAACGAGAATACTGTGTCTTATTTTAACTGTACAAGACACGTTGCATACACGTGCACGTGTTGTCAACGCAACGTGGGTAAAACGGTGTACCAAACATTTTTTTGTTTTAAAAACTGATACTGTTTCTCATGACATAATTAATACTCCTTTTGAAGAGAAGCGCAATAATATAGTTCATAAAGTACGATATGCTCTAGGATATCTCTATGACAACCATATTGACGAGTTTGATTGGATACTGAAAGCAGATGACGACACTTACGTCATCGTAGAAAACTTAAGAAAACGTTTAGAATCTGAAGATAGCACTACCCCGAGTTACATTGGTTTTCATTTTGATAAATTTGTTTCAAACGGATACATGAGCGGTGGGGCGGGGTATGTTATCAGCCAGAGGGCACTAAGACGTTTGGTAGAGTTTGGGATCAAACCAGGATTATGTCCGATTATTCCACGAGCCGAAGATCCGGAAAATAGCGAAGATATTGAAATTGGACGATGTTTAAATGTGTCTGGTGTTTCTGTGATAAGTTCCCTGGACGAAAAAGGAAGAGAAACTTTCCATCCGTATCCAATTGAGAGACATGCTTTCGGGTGGATACCAGAGTTCTTATACGATTGGGCAAAACATCGACAACACACGGTAGGTGAAAGAAGGTTTTTAGTATCAACTTTATTTTCCTTGCCAAATATCTTTGCTTTTATTTTCGAGGATTCTTTCCTAAAATTATGTATTGTTAAAATTTAAAGTCATGTGACTATAAAACAACTACCGACCTCTATACTACCGGTATACCAAAATGAATCAGTATTTATTTGTGTGTAATTTGAATGATCCACTTGTTGTTAAACGCTTATTAAAACTGTTGCTGTATAAAGTTGTTAGTGTATTAACTTGAATGAATGATGAAGCGGTATCATGTCGCTTTCATTCGATTATCAAAATGTGTTTTCTTCAAAACGTAACCAACTACTTTGATACCACATGCTACAGCAACAACAACACCATCAGCATAATCATCATCAACAGCAATATCAACACCATCAGCAGCAGCTGCAACCACAACAACATCAGCATAATCATCACCAACAGCAATATCAACACCATCAGCAGCAGCTGCAATAACAACACCATCAGCAGCAGCTGCAACAACAACACCATCAGCATAATCATCACCAACAGCAATATCAACACCATCAACAGCAGCTGCAACAACAACAACATCATCAGCTGCAACAACAACACCATCAGCAGCAACAACATCAGCGCAACAACAAAATAATCAGCAACAGCAACAAAAAACAACACTAGCAGCAGCAACATCATCAACAGAAGCAGCAACAACAGCAACATTACTGACGTTAAAAACGTACTGACGTTACCTTTGTTTTTTCTACAGAAAGCATCTAGATAATATGCAGAAAGTTAACAAATATTAAAATCAATTCAGATTCCCTAGAAGTCATTTGGTGTCCCGTTCAAGTGGATACCAATTTAGATCCAATTAGTATTAAGTCTACATGTTTCACTTATACTTATACAGTTCAATAAATGATAAATGCAGATTTATTTTTTGGTTATTATTTTTCACTTTAATAGTCATCTTTAATTTTTCAGATTGCAAACAAAATGCATTAGTATAATTTGAGTGGCATATTTTAATGCCTCCATGATTTTATCAAAACAACATAGGATTAAAATATAATACTAGTAAACAGTTGCTTTGTTAAGTCTTTTTGCTACATTAAAATTACGTGTAATGCCATGTCATAATTCTTTGTTTGTATTTTGTTTTAGGGACCAGACTGTTGTGGCAAATTTTCTATAAGTTTTCACTACGTTAATCCACAGTCAATGTTGCTATTGGACCATCTGCTATACAGAACAACGGTATACGGAATAGGTACGGACACACGGGGCGATAATACTAACCCAACCAACTTTACTCACACTGGATGATAACTTTCGTTTTGGAGGAATTCTTTAATTAAAGCATTCAGTTCTAATGTGTGGTTACTTAAAATTCCATTGACTTTAAGTAGACAGACTGGAGAAAAAAATCATCGGACGAAAAATGAATACTTGACGCTAGTAGTAAAATATATTATTTACTTACTCGATGAAGTTCGTACTTTGTATAACATTATTGAAGTACACATGATATAAACAAATTACAATGTACTAAACGACTTTCCTTAGTTAAAGGGAGGTTATTCTGCTCGGTATATCATCCATTTTGATGAAACTGTTGGGAGGAGTTATGCGACTTGAATTAGAAATATCGCAAACCGAAGAAAAGTGAAAACAACTTATAATCTCATGATTACACGCATACTTCAATGTTAACTCACGTCTAGATTTATTTTGAAATGGATTTTGGGTAAATGTGAAAACATCATTTCCTAGTGTCTTTCTGGTTATCAAGTTATTCAATAAATAACACAGACATTATTGTTAAAATGAGTGGTTGGAGTCGTCATACCCGATTAGACAGAACCCTTACAACATCCCTGCAGACCGTTCCAGTGCATATTGTGTTTTATCCCTTCTTGTTGGTGTGTTGGGGAAGACGGGGGGAATAATGTATGTTGTTGTTTACATAAGTTCTATCTTGTTCATTGATCCACTAAGGGCTATCAATTATTTTCTTTCTCATCATGACATGCTAATTAGAATTCAGTATGATAAAATATCAACCAATAAATGAAATATTAAAACTTTAATTTGATGATATCAAAAAATAATAATATGCTGGCCAAATAGCGTGTATTCTGCTTTGCGCTTTCTGGTACATTTTCAGTCGAATTTGGACCGAGGAAAGTCATTTAGTTTCCGACATTTTGAAGAAAAAAATGTCAATAAATTTGTAAAATTCAATAACCATCATTCGTGTTTTATCGTCCTCTTTTCGGAATGAATGACTTGAGCTTGTTTACTGTTCATTTCTTATTGCTATGAACTCTATCAGCATTCCATAATTGTGGCATGAAACCAAAAAATTACATTGTAATAAATAATTGTTTGTCAATAGTTTCTTGCATTTTGCAATTTGTTTGGAGTTAATACATGTGTGGTTTCGTGATCGTATCGTGCAACTACAAGGCATGTTTGTCGAACATCAACAACGGGTACTGCAACAACCGCTGCAGTAACGGCACACAAAAAACGATCAACAAAAACAACAACTGCAGACAAAACAACAACAACAACAACAACAACAAAACGCCAGAAACATGGAAAACAACATTGACATAAATGGAGACGATGAGAACATCACCACCATCATTAACAACAGCAACAACGGCAGCATTTAGTACTGTGTTATATAATGTTTTATATTTGTACATTTATTTTCATTACTACTCCTACATTTCTAATACAATATCATTTCTTCCTCCTAACCGATGTCTGGTCCGAGATTGATGATAATAGGCCAAGGGCCCATAATCGAAACCCTCCCCCCCCCCTAGCGGGATTTTTGTACACCTATATATTTTTGAAGCTTAGGGTATATGTTAACAAATTCCAGTTGTTGGACGATTAAGGGATGCTGGATAAGCAAACGGCCGGGCTGTTTCCATGGCAACCAGCAATATTTCTAAGATTTAGCTTTGTCGTAATAAATACGCAAAAATGTCGTTTATTTCAGTTATAAAACATACAAAATAGCTTTAAAATATGATCAATATAATTATTATATCCCAGGCATAGTTTGTTATTGATTTGCTCATTTGCATATTCGTGAATATTAATGAGAATCTAAAAAATGAATCTTAAATTGTTAAAATATGACCTTATATGGCAAATGAGTATCATTTGTTCTTTCATTTTTATTTGAAAAGGTTTTAAATGACTAATAAATATTCGGAGATTGTTTATCTATTCATTTGCTATTCAATACACTCATGGTATTACTTTGTTATAGCTAGAAAGCGGGTGGGGTAAATTGACCCCAAAATATAAAAACACCATTGTTTGATAAATAAATGGTTTTATGACAAATGACAAAGTAAATTTGCACATACTTATTGCAACAACATACTTTATGTACAAAATTGTTTGTTTGAAAGCAAAATACTACTGTGTCTGCTTTATACCCCCCCCCCCCCCCCCCCCGAAAATGGGATATTATATATATCACCAAGACACAGCGGAAATATCGAAAGGATCATGATAAACTGAACAGTTACTACATTTGTCGCAATGTTATAAGTTTTTTTCCCACAATCTTATTTGTTTGTATATAAGACTTATAGTCAACGACATAGATATACGCAGAAGCAAACACTTGCATGTTAATGTCTCATTCTGAATAGCACTATCATATACTCTCATGGAATCACAAGCAGGTTTTAGGGTCGGAATGGCTACGATTGGCCACATATTTGTACTGCATAGATTAATTAGATTTAATTATTAATAATGCACTTTTAGCGATTGTTCTAAAGCTTTCGATTATTTGGTTTGCCGAAATATATGATATTCAGGACAAAGAGGAAGGTTATATAAGGTCATTAAGTCCATGGGTGTATTATCAAATTGCAACCAGAGTAAAATTTAATAATGAGATCGGCGAATTATTCTATGGTCATCTTGGACTAAGACTGGGGGAAAGCTTGTCACCTTTTCTATTTTCCATGTACCTTAATGATCTGGATGACCAACTTTTAAACGGAGCAAAAGGCATTGATTTACAGGTTTTATTAATGTAAGCCGAGGTCACCGTGGTATTTGCTAACTCATCCGAACTACAAAGTAATCTTAACATATTGGATGTATACTGTGACCGTTGGAAATTTACTGTTAACAAAGATAATTAATATATTCAGAAAAGGAGGGCATTTGCCAACAGTTACCAAAGTTGTGAATAGGAAATCGTTAACAAAATGTATCTTGGAATAGTGTTTTGATCTGGAGAGTCCTTTGTAGAAATGCATAAAATTTTAGCTGACCAAGCTCAAAAATCTATCTTTACATTAAGAAAAGGTCTGTGTAGATTTCATAACATAACAATAAGGCACTCTTTAGAATTGTTCGATTAGCAATTGAAAAAGTTCACACTTAGTATTGAAAATCTTTATTATGAGTAAAAAGTAGCACACAAAAATGTGTGTATTTTATACACGGAGAATTAGGTCGATTAGATCTTCTCACTAAGAATTATGCAAGATATAAACTTTTGGTTGAAAGTTACTAATAAAAGCGAACGGAAACAGATAATATGTACAAATACATGTATACCGAATCATGTTTAAAGATATTGAAAAGAAACCGTACATCACTAATTGGGCATATAATGTTAAAGATACATTAAATGAATTAGTATTCTCTGAAGTGTTGTACTCACATGGTGTATGTAATGCTAAACTATTTCTGTTATTGTTAAAAGAATAAGTTGAAGACGTTGTCATGCAAGAATTGAATAATCGAGTACAAACGTCATCTTATTCCAGGGTTTTTAGGGTTTCTGCAAATTTTGACAACAGCATGTATCTAGTTAATGTAAATGTTAAAAAAATTGCTCATAGCCATGACAAGATTTAGGCTTTCTTCTCATCCTTTAAGAATTGAGACAGGACGTGGTTTATTTGTCAAGTTTCAGGCCATGTTTTCATGATTTTTGCTAGGTCACCGGTTCAAAACAATGTTTTAATGAGTGAACAGTGATTGTCATGTGAGCGATATAGGGCCATCTTGGCCCTCTTGTCATGATTTTTGCCATTGTCTTTTGAAAAAATACGTACATTGTACATGCTACAATACTTCCTTTCTTATAAACGACAACTTTTACTTTGAACAGCTGAAAAGACTTTTTAAAACTCCGAAATCCAACTCAATTTTTAGGGCTTCCATAATAATGGGGAAAAATGTTAGCTGGGACCATTATACACGCATGAATAATGGTCCCAGATATCAGGGAGGCTATCTCACCCTAGTCTCCCTCTAAGCCAGTCCCTGCATAACCATTAGATAGACTACAATTTTCCTTGCTGTTTGCCATCTCTACTTTAAATCATGCAGTTCTCATTTTCTTGTTTAGCATTAATACATGTTGACATAGTGGGATTTTAATAAAATGATCACTCAGTGATATTGGTTTCAATCTAATTACATGTAAAAGTGTTGTATTTCACTGTTAGTTATGTGAACTACCTACTTGAAACTGAAACAATGTTGAAAATTGTCAGAACTGAAAGAAAACAAAATTAATGATATTTGTAACTGCATGGCCATTGTGACGTGTGAAAAATCGCTTGACCGTCAATGACACACTGATAAATGGCTTCATGATCACCAGTATCATTGAGCGAATACTGCCTTAGTAGATTTATTATGACTATTGTCATGATGGTCATACTATTATTATCCTGCATCAACTATTACAGTGAATATTGTCATGATATTTTAAAATTTTCTAACTTCCTCAACTACTGATTATTTCAATGAAAATCACTTCAAATGTGAGGTATGGAGGTCCGTTGTTGACCCTACTTTTGTTAATATTTTGCAAACGACAAAATCTATTTACGGTAAGAAATCAAGCTATAGTGTTCTTTCAATCGTAGCCTATACAACCCGAATACACTAATCTTTAATCAGGTTCAAGTCTGTATGCGTGACAGCAATAGATTCACATGAAAAGTACCATGCATTATAATGCTTGAGAAGACTCCTTCTTCATTTCTACACATACCCTTTCTCTCTCTCTTGATTTATACAGTAATATTATTTTCCCATTGTGTTACTGTCTAAGTTTTTTCTTTTTGTTTTCTAATTTATTTTTACTGTTTGATCACAAGACCCATATCCCTATCTCTGTATGATTTAATCTTTAATCTATTTTATACATACCAATAGTTAAATTGTTGAATAGTTCTTGAAATTTAACTGGAAGTCTATCCAAGGAGAAGAATTTAATTAGAAGTTCTGTCTTCCATTCCCATCCTTTCCAAAATTGATGTAAATGTGTGTACAATTACCTATATGTACAATGTATCATAGACAGGAATAGATATGTTTAAACGAATCGTAGCCTAGAATCAACCGACAAATAACAAAGCATAATTATGTACAGTAATTTGAAATAGTAACCAAAAATAATAAAAGTGTTAAGAAATTGTTTTTTTTTGTTAGCTCACCTGATTGATCAGGTGAGCTTTTAGAGTCGATGAATGTCGGGTGTCTTCACTAATCCTAATAAAGGTCTTTGATGGGATTGATTATGGGCGAAATTGAATTGGTACATGCAGTTATGGGCCCTTATATGAGATGAAAACTATATTACCTGGTCATTAATTAAATTGTCTTTGTTCTCAGGTAAGCGATCTAGGGCAATCTTGGCCCATTTGTTTCAGATATTATCTAAATAATAATTATATCCAGTGCTTTCTGCAAATTGTTGCCCAATATACATGAATAACTGAAAAAATAGTTTTTTACTCTTTTTACAGTTAAAAGGGACATAATTCTTGTTATTTTTGGTTCAGAGTTATCTTTTCCTTTTCAAATATGTATATTAATATAAAATATAATAATCTTAAGCAATGTGGGTTGAGAACTTGGTCATTTTGGACTCCATAATCTCTTGTATACAAAAATTTAAAAAAATGAAATTTCGAAATCAGGGGGAGATAATCAATCGCATACTGTATGCTTAATCAGCACCTATATTTCGTCCAACAAGTGACATTCGATGGGGGATATATTAAGCTTTACAATGATATATGTGTCATAAAATCCCGCTTGGGGGGGACCTAGGGTACAGGTAGCCCATACTCTATAAACTCAATATGACATAATAAGATTAAAATTGATAATACGTGACCAGTTTCGCTATATGTAGTCAAATTTCAAATTGAAATTATTGCATTTTTTATCGTTTAATAGAGTCAACAATGTCATTTAAATGCATAAATAACTTCAAAAGTGGCGTTTTCTCCTTCGCGAATTTTTACTGTATTTACGACATCCGACCAGATTACGACAGTCAATTTAGTTTGTCTGTATATATGCAACAACAATATGCCGCTCAGTGCTTATCAGTTAAAGGTTTTAAACTGTGTATGAATGCATTATATTGTTTCATAAAAATTCTTAAAAAATGTATAAACCATTGTTTATATTAAATTAGTTGCTGTTGTAAAACGGTGGGTGGGGTAAGTTTTCATCAAGTTCAATATATGAACACATATCCGTTTAAATATATTCATCCAAAATGCATGAAAGTTCATCAAATATTGTTTCTGATATGCATATGTGATTATTTATCTTGAAATAGATCATTAACTAAGAAATGTACAGTTTTTGGCTGAAAAAAAACTGGAAGACTTAACAGTTCACATGATAACTTGCTTATATGAACATTGACGTGTACTTTTCATTCCATAATTGTAATTGGTTAAGTAAGAATTTGGCATAAAGTGGACATTTAATGCTTTAAGTTTCTTTTAAATTCAGGCTGTGCCACACCCAGTACATGTTTTAAGTAATTTGGTTTATGTTACTGAGATATTTGGTAATTTCTCTACCCACACATCAGTTTTCACAGCCATTCCTAGGAAAACTTCTGATTTTGGGTATATCACTAAAAAATAATTTTATGAAAAAGTTTAATCCTGGACATAATACTTGTCACACTAAAAACTGAATGACATGTCATTCTTCAAAATTAAATAAGAATCGAAACATTCTTGTTACAATGAAATGTTTCGATTTCACGAGTGACCACCCTTAACTGTAACATCTTTTCACCTTTTCATACTTTCAAATAGATATATTATTATCAGAATTATTTTAGGTCAACATATTTAGTTAGTCCAAAAAATTAACACGTAAGTCGATAGCTTAGAAAGCTTTTAACAAATTTATTGAAGCCTCAATTCACAGTGGCGCCGAAACAAAAACAAAAATATCGGTAAAATATTCGTGACATGGGTTTGAACATTAACTGTCATTATATAAATATCACATCACACATGGGTAATGTTCACCTGAGACAAGTAATGTCGACCGAGGCGTTACATTAAGAAAAACAAGAATGCAACAAGCATGCTAACAATTATACGGTTCTTTTCGTACTAGTTGAGTCAAAACACTAAGTCTTCTTCAGAGATTGAAAACATAAGTAAATATATAAATACAATGATTTACTTTAGTAATAAGATCACAAAATGAGATACTTTTACGGGCCTGAAAAGGTACTGGACAAATAGTCTTGTCAACGGTTACCTGATTGACCCCGTTTCTTGACGCAGACCCTTTAAGTTTAAAACAGCAACATCCAAATTACGAAAATATTTTGGTACGACTTTATACCAAAAATACAAAAGGCATGTTTATACGTATGAATTTAGAAAGAAAAGTTATGCGATCTGTCTAGTATATTACCCTATTTTTAAATGTCATTTACCGTAATCACGATAATTTCTGAAGCCTAACCATCCTATACATAGCGTGACGTCACTACGTTTGCATAGCGTTACCGTAGTGTACAATTGAGGCCTAACCATCCTATACATAGCGTGACGTCACTACGTTTGCATAGCGTTACCGTAGTGTACAATTGAGGCCTAACCATCCTATACATAGCGTGACGTCACTACGTTTGCATTGCGTTACCGTAGTGTACAATTGAGGCCTAACCATCCTATACATAGCGTGACGTCACTACGTTTGCATTGCGTTACCGTAGTGTACAATTGAGGCCTAACATACTAAAACACAGTATGAATATGGAATCATCCACCTAAAATCCTAATATGTATTCATGTATATTTCAACAAAAGTCAGAATTTTATTTCGTAAATAAAGACTTGTCTTATACATCATACTGTAGATTTCAGATCACATTATCACATGTTACATTATTTAGTACATTTAGGTCAATTATCTATGATTTTGTACAGGTGTTAAGTTGCTAGTATAATAAATAGCGTAATGCGTCAAGTTAAGAGGGACTTCCGGCTTTATGTCCATTCGAGTGAGTGTAAATATTCGCTAAAATCTGGGCTTTTTGTGCATGACCATACATCGGAAGTATAACGGACAAATGAAGCAAAAATATACATCAATGTTTGTGTCTGGATGAATATATCTGATGATACAAATTAATATTCAAGTGTTTAAATATTCTTAATTACATCAAAAGCACTTAACGGAAATTATTGGTAGTCTTCTGTTACCCCAAGGGCAATATGACATTTCATTATATTTACTTTACAATGCTCTATTATATATAAATAACCTGAAACATTCATTATATTGTTATTATACACCACACTTAGTCTATTAGATATTTACAGGTCGATCATTATACATTATATCGAATACATCTATACTATTAGTTGTATATTTGAAAGCAATAGATAATATTTATCTAATTGATACAGAACAAAAACTGGAAAATAGCATAATAAAAAGGAAGACAATTTCTATCAATCGCACAGTCACGTATGCAGTAAATGTACATTTGAATATAACTAATACTAAGACCACACATTCATGTGTGTAGTATACCATTAGTACTAAGACCACACATTCACGTGTGCATTATACCATTAATACTAAGACCACACATTCATGTGTGTAGTATACCATTAATACTAAGACCACACATTCACTTGACTGTCTAGTATACCATTAGTACTAAGACCACACATTCACGTGTGCATTATACCATTAGTACTAAGACCACACATTCATGTGTGTAGTATACCATTAATACTACGACCACACATTCACTTGACTGTCTAGTATACCATTAGTACTAAGACCACACATTAATGTGTGCATTATACCATTAGTACTAAGACCACACATTCATGTGTGTAGTATACCATTAATACTAAGACCACACATTCACTTGACTGTCTAGTATACCATTAATACTAAGACCACACATTCACTTGACTGTTTAGTATACCATTAATACTAAGACCACACATTCACTTGACTGTCTAGTATACCATTAATACTAAGACCACACATTCACTTGACTGTCTAGTATACCATTAGTACTAAGACCACACATTCACGTGTGCATTATACCATTAATACTAAGACCACACATTCATGTGTGTAGTATACCATTAATACTAAGACCACACATTCACTTGACTGTCTAGTATACCATTAGTACTAAGACCACACATTAATGTGTGCATTATACCATTAGTACTAAGACCACACATTCATGTGTGTAGTATACCATTAGTACTAAGACCACACATTCATGTGTGTAGTATACCATTAATACTAAGACCACACATTCACTTGACTGTCTAGTATACCATTAATACTAAGACCACACATTCACGTGTGCATTATACCATTAGTACTAAGACCACACATTCATGTGTGTAGTATACCATTAGTACTAAGACCACACATTCACTTGACTGTCTAGTATACCATTAGTACTAAGACCACACATTCACGTGTGCATTATACCATTAGTACTAAGACCACACATTCACGTGTTTACAAGTTTACAAGTTTACAAGTTTATTTCGTAAATAAAGGCCACCGGCCCAAAATACATACATATATATACATGTTCACAAAGTTATTTAATATATATTGTTGTGTCCACAGCAAATTTTAAGAATAAGTCTCAAGGATACTGAACAAAAGTATAAGCATATAACGATGTACCATGATCTCATGAAATAGGAAATATGTCAACATTTTCTCACCAAAGTTAAAATATGAATACGTTTCTACAAACGTAAATTGTCTAATTTAATGCCATAAGATATTCTATTGTAATGTATCAATGCACTGCATTAGGTTTGAAACATATAGTGCTACTTTTTTTAAAACAACACGATTTTCATTTCGCATTAAATTTTTAAAATCAAAAGTATCACATCTTCCAGTATACCAATTAAATAAGTATCGTTCTCTTATTTCAGAATATTTTGGACATATAAAGAATGCATGGTATTCATTTTCTAATATCAAATGATTGAAGTGAATGAAGCAATATAAACATATTCTATCAGATCGTTCTATTCCGTAATGTCTTCCTAGTTCGATGTTTAGTTTATGGTTTGAGCATCTGAAGCGTGCAAGTGATTTTCTAAATGAGAATGGTATATCGATGCATAGATATTTTTCAACATTCAATAAGGATTTAAAAGTAACATATGTATCACATCTCGTAGAAGCTGATACTTCACCTGACCAGTTTTGCTTCATGCAGTCATTTATACGCTGTTTAAAAGAAGAGATAAACATATTTAAATCACCAATATCCTGATTTATCCAAACATATCCAAAGCCATATTTATATAGCAATTCTTTTATATTTGTAGCCCAATTTTTTCGACCTAAATTATCATGCGACCTTAACATTTTATAACAATTTTTAGGATAACGCGAATCTGACATATGTAACAATTTACACCAGTATTTGATACATTTTGTGTGGTAAATTGTGCATAGTGGAAGACGTCCGCATTCTCCCAATACCATACAATTATTGATAGATGAATTTACACCTATAAAATATCTACAGAATTCAACTTGAACCTTTTCTATATCAGAAGAATAACTATGACCCCACAATTCCGAGCCGTAAGTAAGTATTGGAACAACCATTGAATCAAATAATTTAAACATATCTCGATGGGAAAATTGACCAAAAGGGAGTTGATAGCGTTTAATGGCATTTATGGCTTTTCTAGCCTGAGCTGCTAATTTTACTTTAGCTGAGGTCCACGATAGTTTTGGTGTAAAGAGAAGACCCATATACTTATAAACAGAAGTGACGTTTATTTTTGTACCGTTAAATGTCCATTTTTCACTGTTTCTGAGCGGTCCGCCATTTCTGAAAACGGTTATTTCAGTTTTTCTTAAATTTACAGTCATTTGTGATTGCGTACAAAAATCTGAAATAGCATTTAATTGTGACTGAAGGTTGTTTACGGTGTCTGCGCCGCACGCGACGTCATCTGCAAAAAGCAAGCTAAGAATATCGGGTATATCATTTGTTATAAAGACGCCGTTACATGTTTGTCGTAAGTGCGAGACTAAATCGTTTATGTAAAGGCTAAATATTATCGGCGAGCTTAAATCACCTTGTCTTGTACCTATATTACATTTAAACGGACCGTAGAATTTATCACGTGACGTTAACTTTTCCCGCCCGTTTACATCTAAAGGTGGTTCTGTTGTTTTAACGTAATTTTCTAATTTTGTGTACATAGACATCAAAACCTTGATTAAATTTCCGTTTGCACCTTTATTTATAATGTTTAAAAATATTTTATAATGAACTAACGAGTCAAACGCTTTCTGAAAATCTACATATAATACATAGAATCTACCTTGTGGTCTAGTAATATATTTTTGTATCATACACTGGAGAGAGAACATATTATCAACACAAGAATAACCATTAGTACTAAGACCACACATTCATGCGTGTAGTATACCATTAATACTAAGACCACACATTCATGTGTGTAGTATACCATTAGTACTAAGACAACACATTCATGTGTGTAGTATACCATTAGTACTAAGACCACACATTCATGTGTGTAGTATACCATTAGTACTAAGACCACACATTCATGTGTGTAGTATACCATTAGTACTAAGACCACACATTAATATGTGTGTAGTATACCATTAGTACTAAGACCACACATTAATATGTGTAGTATATATTTAGTACTAAGACCACACATTAATATGTGTAGTATACCATTAGTACTAAGACCACACATTCATGTGTGTAGTATACCATTAGTACTAAGACCACACATTCATGTGTGTAGTATACCATTAGTACATTAATATCTGTAGTATATCATTAGTACTAAGACCACACATTAATATGTGTAGTATACCATTAGTACTAAGACCACACATTCACGTGTGCATTATACCGTTAGTACTAAGACCACACATTCATGTGTGTAGTATACCATTAGTATTAAGACCACACATTAATATGTATAGTATACCATTAGTACTAAGACCACACATTAATATGTGTAGTATACCATTAGTACTAAGACCACACATTCACGTGTGCATTATACCATTAGTACTAATACCACACATTAATGTGTGTAGTATACCATTAGTACTAAGACCACACATTCATGTGTGTAGTATACCATTAGTACTAAGACCACACATTCATGTGTGTAGTAAAGCATTAGTACTAAGACCACACATGAATGTGTGTAGTATACCATTAGTACTAAGACCACACATTCATGTGTGTAGTATACCATTAGTACTAAGACCACACATTATTGTGTGCATTATACCATCAGTACTAAGACCACACATTCATGTGTGCATTATACCATTAGTACTAAGACCACACATTAATGTGTGCATTATACCATTAGTACTAAGACCGCACATTCATGTGTGTAGTATACCATTAGTACTAAGACCACACATTAATGTGTGCATTATACCATTAGTACTAAGACCACACATTAATGTGTGCATTATACCATTAGTACTAAGACCACACATTAATGTGTGCATTATACCATTAATACTAAGACCACAAATTCACGTGTGCATTATACCATTAATACTAAGACCACACATTAATGTGTGTAGTATACCATTAGTACTAAGACCACACGTTCATGTGTATAGTATACCATTACTACTAAGTCCTCATGTTCATGTGTATAGTATACCATTAATACTAAGACCACACATTCACTTGACTGTATAGTATACCATTAATACTAAGACCACATGGTCACGTTTTTACTATACCATTAATACTAAGACCACACGTTCACGTATGCAGTATCCAAAATTGTTCTATATCAAATGACATGTTAATGAATTTCGTGTTTACATTAATGTACTGTATATGAACTTTGACTGGCACACAAATAAGTAAGAAATAAATAAGAAAATATCTATATCATGCTGGTGAGCTTTCAGTAAAAACAAATGAAACAAAAAGGACGGGCAACTTCGATCGCGTTGAAAACTTCTCAATACTCGATAGTTCAAATAACCAGCTCCGTCGACTTATCAAACTAAATCGTCCTCATTTAATCAATAAGTTATATTCATCAAACCACGTGTCCGT
The DNA here is from genome assembly GCA_964023205.1 of Lutraria lutraria. Taxonomy (NCBI): domain Eukaryota; kingdom Metazoa; phylum Mollusca; class Bivalvia; order Venerida; family Mactridae; genus Lutraria; species Lutraria lutraria. Next base: position 6,211,172 of record OZ026850.1, read on the forward strand.
AGTTTGCACATGCGCGAATCAAAATGGAAATGGTCTGGTTCTAGAATTCATTCACAAGAATACCGCTATGGCGATTACCTTTCTGAAGATTATATGGATTTTCATCGTGGAAATACTCGTGATCTTTCCTTGTATAAATGTAACAGGTAAATAGTTTTGAAGTGGACTGGTTAATGAAAGAGAGATTAGATACCTGATAATTTGTTTTTGGAATCTTAGAGTCATGCTTGTTTAATTAATACAAAATGATCTTTATGTATGTATATATTTTTTAGATCATAATCTAAAGTTTGAATGTATTACAAATGTATATATTATCACAACAAACAATGTAATATACAACTATGGACTAGTATGTCTAATATTTTGGTACATTGACCTGAAACACTTCTGATTCTCGGTTCGTTTTCTTCCAGCTACATTCAGCGAGAGAGGCTGGGTCAGAGAGTCCAGTTTAAGCGGTCTGAAATCAACCGTCGGGACGTTCATCAATGCACGAAGTCAACTTGACTGCGGTCAACAGTGTTCACAGGACAGTCTTTGTGTATCTTATTTTTTCACGCCAAGAATTCTAAATGGGTGTCAGTTGTTGGATTTTATTATTCCGTCAGCAGATGGCTTACAGATTTCATCTACATCCAGTTATTATGTGCCAAAAGGTATATCATCTATTTTAAAGTTACCCTTTCCTTACTAACCCCGACTACAAGGGATATATTCCTAGTGGATATGTTCATTTTATTATATATTGGTTCTTTTATAGTCATCTGATTTATTATTGTGCCATACTTATTTGGTTAATGGCATTGGAAAAAATAATAAGTCATGTTACATACACTAAGGAAGAGGAGAACATACTGATTCAAATTTATTTCCTTCAAAACAATATTTTGAGTTTATTTGTCCTACAATATAACCGTGACGGTCATACTGGTTTCCAGGAGATCCGAAAACTTGTTTCTATTTCACTATAATATCAATAATGAAATCGGTACTTTAGGGGAAAAACTAGTATTACACCGTGTCCGATTCTTCCTTATATCTATATTCACTATAACCATGTTTTACTGTATTCATTTTACTTTGATGATGTGAACACATCATGCTTTATGACTTAAAATTACAATGCTTATATATGTGTCTATGTACACAACACATAGAGAGTAGGCCGTGACTCTCTTTTCAGCAACAACTTCCCTTCAACAATAGCATGATATTTTCCATGTTTACGATTTAACTATGTTGTAAACCTCTCTTGAGCAACAACCTCTCAACAACAATGACATAATTTTGCTACTCCAAGAGGGTGCTGCTTTGGAGTGGTTTCTCTGTATGTATATTTCTCTATGAACAATCGGCGTGTCCAGGAAAAGGAAAAGTTCTTCACCAGATCCTTGCTTAATATAATCGTGTTTTACTGAATATGTACATAAATTTACGTAAATTCATTGTGAAAATAGCCGAACCTGTTTATTGCGGCAGTAGCGAACCAGTGTGTTGCGGCAATAGCGAACCTGTTTATTGCGGCAATAGCGAACCAGTGTGTCGCGGCAATAAAAGAAGAAGAAAAAAATTAATGTCCTGAAGGCATTACCGGTCTATTTTCAGAGATTTAGTTTGTCAATTACCATATTAATCACAGTGTGCAAAATATTAACTGTTGTATGTTCTTTTGTTACTTGGTAAACAAACAGTTATACCTGTTAAGATAAATATACATTGTAGTTTGAATATCTATTTCTGTTGTTTGATGTTATTGCTAATCTAAGTATACTACATGTATTGTCCAACTCCTTATTTACAGAACCAATTATTGACCCCTATGAAGCAAATGTGTTATCCGACGGCACGTATTTACGATTGCGGTAAGATTTGAAATCATTAATATAATAGTATACGAGTATACATGCATTATTTCCTTTTTTTCTAGAAATAATTTGGGTAACGACATATCGACTGAATATTGTCGACTGTTGCATTTCTTATCGAATAAAACGCGGTCAGTGTGGTATGGTCATTTCAGTTCTTCAAGTTAAGAAAAGATCAAATAAACTATACATTTGTAATTGTATATTTCTACTGTATATTTTATTATATAATTGTAAATTTCGTTTCTTAGAATTGGGTTAACTCCCTTGACAAACCAAGAAGCTGAGATAGATTGTTCTACCGATGGCGGCCATCTTGTTCAAATCAACTCAGCTTCAAAAATGGATAAGCTTCGAATGATACTTCAAGCATATAACAGTAAGTTTTCTTTTACATTCAGAAAACATTAATTAGGAGTAACTTAACAGATTAAGTTAAAACGTATTGATGTTTTTTTCCGTATGCGATCGGCCTTCCGAGGCCGCCTCAGAGGGCGGAACATATAAACCGACAAATCTGATTGGTAGACGCTGTAAGTTTTAGCTGGTAGTTAATCTATTCTTACCGTACTACTTGTCAGTCTAAATTTAGTAACAATCTATCCAGAATGTACGAAAGACCGATGGTGACTTTTCAGGATTTCACAATATCAAAACATGAAATAGTGAAGTTGAAATCGAAGAGAAATCGTGAAATTGTGAAATCGTGCAATTGTGAAATCGTGAAAGTTTTAAGAAAAATCGTAAAATTGTGAAATCGTGAAGTTGAAATGTCACAACCGGTCTTTCGTAAGAATGCGTTTCAAGTGTGACAACACAGAACCTAATTACCACACGTTTTGTTCTCTAACAACACGAAAATCAGCGTTTTCACACGGCCTTAAATGATAAATGTAAGAAAACAAAACAGAAAAAGTAAATATAGGGATTTAACATATTTTTCGGACGTTAATACAGTATTAAGACCACAGTCAACTGTCAAATCACAGCACAGAAAAAGTATTTCTTAAACACGTAGACTACAGTTAGCGGTTGTAAAAGCATTCAGTATTACCTGTGGTCTATGTCGGATAGATCTCTAGACAAGAAAACAAGAAACAAGACTGGCGTCACACTGTCCCGAAGTTGACAGCATTTTTAACTTCGCCCGAAATTGGCCCCGATCCTAGTCAACAGCCAAATAAACACACCTGCAGGACACACGATAGTTCCACGATTGCTTGACGACGTAGTATTGAGAGTACGTTGCCGTCAAACCAGCTCACAAAGGCGTCATGTGACCTCCCGATGGTAAAAATATTCGACTGACGGTGGCAAATTTAATTGGTGAATGGTCAATTTAATTAACATGCCACTCAAGTCATAGAGAAATAGGGGAAAGAGGCTGCTCGGTAAATGAGTTAAGAAGAGGAAAGCATAGGCTACTGAGTAGACTTCACTGAGCCTCCAACCACAGAGAGGGGCATACAATCAACGCAAAGATATTTGTATTCTGCGTCAACCAGGGTCATAAAGACAATGAGAAGAAGCCCCTGTAGTGTATGTAGACAGACCCACTGTTCCAAGGACAGGTGACCACCACATGAGCCATCCAGAGCACCAGAGCAGTGTGGAAATTGTCATCTGTTCTTAAACTACTCAGCAATAGCGGTCAACTTTTCAGTAGTAGTAGGACACTGGATCACCTCAGCAGCAAACTCGGCTTCACATGATTCATATGTTGTAGGGTGATAGACAGGTTGAAACCGGGAGGGAGAGACTCTCTGTACCATGTGTTCTTATCTTCTATACGACCTTCAACCCTAAAATAAGTACATTATCTAATACGAGTGTCACTCTCTAAATGTTTACGAAGAACCCATTGATGTATTACTTGGGTTTAATCCAGGGATTCTGACTCGTCTGTACGCTACGAAAGTAAAATGGCAAGTGCGTGGCCACAAATTCAAAATATGAAATAAAATTATATCAAACAATAACTGTCAATAATAAATGGTATGTAGATCACAATGCAAAAGATATCTTGATTTTCACTATGTAGATAAGGTTTACTACACTGTACGTATACATGTACGCTATGAAAGTAAAATGGCGATTGCGTGCTATAACAGTGGACTATATGTTGGGTCATATATTATTAAGATAAATATGACCGTACTATACCGGACTGAAATAATGTTAGTATTGGTGATGATAATGATGAAATGATGTACTTGTGGTCATGATAAGAATACAAATAAATTGGTAATAATAGCATAAAAAATAACCCTATCACATAAGGAAGGCAAATAGCAAGAAATAACAAAAAGAAATAAGAAAATTGTCCTTAAGGGGGGGATACTGGGCCTGTCAGAGTTGTTCATCATGTGTTCTAAGGTATATATCAAAAGGTTGTCTCATCATCAAAGTATGCCATTCTGCAGGAAGTGAATTATGGATAAACGTGATTGAAGCTTTGAGAGTAACACACGGCTCTCTTCTGTAAAGTTGCTCAGGAATGACTGAGGTAGGTGCTCTATGACCGGCCTTTTATATATTCTCGTTAACATAACACTTGTGAAACGCTTGAGCAACTCAAATTCGGCTGTCTTCGTCGTCACCGTGGTTCCATCTCGATGTCATCGTACTATAACACGATGGCTACACGACGGCATTGAGAGGGCTTCACGTAGTCGTGTTGCCTTCTTAAGACAATCGGGCGGCTTCTTGTTTCGTTCGTATTGTCTTCGTATGGAAAAAATGTCCGATGGCTACGATGATTACACGAAGAAAATACGATGATGACACGATTAAATAAGATGCCCTCACGATGGCAATACGAAGGGCAAAATGAACACACGAATTCAACACGAACATGATACTTCGCGTGGACATTTGGCAATTTTTTGGGATGCCAAAGATTTTGTCACCGCTCACGAAGTTGGTGCCGAAGCCTGAGAAACTCAACGGGCGGTCATTCGATGGCTTAAGATGCCCTCACGAATGGCCCGATGTTATCACGATCACACCCGAATTTGAACATTTCCTTAATCGTGTGTCCATCTGGTGTCTACTTCGGGACAATGTGACGCCTGCAAATACAAAGGGATAACCCGGGCGTTTTTTGAGATCATCGGGAACAGAACCTTGAATGATAGAAAGATTGACAATATGAGTTAAGGGACATGCTATAACTGTGGAACTGTCCCTAAGAAACCTACAGGGGACACCATCTAACCCAGTGGTCTTATTAGCACTTGGCTTATTAAGGTACTTAAGAATTCTGTTCTCTGAGACAACTGAAAATGAAAATAATTATGCGGCAATTTACTAACTAAACTAGATGCAACAGTATTATAAAAACTGTTAAATGTTTCAGCAACATTTAAAAAATCAAAACTGATTTCACCATCAATTTTCAAACCAATGTTACTAAAAGAACAATCACATTTCTTAGATGATAAGCCAAGCTGTTTCAAACACTTACAAAGAGACTTAGAGTCAGATTTATTGCACTCAAGACTGTCTTTATAATAGTTTTTCTTGGCATTGTGAATAAGTGACTGAGTATTATTTCTCAGTTCCTTAAAATTATCATAATTCTAAGAAGTTTTATTATTTTTATACAAATTAAAAGCTTTGTCTCTGGTATTTATGCTTCGCAAAATCTCATCCACGGCTCTGTACGTTGCTTGATACGGACTTCCTTCACTTCCTTCTATAAATGACTCCACAAAGTATAGGTTTCGATTTAGGCAGAAGGATATCTACCCAAGTAGCCTCAATGTCAGGGTGGTGCAGGCCATGCCTGGGGTTGAATGCTAGGTCACACCGTATGTACGCACAGACACCGCCTCCTCGTCCATTGGACCTATCTTTCCTTTGAATGTTATAATTTGGTACATGAATTTCTGAGTCTGGCACTGATGAATCTAGTCAAGTTTCAGACAAAAAGATGCCAGCTGGGTTGTGATTCATGTGATTGTATAAAGGCGTGAGGTAATCAGAAACATAACAATGGAAATATCCCAAGACATAAACACGTGCTATTAACGCGAATAAAGTTCCCTTGAAACCTACTGCATGTACATTAATTTTGTATAACTCGTTCTTTATATATCCTATACTGATTCCATGTCAAATTAGCTAGAAAATAAGAAATTATTACAAAACACATATTATACACTCAGTAGACATTATTAACAAAATATGTTTATTCCCTTGCACAATATATTTATAGCATGTTTAGCTATTTATATAAATGTTCTATTTATAGCACAAAAACAGTGTTCGAATGTTCCGATCACAGAATACAGAGGTACGTTATCTGTCACAGTAAATGGAACCACGTGTAATAGATGGGACGCATACACGGATTACACGGATGTAGATTTTCCTGATGGTAGTAAGACAAACGCGCAGAATCATTGTCGTGACCCGAGTGCATCGGGGTATTTATGGTGCATGGCCTCCAACGCAGACGGTTGGGATTATTGCCTCATTCTATCATGTGGTTATGGTAAATATTCTCATATACTGTACAACACGCGCTTAATACGACTTTAATGAAACTAAAAACCTAAAGTACAAATGTATATAGATTTAAAATATTTCCAAAATCTGTCTGTCGGTCCCATTTTTGAGAAAACAATTTGGGTTTTGGGATCCAAAAGCGCAAACTATTTTATTAATTGCATATATAATACACCATGTGAGCAGAGAAATTGTTTTAACAAGAATAAAAACTATAAGAAAACATTATAGGAAGACGAAGTACAAGAAGCATATTGATTTATGTTTTTTGTATGAAGTTGCTTTTTTCATAGAGGATATTGACTATATTTTATTCATTCCTTTACATGATATGAGTAATACACATATATCGACAGTCATGAGTATTTGACAAATGAATAAATTCATGTATACAGTTCACATGCACATGTTAATATCATACCCTACATCAGTCAAATATAATAAACCCTATATGTTAACAAATTCACGATGATCTGCTATGATACAACCACAATGAACTTCAAATAGCATTTCAGATATTATACCACACATCAACTTATCTAGGTCAACATCACAGAGCAATGCCTGCATGATTTACCTACCTATCAACTATTAATGGTTCTGTCATCACCATTAGCCAATCAAATGGCCAGGATTACCCAAACTAGTAATAGACACTATACTATATATCCACGAACAACTAGAATAAACTTGTACCCGCGACTGAAATTCGTCTAGAAAAATAGATTGGAACATTTCATAGGCTGTTGAAATCATGACGTCATGAGATATGGTTGTTCAAATCGTGACGTCATGTGCTATAAAATGGCTTGAGGTTTCATAGGTCGTCTTGAGCTATGAGTTTGACTCGTGTTTTCATAGGTTGAGTAAACCATGACGTCATGAAATATGAAATGAATTGGAACGCTTCACGATCGTTTGACCATGACGTCATGATGTTTGAAATGACTCGGAATATTTCATGGCTGTTTAAATTATTCTGTATAATTGTTTTCTAGAAATGGAACACCAACAAGACATGTGTTATCATTCCGGCAAATCGACCGAATATACGGGTACTTGGACCAAGACGAGAAACGGCAATACGTGTCAGAGGTGGGATGTTAATTCTCCGCATGCGCACTCATACCACTCTGATCTAATGTTTCCTGATGGATCAGTACAGCTAGCTGAAAATTATTGCCGGGATCCAGGCGGCGATAATTATACATGGTGTTATACGACAGACCCGAGTATCGAGAGAGAAGCGTGCCATACGCTGAACTGCATAAGAGGTAAAATGTCTACAGACACATAAAAATAGTATGCAGAAAAATTGAATACAGATCAACATTCGATGAATAAAATCATCGTTTGAAGCACGTACCCAATAATTGTTCCGTAACTTAAATAACTAACGAATAAACAAACTTGATAGTTTGCAAATAAAAATAACAGTGAAATTCTGAAAGTAGTTTCCATAGTCAATTAGAACCTTTTGAAACAGATTCCTAAAATAAATACTAGTATTTACTGCGTATTTACTAGAAAACATCGCAAAAGCTACATTAATCGTTAGTGACTTGACCTCATTTCCGACTAAACCACAACAATACTTTTCTCCTATTGACAAGACGGTACAAAGTTTACATTTACATAATAATGTATTTATAAAAAGCTGGTCGATAAGAAACATAACGATCATAGCATGACAAACCGGTAATGCGCTAAGCTCTTTGCAAACGCCTACACAATACATGTTTACTTCCATGTTTAATTCCAGCAGAATGGATGCACACTTTGTGTATTGTCTTTTAGATTATCCTGAGAGAAAATGCTTCGATGCAGATAAATCGACAGACTATGTCGGAACCTGGAACATCACGTCTTCCGGTATCGTTTGTAAGCATTGGACTTTACAGGATTACTATGACCAGTCAGATTTCCTCGACTCCACACTGGAAGAAGCTCAAAATTATTGTCGTGATCCGGATGAGAGCGGACATGTATGGTGCTATACTGTTGATGAGTCTGTACCTTGGGAGTACTGTGACCTTCCAAAATGTAAGTTAAAACACGCCCAACCAATGTATCTAACCAACGATTTTACAAGCAATCTACATAGACCAACTTCAGAAGAATAAAATGAAAAATGCCTTTTTATCAAGCGGTCAATGTTATCGAAAGTACTTGACTGATCTTATGTCAGACAGTTCGTTTGCATTTGTGAAAGAAATTTAAAATTTAAACTCGGTCTGTCTATAAATTTCCTTTTAATACATAATTGCGCATTTTCGATCGAAGAATAGAGTCTTGCTCCATCGATCAACGGAAATGTCTCGCCGTGGCTCAGTGAGTACGCATCTTGCATGACGTCGAATTATATTCCTGTTTCATGATATGAAAGTGATGTCGTAATAAAAAGTGATGTCGTAATAACACGGTTTATTGCAAAGTCATTGTTTTCACTGCTAAGATGTAGCACTTAAGAATGAATCTTGTAAACTGAGTGGTTCTTTGACCTGACTTCCTGTTTTTATGCGTCTACATCCGGGGTAATAAATAGAACAGAGTTGTACGCCCTCATGATCACGGATCATAGATCAAAGGCTCTCGATTTTTTTCTCCTGTCTTTGTCACTTTCATGAAATACGCGCACATCTGTCATGCCTGTTTTACTGACACATGTCCGAATTTGTCATAGTTTAGCATGTTATATTTAATATGTTGTCTTGCTAATGGCGTTATGTAGAAATCATCATTGAAAGCGCAAAGTTCTTCAAATTCCACTGAGAAATATTCAAACAGCTGACGCTATGCATACAAGCTAAACTGGTCACTCTATGAGCTGTACATGACTATAATTATATAGTTACATAGTTTACTATGCAAATACGACTAAAATGTTGTCACTGCATTGTAAGTTAAACAAACTTCTATTACAGACCATCATCGGATCATGGCCCACGATTGCTGACTCCACTCCGCTGCTAACTTCATGCGACATATGTACATAGCGGAGGGGAGTCAGCAACCGTGGGTATCCGACGATGTTACAGACAGATTGATTTACTAGCATCCTTTAACACATTGAATAAAATACAAATATCCGTGGGATATTCTGAGTCATCTGAAATAGGTCTGATGCGTCATTATGTTATATTTTCATAGAACCTTCCCGCATATCACTATTGTTTTATTTCTGTCTGTTTGATAATTTTATTACCTTTGGCTTATAACTATCACTTCAATAGTATTGGTTTATTACTAATTTTTAGTACTATATGTTTTCACTTTTGGCTTATTATTATCATCTTATTACTATTGGACAAACTTTGTAATGATCACTAATGCTTATTCATACTGCTTTATTACTATTGTTTTTTTACTATTGGTTTATTACTATTGTTTTTATTTTACTATTGGTTTAATATTATAGGTTTACCACTACTTCTGATATAACTACTATTTTGATACAAGTACATGACGCGGTTTATTAATGAGTCAAATAGCTCTGCTGGGTGTATAGTCGTATAACTAGTCATATAAGAGGGTCATACATTTTATTGATTTTTAGTGATAATTAGTTACGGATAACTTCCCGTTGTTTTTATAAACATTTTATGTTATTAATGATTGTTATCCTTTGATATTACCAGATGAAAATGCAACTGAATGCTTCTTCTATTTCTAAAATCATTCTATTTATGATTTCTTTCTTACAAGATTCTTTCAAATGACTGGCAAAGAAACATGTTTGTACCAGTACTGCTTTTTATTTGCAAATGTGTATGAAGTAACCAACATTTGCTTGAGTAATTAATTTCTTTAATCATATCAAATGAGCTGTCTCATTATTTATACTTGCATTTAATATAAACATACAAGTCATGTACTTCTTGTTTTAAAAAAAGATACTTCATATTATTAATCAAACATTGCATCTATACGGTAGCTACATATAAACCATATAGTACTGAGTATGTAATTAGAAGCTAGTCTGTCAATGACCCAGTCTGTTTTATTGGCCCCCTACAGTGGAATATACAGGGCTGCTTGGTCTTACATTCCTGGTTAAATGTCTTTAAGGTGATGGGAGTGAAGGAGTCCATGTTCAAGCAGACAACTTGGTAGATATCAACACGTGGTTAGACAGTGACGGAAATCCCGTTCATTCAAGCGCCTGGGCAATTGGAAAACCGGATTATCCGAACCAAGAACATTGCGCACGTATGGACCGGAAGTACAACTGGTCTCTCAATGACGGAAGTTGTTCTTGGAAGTCGTGGTTTATATGTGAAAAGTGACTTAAAATTAATGCATGCACTGTTGTTAATGATCAACTATTCTAAATTAAATGTTTTATTTAAATAATTGTGTAGTAGAGTTAAATCTATGATTGTGTTTGTTTTACTTGCTATAACTTAACGGAAATTGCTGACTTTGTAATTGAGCTGACCACTCCTTGTATAACGATCATTAGTATGTTGTACTGCGGTCACATGTCCGTGTTAACATGATTTATAGCATGTAGTGAAGCATGTTCTATCAATGTGAGTATATTTTGTCCGAGCGCTCCCATTCATAAATCGAACTCACATCAACTTTCAATTACATGTGGTCAGACATGTTTTGTGAGATGTAAGATAGTCAGGCACGTGACTTCTGTTGTCCAATCATGGAATAAAGTGGCTTATGTGGTTTCTGTGAACAGAAATGATGAATGAACGAAGATCTGGTCAGTTATGTATAAACTATAGTTATATCAGTAGACAAGCTAGTATCATGTTATTGACGAATTTGTAATGGTTTTGAATCGTTCGACTTTTGTCGGTCGTAACGAAAAGGAAACCGGTTTCCAAAGAAACCATTTCACTTCAAGTCAGGTACTCTACGAACTGAGCTAATCGGACTGTTGACATTACAGCCAAATACTAGTAGTATATATATATACATGCTGTGGTATACTGCTACAAGGCGTACTATAATAACATGAATTTATTAATGTTTGTCAAATTTCAAGTGTTGAAGATTGTATTTTAAATAATCCCATTCCTTTGTATATCCATTAATACACTTACGGGTGATTTTGAGATTGAAAACATTTGCCATCAGTTAAGAGAGTTACGACCGCGTTTGTTCCTCTACACCTAACGTAAAATGTACCTTAAAATCAAATATATGAGAATTGACCTACCTCTGGATGACACAATAAATGCAAAAAAATGTATAAGTCTAAGGATAATCAATATTTAGTGAATCCAAAGTGTATATATGATGTGAAAAAAAAGAAAAATGTTAGCCCGCCCATTTATCTTTAGTCAAGAGTTTTGCCTATTACCAAAATATGTTATCTATGTCTCTGCAAAAAGTAAGAAATTAATAAGTATCTTTATTTTAATTAGATAAAAACTAAAGCGGAACAACACCTGAAATATTCTCAAAATTAAATACTATGTGTGTATAATGTCTATAAAAATCTTTAAATAGTTCGACCTCCGGTTTTGAAAAGACGTGTGTCAGAAATCCTTAGTTACTTGACATTCGTAAAAAATATGGTCCCAATGGGGTTTGAACCCATTGCCATCAGGAATTTGTCAATTGTACGTCAAATTCATTAATTTGTCAATGAGTACTCTTCAGAATGGAGGTTCCGCATTATACATCTAATACCTTATAAGTATTTTTACAAACATAAAACTGTATATCTTTGTAACGTATAAACAGTGATATTTATTGTTCCTATTAAATAATAAAACAAGCCTTAGTCAAGAATTAAAAATGTAACAAACAAACGCATCACAGATACTGCGTGAAGCCAATGTGCTCGCGATGCGATGCGTATTGTAATAAGGATAGGCCCTCGCCAATAAGTACCGCGGTGCACTGTTTCAATGTTATACTTGTGACACATTGAGCAATCAAAATTGCATTAGCCATACTTTAGCTAGTGAAGAATTTTCATCCATGCTTCGTAAATCATAATTATTCTTTTCATTGTACTCGCTCTTTGTCTTTTCTGTGTTTATTCGGTCAATAAAGGAGTTAAATAGATTTACGAGCGTATACCATGATATATCGGTTTATCGACACACAATCGCAAACATCAGCTAATTGTGTTTTAAATTTCAAATAGATATTAGTTTAAATTATTTCCTCCTCAGTGACTTGTATGGTTCTATTATCTGATTTCTTTTAATTATTTTCCAATTTAAAGCAAGGAATTGTCAATATATGTGATCAAAATTGATGTAAACATAATCTCAATACATTTTGTATTTGTTTTTCATGTTATTAATCGTTTAAATAAATACTCAAATTGCGCGACCACAATCATTTTGTTTGTGTTCATTTCACTTATAGTCGGTATAACTCAATGGATATGTATGTACTTTTGAAATTTATGTGTAGGTCATCTATCCTAAAAGGCCACCATGTGAGTAATGTCCGCTCTTCAGCTGATATTTCTTGATGTTTTAAATAACAGACCATCGGATATTTAGTCGATTTAATAATAGCCCAGAGATCGATTAATCTTTTGTTATTCGACCGACTCTGCTTTTAGAGATGACATTGTAAATTTTCAAACGGCATAAGTACGGACGTTGTCCATGACGAAATGGTACCATAAATTCTCTCAAAGGGCTGTTAACAATAAAAAGTACTTTTTCGACCTACTCATTTTATTCTTTGTGGTCAACTAAACTTACCTACAACTATGTTTCTAGTTCATGGAACTAGAACGATCACATTGCTCAAATCTGTATAAATCTTCAATAATTAAAATTCAATCTGATTTAAAAGTTTATCATTGAAATTATGAGGAAACAAATGATACACTAATCAGACGAGGAATTAGATTCATAGATTGTATATAAATACTTATTAAAGTATATAAAAGTATATCCGACAAGAAATGCTACATACATTTCAAAAAAGTGTAAAATCACATTGTTTTCATAACCATATAACAGGGGGTGCAACGTAATGTAGCGAAAGTTGATATTTAAGCGACGCATTTGAGAATGTTAGTAAGATGTGCAAAAATGGATACGTTTTCAGTAAGTTTGAACATTTTATTAAATTACTGGGTATAAAGTATATGCGCATCAGGTGGCCGCCGGTTTTAAGCTCACAACTTTAGTTCATGAACGTAGCTTTTGTGGTTTGGGAGCCAACTCCGGAATAAATTTCGAAGTTGGATGTTGTGAATTGTCATCGCTGTGATTTCGTTTTTAAAAGTCGTTATATAGACGTTTTAGACTAGATTGGCCATTGAAACACTCATAGTGTAAATTTGTGCAGCATATGTGAAAAGAAATAGACTTATTCTTTAAAAGCTCATGTTCCAAATCCACTTACGGTGACGTAATGCTAGAATGCTGGAATTGCTTTAGAGTGCTGACAATGTTAGAGAGCAGCTGACATCATGTTAGAGAGCCGACATGTTAGAGTGGTGACATTATGTTAGAGTAGTGACGTTATGTTAGAGTGGTGACATTATGTTAGAGTGGTGACATTATCTTAGAGTGGTGACATTATGTTAGAGTAGCGACATTATGTTAGAGTGGTAACATTATGTTAGAGTGGTGACATTATGTTAGAGTAGCGACATTATGTTAGAGTGGTAACATTATGTTAGAGTGGTGACATTATGTTAGAGTGGTGACATTATGTTAGAGTGGTGACATTATGTTAGAGTGGTGACATACTGTTAGAGTAGTGACATTATGTTAGAGTGGTGACATAATGTTAGAATGCTGACATTGTTTTATAGTGCTGATAGTATGAAAGAATGCTGACATTAACTTAAAATGCTGACAGTAAGTTAAATTGCTGACATTATGTTAGAATGCTAATATCATGTTGGATAGCTGACATAATGTTAGAGTGCTGGCATTGTGTTAGAGTGCTGACATTATGTTAGACTGTGCTGACATTGCTTTAGAGTGCTGACATTATGTTAGACTGTGCTGACATTGCTTTAGAGTGCTGACATTATGTTCGAGTGCCGACAGTACGTTGGAATACTGACGACATTATGTTAGACTTCTGACATTATGTTGGAGTGCTGTCATTATTTAAGTGTGCTGACATTATGTCGGAGTGCTGACATTAATTTAGAGTGCTGACATTATGTTGAAGTGCTGACATTGTGCTAGAATGCTGATATTATGTTAGATTTCTGACATTATGTTAGAATGCTGACATTATGTTAGAGTGTTAACATTTACTGTCGCTTTTAGAGAGCTAACATTGCGTTAGGGTGCTGGCATCGTGTAAAAGTGCTGACAATTGATACAAAGAAAAGAATGGAAGTTCTTGCCTATAGTGGACTGTAGTGATATACCTCAGTGGTTGTAAAATGTTTTACTGCTTGTTCCGCCTTCTCTTGTAAAGTGTACAGAATTGTTGAAACAATTAATTAGGAAAATATCTGACGAATATATAAAACTTCATTTCATGCATGTCTTCTTCAATTTTCCTTCTTGTTCCTCTCCATTATAAAATAGAACTTTCAATGTTTTCTGTCTCGTGAAACTGATGATTGATAAGTCCTCAATAACCCGGCTTCAACAAATCAACATGATTGTAATTAATTATATGTCAAAAACATGACACTTAAAAAACTACAGTGAAAAACATTGTGACACTTTATTTGTATTAGATAGATTGTACAAATTTACACGATAAATTAATTAATATTTTTTTACAAATGTAAACCTAATAATTATATACATTTGTAACTACGCGTGTTTGTGAGGTTGCATCCTCCGCGCACAAACCCTCCTATCAAAGTAAATTATCTAAAAAAAAATACAAACAATGGAAAAGTTAAAGCCTTGCTAGACATATCATCATTGTAATTCTGAATTGAATGTGTGTATCATTGATTTTGTTATATAAATATACGCTTGACTGATTTGCGTCTCGTAATCGGCTAGTTTCCGGTTACAGGAAGTTCCCAAAATGAAGACAGAAATACATATTTTATTTTTCACACCATATACGCCGAAAAGCCGAGCACATTTGCTCAGGCGAACACAGTTGCCGATAAATTTTACAGTTCCGAACGGAAATAAGTATCGGCACTGAAAAAAAACTGACCATGCATTGAACAATTATAGCCCTTAGGCACTCCACTTTCATTCGCTGGCCCCATTCACTGTGATTTCAAATCTAATTTCTTGAATAGTTATTAAGTTATTCTCCAGACAAGAGTTTGGCGGACGGACGGACGGACGGACGGACGTACTCGTGAGAGGTATGTTGTGGGTGTACCCTCTGATCTTTTCGATGTTTTAGCCCCATTAGTTGCTACCCACAAGTCGAAATGATCCCCACAATTTCACTTCGAACGTAACTGAAACTTACAAGACCTAAATGTATCAACCCTAACTCAAACCCTAACCCCACAAACAACCTCCGGTGTGTACGAACAGACATACTGTGACGGACAGACGAACAGACGGACATTTTTACTGTTACCTATTATCCATATAGCCATCTAATATCCATCCGTTCGCTATGACGGACAGATGGACGGACAACGCGGCATCTATATACATGTATATCTTCGCCTGGACAGAAGGACGGACAATTCGGCAACTATATACTCAGCTTTCAAGACGCATAAAAGTGTATGACTAAAACATAGTATCTAAGTCTAAAAATGGTGCGATAAGAAGTGTATGGCGACTGTTTTAATTAAGCGTTATCATATCTAACGTTCTAACTGTAATCAAGGTTCGCAACTTTTACAATAAACTGTGCTCGACGTTCTCAAAAATACGAGGGCAGGCCGAATTTAGGCATCAATATTTCTGCGGAAAATGGGAATGGAAAGCTGTGATTTCGCATATTGAGAGAAAATAGATCGGTTTAAAGGGGCATGCCCAGGAACTGCTGTGTCTTTTTTCTGTACACCAAAAATGCGATTATCACTTGTAAAAACAATTATTACCGAAATGTCAAAGAAGAATGTGCCTTCAAAAATGGCCCTATAACGCACGCGTGGGTATTTGTATGTCGGTTTAAATAAAAGGCTTACAAGCCTTTTATTGACGACAACGATATTTCCGATTCGTCTGAGAATTTAACTTAGCGTGCTTGCTCCCTTTCAAGCAGCAAAACAATGATATTTACCTATAATTGATCGATAGATAAGCTTTATGTCGCAAACAATGAACATGACATGAGCAATACTTACCATTTCACAGTTTGTTGACATTTTTTTCCGCTTTTGACAGATCCCGAAAGGGTCGAGTTATGAAAATGACGAATATTTTCTAAGGCGTAATCGGCAGGTTTGGTAAATCTTGAAATGTGTATTTTGAGTCAAATAGCGGAACATTTCGTAAATATTTTACAGGACTTTCATTAATTGATTTAGGCATTCAAATGATACCAATTTGATTTATATTCGAGACGCTTCAGTTCCAGGGCATGCCCCTTTAAATGATGGTATCTTTAAAAAGGTTCACTTTTGTGAAAAAATGCATTTATGAATATGGATTTATCAAATGACGAGTTTTCTTTAAAAAAAATAGCAGACATTTCTATCGATTTCTCGCGGTGTTCCTCACAATTTCGAGTATTTATTCCTTATTCCAATAGCGAGTAAATGTACATGATTGGTTTTGTTCGGATCCTTCAAGATAACTTTAAATTAAGCCAATACTTATTTCCGTTCGAAACTGTAAAATTTATCGGCAACTGTGTTCGCCAGAGCAACGTGTTCGGCTCTTCGGGTTATACGTATTCGGGGTTCTTTTAGTTACCAAAAATATATCAGGACGAAATTCGACGGAGGTTAGCAAAATCATGAACCGTATCACTAGATTTCTATATCACATTTCAACACCAATCCGGAAAAACATAATACCAGCAAGAGTCCATCTGTACGTTAGGAAAATAACTGCAAGACTAATAATTAAAACCATTCCTGTTACATTAACTACTTCGAGGCCATAGATGAATGGATTTAATACTGAGGTTATCTCATTATTAAATTAGATTAAGTTAGTTACAAGCATAAATAGATTAGGAAATAATTAGTGGGTGACATATTAAGGTGGTCGCTACATGATGTTAAACTTATGCACTCAATTTACGGTCAGCAGCATTTAAATTACGGTCAAATTCTGGTTTATTGACCCATTTAGCCGATCCTCTAAGTGTCATACAGATTGTTGTACAAGGTAAATCGAACATTGACATCATGTTTGGCTGATAATAATGTTAGAAGCAATCTAGAGTAAAAATACGTGTTTTTTTTCTTTGCTGTAATTCATGTAAATGAGGCCCGTTTAGGGATCCGCCGGTTATGATATTATACACAACATTTTGTAAACAATCAATTAAGTGAGGAGCAGGGGTGTAGTGGTAGAATGGCAGGGGTGTAGTGGTAGAATGGCAGGGGTGTAGTGGTAGAATGGCAGGGGTGTAGTGGTAGAATGTCGGACTCCAAACCTAGAGGTTGCTGCTTCGAATTCCTCCAGCGGCGATATTTGACCGGAGCCTTCGAATCCCTTATTTCGGCGCGAGAACTGGTCAGATCCCAGGAATCAGTCATCGAGGGTAGTTAATATAAGTTGCAAGAGCTTGCTGTACAATCATTGTACAACAAATAAGTTTAAACTAATTAAATTAGTCACTTCCGTTGATTAAAAACATCCATTGAAAACCTACCGATACGGACTCGGCCTATTTCCTTTCAATTTGGTTTCAATCATATATTCAATGGTAATGAAATATTTTCTTATTAAACTTACGTATTCGATGTCATATTTTACGATATTGATCACAATGTAAAACATCGCTGACTCATCAATTCATCATATCGATCACATGTTTTAAAAACGGTTTTCAATATTTAATCTAAATGATATTTCAACAGTGTATAGATATAGACCAATTTTTTTTTCTTGGTGGCAAATTATATAGTCTTAAAATCAACGGAAAAACATTTGTTTCAGAATTGAACACTTCTACTATATGGATAGATATAAAACGTTAAGATGTAAAGTAGAGTACGGTAATAGTGAATTCTTTAGGATTCGAAAAGTTAGCTTATAGTACAGTAGAAAAGGTAACGGTGCATACCAGTGGCACTAAATGATTACATGTACTTCATCATACATATATCTTTTATTCACTATATCCATTACAATGGAATAAAGAAGAGTTTAGTCTTACGTTCACATTATCAGATTTCCACTGTATACATCTTCAGTATAACCGCGTTAAACTGTATTTGTAGCTGGAAAGAATACGGGCCTCTCGCGTATAAAATACGTTACGTAACGTTCTCCGTTTCCGCTATATATACCAGTATGAAACTACTCTTTCGGTACACTTCGAACAATTGCGTCCAGAGTTAGAACATTTCTCGTTACCATGGAGAGCTTTAAATCAACCCCGGTGATTATTCTTGCAATAGTTTTTGCTCAAGTTTTGTTTTCAATAATCCAAGAAACGAAAGGTAAGTTAACCAATCTTGTAAAGTTTTCTTTTAAATATAATATTAATTCTATTGTTTTATCATTTTTCGGTAAATTTATGTTCAGTTAATAAGAAATTTAGTCTTACTTTGTATATCTTAAGCAACCAGGGAATCTGCCCATCAGAATGTGTCCAATGAGAATTCTTTTAACAATAAAGTATTATAATTATATTCGATTTACAATTTAAAATAAATAATTTAACGCATCAACATAATCTTGATTGTTTGCATCTGGTAGAGATAACATGTTTTAATTCAAAGTTATAAATCTTTTAAATTACGAAAGTGTATTTGATCAATTATATCAAATAATAATATAATTACGAGTGACCGTTGTTGACCTAGTGACCTTCGTCTACAGAATTACTTTTTATTTCTAATAGAATAGACATCTGGATTCGTTATACTGTTACGCGCATTGATATAAAAATAGAGCAAGGAAAAAGATCAGTGGCATTATAATATGTACGGCGATTTTTGGACTTGATTTTTATCAAAACCAAGTCCTTTGTAATCGTTGACCAAAATTTTGTCGCTGGACTCCATAACAGCTTGGTTAAAAGAATGCCGCATAAAGGAAATAGTACGCAACTAAATGGTGTGATTATATAGAAGTATCTGGAATCTTTCTCCAATTAAGTGTGTCAGATCTAAATATATTTCAAATCATTTTATTGTAACTACATGGAAAGAGTTATGTATCTAAATAAGTGCTTGTCGGTAGATACATGAGATATTCAAATGCGTAGAATTAAAACCGCGTATTCACTGTCCAATAAAATATCTTGCCGTAAAAGTAGTTCTACTTTCGTTTTTCGTTCGATAGTTCAGAAACATCTCTACCATCGATGTATGTGTTTTAATTTGTGCCTTTCCAACATTTCTTAATATTACAAAGCGAATTCTCATCTAATCGTATTTCCGTGATATTCACACCAACTAGTGTTAGTTTGATGACGGAATCGCTATTTATAGACTCACTCCCCGCAGTGGCTAGTAGCAAAGCGTAACCGGTGTGGGGAGTTCGATTTATTGAATGAGTTCATGTCAGGTAAACATCGAAGGTTGAACGTTTAAACTGCGGCTTACGAATAATAATTCGAGTCGCTAAATACGAACGTAAATTACTGGATACGTGCTGTTTAAGATTTCCTTTTACTCCAGATTGTTCAGAATAACATAATCACGTCTGAATTTCATGCAACATCGGGTTAACTATAGGTCATATAGGTCTTACTCTACTGTGTCAGGACCTTTTTGATTTGAGTGACCCTGTATGTGTTCAATACGACGATTTTCTGTTGTGTTAAAACCAGAAGAATCAATGTTTGTATTTACTGTTACTGAAGTGTTGGTCACTAGTTTGTGTACAATAAAAAGTTTTTAATGCAATTAAATTGTCTACAATTAATGTGCTAATCATTAAACTTTCCAATATCAGGCTTTTTTCATTTTAAACTTTTAGCAAAGGGACTATAGTAAAGCCCTAGCGTATGTCATTTACCTACATGCATATGACCTGCATTACAATATGAATGAAAAATCGGTCCGTAATTTTAAATGTTAAAAATATTCGTATGGGCTCGAACGATGTGAGTACACATTTCTCTCTTTTGCCTCGTATGGTAAAAATCAAGTCCGACAGTACTTTCAGTACTTTGATTTTACTTAGTTTTTATTTTGATATACATGCACTAGTAAATGGAAAAATGATTAGAGAAAGGGTAATATCAATGGCCATGTATGTAAACTTACACAATAAAATTAAGACATGGACAATGTTACTAATGATTTTCGTCTATAAGAGTAACAAAACAACGCTATCGTAAAACTTAAGTCAATGTTTGCAATAATAAATAAATGTTTAAGTAAACCATTTCATTTGCAATCGTGTGATACAGAATAAATGTAGCTCAATAGATTGAGAATGATTGAATCTAAGGGAGGTAATAATAACCGACTTAAGAAAGCACTAGTTAGATTTTCCTCCCTTGTTTTTTTTACACTAAATCTGTTAAATGGCCCGTTGCCTGACCGGGTTGGAGAGATTTTATTGTACCTCTAGGATTAAATCAAAGAATGAGCTTTTTGCTATGATGAAGTTTTCTATTATTTCAGGACAAGGTTTGTCGATGGAAGACAATCCCAGTTACCACCGAGTCAACTTCCGTATGAGGCCGGACGGGCGGCCTGACATGAGCCATGGAAGTGAACTGGACCAATTTTTCGGCGGATCGGGTTCAAGCCGTAATCGAGCCGGGATGAACGGTCCCGGGGGAATGTTCCGTCCAAGGATATTTAGAGCATGGAGACCCCGCAGCTACTGGAGAACATTTAGAATTTAGATGACAAGTTTGAGCTGGTCGCCGGACAAATTTATTTATTTTAATCATTCTTTTACCATTAATCGTTTATTTGTTATAAAGAACACAAACTGTACAGAATGCAAAAAGCAGTACAGAACACAGATGTCTATTGAGATCAACCATTACACAGAACACAGATGTCTATTGAGATCAACCATTACACAGAACACAGATGTTTTTTGAGATCAACCATTACACAGAACACAGATGTCTATTGAGATCAACCATTACACAGAACACAGATGTCTATTGAGATCAACCATTACACAGAACACAGATGTCTATTGAGATCAACCATTACACAGAACACAGATGTCTATTGAGATCAACCATTACACAGAACACAGATGTCTATTGAGATCAACCATTACACAGAACACAGATGTCTATTGCGATCAACCAGTACACAGAACAAAATGTTAGTTTTTGGATGATGTTCAGCAATTTGAATTGAAAAACTTGACAACAACCGCGAATACTTGTAATGAACATTTTCTGAAAGCTATATGTGATCTCTATGCACGAATGGTCTTTATCAGCTGGCTGTACTATACGTGGATTCCGGATAAGAACAAAAATCCCATGTAAGCTAAAAATTGAACTTAAACCTATATCATGTGGCTATTATAGTTGACAGCTATATACACAAATGTTTACCAACTATATTTAATATTATGAACTGTCTTTCACGCTTGGACGATTTTCTAATAATACTTTGTATAATGAATGTATTTCTTAACGAGTTGTTTAATGACTGTTGTAATTAGACTTTGATTCAGTGATTAGCATTCGAAATATAAAAACTCGTAAATGCATTTAGTTAAACAAATCATCGCCATCGTATCATTCTCGTAAAGTTATATGTTGTGTAGATAAATGTACATACAGACAACTCAGATATTGTTCATGATTTAATTGCTACAATAAAATATGCAATAAAACATTTAATCCTCGATTTTGACTCAGTTTTATCATGAAGCCAAACTATAGCTTAGGATCATAAACAGCATCTAATATTTCTAATCAGTATGTTTTACGAAAGTCATCAGTTGTATTAAATGACAGACGAATGTCAAGTACAGCATTCCTTTCTAATCCCAACTTATTCCGACTAACGTATTTATTCGAATAAGAGATACTAACATTAGCAATGAGCAACAATGAACAGAACACAATACTTATCTTAATTCTTAGTTATTAACATAAGATACAATTACATGAGACAAAACAAAATATACCATGTTTTTATGAGGCACATTAACACCCGTTGGCAAAACTTATTTTTTTCAAATACGTTCGACGATATCGTTCACATGAAATTGAATTCAACTGTGTTTCACTGTATTGGAGTTCACTTTAACTATACTCGCGATACTAAATGTTCTGCAATTCCCATCCCTTAAAGCAACTCTTGAATTAACAATTAATTTCTAATTTTAATTTAAATAAGTGTTACATAGTAAAATTATGAAATATCATTATGGATCGTCGTGAACTAACGCATCTAGTGTGTGAGTCACTCTTATTTTTCTTTAAAGATATACATGTTAAGGGAATTCAGTGGAGAATACTTGACAAAAATCGTTCTGAATACTTAAGTGTCAGAGTTTTATCAGTGTTTAAATTCACTCTTCGTCTCATTGAAATACAAAATAAATAAAACGAACAATTCGAGCATATAACTGTAAATACGCACATTATTTGATGTCAAACACTTATTCATAGTGCAACCAACTGAAAGAAACTGTCATTATGCATTCACATGACCGTGTGCTAAGTACACATCGTTATAATGTTCGCTTCATACGAACGTTTCTGTATATTACACCCATTTTTTGTATTCAAAATAGCTTTGAAAGAGATTGTGACATTGTTTGAATAATACCTGTCATGATGTCGTTATGAAACGGCTGATCGTATTCAGTTTGTGTAACGTTATTCTAAACATGCAGACTTGTTATAATTTTGGAAAAACGTATACATGCTTTGAAAGCGAACCACATGTATCGCCAAGCATAAACTTAATGTATAGTTCGAACATGTTTTTGAGCCACGACGGAAGACTACATTATACGACTATACCCCCAGAAGACGTTTGTAAGAAGACACTTTTCAATAACTCAACATTCACGAGGACATCCTTTATCGTCGTATAACAGACACACATACTCGTATTTTCTTCAAAAATGTCTTGTTACAGACGCTATTGAAGAAAAAACTCGTACTGTATCTATTACCTAAATCAGCTGGGTACATATTGTACTTGAGCATGATAAATCTATCTTACAAGTATACGACTAAAAAGCGGTAACTATTGATACATCACCAGCACTTGACTCAAAATGGTTTGCAGCGAAGTTAAATAACGAAAGGAGCACAACTTTACCGTTTCACAGTTATTAGATGTAATTGACTGAGATTTTCGGTAGGAATGAATATCTTATAGCTTATCTGAATGACATGTGTTGCGATTTTCCTTCAGCGCACATATTTTATGCTGAAACAACGAGATGCGATGTTCCACATTGTTTGGCATAAAGATATATAGTAGGCTTTTAACCTTGATAGTATATATAAGATCAGTGACGGGATTTTTTTGCCTCATTTGTGGACCAAACCGCCACTGATACCTGTGGTCGTATAAGTCAGATACACGTATTTATATTTTCTTCAAAAATGTCTTCTTACAGCCGTTATGAAGTATACGGTACACTATGATAAACAAACGTTTTTCCTCGGCTTTGCCTTGGACTAAATGATTGTTTGTTTAAGCGAATCGTCTGTAAGAAGACACTTTTGACGAAAAACTGGTACTATATTTATCACATATATTTCAGTCAGCTTTGTTCCGAATATCCATACCGGATTTGACTTAAAGTCCCATAAGCTTATAAATGTATTGGTCCTAATAGTTTCTGTTTGTTCTATAACAGAGGAATCCGGTGTGTTTTCCTCCCGTGCATACTTTATAAAAAGAAAAAATGTTTCCGAAACCACTATGATCGTATTTTTTCCGGCAGTCATGCTATGCACACGTAGTAAAATGACGTCACGCGCTCTAAATATTTCAAGTTTACAAAAGCAAAAATCACAGTGAAATGAGTGTTTTCAGACGAAAAAGGGCTTGTTTCGTCGGTAATAATTATCTTGGGATAATATCAGCAATTAAATGTTTTTGCATATATCTTTCTACAGCAAAAATCTAATGGGGCTTTAATAGATTATTCTGAATAATTTCGTCACGGCTCAAAAGCATGGTCGAGTTATTGAAAATATTTGAAACTAAATTATACTAGTCGTAAACAAATATGCACTAAGTTAGAACTGGGTATCGCTCCTGAAAAGCGTATCGCGACAGTAATATATCGCGATATTGCATGCCGTATTGCGATATATTGTGAACTTCATTTGCAAGTTCTACTATTGCGTTTGATTTTAAATGTCTATTTTTCGTTTATCACTGAGTAAGAAAATGCTTTAAAAATAACTAGTTTTCTTTCTCATTTCTATCCCATATTCTGAAATAATCAACAAACAATAGTTTGAACGAACAACATTTTACTTTATCACATAACCTGCGGTCCAGGAGTGTCGTAAACTCGTGCCGGAAATATCGTTCGGCACTGCCAAACTGTGCAATAAACATTCAAATTAGCCAAATCACTATATTTGCATATTTTATATTACTACGCTACTACGATATTTGTAAACATGGCCGACTTTCGATTCGTACCAGGCGATTTCGTCAACATTGATGGGCGAGGCAAAGCTGTAGTTAATGAACGTGTGTATCGAGGGTTTGGAACTTTTCATATTGTTAGACAGTGACAGTGATTGAGAATTTGAAATTGAAAGCACAAGGTTGCTACCATTCATTGAAACCCCCGCTATACAGCAGACGAACCGATTCAACTATCAACACAATTCTTCTCCAGTTCAGCCTGCGATGAAAAGACTCCGTATCCTGGACTCTGACAGTGACTCCCAGTGATTCAATAAATCCAATTTACACGTTTACAGATGCCAGTGAAACAGCGACGGGAGGGGTATTGTCACAGGAACAAGATGGCCAGGAGCGCGTTATAACCTACATGAGTAAGAGTCTAAATGTCCATGAAAGATCTTACTGTGTTACACCAGAAAAGAACTCCTGGCAGTTATCAACGCTCCTAAGAAATTTAACACCTACTTATATGGTCAAAAAGTTTTATTAAGGACAGACAATTCAGCAGTAAGCTGGATGAAGAATCTTAAGTTGTCTACAGGTCAGATGGCCAGGTGGGTTCAGGAACTCGGGGTCTATGACTTAACTGTTGTACATCGAAAGGGGCGTGTCCACTCCAATGCAGATGTAATTTCGAGAGCACCGTGAAAAGTTTGCAGACAATATGCCGCTAACCCTAGTTCAATTAAGGAAATTGAACAACTTGAGTCATGTGAATGCCCACAGTCAAAGAAGCCGAGCCAAAGTATTGCTATAAGAGCTGTTACAAGGTCACAAGATAATTCAGCCCATATCCCTGAATTGATCAATGGTTGGAATGTTAATGAACTCAAACAAAAACAAATTAAAAATCCTGTCATTGGTTCAGTATTCAGAGCCAAGGATGACAATGATTGTAGGCATAAATGGAAAGATATCTCATTATTACCACCACACACTAAAATCATATTTGGGCAATGGGACAGACTCTGCATTAACACTGGTTTACTTTATCGTACATGGTTCATTAATAAGAAAGAGCATTTGCAATTACTTGTCCCATCTATTAAAATGGAAGAACTCATTTCCTTAAATCATGATATACCTACTGCAGCACACTTAGGGTGGAAATCAACACTGAAACGGGTCCATAACGACTTCTACTGGCCAGAATGAAGTCAGATATACAAAAAAAAATGTTCTGAGTGTGCCAATTGTTGCGCTAATTTCAAATAGGGCCCCGTTAGGTACACTAGTGGTGGGGGACCCATGGAAAATGTTTCAATGGATATACTTGGTCCGCTAACAACCACTGAGCGAGGAAATAAGTGCATTATTATCATTAGTGGTGAATTCACAAAATGGGTTGAGGCTTTGCTATACCAAACCAATAGGCCTCTAAAATAATATCCATGTTTGTTGGTCAGTTTGTAACAAGGTTTGGCGTCCCTTTGCAAATTCATACCGATCAAGGACGCAATTTCGAGTCTAATATAAATTATTTCGTCAGATGTGTGCGCGGTTCCGAATCCATAAGACTCACACCACAAGTTTCAGACCCCAAGCAAATGGCCATGTGGAGCGATTTAATAGAACACTCTGTAACGTGTTAGCTGTTTATTGTAATAAGAAACAGAAAACCTGGGATTCCGTATTGCCTCATGTGATGATTGCCTATCGTGCTACTGAACATTCGACTACTGGAATCAGCCCAAATATGATGGTGCTAGGTCACAATGTCAGGTTACCTAGCCAAGCTGTCATTGGATTACTTGAAGTAGAAAAGAGATAGTTGCTTATGATGCATATATTTCACGTTTACAAGACAAAATACAAGCTCATGGCGTAACATGAAGAAGCAAGCAGTTTACAGGAAGAAATCTTATGACGTTAAAACTAAAACTAGATTTATTGAAGTTGGGAAGCCTGTCTGGATCCACGACCCTACTATCAAGCCATATGTGGATATTTAAGTGTTAAAGTTTATTCTTCGTATTAGGCGTGTGTGTCTAATGTTCATGCAATAGGGTTTGCATGGTTTGTGCAATGGGATTGCACAAGTTACTAGATTGCCGGCCGGAAGTCTAGTAGGCTAACTACCTTACAGTTGTTACAGGCGAGAAGCTGTTTAGTCTCGAGCGAACTGTCACCGTACTATCCTAAGTTATACTAGTAGCAACATCACGACTTGGTGGCACAGGTCCGTGGGTTGGATTTTCTTTATGCTGTTAACAATTTATCACTGATAAATACCTAAAACCCATGTCAAGATTTCATTAAGTTCAGTACACTTTAAAATAAAATGCATTTGTATGAATTTGAAATAAATGCTGCACAACTGAAATATGTTTTTGTTATTAATCATTAATGTAATGTTCAGTTATGGATGAAACATTCTACAGCCATGTTGAGCCTCTGTTGTTATTAATCATAAATGTAATGTTCAGTTATGGATGAAACATTCTACAGCCATGTTGAGCCTCTGTTGTTATTAATCATTAATAACTCGTTATATTTTAAAAAGGGATTTTATACTCCACTCCCAATTTTACCCCCGGGTTTTTGCTACTTTTCAATAGAAAGATAGCGAAAAATAAACGAAATAAAAGACCAATATTGCTAAAGATTTTTCATTTACTCTTTATTTTACAATATTTTTACGTACATTTACAGCAAATATAACACAATAATACAAATAATACTTCTCAAAACTTTAGAACGTTCTAAACTTTTCTCCCTTCATACTTTAGAACATTCTAAAGTTTTGGAGCGAAAATAATAAAATGCTCTAAATGATTCTGTCCAAAACTTTAGAACGTTCTAAACTTTTCTATCGTCATACTTTAGAACATTCTAAAGTTTCGGATAGAAAATGATAGAATGCTCTAAAAGATTCTGTCCAAAACTTTAGAACGTTCTAAACTTTCTGTCGTCATACTTTAGAACATTCTAAAGTTTTGGAGCGAAAATAATAAAATGCTCTAAAAGATTCTGTCCTAAACTTTAGAACGTTCTAAACTTTTCTATCGTCATACTTTAGAACATTCTAAAGTTTCGGATAGAAAATGATAGAATACTCTAAAAGATTCTGTCCAAAACTTTAGAACGTTCTAAACTTGGCGACCTTTTTCTTCCAAACATGATACTTCGAAATAATCTATATAGTGCAATAACTATATTACCACATAATTCAATAAAAGGTAAACACGCTTAAGACATTCCTCTTTAAATTTTATTCACATGAAGAAATAATAACCCTGTCATCCATAAATACGCATGATAGCTTTAACGGGGTAGCTAATTAGCGGTAGCGCTGAAAAGGCCTTCATGAGACTTATAAAGAAGTAATACAATGAGGACAGAACATAATAATTCACTTTTTCCCAGATATGTAACAGGCATATTGCATGAGCAACACATACAATACAAAGCTCATAACGAAATAGGCAAATTAGTTTTAGCATCCAGCTTCCGTACTTCTGTCACATGTTCAACAATACATATGTGTAAAATCATGTTTACGATATGTTTTAGTCAGACAGACATATATTTTATTTAAGACAGTTCGCGGTGTTGCTCGGCAAAAAAGAATTATTGTGCTTGGCCTATGAAAATATTATTCCCCATCCACTTATTTAATAGATATATTTATCTCATAGATTAACAATTTAACAATGTCTGACGGCGAAGTTACATAAATTTGTAAAATTAAATGCGATTTTTTCTGACCACTAAATGAAAGAAGTGCATAGCGCATGTGCCATCCAGTACTAATGAAGATTCATTGAACCAGAACGTGTTTCACAAACACATGCGATATAATCTACTAATCGTTTCATTGTTCGTTAATTGCATAACTTTAATTGGCGCATTGTAATAATACGCGTGTCATCAATCGATTTCATACAGATAAGATATACAACTGCCACAATTGAAGTTAATGACAGATAAGTGTTGAGATAATTAAGATGGATTAT
Organism: Lutraria lutraria; assembly: GCA_964023205.1. Taxonomy (NCBI): domain Eukaryota; kingdom Metazoa; phylum Mollusca; class Bivalvia; order Venerida; family Mactridae; genus Lutraria; species Lutraria lutraria. Next base: position 6,240,082 of record OZ026850.1, read on the forward strand.
GGGAGAAAAGAAACCCTGTACTTTACATTGAAACTGACTCAATCGAAATGGCAGACATGTGGTAAACATTAACACATTTTATCAAAATCATACTCTGTGTGACATGATCCTTACTGATAGCAAACAAAACCGACAAAAAACAGTAAGCGGTCGAATATATTTATACCACCCGTTGTTTTATGGATCTATGTAGCATTGTTTTCATAGCTATCTATGCGTCCAACAAGTTATATATTAAAGCAGATACGGGGTATATCATATGACAAATAATCCGAAAAAAAACACTATGTGTCAATTAATGGTTTACATAAGTGACCAATAAGTGATAGATATAAGCCGAAAACTGTCCATTATGAAAAATATTGGAGTGTTTGAGGCGCGTAGCGCCGAAGACACTCCAATATTTTACATAATGGGCAGTTTGAGGTTTATATGTAACTTAAATCATTTCTATAGGATTACACAATTCATTGACCATGACAATTTATCATTCTTAAAGGCATCCGTCGACTTAATCATTCTAGTTCCCAATGACAATCAAGTGATTCATATTGATTTTCTTTCCTGTTTTTTTTTTTTTTTTTTTTATAATACACTTTACTCATTAAAAGTCACTAAAGAAGGCTATTGGCTTTTAAAAAATAGTAGGGATTAATTTACTTGCATTATTATGACCAGATAAATAGATAAAATAGCGTTTGAATTTAACTGCTTAAAAGCCATCACGGAAGGTACCTTTAAATCAACTCTTTCAATCACACTGCACGGGTAGCACGAGAAATATACATTTTATTCAAACCTATTCGCATCGACTCAAGTCGTGTCATTCCTATGTATTAATTTGTTGGGAATGGGTTTGTAAAGCAGCGTGGATCAATGTGGAAGATGTGAATAGGAAAAACTGTTTATGTAGGATTTCCGTCTAACACTTTTGTTTGATTTAATTTGTTATATTTCAAGGTATGAATTGTATTGAAAATTTGTACATAATGAGTATTATGAAATTTGATCAATTGATTCTTCATATGTATTTTTGTTGTAATAGGAGGAATATAATGCAACCGGTGCAGGACTTAACCCACCATCTCCTGCTTGCAAGTCAGAAAGCTCTACCAACTGAGCTTATCGGGTTATCAATATTACAGCCAGTTCATAAATACAAGTACAATGTACAGTACTGCTACATTCATCCTACTGTTTTATTCAAATTAATTTATCGCGACAATCTGAGGTTTTTTTTACTAACCCAATCTTTGCTTCACCCTAAGTGTAGTATTCCAAGGTTGGTCTCACATTCATGCCACCAAAGGTAATAGGAAGAGGAAATTAATGTACCCGATGCGTGGCTCGAATCCTCGACCTACTTCTTGCAAGTTAGATGCCATGCGAACTGAGCTAATCGGACAGTACTACGAGTACTATGATACAGTACTGCTACAGTTTCATTAAAATCTTAAAAAAAGACCATGGACTTCTATACAAGTCCTTAACAAGACTCTTTAGATACATTTATTTTCAGATCATTAAAGCATTCGATAATCTCACGCATGCGTCATTGTAATTGTCCAAATTTGAGTTGCAGTCCAATATGTCTACTACACTCCAATATTACAAAAAATAACGGACAGCTGTCCATTGAGAGCGATCCATTCGTAAAATTATTGGACAGTGAGAACAAAAGGATGACGTCACAGGAATGATTTAATTATAATTATGTCCACAATATTTTGTAAAACCTTGCTTGATGTATGATGAAAAGAATTCAGAATAAAAAATAAAATTACTTACCAGTCCAAAATTCCAAAAACATTTTTTTTTATATTGACCAACTTCTATTTCGATTCGATAATTCTACCACATTTCAATAAACTCCAGATTTTTCAACATAATAGTAAATTTCGATTACGGATAATCAATAATTTTATTATGATAGTTTGGTTTGTCTCGAGACACCATTATCGGAAATACTAACCACTGTCCGAAGAATTCCGAATGCTACTGATTTCGATAAGGGCGATAACCTATTACCTGAAAAGGCCTATAAAAACGGATTTTTTAAGTTCGGTTTTATTTTCATGCTTAATTATTTGTACATGTGTATTGAATTCAGATCAGTGTGAAGTAACACGGCTGTCACTGGAATGCTGAGACGAACAAGGATACCTGGTAGAAAAGAACGTCGTGGGCGCTAGAATAACTTCAGTAAGTTATAATTTCGTTATATAACAATTGTAATTGACAAATCGCTTGTCTGTTCGCAAGCACGTTGGCTAGTTTCTCTAAATGTGCAATTAAGATATTTATTTCAATTCATCAATTACATTAAATACATCTCGACAACATATTTTGATCTTAATTGGTCTTAAATATAAGATATATGACATTTCCGTAAGTGAGAAATACGCGTCGTACATAAGATTAGAGTTACAATTTTGGGTTATTTGGTTTTCGGTCACTACTTCTACTACACGAGGTACTTGTTTTCTCAGAATTGTAGACTTTCAAATGTGGTTATCGTTCGCGATTGATATAATGGGCATCAAATTCCCATTGAAAAAGAAACAGGTAGTTTCAATCGTTGAATTTCAAGGGTCGGCCATGGTAGAAATTACCCGTAAACTACCACAGCAAAATGGCGACCTGCGTATTATGTCCGGGGCACTTTCTGTAGACAAATACCGAGGAGTTCTGATTGACAATTGGTATGCTGGACTGTGATGCATGTAGTTAGTTATACAGTGCAGCCTCTCCAGAGCGGCCCTCTGTACATAGAGCAACAACCTCTCTATAACATCACCTTCAAAATTTCCCTAAGCTGATATTTACTAAAAATTTAACCTCTGTAGAGCAACAGCCTCTAAACAATGGCCAATATTTGCAACTCCCACAGTGTGTTGCTCTACAGAGGTTGTACTGTATAATATACATTATCACTTTATATGGTAAATTGCAGCAGTACTGTTATAATACATAGAATCGTACATACAGTGATTATTACTGCATATAAATACCACGATTATACTTAAAATGGATTTACACTCTCAATTTCAGATTGCCATACTCTCTAAAATGAGAATAAAGTAGTAGGGAAGTCATTGTCCTTGACATTGTAAGTTCTTATCTCTCCAATTCAACGAAACACCACATACCAAGAAATTACTTTCCTATCACAGACTACCTAATCGTTAAGTAACCACCTTGCTGCAATGTGATTACACAACTATCTTAATTTGAAATAAGTTATTTCTAAAGTTAATTATTTTGAACGTTCTGTTGGAGTCAAACCAAATATGCATTACGGGTATTTAGTTTACACGTCAGTAATATAGACTTGGATATGTTTGAAGTCAGATGCATCTGTATGACTGTGAAAATAATTTATCTATAATTTGAGTTGTAGTGTTATTGCATGTTTTAACTTTTATTACCAATTAATTGTTATCCATTGATTGAATGAACCTTATTATGTAAGCATCATTAACAATGCAAAGTATGTGCTTAAATTGTTCACACATTTAGTTGATGTGTCAAAATGATCTTACTTGTTTTATCAGGATATAAGACCATTTTTTATCAGATATAGGAACATTCTAAACGATAGAAATTCATTTACAAATGAATTTAAACATTATCTTTGGACACCTTTTTAGAATATTTCCGTTCTAAAATGTTCATAATCATCTGCTAGAACACTTTCTTTATTTCTCCCGGTATTTTAAGAATATTCCATTTTTTCTGCTCGGACATCAGTTATTTTAGATGCGAACGTTTGGAATATTATCAGTTTAATTCACCGTATTTTCGTCTGTTCTAATATTTTCGTCGGCTTTTAGTCCTAAATTTAGTACACGTACATTATACAATTGTTCGAATGTACTATAATTTTCTCCCATCATATTTTAGAACATTCTAGAATTTTTACTTCTTTGCTACGAAATTTAAGAATATCCTAAATCATATCATATCCGAGCATTTAGACTGTTCTAAAGTAACGAGAATGAAAATTTTAGAACGTTCTACAGTTTTGGGCCGCATCTTTTAGAGCAATCTATTATTTTCGATCCGAAATTTAAAATGTTCTGAAGTTTGGCGGGAGAAAAGTTTAGAACGTTCTAAAGTATGAAGAGAAAATAGTTAAGAACGTTCTAAAGTTTTGGACAGAATCTTTTAGAGCATTCTATCATTTTCTATCCGAAACTTTAGAATGTTCTAAAGTATGAAGGGAGAAAGGTTTAGAACGTTCTAAAGTTTTGGACAGAATCTTTTAGAGCATTCTATCATCTTCTATCCGAAACTTTAGAATGTTCTAAAGTATGAAGGGAGAAAAGTTTAGAACGTTCTAAAGTATGAAGGGAGAAAGGTTTAGAACGTTCTAAAGTTTTGGACAGAATCTTTTAGAGCATTCTATCATTTTCTATCCGAAACTTTAGAATGTTCTAAAGTATGAAGGGAGAACAGTTTAGAACGTTCTAAAGTTTTGGACAGAATCTTTTAGAGCATTCTATCATTTTCTATCCGAAACTTTAGAATGTTCTAAAGTATGAAGGGAGAACAGTTTAGAACGTTCTAAAGTTTTGGACAGAATCTTTTAGAGCATTCTATCATTTTCTATCCGAAACTTTAGAATGTTCTAAAGTATGAAGGGAGAACAGTTTAGAACGTTCTAAAGTTTTGGACAGAATCTTTTAGAGCATTCTATCATTTTCTATCCGAAACTTTAGAATGTTATAAAGTATGAAGGGAGAAAAGTTTAGAACGTTCTAAAGTTTTGGACAGAATCTTTTAGAGCATTCTATCATCTTCTATCCGAAACTTTAGAATGTTCTAAAGTATGAAGGGAGAAAAGTTTAGAACGTTCTAAAGTTTTGGACAGAATCTTTTAGAGCATTCTATCATCTTCTATCCGAAACTTTAGAATGTTCTAAAGTATGACGACAGAAAGTTTAGAACGTTCTAAAGTTTTGGACAGAATCTTTTAGAGTATTCTATCATCTTCTATCCGAAACTTTAGAATGTTCTAAAGTATGAAGGGAGAACAGTTTAGAAAGTTCTAAAGTTTAGGACAGAATCTTTTAGAGCATTCTATCATCTTCTATCCAAAACTTTAGAATGTTCTAAAGTATGAAGGGAGAAAAGTTTGGAACGTTCTAAAGTTTTGGACAGAATCTTTTAGAGCATTCTATCATTTTCTATCCAAAACTTTAGAATGTTCTAAAGTATGAAGGGAGAAAAGTTTAGAACGTTCTAAAGTATGAAGGGAGAAAAGTTTAGAACGTTCTAAAGTTTGGACAGAATCTTTTAGAGCATTCTATCATTTTCTATCCAAAACTTTAGAATGTTCTAAAGTATGAAGGGAGAACAGTTTAGAACGTTCTAAAGTTTTGGACAGAATCTTTTAGAGCATTCTATCATTTTATATCCGAAACTTTAGAATGTTCTAAAGTTTGAAGGGAAAAAAAGTCTAGAACGTTCTTAAGTTTTGAGAAGCATTATTTGTATTATTGTGTTATATTTGCTGTAAATGTACGTAAAAATATTGTAAAATAAAGAGTAAATGAAAAATCTTTAGCAATATTGGTCTTTTATTTCGTTTATTTTTCGCTATCTTTCTATTGAAAAGTAGCAAAAACCGGGGGTAAAATTGGGAGTTGAGTATAAAATCCCTTTTTAAAATATAACGAGTTTAATGTAATGTTCAGTTATGGATGAAACATTCTACAGCCATGTTGAGCCTCTGTTGTTATTAATCATTAATGTAATGTTCAGTTATGGATGAAACATTCTACAGCCATGTTGAGCCTCTGTTGTTATTAATCATTAATGTAATGTTCAGTTATGCTTGAAACATTCTACAGCCATGTTGAGCCTCTGTTGTTATTAATCATTAATGTAATGTTCAGTTATGGATGAAACATTCTACAGCCATGTTGAGCCTCTGTTGTTATTAATCATTAATGTAATGTTCAGTTATGGATGAAACATTATACAGCCATGTTGAGCCTCTGTTGTTATTAAATCTCATAGCTCATAGTACGACAAGGAGAAAATGTATCGCCATTTTTGTTCTCAATTTTCTTGAACGATTTATTTCAGTTCCTAAGAAATAAAAACGTAAATGGCATTACTATGGAATGATGACTCGTATTTTTCTAAAACTATTTATTCTCTTGTATGCCGACGATACTGTCATAATTATAAATGACGATGATGCCGATTTCCAGAACACATTAGACTTTTTCAAACAATAGGGTGAAACTTGGCGACTAGAAGTGAATATTAAAACAAAAAAGTTATGATGGTAGACCGTCAAAGAATAAACAACAACGGTGTATTTAAACTTGGCGATTACATACTCGAAATTGTTGACGAATAACAGTGTCTCAACAGGCTATACCAAAAACAACAGCAACACAACAATTGCAAGACAAGACATAGAATCTATCTATAAATATAATACACTTTTGTGTGCAAAGTGTGTATTCCACAGCTAGCATGCTACAATCGAAACAGGCGATTTCTTTCATACGAAATATTTCTACGAACCATTCTAGAAATAATAATCGGAATAAAAATGTTGATGGGCTTTAAGATATGTATGACTGAAATCAAGTTTCGATTGTATATTTCTTGGTCAGAATACGGACCGCCCACGAAAAAACCCTAAGAGGAAACGTGTTTCCGTAGCCTAGTCAATGCGTAAACACTAAAGTGCCCCGACTATGCCTGGAAATACTGAACAACGGAAAGGTTCATACATGCTTCTACATAAAATCAGGCAATGGAACATTCTCCGATATAATACGAATATAGTTTAATCTTAATGTAAAGTTACGTGTACTCAAAGCGGTAGTCTCTGTAGAACTGACACTAACCGTAATTACATTGCGTCAATACATTTGGTCACTTGACGAAATCAAAGCACTGAGAATACTGTCAGTAACAAAGTTTAAATGTGTTAGATAAAACCTTCCTTTAAAGATTAAAGGTCTGTGCTTGTCGACAATTTAATGAACAGTTCACAAAATACTCATGAGATAATTCATGAATAGTTCATGAAATTTATTCATGACCTACAATTGTACCATTGGTTCATGAAGTTCATGAAAAAAGTTCATGAACTAATTCAGGAATTTTAGGCAGTGTTTATCTAAAAGTGTTTTTCATAAGGTTCATGAACTATTCATAAATTATTTTAATGAACATTTGATGAACGATTCATGAATAAGCTCATGAACATCTCGTGTTCATGAAAAATTTGTGAAATTCCATGAATTGTTCACGGAATTCCGTTAATGAACAGTTTGTGAAATTAAACTTTTGATGAATAACATTGATGAACATTTAAGGACATATCTGACAATTTTACACATGATCATAGCATATTAAAATAGAAACATTTTAAGATAAACAAAAATGAGGGTCGCGGTGCTCATTTTTGAGTTATCTGCACTTTAATGTGACATTTTGGCTTATTTTAGGTCATTTCATGGGCAGATAATTCACAATGTAGGAAAACAAGGTCTTATTTATTTTCCTTTTTACTGATGTAGCCGACTTCTTTTCATGCAATGGCCCAAAATTTCAAGAACTGCTAAGGAGTGATTTTATATTTGTTTCATCTTTACCGTTACCAATATCAATTTTCTGAAAACTTGGCTTAATTTTGAAGAATGTATAGTCTGTTAACTTCAACTGAAGAAAGCTATAACAATATTTAATGGAATTGCATGAAACTTTGTGTTTTGACCAAGACTAAAATGAGAAATATAAACCAAAAGTAAAAATATAAGTAAAAAAAAACAATTCATGAAACTTCATGAACCGTTCATGAACACGGTCAGTTCATGAACAAATTCTCAACACGGGTGTTTTCATCATTATGAATAAGAATTTGAGGGTCAAGTATGTAGTCTTGAAAAAATGTACATCTTTAAGCCAAATACCCACAATTACCAAGGAAAAGCTACACTCTAAAAGTCATGACATACAGTAAGAAATTACTGGCTGAAAACCCAAACAAACTCATTAAAACCGGTTTTGAAATCGCACCTGTTGAGAAAACAATTCTCCTACTATTTGATGTAACGCGGTGAACTACATACCTTGGTGTCATTCTCAATATACCATTAAAAGTAGATATGCAACACAGAGTAATTTCATACTGGACCAGACTAATCGACTTAGATAACACGTATAATTTAAATAAGATATCTTCAAAAATGTACTATAATATCACAAAAGATTAAATCTAAACGCTACACTTAAATCACAATGGCTTAAAAACATTAAAACCATGCTTTGAACCACTGGATACTCAGGTGTTTAGGAAAGTCAATACGTCTTAAACAAGTATCAAATGATATTTTCATCCAAAAATGGTACTCAGACATTGAAATAATATCTGATACAAACTTGTATAAACATTTAAAATTTGATAAGGATCACTTTTTGTTCTGTATGTCATTATCGTCGATTTTGGATTACATACATACGATATAAAGTTTAGTTATTTTCAAAGATACCTGCATATTATCAAGGACTTATACAAAAATAAGTCCTTGATATTATGAGACTGTGCAATATGTATTCCATACATCAAATCGGGCGTAACGAGCATCGAAATGAGGACAGGATCAAAATTAGACATTTTATGGGCATGTGTGGGGAATAGAAACGTTGAGGAAAATTAGCAAAAGTGCTGAGTTTTGTGTTTAGTATCGAGATTCATGGTTTTCTTTGTGCTTGAAAAACAGCTTGACATCGACTCCTCATGCCTCTGATGAGCCGTCCGATTTTAAAATGTGGAATTTGACCCCGTTCTCCCGGAAGTGCCGGGAACAACTTATTGTTCCTGTACTTTGCAATGGTAGTGAAATTTGGGGGTTTAACGATGTTAATAAATTAGAAACGATACACTTACAATTCTACAAACAAATATTAGGTGTGAGAACACAAACACAGAATAGTTTTATCTATGGGGAACTTGGTAGATACCCTTTAAAAATAAGATGCCTAAGTAATGTTATAAAATATTGGTTGAAAATTGTCCGAAGTCCGAAAGAACGATATATTCGTATTATTTATGTTATGATATTAAACGCTCTAGAGCAAAACATAAACAATAAGTGCTGGGCAAGAAGTGTTAAAACTATTTTGGAATCGTGTGGTTTTGCTTATGTTTGGTTAAATCAAGGAGTTGGAGATGAAAAAGCTTTTTTATACTCTTCTAAGACACGACTACAGGATAATTATTTACAAATATGGAATAGTGATATAGAAGATTCTTCAAGAGCTAGAACTTATAAATTATTTATTACTTTTAGATTACAACCTTATTTAGATGTTATAAATGTCGAAAAAGTTCGTATTGCCTTATGTAGATTAAGAACATCAGCGATAGAAGCCGGAAGGTGGCACAAGCCTGTACAAACACCATATAAATGAAAGAAAATGTAGGTTATGTACTGTTCTTGAAGACGAGTTTCATTTCTTATTTGAGTGTCCCTTATAAAATGAAATTCGAAAACTGCATAAAAAAAATATTATTGGAAGCGTGCAAACATCATTAAGTTTATAGAACTGATAAATTCTGAAAATAAAACAGTACTTAGAAATCTTGCCATGTATACTTACAAAGCTTTTAAATTGAGAAACGAAACATTTTATGTAAATTAATATACTCTTATGCAACTTCTTCTCAACGTTTTACGTGAAATTATAATATTACAAATAGTCTTTACTCACTGATCTACTATACATTTATATTTGATAACTAAATGCAAAGACACATGTATTTAAAATTTTGGAAGTATTTTTCATGTATTATTTATCAAGTATTGTTGTTGTCAATGAACGTATGTTTATCATCTTATATTAGTAAAAAATATTTGATGTATATCAATATTACCATTGTCATTGATTTATATGTTTAAATTTTTGTAAACGTTATTTTGTGTACTATGTACTCATGGACTATAAAGTCCTATGTATTGAAATAAAACCATCTTGTATGTGTGTTTAGAAAAGTTTAGAACGTTCTAAAGTTTTGGGCAGAATCTTTTAGAGCGTTCTATCATTTTCTATCCGAAACGTTAGTATGTTCTAAAGTATGAAGGGAAAAAAAGTTTCAAGAACGTTCTAAAGTTTTGAGAAGCATTATTTGTATCATTGTGTTATATTTGCTGTAAATGTACGTAAAATTATTGTAAAATAAAGAGTAAATGAAAAATCTTTAGCAATATTGGTCTTTTATTTCGTTTATTTTTGGCTATCTTTCTATTGAAAAGTAGCAAAAACCGGGGGTAAAATTGGGAGTTGAGTATAAAATTCCTTTTTAAAATATAACGAGTTGTGATATAGGAGAGATCGGCGTTAACGTCATCGATTCATGTTGCGTGGGTCACGCGATGCGCATAATCGAAAAGGTCGGACAAACTATAAATGCATTGACTGGATGATATAAGTTTATTTCTTATTCATTAGGCTCCAATGTTAATCGTGAACACCATAATAAAAAATACAATATATATCGTGTTCTGCTGTCTAGGTCTTTCAACAACAAATTAATATGCAAAATGTGTAAATCTGAAACAGATGATATCTATAGACATCTACTTGCCGAATGCATTATGTTTGCTAAGGATAGATCAGAATTTATAGACAATATAAGCAGCCAAATAAATTCCTCAACGGCAGACTTCCTACGACACTCAAATGCTGAACTTTTCATTCAGTCAATCTTTGATCAAAACATTCTTTCCGTCCTCCAAGTACAGCCATGTTCATTAAATAACAAGCACTTTTTTAACTTAAGTTGCAATTTCACTCACAAAGTATATGTGACATATTGTAACAAGAGTTAATCTCAGTATGAGACAAGCATCACTGTAATGTAGTCATACCTTAAATTTGATCTTAACACTTTCGAATTTCGGTTAAGACAAATGAAATAAGGAATTGTATTAAGATGCACATAAAAAGCTGCAATATACAAATAGAAATTGTGTTACTAACTTTCTTTATCTATATATCTATTTAAGGCCACACCAAATTGATCTCTTGTTCGTCGGGATTCGCCGCTCCTATTTTTCACAAAATGAAAAATAAATATTTAAATTTATTTTTTACCGCCCGCACCAGTAGAAATCTTGCGCTTGCAATTTTTTTTTTTATAAAAAAATATATGCCTAATTTATGTTTGATCGCATGCATTCATAAGAAATTTCTTCTAGAATAAACTTCCAAGCGGTGTTTTGGGCAAATACTCCCAAAGAAGTCTGTACGAAGCATTTTTTTTTGCTGGGCATCGTTCAAATTCATCTTCTGTGACCCGGATGTATGTCCGCTGTCAACCGGCTTATAGTCGATTCGTCTACTAAAATGGGGAATCAATTATGTTAACTATGTTTTGGTACCCCGTTAAAATGGATGGAAGTTACAATCTGACCATCGGCGACGTGATTTTTTCATTTGCTGAAAATATTATTTTTGCTGAAAGCGTTCTTTTCTTCAGGGATGCTATATCCCTGTTTTCTTCGAAATGTGCTCCGTTGAGTTCATGGTTGAACTTTCCATGGCAGAATCTGCACGCACGATTTAAAGCATTTACGATTACCCAGGGAAACTGCCATCTGGTAGTTTGGCTTCAACGAAGTCAAACTAGACCCACCATCCGAAAATGATGTGGATATGCAACCTGCAGCTTTCCAGATTTGGATGAGGTCGTACGTTAATAATGGTAAGGTTTTCGGATAGATGATAATTCGGATGTATCCAGTAATGTTTTTATACAGGGATAACTAGGTGTGTTTTAAACAAATTTGTAGAACATAAGTAATGAATCATTGAAGCTAGATATTTGCATCACTCTAAGATCTATTTTATTTGTCAACAGCCTGTATGACATAAATGTAATCAGAAATGAGAGAGGGAGACATTTCATCTACGAGCAGGGAATTAATGATTTTGACCAATATGTCAGTTAAACTTCTGACTTATAAAAGTTATTGATGGAAACATTTGTGCTTTTAATAATTGCAAATGATCCAACAAATTTGCATCCAAAATGCAATTGACTGATTAATGCAATTGTTTATAGTTATACATATAATATACATGGGCTTTGTAGATTTATGTATTTCATAATGATAAAGAAAAACAGTCAGAAACAAAACAATTATCCCATCCTCCAAAACAGTTTCATGCTATACTTATAAATGTTTGCATAATCGTATGTTGTTCTAAATTTCTTCTTTCAGCCAAGTCATCAAACCTTTTTGGCACCCATTGATTAAATGTACCAAGAACACTTGACCGGGATGAATAGAAAGAGACAGGAAGTCAGCAAAAGCTTTCCTTCACCTGGCCAGCTTCAAAATATCTTGAGAGCAGACTAAACTGAAATATCATCATTTGAGAATCTAAATTCTGGATAATCTCAGTTTGCTGAGAAGTAAAGTGGAATGTTATAATTCTGAACAAAAACTTTAATGAATTTGGTAATGATTTATTTAAGGATTCATATTTGGATTTGGACAGTGTGCATTAATTTGTTATTTAAAACTATGGTGACCTTTTGTAAGTTTTGGATACAAAATATGACAGTTATCAATTTAGTAACCTCATTGTTCAGCATGTTGTGAAAGAATCCTGTGAATTTGTGCTAGGTGTCAATTGTAAAAAGATGTTAAATTTACTGAGTTTTTGTTTGATTCTGCTATGATTAAGATCATATTGTTTTCTTTCATAAAGCACCTTATACATTTGATGGTTTTGATGAGTGTAGTCTAGTTAATCTGTCATGTTTACTGCATTACTGTTTGATAGTTAGGGAACCTATCAGAATCTAGTTGTAATCTTATCACCAATAGAAATAAATATTTCTGTAATAGCAGAGGTGTATGTTTATTTATGATTTAATATTTCAGTTAATTGAAATATAGTACTGAAGACGTTCAAGAAGTAATGTTTGACGTCTAGCTCTGTATCCGATTGTTTCCGATAAAGAAATTTAAACATAACTTCATTTACTTCCTCCTAAAAATGGTAATTTCAGAAATAAATATTTAAAAAAAAAATTCGCTCCTTCGCTCGCTCCCAATTATGGCATTTTCAAAAATAAATATTTAAATTTATTTTTCGCTCGCTCGCCCCAATTTTTTTCCAAAAAAATCCGTAGAACCAAAATTTATTTTGGTGTGGCCTAACGTGTTAAATTAAATACACGTTCATCTTATTTATTGTACATATACATGTCATGAAAATGAACATATTTGTATTCTTTCACCTTCCTTATAAATCATTGTAATTTATGTAAAATATGTATGATATTTATATGCAATTGTAAATCACTGAAAAGTGGAAATAAAGAGTATATATACAATGTTACATACAAATACAAAGACGTACCAAGTTCACAAAAGAAATGGTATAAATTTACGTTAAAATTGGTAGCCACAATGTAATTAATTCTTTATTGATAATTATGGCATTATGCTCATGATAGCTAATTACATATACATGTATTTAAAGTAATATGTTAATAAGACATTATATTAAGTTAGTACAAAATACTAAAACTGTAAAGATAATTCAATAAACTCAATATTGCACAATACTTCACAAATGCATAGAGTAACGACTCGCCACAATAACGACTCGCCACACTTGAAATAACGACTCGCCAAAAAAATTAGCTGATATATAAAGTATAATGTTTTATATCGTAATTAATCTGAATTAGGGAGAGTTAAACATGTTAAAAACAGTGCAATTTATGATGTTAAATTTGCATGAAATCAAGGATTTATATACATACATGTATGTATATAATTCAATGATGAAATTAACAATCTTTAAAGGGGCATGGTCAGGAACTGCTGTGCCTTTTTTTCGTACACCAAAAATGCGTTTATCACTTGTAAAAACAATTATTACCGAAAAGCCAAAGAAGAATGTGCCTTCAAAAATGGCCCTAAAACGCACGCGTGGGTATTTGTATGTCGGTTTAAATAAAAGGCTTACAAGCCTTTTATTGACGACAACGATATTTCCGATTCGTCTGAGAATTTAACTTAGCGTGCGCGCTGCCTTTCAAGCACCAAAACAATGATATTTACCTATAATTGATCGATAGATAAGCTTTATGTCGCAAACAATGAACATGACATGAGCAATACTTACCATTTCACAGTTTGTTGACATTTTTTTCCGCTTTTGACAGATCCCGAAAGGGTCGAGTTATATAAATGACGAATATTTTCTAAGGCGTAATCGGCAGGTTTGGTAAATCTTGAAATGTGTATTTTGAGTCAAATAGCGGGACATTTCGTAAATATTTTACAGGACTTTCATTAATTGATTTAGGCATTCAAATGATACCAATTTGATTTATATTCGAGACGCTTCAGTTCCAGGGCATGCCCCTTTAATTGTTAGTTTTGATGTTAACCGTGGAGTGTACAGGTTTAGTAAAAATCCATGAATTTGTCAGAAACCCCATATTTCATAAACAAATATTATTAATTCATAAATGGTCGTATTACTTGTTACCCTAATAGAAATGTTAACTGCGTTTTACGAAGTTGGTGCAAATCCTCAAAAACGCCTTCATCTCGGTATTTTATATGAGATCAAGATATACAGAGACTTTTAGTGTTGTTGAATTATCTTTTCGTCCTAATAATTTATCAAACTTGTTTTGTGTTGGCCATCTGCAATAATATTATTCAAAGTATTGTTAACGTAATTCTGACACTTTTGTACAAAATTAAATAGCAGGAATTAATTGATTTTATTGGCGGAAAATGAATATGACTTACAACTTTGCTAAATATGCTTCATGACTGGTCTGGTATGAATGACATGCTGATAAATACCAGCAAAATAAATATTGTACATTTCAGCTCAAAATCGTGCCCGTGCTCAGACTTTGGCCCCGTTTCATCAAACATCTTACGCCACTTCTTAAGTAAGAAGTGTCTTATCTCCCTTCTTAGCGTTAAAACACGTTTCATCAATTTTTTCTTAGCTACGAATTCTTAAGTTTGGGAACGAACTTTACGACAGCTCGTGGGCTTTCTTAAAAATAAGAAAACGCGGCTTCTGCCTTTATCCTTTTAATTTAAGACAGATAGTGCGATGTACTAGATATTCGTAAATAATGGAAAAAAAATTCAGTTTTATGTTCAGGAGCGTAACCAGTTATAAATGAATTGTATGCACACAAGGAAGAATGTAACCCCCGCTGTTGCATGGTTTTGGATTTTTTTATGCCCCGCTATTCGAAATGGCGTAGGAGCGTATCGTGTTTCCTCTGTCCGTCCGTACGTCTGTGAGTCCGTCCGTACACACCAGAGGGTGGTTGTGGGGTTAGGGTTTGGGTAAGGGTTGGTACATTTTGGCATTGTGAGGTACAAACTGGAATTGTGGGGATAATTTCGACTTGTTGGGTGCAACTTGTGAGGATAAAAACACCAAAAAGATCAAAGGGTGCACCCCATAGCATACCTCTCATGAGAATGTATGTCCGTTCAAATTTTGGTGTTCGAGCAATAACTCAAGAAATATTTCAAGGATGGTTTCATATTTTACATGAATGAATATAATATCAAATACAGGTCAAGTTCGATGTGACATAAAATCCAAACATTTTTACTGGTGTTATGGTCCCTTTTTGACTTAGCTCTCGAAAGGCATACGTGTCAGACAGTCGGACACAATTCTAGTTTAAATTAGAAGTCAAATGGTAAATTTTGAAGGGATTAGAAGCACTGTCAGATATTATTTATTTGAATCATGCATAATTATATTTTAAACACCGTGATTAACGATTATTAGACATAATATTAGCTTTTGACTTAGATGGCATTTTTATATTGTACACTTTTCAAATTAACGTAACGCACGTGCGTATGTGCGTATAGCTGATGTTATACCTTGTGACAATCTGATATTTCTAAAACTTATTTTAAGACCGTGAAGACATTTCTATCATGGCATTTCTTTTTCACCGATCGTATGTGCGTTTAACAGCCATAAAACATATTGTTCATGATAAAAATTGAAAAATAAAGCTAAGAGATATTAAAATGCATTTGGAGTTTTCGTATTAATTAACTGTTTTTCTCCGAATCTTACTGTGAAATCTTATTGCTCAAACGATAATAATTTGATCTGATTTTGATCTGACCAGCATTAATCATAAACAATACAGTTGGGTTGTCAAACATAAATAGGCGTGGGAATTATTTTCTAGAGCTGTGCTATTTGAACCTACGTTCATGGATTTTAATAAAAATAATCAACTCAAATTTTTATTCACTAGTCAACCATTAATAAGACAATGAGCCAAAAACCTGTTTTAACATCATTAAACGTCGTCAATAATAATAATAATTTTACCTTTTTTTTAATAACCTTATCTCAACCGAGTCTCGCTTCAGTTCTCTCTCGATGTGATTGGGGGGGGGGGGATATTTCTCCCTAATTCTTAACTAAAAAATTAGCGGCTGAGATTTGGTTGGTACATTTTAGATATAAATGTATTGTTCCATGATTCTTGTAATTAGTCAATATGTGGTTATCTATTTATTTTGTAGCCTCTTATAACATATAAGTCAACACTTGAATGGTCATGTACTATTTGTGTATGTTATTTCTCTGGTAAATACTGTTTGTACATAAATTGTATGATACTTAAGTAATATATAATACATTGTATATTATATAAATATCACATCCCACATAGGGTGATAGAACGTAATGTTCACCCTTGACAAAGTAATGTCAACCTCGGCTAACGCCTCGGTCGACATTACTTGTCTCGGGTCAACATTACGTTCTATCACCCTATGTGGGATGTGATATTTATTTTATTATACCGAACAAAAAAAAAACAATTAAGAAAGACACCAAATGCAACAAACATGTTAACAAATATAACGAAAACTATAATAGAAATTGAAACGAAGCTTCTTTCTGACACCATAGTTACTTTTGCTGTCAAAATGTCTACTGCAAAACCGGATGTCAAACTACAAGTATATTCTACTAAAGTGTCTAGACAAGGTTAGTATTCGATACGACAGAGATGGATTAAAATTCGACATCCGGTAAAATCGCGTGAGCGCGTGAGGGCAGTTTCGTTATGGCAAGCGGGCCGAAATGTAATGTCAGAGGGTAACATTACGGATTGTCACCCTCTGACGTCACATAAGATTATAGAGTAAATAAGTCACGTAAGGTATAATAAATATATATATGTATTCAGCGACGTGTAAGTAATCATGTTTGACAGTTTAATAAAATCGATTTCTAACACAATCTTGATTTATGTTTTTTCCTAATTTTGGTTGATGACAATTCACCGCATATCAATCGTTCGAAGAAAACATAATTTGTATAACGTTACAGTTCTTCAGTTAACATGTATAAGTTGTTTTAGAAACATCTATATGAATTAAATGTATGTTAATAAAGCACAGCTAGGTTAACGTATTCATTTTGCGATATTTTATAAAATATAATGTAAAAAAAATATCCTTTTGGGTTTTAAATTGTGCAAGGCGGGGTATCAGTCAGCTCTAGTTAGTGTAAGAATTAACGTTAATGAGTTGAAATGAATAAGCTGTTTTATAAACGTCTGCATACATTAAGTATAATTTATTCATATATAATGTGCCATGGTTATCTGTTTCACCCACGACAACGGAAATACCGACATATTTAGCACCATGAAACCATACGATGCCACGTTTACAAATACATTGCACTATACACTCATATTACAGAACACAACGTATCGAATGAGTAAGTTAAGACGGCATTTCATCAGATCGTATTCATCATTGCCTGGTGACAACTACATTACTTAATATACATTCCTGATGCTGAGCTGTATTGTGTGTGAATGTAATATTATCATGTATACATGTAGAATATATTTGAAGTACAAATACATTGTAGTTAACATCCACTCGTGGATTGAAAACGTTTTTTTTTCTAAAGTTGTCTTTAAACATTTTAAGTATCTCGAAAAGTGTATGAAATTGTACACTAAACATGGCATCATAAATAATTTAGTTTTAGTTGAAAATTTAGTTCACACAAGAGGAAATGTAAAAAAATCACGACAATACGATTGATACATAATTATAGTGTCTGTATATTTTTTATTTCAATAGGATACACACAAAACATTGCATACAGTAACTCGTTTCTATTATTTCCATCTCGTGACTAAATTCTGATGATAACTTTTTTCTAAAAAATATCGGGAACGAATAAGAACAGGATGATACATGAAATCATATAATTATTGTTATTGTTACTGTCTTGGTTAGTTGTCTTAGTTCATTTCGAACAAAATTGTAGTTTACAAGATTTTATGTTTATTCCATATACTTAGTTCACAATTACAATTATAGCAAGATGAGTTGTAAATTTAAAAAAAAATAGATATACTCGTATATATAAAAGAGGCATAAAATAGTTAAGCAAACATATTTAGTAAGGTTACACAAATATAACATAGTTACATACATTATCAGTTTTACAGTAATACAAAGAAATAGGCAAAGGATAAAGGCTGTTACAAGAGTTAGACGGACAATTGTTACTGAAATACTTAAAATGGCAAATAGTTTCTTTTATGAATATACAGAGTTTATTACAAATATAACAGTACTTTGCTCGTTATGTTAATTGTTGAATTCATATCAAACAATTTATGTATCGATTTCTCACACACTGTAACAAAATGATCTAGGACTGTTTTTCTACAGACAACAGCCCTTATGATTTATTCAAGGTGGATTCCCCCACCTCTATGACTTTTTCAAAGCAAACATTGAAAATGATTAGAGGGGGGGGGGGGGGATCCTCATTGAATAAATCATAAGGGGGAGGAGCTTTTGTCCTACATTCTTTGTCCACAACACTAGCATTTAAAGGGACATTTAGAGTTGTCTCCCTTTATTAACTTCATCAACGTTGGATTGGGATCAAAATAAACATCAATTGACAATATTTTCAATTCTTCAGTAACCCTGGTAACACAGCTTCCAAACATCTCAATAGTCTCCCCAGTAGCTTTCATGTCTTTATAATCTCCGTCGAAAGTGCCCCAGTGTCGCCATGTAAACGATACAACAGGTGACCCTGAAAACCACGTATAACAATGAGGAATGTGAGGTACATGACGTCACTTAAACATTAGGGAGGACGAGGGTAATCTGCTTGTTATACTTGTATGTGTATGAGTTTGCTGATGATTGTACTGTCTTTTATTTTAATGTCTGTATGCTATTTATTAAATTTTATTTAATATTATATTTTAATTTTGTTTCGTGTGTTGTAGTTAGGTCCACAAAACTGTAGTCCGTTCAAAGGCGACATTCTTCGGGATACTGTGTTTTGTCTTCTGTCTGTTTATGGTTAAGTGTTACGTGTGGTTCTTGTCTTCCATTTGTATATGGTCCTGTGTTGTGTGAGGGTCTTGTCTTGGAGGTATTTAGTGGCAAGTATTATTATATCGAAAAAACGTGGACTTTCAATGTTATTTCTTTTAATGAACCTTTTGTTATCTATATAATATACGCATGCTAATCAATTTACAACAAAAGTCACAATAAGATTTGACTAAGCGACCACTTGAAATAGACGAAGTATGAAGACTGACTGACAGTTTGGTGACAAACGTCGTCTCACTATCTAACTTACTTGGTGTCAAATCTCTGTATCATCACTATATTTTTTAAACAGTATACAATTCTAAGACTACAATTATGTCTATCAGTTCTTACTTTGAAACGGTATTCTAATGGGTACAAGGTCTAATAAATACATGAACAAAACTTACCTGAAAATACTTCAAGCACTTCCCACGGATATCCACTTTTGAAAACTCCTTTGAATAATTGATGCGATGAATCAAAGGTATGTGCTTTTGCATCATATAAAGGACATTCCGCAAGAAACATATTGTAATTTCCAAGAGTGATGTTATCATCAATCGACCACTTTTTCCCTCCATTGGCGCAAATATAGAAGGAGTCTCTGTCTACTGTTTTCCAGTCCTGTTAATATATATAAAAATTATGTAAGTGCAGAAATGGTCGAAGTTGGTAAATGACGGTCGAAGTTGGTAAATGACATAATACAGATCTAATGTTCGTATATAAATATAAAGACGTGTAGGCTTTGTAGCAACGTTAAATGTCGCATCGACGCTAAATGTCGCATTTGACGTTATATGTCGCAAGGCTGACGCTAAATGTCGCAACCAGCGTTAAATGTCGCAAAACCTCCTGACGCTATATGTCGCATCTGTAACGCTAAATGTCGCAACAAATAGCACTGACGCTATATGTCGCAATATCAACGCTAAATGTCGCACTCCTATATCAACCTCTATAATACAGAGTTATCGTTCCCGCTACTTCCCTACACACTCGAATATGTTTAATAAAATAGTGTTTATCCGTTCATAATAATGTTTAGCTTACTCCCTCTGAATTTTTTCCGCGATTTGCTGGTTTGAATTGGGATTTTATTTTTTATCTTGGCATTTATTGTATATCGCCGTCGCCGGTATGTGCATGTGTGTGTGTTGATAGAACGAGACGTGATTGACTTGCACACTAATAACGATATGATGTTTGTTTATTTCATCAGGTTTAACGCCTATTTCAACATAAGTTCAGTTATATCATGGTGGGCAATTATCCTAACCAGCTTTCCTTGATTTCATTTAGGCCTTAATCAGTACTAACCACATTCTATCCGTAAGCTTCTGCCAAGCTACCCCACATAATTTAGAGGTGGAGGACAATAGGATGTAATATCAGTCAAATTTTTCATGGACAGCATGAGTCTCGTCCGGTGTTCGAATTCACAACCTCTCGATCATCAGACAAACGCTCTAACAACTGAGCAAGCCAGGCGGGCACTAACGATATAAACTTTCACATTAACGACATTGACTCTCCCACTAATGATATGGATTCGCACACTAACGTTGTGCACTCTCGCAGTAATGATATTGGTTCACACATTAACAATTTGAACTTTACCACTAATGATATAGATTCGCAGACTAAGGATATGGACTGCCCCATTAATGATATTGATTTTAACACTAACATGTCGAACTCTCCCGCTTATCAAATAGATTCGCTCACTAACCACATGGACTTTCCCACTAATGATACCTAGATTCGCACACTTACGATTTGGACTCTCCCACTTATAATATAGGATCGCACACTAATGATAATGGATCGCCCACTAACGACATAGAATCGCACACTAACGGCACAGAATTGCACACTATTAGTGTCACTAACGATATGAACTCGCACACTAACGATATCGGTTATAGTAATAGAGATTCATCAGAATTTCAGACTCGCATTAAACATTTGCGAAAAATAATTAATCTAAAACGGAAACCGAAACACTTTCACAAAGTCAAAACATGTAGAACTACCGCCGGAGATTTGGTGTATTATTGTGAACATTGGCTGATGATATTATGTGTTTTTGAGTCGCTCAAACTTGCACATAAAATTCCTTTATTCGCACATCTATGTATGTTGGACAACCTAACCGTACCTTTTATGATTAATGCTGATCAGATCAAATTAGTATCGTTTGAGCAATAAGATTTTACAGTGAGAATCGGAGAAGAACAGTTAATAAATACGAAAACTCCAGATGCATTTTAATAGCTATTAGCTTTATTTTTCAATTTTTATCATGAAAATTTGTTTTATGGCCATTAAACACACATACGATCGGTTGAAGAGAAATACCGAAAGGTTTCATACGGTCTTAAAATACGTTTTAAAAATATCAGATTGCCAACAAGTTATTACATCAGCAATACGCACATACGCACGTGCGTCAACGTTAATTTGAAAAGTGAACAATATAAAAATGCCATCTACGTCGAAAGCTAATATCATGTCTAATTATCGTCAATAACGGTGTTTGAAATAAAATGCATTATTCAAAAAAATAATATTTGACAGTGCTTCTAATCCCTGCAAATACAACTGAAAGTTCACCATTTTTAGATCTAATTAAGACACGAGCGCCTCCCCGAGAGAAAATATTTGGATTTTTAGTGAAATCGAACTTGACCTGTATTTTGTTATTATATTCCTTCATGTAAAATATGAAACCAATTCTTGAAATATTTCTTGAATAAAATATCCTTAAAATAATTTATATATTTCGTTATTTATGTCGTTTTTGCTTCTTCATAAATAATTCTGCATCAGTTTCTGAGTTTATCTATGAAGACTTGCTATGAATTGAAATGTTGTAATTTATATTCACAGATTCTTTTGAGGACTCCATAAAACTACTTATGGTGACATTAGTAAATAAAGATACCAGTGCCTAATGTGATTTTGATGTGATAAACATTTAGATAGATAAACATTGCTTTGCATGAATTTGGGTGCAAATATATTCAGCAACTGTTTTGCTGTATTAATGTTTGATATGAACATGAAATCCAAGGACAACTGCATAATCTTAAATCTTTATTACCTTGTTTACATCTTGTTGTTAATGCACATATTTAATAAAAGAAATTTCCAGCTGAGAGCCCATGCATGCTAGTACTTCATTGTGACTTTAGTATATCATCAATTATAATTTATTTATTATTTTATTCAGTTTGTTGAATAGAGTATGATACAGGTATAAGTTATTTAAAACTACCAGTAAACATGCAATTGTATCCTTGACAACATGAATTCAGTGAAGCAAATGGTATCAGTAAACTTTATAGAATGCATTTGTATGAAATTGAAATAAATGATGCACAACTGAAAGATGTTCTTAACCATTAATGTTCAGTTATGGATGAAATATTCTACAGCTATACTGAGCCTCTGTTGTTATAAAATCTCCTAACTGTGAGTAATGATATGACAAGCAGAAATATATCTTACATCGCACTCAACAGTCTTAAAATAAAAGGCTGTCTCATAATAATAAAGACAGAAGCCGCGTTTTCTTATCTTTAAGAAAGCCCATGAGCTATCGTAAAGTTAAGAAAGAATCTTTCCCAAACTTAAGAATTCGTAGCTAAGAAAATATTGATGAAACGTATTTTAACGCTAAGAAGGGAGACAAGACACTTCTTACTTAAAAAGTGGCGTAAGATGTTTGATGAAACGAGGCCATCGTGAGCAAGACAACGCCGCCGTGATAGCATCTCAACACTGACCGGTTCCGTGATACACCTGTATGACATATAAGTGTCAGAGCAAGAACAACTATAACAAAACGTTATAGTTAGACGAATTACAAGAAGCATTGCTTTAATTTTTTTGTATGAAGTTGCTTTTATTCATTCCTCCATTATGGAGAGTATAACATATTAACAAGTTATAGATACATGTATATTTTGCCAATCATGAGTATTTGACAAATGAATACATTCATGTATAGTTCACATGTACATGATATTACCATACCATACATCAATGGAATAAAGTACACCCTAAATACTACCAAATCCACCATAGTCTGATATGATACAACCACATTAAACTTGCATCTACTGATGTTCCCGATATTATGCCACGTTAACATCATAGAACGATGCCTACATTACTTATTTGAGTTTCAACTACAGATCAGACGAACAGATTCAGTCAAACATGACAGGTAACGCGACGAATAGCAGGTCCAATGATTGACCAATCAAAAATGACCGAAATCACCATTAGCCAATCAAATGGCCAGGATTGGCCAAACTAGTAATAGACAATACAGTAAGTACTCGCAAACAGGCATAATAAACAAATACTCGTAGGTATAATTCGTCTAGAAAAATATTAGAATAATTGGGTCTCGCAGTGGGTTAGTGCAAGCAATCCGTGATGTGATAACACATTCTTTATGTGTCAATGCATGTCCCTTTCTGCGGATGGTCTGATTTTGTGACCTGTATAGGTTAGATGGCATATGATATAGACGTCCAGGGCATTAGTAATGAGATGTCAGGATCTTAACATCCAAAATTCAAAAGGTGGTCAAATATGTTTTTATTATGTTATTTTTGGAAGAGGTTTGCCATGTAATTTTCTAGAAATAAAGGCTTACATGAGAGAAAAAATATAATTATCCTTCTAAACGGCTAAACCCCGTGTATCATAGATCATTACATGATCATAATTTTATTATTTAAAAAACAATTACACAGGAAATAATGCATTTATAGTTGTATTTCACTAACATGTAATTGCATATAAATAATTATACTTAAAAAGTACATGCATCAGATATTAGTGCATTGTATGACATGAAACGAATTTCTTATTTGTTCAATGCTTCGGAGACTTATTATTTACTATCTCTTTTGGCAAAAAGTAAAAAAAATAGCGCTATAACATATATTATTTAAGTTACATAACTTGTATTCACAATAGTCTCCCATGTCTAACAAACATAATAAAACCTTACCAGGCTTACTGTTGCACAATACATCTTAGGGTAAACAAATGTTCACATTTCTAGCATTATTTAGCCAATCTTTAAAAGTAACTTCATTGAAATAAAACACTTTTCATCCTAAAATATATGTTCTGAGATATTCGAAACCACAACCCTCAGACAGCAATTCTAGCCTATTTGAATACTCTTCAATGTGGAGGAATGCGTTATAGGATCCCCAGTGCCACATGTATCTACGGATATACTTTGCTTTTAAATTGTGTGACATTCAGCAAAACAGTTTTTGTGTTTTGTACTCTAGTAATTTTTGTGTGACAAATCATACGATATTGAACTTATTTTGACTAATTTTTACCTTAAATTAATGTAGAAACATATCGTTACGTACATGTTAATATAATTTCTGGGGTTTAGTTAAAATGAAAAGATTCGCTCTTCACTTTTTGTTTATGGCTGACCTTCTCTGTCTTAGCCCTTTACCGTTTCACAAACGTGCTTTTAAGACTAATAAAAATGTCCTTTAATGTGATAATCCTTCAAACTGAACGAAAAGTAAGTCGGTATGTGTGTTGGACGTAAGTCCTTTCAACTTGGAATAAGAGTATACATGTTAATAGCTTAACCAAGTTTTTTACAGATAAGAGTTCTTGCAATATGTCCTTCTGTATATAGATTTCCTTCAAACATTGAACAAATGATGTTAGTTGATAAACTGGTAGGATTAGAACCTTGTACCTTCCGTTCTGAAGGTGAATAGTCTACCACCGAGCAGTCACTTCTCGTTACTATACCCATTGGCAATTATTCCCCGTTATAGCAATACACACATTCACACACCGGCGACGGCGTTATGTAATAAATGCAAAGATAAAAAAATCCCTTATTCAATGAGCAAATGTAAAAATCTTAGAGGGGGTAAGCTAAACATTATTATGAACGGATAAACAATTATTTATTAAACATATACGAGTGTGTAGGGATGTAGCGGGAACAATAACTCTGCATTATAGAGGTTGATATAGGAGTGCGACATTTAGCGTTGATATTGCGACATATAGCGTCAGTGCTATTTGTTGCGACATTTAGCGTTACAGATGCGACATATAGCGTCAAGAGGTTTTGCGACATTTAGCGTTGGTTGCGACATTTAGCGTCAGCCTTGCGACATATAACGTCAATTGCGACATTTAGCGTCGATGCGACATTTAACGTTGCTACAGGCTTCGTGAGTATTATAACAAGCTTGTAAATTATTGTTTATCAATCTTGTAGTAAAAGTCTTTTATTAATATTCAATAAAATAAAAGTAATACCTCATTATATATGGATTCCTTCATTCAACTATACCTGACCAAACCCATTATTATTTAAAAGATATTCAATTTAGTTTGCCCTTACAAATTATGTAGTATATTTAGTGTTTCTTAACATAACATTAAAATATATTAACAACATTTTTATCACTTAAAACGTTTACTTGGTGTAACTTGTTTTGCTTTAAATAGTCAGCTTAATCGGAATCATCCAAGGATATTGTGAATACGCACATGAGACTTTTGCCAAATTAGACCAAGTACTAATTCACTATTTATTCTAGACTTGCTGCTTGGTGGGCAGAAGCCTACAACATGTTCAACTGAATAATTGTTCTTAGAAAGAAGGAATATTTGAATATCTTTAGACGTAACAATATGTTTAAAGATGCCAATATGGTATAACTGTACTCCTCAACTTGGACCCATATACTGAAGCTTGAATTCATCAGATCAATTAGAACAATTTGTTTTACAAACTGGGCAGTTAGATCAACGTCTTCTGTGATATCAACTCATTTTCAAATATGCTAAAAATCTTTATGGGCCTTTTGGAAATTAATCATTAATACAGTCGGCATACATCCTGAACATATATTGATTGAACAAGACAAGGCAATATATGTATCGAGGGAATGCGTCACCATCTTCGCAACTTTAAACATATTGGTATGCTATATATTCCTTCAAATATGCCTTCTTTCCAAAAACAATTATAAACTTTATATGCATGTTCTTTAACTTTTTCGCGAAGATGTCTAAGCTCATTTTTTACCTATATTTCTTGACATGACGTATATATTTTTCAGAAGAAATTCCTCATTCTATTGTACGAAAATGTATTCTTACGCGGTCGAAATAGTTATAAACCGTTCTTGACTAAACAATTTACATTTATTCGAATAAATATACAGTAGATATAAGTAAATGCGTAATTTATTTAGGTGACCTTATATCAACATTTTAATGCGTGACCTAAATGAATTGCTAGCTGATAAGTGATGCACACACGGTACTATGACGGCAATTTAGGAATTTAATAAAAATCATACATTTGGTTTGAACAGTGTTAATAACATCAAAGACACTTCGCGACTGTCCTTTTAAAGACATTTTTGGTATAGATTGATTAGGTTTCTTAGACGTAGAAAGTCGAGTGATTGGTTTGCTTTTTTAGTACAATGATTTATAATTTCGTTTGTCCCATTCAAAATTATTTGGGAGTGTAATGCTTAAATATTTTGCTGAATTAACGTTTTCTAGAACATTACTTTGAAGTCTGTAACTCAACTGAAATAGGGTTTTCTTCTTACTAGTTATATTTAGTATATTTCATTTTAGGATGGAAGTGCATCAGCCAATCTTGTTCCCATCCACCTACAGCTTCTAATTACTGTAAGTTATATTATTATACCTCACGTGACTTATTTACTCTATAGTCTTATGTGACGTCAGAGGGTGACAATCCGTAATGTTACCCTCTGACATTACATTTCGGCCCGCTTGCCATAACGAAACTGCCCTCACGCGCTCACGCGATTTTACCGGGTGTCGAATTTTAATCCATCTCTGTCGTATCGAATACTAACCTTGTCTAGACACTTTAGGCACTTTAGTAGAATATACTTGTTGCTTGACATCCGGTTTTGCAGTAGACATTTTGACAGCAAAAGTAACTATGGTGTCAGAAAGAAGCTTCGTTTCAATTTCTATTTATATATATATATATTTGTTAACATGTTTGTTGAATTTAGTGTCTTTCTTAATTGTTTTTTTTGTTCGGTATAATAAAATAAATATCACATCCCACATAGGGTGATAGAACGTAATGTTCACCCTTGACAAAGTAATGTCAACCTCGGCTAACGCTTCGGTCGACATTACTTGTCTCGGGTGAACATTACGTTCTATCACCCTATGTGGGATGTGATATTTATATACTGTCGTCACTAAAAAGAGAGTCTCAAAGTTCAATGCTTCAGTATTCTATACAAAGTCATTTATGAAATTAACTTAATGTGGATTGCACAACAAAACACATCTGCTTACGGCTTCTTTTTATGAAATTAACGACATTGTAAACACTTTCTGAGATATTGTTCAAGTGAATGTATTCTCTGCTTCAAAACTTTCACAGTTAATTAGAACGGCTGTATATCAAACGTAACTTGAGAATGAATCCGGGCAGGCAGGCGAGTGAAAAGTATTTTGAGAATTATTGTTTATCATTGCTTTCTGAAATGTCTAATGTTTAACAACAGCAACCTCACTGTGAACGTCGAGGGGGCATAATTTACACTTTTAAACGAAATTATACTTCAACCAAGACAAGAAGCTGTTTTTTATTAGCTTTTGGATCAAGCTTTGTCCGTCGTCCGTCGTCAACAAATCTTTAAACAACATCAAGAGGACCTAGAGCTTTGATATTTGGTGTGAAGCATTGCCTAGTGGACCTCTACTAAGATTGTTCAAATTATTGCCTTAGGGTCAAAATTGCCCCCGCCCCGGGGGTCACTTGTTTTATATAGACTTATATACTTAGGAAAATTGAAAAAAAATCTTCTAGTTCAAAATCACAAGGCCTAGAGCTTCGATATGTTGTATGTGGCACTGTCTAGTGGACCTTTACCAAGTTTGTTTTAATTATTTCCCTAGGGTCAATATTGGTCCGCCCCGATGGTCACTTGATTTATGAAGACTTGTATAGGAAAATTGAAAAAATCTTCGTGTACAAAACCATGAGGCCTTTGGCTTAAATATTTTGGATGTTGCATTTTCTTGTGGATCTCTACCAAGTTTGTTCAAGTCATGGCCCCATGGTCAATATTGTCCCGGTACTGGGGGTCAGTTGATTTCAGCAACTACTGAACAGTCGGGGTAGATAACTCTTTACCATGTCAAGTAACTTTCCCTGATTTAATTATCCCTTAGTGTTACAATACTCAGGTGAGCGATATAGGGCCGTCATGTATATTACTATATACTGAGAGACAATATAGTATTGCGGCACTACTTTTGTGAATGAAACTATTTCCAGTATGTAGTAAATCTTGTCACCTGGACAGATTATGAATTTATGACTTTATTGTGGATGAACAGTTCATTATCATACTTGTTAGTTTTACAGTTTAAATTGCCAAAATATTACCCGTGCTTTCAAAATAAACAGAATCCTGCAATATATCTCAAACATTTATCAAAACTGCAAGTCTGCAATGTATACTTATATAAAAAATGGTATTATTTCTCAACGCGGATGAGAGGCGTCACTGTTTTGTCGCTATAAAAGGTGGTGTATACCTTTTAATACTCCGTTCTTAAAAAACTTCATGTCTCTCATAAAAGAAAAGTGTAGACCGATATTTGCACACGTAATAATATATAATATTATATTTTTAATCAAATTAATGATGTTTATTTAAGTTAATGGATCCCATTCAGTTCTAAAAATATCGTAATTGTTATTTTTAAGACAATTTGTTTTTTGGTATTCAATTTTAAATTTATATTTATAATGTTTAAATATATTATGTTGTGGTAACATTATTCATTTTCTTTGTCAGTACATCCCTGGTCCAAAATAGTTTGCATACATTTTGGACAGCTTTTACGAGATGAGTGATTGAAGAATAAATGCCATTCTTTAAAAAAAATATTGATTAATTAGAACAAAATGACCTCCAAATTAAGACCACTTATCAATAAAGGCCACATTATGTATTTCCCAATGATAGCCTTACTACACAGGTTTACAGTAATTATAAGATAAGTTACCTCAGCCCTTAGTTTGTGACCTCCTTCCATTTCCCAGGATTTAACTAAATTTTCCACGATATATTCGAGAGATCCCTTTTTGTGAACCCTAGAGCGCTCCGCCAAATACTTCCGGTCTACGACTGAATAATCCGGCTTTCCATGTCGCCAAACAATTTCCGGATCTTCCATGAAGGACCTCTCCGGTGCACTTTCCGACATGATTGATATTCTGCGTTAAAATGCTTGTAACACAATGTGAAGCTACATAAACTGTTAATCTAAGTTATCTTAACCCAATATATAGAACTTTTGCTTCGCGAACTCACAGTGTAAATGGTATACACAATATCTAAGTTAAAGAGTCGTTCTAAGTACATTAAACGCATGAGAAGTTATTAGATATCGAAATAAAGTTTATACGATGAAAGGGTCTAACTCAAGAGTTACATGATATTAATTGAGAGTAATAAATTACGAGAAATCACTTTAATGGTTAAAAATTACAATATAGGAAAAATAAATACTATTGATACTTATGATTATTGCAATTTTGCAGTATAATCAAATATATAGTCGATGATAACAAAGATCATGTATGACAAAAAAACTGTCACTGTGACGGTAACACTTTGTAATTGTTTTCGATGCACAATTAATGTACTTGTTAAGTTTGGTCTTGACGTAATAAATCAAACCCGTATTGAATATTAATTGATATTAAGAAAGGGAGAGAGTTTGCCAACAGACCTTAAAGTTTTCTATCAAGGTTATGAATAGGAAATCGTTAACAAATTTACGTATCTTGGAATAGTCTTTTCATCAGTAGGCTTCTTTGTAGAAACACATACAACTTTAGCTGGCCGAGCTAAAATATCTATCTTTACATTAAAATGTCTGTATAGATTTCATGACATAACAATAAGACAGGCACTCTTTAGAATTGTTCGATTAGCAATTGAAAAACTTCACACTTCGTTTTGTAAATCTGTATTATGAGTAAAAAGTAGCACATAAAAATGTGTATATTTTATATACAGAGATTTAGGTCGACTAGATTTTTACTCACTAAGAATTATACAAATTATCAATTTTTTGTTAAAAGTTACCATTAAAAGCGAAAGGAAATATGTAAACATAATATACCAAATTATATTGAAAGATATAAAAAATAAACCGTACACCACTAACTGTGCATATAATGTTAAAGATACATTAAATGAATTAGGATTCTCTGAAGCGTTGTACTCACAGGGTTGTAGGTAATACTAAACTACTTTTATTATTGTTTATTAAACAAAGAGGTAAAGACTTCTTCGTGGAAGAATGGAAAATTGATTTCAAACGCCCTCTTTTTCCATGGTATTTAGGGTTTCTGCACATTTTGACAACAGCATGTATCTAGATAATGTAAATATTAAAAAATAGCTCATAGCTACAAGATTTAGGCTTTCTTCTCATCGTTTAAGAATTGAAACAGGTCGTGGTCTATTTATCAAGGTTTAAGCCATTTGTTCATGATGTTTGCCACTGTCTTTTGAAAAATACGTACATTGTACATGCAATGTTTATCCACACCCTTGCTTATAAACGACAACTTTTACTTTGAACAGCTGAAAAGGTTTTTAGGATTTTCCGCAATGAGACATAACGGGCAAAATGTTAGCTGGGACCATTGTACACACAGGAATAATGATCCCAGATATCAGGGAGACTATTTCCACGTTGGTTAAACGTCTCGGACTTCTTTGCATCAAATTAGCGTCACAAGACTAGTTTTGATCGAGCAAAGGACTTTTACTGAATATCAAGTTTAGACATGTGTGTACAAAATATTTGATATTTTATATGTTTTACTTTATTTTATTTTAACTATGTATGCGCGACGGAAGAGCACACATGTTTATCAACTAGAAAATAATAAGGGTCTTTCTCTCTTCATTGGAAAGAAGCCTTGGCCAGTTGATTTTTTAAGGATTATCCCGAAATTTGCGGTTTCGGGTATTAAAGAGCTGCTAGTGTAAATTTGGTCTTTTCGAAAACTGTACATATGATTTTAGATACATTTTCAATTGGGGAAGGGCCTTTTAAAGGCCCTGTGAATGAACAATGTCAGCAATTACAGCTAGCATTATTAGTTTGGTAGGCATTCTGCATAACAATTTAACAGTTTTCTATACATGCAAGATGTAATTGCTATGCATCCTATTTATGTTTCAGGAGCATGCACTGAAGAGAAACTACCAACAGACCAACATACATGATTCTGAGTTCTTAATGGAGGATCGGCTTCTGACTGGGGTGGAGGGATAAATCCCAGTTGGACCATCAGAGCTAGAAGTAGTAGTGACGACTATGCATCATAATTATGCAACAGTTCTAATTGACGTACAAGTGGAAACTTTGAGTTTAACTTTATTCAGTCTCAGTGATGGACGATAAAAATCATTCAGATACTATATCAGCCTTTTCTTACATGAATAGCCAACAGTGTGTGTTGTATCCCTGTGTTAACTGTGACTTTTTTCCCATTTTCTAATATTTTCTATCACAATCTTTATTAAAAGAACGTACTGTTTATCACTCATTATCCATGTATCATTGTTGCTTTGTTAAATTATTGGTATCTACTACTTCTATTTCACACATGTGTTTTTATATACATTCTTTAATACTTAGCTTGATAATTCAGGCAATGACTTTTGAGACAACATTAGTAATATGATACTGTGTACATAAGTAGATCTTACACATCTGACATATAATACTAACACAGAATTTTATCATTTGTGTAAATCACATTATAACAAGACAAAAAAATGTATACTGTTTTAGTTAAAATGAAGATAAGAAATTGTTTAGTTTGTTAACTGAGGTCATAAAAGGAAATCATTTTGTTCAAAGACTGATATTAATTAACTCGGTCGTGTTTTTATTATAATAGTTCCCGCATCTACAATATTTACCTCCCTTGGTGGCCATCTTGAAAGTCTAATTTGACTAGCATTGATAGAGGATATTTATATTTTTGTTCTGATAATTCAAAATATAAATTTTTTATATGTGACAACTAAATTGTTTTAAACCTGATTTACTTATGGTTTTTCCAACTTCATGATTAAGTTATACTGGTACTTTGTAAATTGAGTTGTTTAATAACCACTCGGACCGATATGGTTTTGCTGGCTGGGTAGCTTGTTGTAGATTTCAGAAAAGAATATTTATACATGATGCACGGTAAAAATATAACTTTATTGTAACAAAACGTCATATATCATAAATATGTATCATGTCATATATATAACGTTAGTGATTCCGATATTTTGTGGTAAGAACATGGTTTATGTAGCCTTCAAAACGTATCAATTAAAGACGCACTAGGTAAAAAATCCTCTTAGTGACCATATGAACCTCCACAGAGTGCCTTGGCTTGTTTCTGGCTAGGAGATCTAGTTATTTTTTAAATGGAAATCACATCGCACATAGCTACTATCAAACGCACAAAACGTCAGACCGCAAATGCCGGAGTTGTTTTTATTAATTTATCGGAATTGAAAATGTGATTGGGCAAAATAAAACATTGTTCCAATATGCCCCGTCACTTATGTTCCATTTTGGCCATCCATACCCTAATCCATGTGATATCGTATCAGATGAGACTTTAAACATTCTGTTAAATATAAACACAACATATAAAGTTTCTATTTAGTCTACGGCATTGTGTCCCACCAATAATTAATATAATCGGAACTAATTAAAATAATTTCGGGATGGTAAAAAATCACTCACATTCCATAGAAATTAAATTGTCTGCTTATTTACGTTTTATTAGGGTTTGTTCTTAACGATATTTTCTTCCATACCGCGCAAAGGAAAGACGCTGCGTTTTTCGATTTTATTGGGTCATAAGTTGCGTCACAACAACGATATCCCCAGCTAGCATTCAATATAGGGCCTATATTGCATCTATATATACGCCACTATGTCTGCTCGATATCGGATCGCAATATCAGATAGATATCGTTTCTGCAAAGTGGATGCTAAATCCAGGGGATGTCTTTTTGTATGTCTGCCGTATATAGGCCCTATATATTTTTATATTGCACGTATATCACTTTTCCGATATCTGTCCAATATTTTTTTTCTGATATCATGTAGATATTAACTTCCTATAAATTCTGAATACTGACATCCAGGTACATCATCTTGATATACAATGCAATGTACGTGAATATGTTGTATCTGATGGACAACTGACTACTTTATCCTAAGCAAGTACATGTATATGGTATAAAGATAATGGAGAAAACAATACTTTCCCACCAAACACGACATTCATTTCATGCATTGTGGAAAAATGACCATAACTAAGTAATTAAAATTAATGCCAGTGTTTTATTATTTAAAACATAAAAAAAACATGACACACAGTACAAAATCAGTGTGATGCTTTCAATGCACATATAGAGCTTTTGATATGAAAACTGTTGAATCTAATTTATTTTGTACAATAAGCAAGTATAATGTATTGATACTCAACAAATCAAACTTAAAGCCATTTAGTTAATTACATAAAATATATTCAGGTTTACAAAATACATAACCTAAAAGAGTAACAGAAAGAGATACTTGAAAATTAGACTTTAACATCGATCAAATTACAAGGAAACAATTAATCATCAATATGTTCTATTAACCAGAACAAATAAGAAACAAACAGTTATATAACTCCTGTCAACTTTAACAACATGTTTATTTACTTCATTCTCAATTGTGGAGTGAATTTGGCCATTTTTGCTCCAAAAGCTTGAAGAAACATCAAAGATTCTGCATGTTGGCACTCAAGCTCAATCAATATCTCCACTGTCTTCAATTAATAGGAAGTGACCTTGAATTCTGAGACTTGACCAGTGTTTGTCTGATCATTGCAACTCGGTAAACTTGCCATGCACTTATCTAAGTTCTGAAAAGATTAAATTGCTCAAGTACGGTCGCAAAAATAAGGCAACTGTTGTTTACACATATGTGAGCCACAGCAACTGAAAATTATACAAGTTTAGCATTTGATAAATTTTAATTCAATAAAAATGATATTAAAAAGTTTCACTAAAGATTAAATAGCTCTAGATCTATATCTTTATAAAAAGCATGTATTATAAAGGCATTGTACTTACATTCCAATTCCAGAAAATTCTTTGTGCAAACTAGGTCTTAAAAACAACATCCTATCCAATATGATGTCATAACTTGATACTATGACGTCATAACTTGATACATGACGTCACTGTTCTAAGTAGATAAATTTTGTTTATGTTGAATATCGGATGAATATCCAAAGGATATCAAGAAACTTACGTAATCTATGAACATGTTTCTGATATTCGAGCGACATCATCTTAGTATGTTCAAATGTATATATAGTTCACTACACCAGACTGATATTGATCGAATGTTTGGAAACTGATATAAAAATTCCTATATACATCCTATGTGGCCATGCTAGCTGGGATCTAATGTGTTTCATTTTGCCCTGTGTTTCATTTTTCCCCGGTCTCCCCTATTACCCAGTATACTGCACTGGACTGCTGATCAATAAATCATATACCTCGCATTTGGACTGGTTAAATCCAGGAACATTGAAAAATCAGTAGGTAATTATTGCATCTAAATATTCGTTAACGTAGAATTAAACCCGACCGTTCTTGTCGAGTGTTTGTACATCTTTCTGTTTATTGAAATACTTAGGGCTCGATCGTTTCCTAGCGACGTAAGTCACATGATACACAAAATGGCTTCTTTAATATACTGGAAATGTCACTGATCTACATATTAATAGTAATTTTAAGCTAAGTAAACATTTTTTTTTTGTAATTATTTATTTCCACATTCAATTTTCACACCATAAAAGAACACAAGTATATATATATATATAGGTACAAATATAGTGTAAATATAGTTGTAAACATAATCAAGTGTGCATACTTCCGTGTAAAGTTCAATGAATAATAGAGGAATATCATAAAACAGGGATAATTAATAAAGATATCGGATTAGGCCGTGAAAGTGCTAGGAACTTGAGAGAATAAAAACTTACTGTTACAGACTTGGATTAATGAAAGGCGAGCACACAAGCTTGTCGTGTATGATTGGTCAGTATACTAATCGGTCAACATATGCTTTATGATTTTGTGCTTCGCTCAATGCTGCAAACGATTAGAATTCATTACGACTGACATACAGAAATATAAAGGAAGGCTCTAGCTCCCCTGTTATCAGGTGATTACAATTTATTTTATTCTTGCACCTCCTCTCAGTATAATTTAAAATTGATTGACAAGAGAATTTTCAGATAGACTTTGTTATTTGAAGGTGTCCAGGAGGGCCTATCTGGTAATTATTTAGTCTGAACTAATTTGTGGCAACAATTAAGACACTTCCTCAATTTGGCCTAGCTGTCTGCCACAGTATCTTTGTGCACTCAAAATCCTCAGTTAAAAGCTGTTGGGCATGATAACTTAATTTTACATTGTAGCAGTGTGGTATATTATCGATCGACTGGGATATTTACCAGCCCAAATAGCTCAGTAGAGCATCTGACTTGCAAGTAGGGGGGTCACAGTTTTGAGCCCCACATTGGGTAGACAGACCGGAACAGTATGCGGACGCTACCAGTATGCGGACACCCTTGTATTCAGCGAGTTTTAAAAGATTTAAAACATCCTGTACGATACCGATATTACTTACCTATAACCTATATTTGCAGCAAACTTAACTTTCTTCCAGTATGATACATATTCTGTTTACACTTTCTGTTTATACTGATCAACAGACGATATAAACAAAATAAATTGATATTTGTAAAAATATGTAAGTCCTTGTGTAAATGGCTAAAA
This sequence comes from Lutraria lutraria, assembly GCA_964023205.1. Classification (NCBI taxonomy): domain Eukaryota; kingdom Metazoa; phylum Mollusca; class Bivalvia; order Venerida; family Mactridae; genus Lutraria; species Lutraria lutraria. The sequence continues at coordinate 6,276,515 of OZ026850.1, forward strand.
AAATCACCACTGATTAAACTAATATACATATTTAATAAATATGAGACAGTCGCACTTGAATAGACTTTTTAGTAAACAAAAAACCTGATATACACAATCGATCTTGCGACACATAATTTAACTCAGCAACACTCGCATCTTTATCGCTTTGGTGCTTGAACCATATCACTACAGGTACCTTCAAAATGTTTTTGCTTTCCATTATATTAATTTATTTTGACGTCCTTAACTCCCGTCAGCTACAAACTTATAGAAAAAAGTAAATCTAGATAGATACTCATTTCTGTAACGTACAAACTAAAACTGTAGGAGAGTTCTGCATGGTTTTTGTAAAGAAGAATCAATGAATTGATGTATTGCACTCAATGCTTTAAACATGTTAATTTTTTTATTATAGAAAATATATTTTCTTTTAATTTTCATGTGTAAATGAAATAAATACACAAAAAAAACATTTTCAGGTGAGTTTACTTTATTTGAACGGGTGTCCGCGTACTGGTTAAATTGTACAATGATTTTGAGCCATGACTGCACCTGCCGCGATGCCTGCATGCGCATGCGTAGTGCATTGTTTACAATCTTAAGTTCCTGTAAATTTCTAAGTCAAAACTACATAGACTGGATGATTTGAAACACGGCCTCAATTACACGAAATAGTTACATATGGGGGAAAGTGTCCGCGTACTGTTCCGGCCTGTCTACATTATCATAGAGCTAGGGTGAAGCAAAGGATGGGTTAGTTGAGACTTGAGTCTGTTGTTCTTGCAATGAATTACTTAGAATAAAAAGGAAGGAGGAAATTGTAGCATTTTTAGCTCACATGTCACAAAGTGAGCTATTAGGATCACTCTCCATCCGGCGGCGTGCATTGTCAAACTTAATGTTGTAACCACACTTCTCAATTTTAGCAAAACTGGGTCAGAATCACTGTTTTGACTGGATCTTCATGAAACTTTGTCAGAATGTTTATTTTAATAATATGTAGATCAAGTTTGATAATGGGTCATTTCTGGTGAAAAACTAGGTCACTAGGGCAAATTGCTGGAAAACCTAGAAGTCACTGTTTTGATTGGATGATCATGAAACCTTGTCAGAATGTTTGTCTTCATAATATCTTGGACGAGTTCGAACATGGGTCATCTTGGGTCAACAACTAGGTCGCTAGGTCAAATCTTATGAAAAACCATGTTAACACTGTAGATTTCACAGTTATTATTGGATCTTCACCAAACTTTGTCAAATCGTTTGTTTAAATGATATAACGGTCAAGTATAAATATGGGTCATCTGGGGTCAATAACTAGGTCACCAGGTCAAATCTTAGGAAAACTTTGTTGACACTGTAGATGTCAGTTTTAATTGGATCTTCACCAAACCTTGTCAGAATGTTTGCCTCAATGAAATGTGGGTCAAGGTTGAACATGAGTCAGCCGGGGTCAAAAACTGGGTCACCAGGTCAAATCTTAGGTAAAAGTCTTGTAAAAGCTCTAAATGTCATGGTTTGAATTGGATCTTGGCCAAACCTAGTCAGAATGTTTGTCTTAATTATATCTAAGACAAATTCGAACATAGGTCGTCTGGGGTCAAAAACTAGGTCACGAGGTCAAATCTTAGGAAAACCTTGTCTATGCTGTAGTTTTCATGGTTTTGATTGGAATTTCACCAAATTTTGTCAGAATGTTTGTCTTTTTTATATGTAGGACAAGTTCCAACATGGGTCATCTGGGGTCAAAAACCAGGTCACCAGTTCAAAACAATGTTTTAATGAGTGAACAGTGATTTTCATGTGAGCGATATAGGGCCATCTTGGCCCTCTTGTTATATATCATATTAATATTATATTCAAATAATATTCATAAATTGGCTAAGATATTCACCATCCCGATGAGCTCAGTGGGTAGGGCATCTGACTCGCAAGCAGGTGGTTGCAGGTACCTTAAATATGTTGGTAAATTCAAATACAAGGCTTATGAGAAAATTACAACATCGCTGGATAAACTGTTGTCTTGAGATTGCAAAAAATGTGTAATTAGATAGTAGCTGAAATTACTGAATTTAAAAACGATTGCAATCTTAACACATGTACTGCTGTTAGATGCTTTTATGAGTCAAAGATGCAATACATAAGTCTCGTTTGCAGTGCTTTACAGAAAAAAACTTGATATTTTGTTAATGATCAGCTTGAAACTGTATCTGTTTCCAAATTTTCCATTTTAGATATTGGTAATTTATATACCTTTGGCTCAGGCTATCAAAGTTTGGGTTGAAAGGCAGTTACCATAGTGCTATCAACTATCACATTCAACAAGTTAATGTTATACACTCTTTATCAGTCATGTTTTTGATTTACACCAAAAATAACATGCATTTCAGTTTACAATTTGTTGTATAAATAAATATAGGTGTAGATGTAGTTATTGTACATGTATATCTATAAGTTATTCATAATATCTCATCTATGCCTAAGTACACCATTATGTTTTGCTATTAAAAAGTAACCAACAAATAAACTTTTGCTATTAAATGGTTTATCTACATACATGAATACTGCTTTTTATATTGAATATTGAGAAATTTCATTATGTAAATGTTAATGTACTATTCTGAGTATTCATAGATAATTTGTACATGTGTATGAATATTATGGGGAATCCCACTATGTCTAAATGCACCTGAATGTTGCTAAAAATTAACAGACAATAAACCTTTTGCTGTCTTATTCAAATGTGTATACATATAAATAGAATACTGTTTTTGTGCTGAATGTCTGGAAAATCTCAAAATCATAATGTAAATAGGTTAATTTACTATTGATAAATAATTTGGTCATTTGTGAATATCAAAACTATGAGTAGAGCTGGTAGGTTTTATCGGTTTATCGGTACATTGCAATATTGGCTAGACAATATCAATATCAGAATATTTTTTCAGCATACCGATATATCAGATTTATTTTAAATAACTGAACTTTATGTTTATTATTGTAAAAATAAGTCCAAACATAGTCTTGAAATATAATTCATGTCTAAAAACTGGTCAAACTTGTATAATCAACTATGCACATATACATTATTATACATACAGTCATGTATTAATTGTTTCAACACTGCTAAATAAGAACAAATTCTTTCAAAGCGTGGTTCCGGACAACACTATCACCAATAAACTGCATTAATATTACCCAAGGTTTTATGTGAATGTTTATTCATTATACTTTAATGACAATTTGCAATATATACCGCGATACGTATCGTGATGATATATCATGATATGCATTTAAGGTGCGATACCCAGCTCTAACTCTTAGTATGCCTGAATGTGCTTTTGCTGCTATTAAAAAAGAAACAGACAATAGTTAGTCCATCTTGATTTTTCTTGTCACTAATGCATTGACATATTTGGAAATAACTTAGTACAATTGTTAAATACCATTAGATGGTGTGCAGTGCTCAAAACCCAGGTCCGTAGCTCCAAGGTCAAGGTCACACGGAGGTCAAGCATCAAAAAGAGTATCATAGACCTTGTCCAGGCTGTATCTCCGTTATGCATTGACTTATTTGAAAATAACTGGGTTAACATTTAACATGCATACATGTACCTCCGAGGCCAAGCTTAGATATTTGGTGTGTAACATTGTCTGGTGGACCTCTACCAAGTTTGTTCAAATTGGCCCTGTGGTGAAAATTGGCACTATCCCAAGGTTTATTCTAATCTATACAGGAAAATTCTAAAATCTTCTTGAATGTCCGAAACCACAAGACATAGAGCTTCAACATTTGGTATGTAGCATCATTTGTGAATGTCTCGCGGACCTCTACCAAGTTTGTTAAAATTATGGCCCCAGGGTAAAAATTGGCTCTCCCCAGTTTGGGTTTGCTTGATTTATATAGAAAATTTTAAAAAATCATCTTGTCCAAAACCACAAGGCCCACAACTTAGATATTTTGTATGTAGTATTGCCCCGCGGACTTCTACCAAGTTTATTCAAATTATGACCTCAGGGTCAAAATTGGGCCCGCCCCAGGGTTTACTCTATTTTATATAGGAAAATTTTAAAAAATCTTCTTGTCTGAAACCTCAATGTAGCATTGTCTAGTGGTCATCTACCAAGTTTGTTCAAATTATTCCCCTGGGGTCAAAATTAGCTCCGCCCCAGGGTTTAATCTATTTTTTATAGGCTTAACTAGGAAAATTAAAAAAATCTTCTTGTCGTAAACCGCATGGCCTACAGCTTAGATATGTTGTAAGTAGCATTTTCTAGTCGTCCTCTACTATGGTTGTTAAAATTATGGCCCGTGGGTCAAAATTGGCCCCGGCCAGGTTTACTCTATCTTATATATTTATGCTTACATAGAAATTACAAAAAAAACGTCTTGTCAAGAGACCCCAAGGTCTAAAGCTTAGATATTTTGGCCATGGGGTAAAATTTGGCCTTCTCCTCGAGTCACTTGATTTTACATATGTTCATGATTATTTTCTCTCAGGTCTTTTCTGGTGAGCGATACAGGGCCATCGTGGCCCTCTTGTTTATAAATGTGGTGAGAGCACTGAATTGTGCCTATAGTAAATAACTCATTTTCTAGAAATATAAAATTAGGAACAATTGTGTGAATTCAAATTCATGTGTGGGTGCGCATGTGATAGACATCATTTTGGTTTTATTTTTACAGAAATAAACACCCTGGAATTCCATAGAAACGACATCTATATTTGTTTCAAATTAAGAACTTTCTTTGCTTGAATATTTCTTAACTTATACATTCTTAAATATCATTCATCTTATGATAAGATTTTTTCCTAGCTTAGCAAATTTTGAATTAGTATAAACAAGAACAACTATAACAAAACGTTATAGTTAGACGAATTACAAGAAGCATTGGTTTAAGTTTTTTGTATGAAGTTGCGTTTTTCATAAAGGATATTGACTGTCTACTTTATTCATTCCTCCATTATAGAGAGTATACATGTAACATATTTAGAAGTTATAGATAATACACATATTTTGACAATCATGAGTATTTGACAAAAGAATACATTCATGTATATAGTTCACATGTACATGGTATTACCATACCATACATCAATGGAATAAAGTACACCCTAAATACTACCAAATCCACCATAGTCTGATATGATACAACCACATTAAACTTACATCTAATGATGTTTCCGATATTATGCCACGTTAACATCATAGAACGATGTCTACATTACTTACTTACGTTTAAACTACAGAGCAGACAAACAGATTCAGTCAAACATGGCAGGTAACGCGACGAATAGCCAGTCCAATGATTGAACAATCAATCAAAGTACTGAAAGTACTGTCGGAATTTGATTTTTTTCATATGAGACAAGTCACTGGTGTTGCTCGCAACACAACAATGACTGTTAATTAGGAACTGTACAGTTGATGGATATTCATGCTTAGGAATTAACATATACCATCTCAATATTGCCATCTATTTATTAACATATTCTGATATTCATGTGCTAAATTCCATCAACCTAGCATGATGGTTATCTAAGTTATCAGATATTTCGAGTTTTTTATGTAGCCCATTATCCAGCCTATAATTTTCCGAATCCATCGGTACCAAAATAAGCATTGTTGCTGTCGTATTTACTGATTTAGTACATCACCTGTTCTCACAAGATAGGCCCAACTTACCTTGACCAAATGTTAAAAATTGAACTTGTTCTGTACTAATGTTTTATGACATAATTTTATAAACAAATATGTGTCTGACATACTGGCGAAGTTACAGCACTCAGACCCACTTAATAAGGAAATAACGGCCACTGAAGCAAATGGGGTACTTTTGTGAAGTGTAATCTACGTGACATTTACTTAAGATAATTAAATGGTCGTATAAACGTTATTTTGACATTAAAAATCTATGAAACTTATACCAATAGTCACTTTGATAAATAATTTGTCAAATTTACTTTACATGTTTCATGCACAGTTCTTTATAACAATGTACACCCAGCTTTAATTTGTTAGGTTATGTTGGGTTGTGTACCTCCTGAAAGCACGTTTATCAATTATTAAAGCTGTAAAAAACAACCTCAATGTGGTGTACATTTAAGTGATTTTTATATAAACTATAAACACTAATTGTTAAGATAAGACAATTTTTTACTTCAAAATGTATTTTGTATGAAACACACAACAGTATAAACAAAACTGGCAATTGGTAACGTAGATTACGAAGTATGCATCTTTAACTGGACAACAAAAGAAGCTGAAAGTTTCAAACAAAAGGATAGTTTAGTTACATTTTCTGCCCTGGATTCATCTTAGATGTACTAATTAGTAATTAGTGTTCGTCGTTTGAGTCAATATGATTAAAAGTTCATACAAAAACACATTCATTTATACATTTCTTTAAGAAATTACCAACTTAGGACCAGAAAATACCTTGTGAATGATATTTAAACATTATCTTTTTCATATAAACACGTAATGTAACGAAGTCTACGATCTGGATTTGAAAACTGTTACTTAAACATCAAATACAACAAACGAATAGTGAACAAGAACTTAACCAGTTATGGTAACGTAAATTACATCATATACAAGAATGACGAACATGTTCGCCAATTTAAAATAACATGTTTTCTGATCTTACGCACAAGAAAATCATTTTGATGCTTTAACACAATGTTTATAAAAAGTCAAACAACAACGGTTTTGTTACAAACGAACAATTTCATTTCTTTAACAACGACATCTTGAATTCAATCCTATTAATCTCGTCCTCTCGTATGCTAAAAGACCGCCCACTCCGACCAACTTTGGATGGTTCAGCTATGCATTGAAGAACGTCTTCAAACTTGACCCAAATCTCATCAGTAGTGTTTGGCCATTTGAAGGTTGGTAGTTTGGCCCCTTTACATTTTTGTCGGTGCATGAAAGAAACAAGACAATCGTCATCAGTTTTGTCAACTTCCTTAATCAGTCCAATGTGCCATTCATTGTCATATATCGCAGCAACCCATTCTCCAGAATCTAATTCCAAGTTTGTCTTTAAAGGCGTTTCATCAGGCTTGTCACATGTCTCGATGTTGTTTTCTGTGTCCTTTTCGCATTCTGATTCCTTTTCAGGTTTTCTCTTTTCCTTTATAAGGAGATGTTTCTCATACTCAGCATGGACTGATCCATTCATACAATCTACACAATAACATGATGTTGCTCTCGTGTGTACAACTCCCTTTGAAACTCCTGTGACATGATGTATTTTCATCGTTCCTTTAACTAGACAAAGTATTTTATTTATCACTTCCAATTCTTCTCTGCTCTCTGCACATTCCTCTGGTTTCACTAGTATGTACTTTGCAGTCTTGTGACCTTCTTCGGCCCATTTGTAAAACTCTGTGGCATCTTGAATGGAGACTTTTCCTTGTCTTATGCTCTGATCTGCCATTCGCTTAGCAGTTCCACCTATGCCATCACAGGCGCCCTTGCCGTGACCAGATTCAAAATAATTCCAGTCCGCTTTGGGTCCGAGCAGCTCATCATGATTACTGGTTATAAAGAAAGCTGTTTTATTCTTATATTGTGAGCTTGGTCCGTCTGTCCAGTAGTACACCTTTCTTAAATCACACTGGAGAGCTTGCTTTACGTCCGGAATAAGCTTCTTGATGAAAGCATACACCGAGCCTATGTTATGGCCAACATCATCAGTCACAAATACATAATTCATATGTCTAAGCTCCCCGTTGTCTCTAAAATAAACAACGACTGGATGAAGCGTTATAGAATTCTGATTCCAGTAAGCACTTTGAACCTCGTCGGCGGCCGTACAAGAGAAATTTTCAGCAAAATCCATATGTGCAAGCACATGACCGTCTGGAAGATTTTTCTTTAGGTCACCAATAGCTTTGTATTGTTGCTTTACTCGTTGCACGTGCTGTCTGAAATCAGCAACCTGTTCATGCAATGTTTTCTGGAATGTATCTTTGTCAACTTCAGATACTACAATTTTTGTACGTTTTATTCCATCGTCCAATGTTACTTTTTTCCATTGGTGGTGCTGAATGGTATCAGGAAACGCTTTACAAGTATCTTCGAGAAAATCAGTGTCCTCATCTACCTTTCGAATAAATTTATCTGGATTCAATGGGATGTTAGCACAACTTGTTCGGACAGCCTTGAGTGTAAGGGCCATATTCTGATGCCTTTGACAAAGACATTGATTGCGTGTAATATACCTTGTGAGCGATATCGACTTTGGCCGCATGCGACAGAAAGTACTAAATGATATCTTCTCATCTGTCTCTGCCATATATTTCATGTGCAAGAAAGTCATGTTGTCATTCAAGACCCGTTTCTGTAAGTACTCTTTTTCAACCTTTACCTTATCGTTCTTACCAGGCAGTTGCCTACTGTTATCATCCCGTTTCAAGAATTCTGCCACTTTGTTTGCCATTTGCTTTCTTACCATTGGTTGTTTCATTTGGCGAGGGACTTTGTCACATTTCTTTGATCCGTTATTAGTTGATTTTCGGGTGATGCCAGTGCTCTTGTTCAGAAGTGATTTCAATTTATACTTCTTTATTATCTTACCTGACAATATGTTGGCAATAACTTTTCGGCCTTTTTTGCCGTTATCTATTCTAGCACCACTGACTTCTTCAGCTAAAGCATTTCCTAACAGTAACAGCTTACGCACTTTCCGTGGTACCTTCCTTGGTGTTACACCTGCTTCCCTCAACTCTTCAGCCACTCTCTTTCTTGGTGTACTATTTCTTGGTGAAATTTGCATCATCTCACTTTCATTGAAACTACTATTGTGGGGCGATGGCGCTGGTTGGTCATCTGTCTTTTTCTTAAGACGCTCATACCTTTTTGATACAGTTTTATATCTTTTATGAAGACTCTCATTTTGATCTTTCAGTTTTTTAATCTCACGATTTTGTTTGGAAACTGTTCTACTTACTCTACGTCTTGTTCTCTGCCTTGGATCAAAATTTGGTAGCTTAACAATAAGTCTCGTGTCTGGCGTGCTAGAGCTCACACCATTATCATCATCGACAACCATTCTCTCTTCAACTAGACCACCATTAGACTGATTTACTTGTTTTTCAGACTCCTTAATTCTTTGTCTATATTTCTGGACATTTCTTCTTACCTTCTCTCTTCTGATCGCCAGATCCTTTTTTGATCTTTCCACTGTTGGAACATAGTAAGTCTTGGATCGTTTTCGTTCTTTTTGAAGGTATTTTTCTCCCTCAGATGCCTTTTTCCTTTCACGATAGGCTCGCTGTATTTCAGCTCGTGATTTACCCATACCTATATTGAAACAAAGGAACAGTAATCTACGTTACAATTTTTGTAATCAACGTTACCAATGTTAATAATGATCTATATAGGCTTATATTTCATTTTATTTCTCTCAGAAACAAAGTGTGATCTTACTTAACCGCCAGGTAAAAAACCACAGTAGAGGAACAAGTCAAATGTTCGGAAAAAATGTATTTAGTAGTGCTAGAGATAACACAAGTTAATATTTTTGTAATCTACGTTACCAACATTTGTACCACCTTTATATAACCCTACATGATCTGATATAATACTAATACCATGCCAAATATCTTCGTAGATCTATTACAAAAGAAATAAGGTGTTACAATGTTTTGGTAAGCAAAAATAGAGAACAAAAAGCAACGTATGTTATAACCCTAGTTGACCTTGTCACTTAAATTCGCGGCATTTGTATGAACTTATTGCGGTATTACCTCAAATTCGTTGACATTTAAGATATATATATTCATTTAATTAAAACTATCATGAAACAATATTCACATTTCTTACCTTGTTTTGTTTTCCTGAGGACAACTTGAATTTTATGGTAAAGTTTTTCTGTACCGAAATTGCAGACGCAAATGGCGGAGAAAATGACAAATTCGCAACAAAGGGAAACAACTGTTGTTTATTTCATATTGGAAGTTTATCATACGGAGCCCGGACACTGTTTTACATCATTTCATCCATCTAAATCCAATAAACTTGCCGAAATTAGAAAACTGTGGTAACGTTGATTACATAACGTAAATTACATTCTGATTATTATGAGCTTGAAATTACTCGCAAACTATTGAAACTTTTACAAATAAGAAAACATGAATATTAAATCAATCGAATCTAATTGATAATAGTCAAATTAGAGCTCTCTGTGCTATATTAATTGAGTGATAGTAGTAACGTAGATTACAGTCTTAACTTTACTTTACAAAAACTGAATGTGTGTTTTTGTTGTGAATACATTTTATGAAATGAGTTAATGATTTTCTCGCGCATCGTTTGTACTATGTTTTAATATGTATTTGCATATGTTTAAACAACTTATAATGTGTTTAATGTTAATATTGTTCTCTGTGCAAACTATGTAACGTAGATTACATTAGTTTTAGCGACATGCCCATTTTGTTTTATGAGAAAAAATACCAAAAGCTTATAATTAAGATTTTGTTTTTTATTGCAAACTTCAATATGTAATTGGACATATAATGAAAAAAAATATGTTCATTTTGTCACAATATGATGCAGTGCTTGTGTTAAATAATGTCACCCTTTACGGCGAAAGCGAATTCTTGTTGAAAACTGAAGTTTTTCGGTCATTTTTTTTCAAAATTCCACTAACTTACAGCTAATTTCTTTTTATGATTTAAAGGTAGATACAATGCAATGTTGATAAAACGACAAAACACATCAATATCATTGTATTTGTATCAAATATGGTTTGGCGACACTCAAATTTCAAACTTGGGCCTATCTTGTGAGAACAGGTGACATACCGAAAAGCTCTTCAAAACGCCCCATTTTAATAATATATCTTGATTATGACCACATATCACTTTAATTGAACACTACAGTGTTAGAAACGAAATAAAAGCGACCTACATAATTCTTTCAGTGATAATCTGGTTTCGAAAAGTTTTTTCGATTTTCCATGTTTTTAGTGATAATAGAAATGAACTGACATAAACCACTATCGATTGATTAATCGTAGTTTAAGATTTTTTCAGAAAATCTATATAAATGGTATGTGAATTATATTCAAACTTAATATCATGATGTTGGACTATATGACAGGTTTTGAATTGAAAGTAAAAGTTTATTGTAAAAATTATAGCTATTCGGAAACGATACGGCGATATTTGCCGATCTCGCTACGGAATATACCGACATCACACGATTTCATTAGTTCCATTACGATCCTTCTGTCTTAACACCAAAATACCCTTCACACACTGTGAACCAACATAATAATTGCGAACTTCACAATAACTGTTATTTCTTCGCAAATTTATGTGTACCGCCATTCTGTTCTCTGCACTTCGACGGGAAAACCCCACATTCTATTTTTAGAATTTATCCAACTATATATAGCTATAGCCGATAGTATCGATCGATACGCTTTATGGATATAAACCTTAACACTGATTTACATATCATGTCAAAAAGTCACATATAAGACATACATCAATAGTAGATTAATGTAATTACATGCATACTTCTGTAGAGAAATTACTGACCTACTGAACGAAAGCCGAAAGTAGAACTATTTTATGCTAAACTAGTTGGTTTCCGTCCACAATCTTACAGCACACAATAGAGTGAGAGTGGGAACGGGAACCATGACAGTTATGTAGCTCACGGCATTTTAGTAAGTCTACGATAGCAAAGGAATTTCAAATTCCAAAAATGACCGAAATCACCATTAGCCTATCAAATAGCCAGGATTAGCCAAACTAGTAATAGACAATACAGTAAGTACTCGGAAACAGCTAGAATAAACAAATACTCGTAAGTATAATTCGCCTAGAAAATAATTAAGATGCTTCATAAATGAGAGACCTGGGCTAAGCCGATTCGCACCTAACTATATCTTATCTGTTACAGAAATTTACTTTTGCAATGGTAATTTAACTAAATGACTAATTTTTAAACTTTTGCCATGCAATATTTTGCGGCAAAAACAAACCGGTGGATGTTTAAAATGATATACAGTTGAATCTCGTTATGTCAAACTCGCTTATATCAAAATTTCGGTTATGTCAAACTGTTTCTTTGGGTCCCGATTTTTTTGCTCTTTCTCTATATGAAATTAATCCGCTTACCTCCAATTCACTTATCTCCAAATTTCGTTTATGTCAAACTAAATTTTTGTCCCCCTGACTCTAATTAGCATGTAGTTTGAGCTGTTTATCTTAAAGTTGGAGCTAATCGGCGAACAATGGACGCTTTCACACCTATCATGACATTTTGCTAATTGAACAATTTAAAGGCTCCAGGAGATTTATAATCGTGTGACAAACAGAAAACACAATTGTAGTGTAGCATGATAATCATACCTGGTATTTGACTAAATTAAAGTTATGGTAGGTAAGGTAAACAAATACGCATCACGTATAACATCGGCTGCAGTGAGTATCCGAATACTAGGATACTTGTAGGTTTAACTTGAAAATCGAGTATGATTACTTGCCACCTATGATAGTGCTTGATTCCAATCTTAGTAAAATGATCTTAGCTTGATAAAAATAATTATTTCCGAAAGTGTGATCGATGTTGCAAAAAAACGGCCTCATCTTACATTATGTACGGAATGTGGTCACGTCCGAAAATATGTAAAGCTAGACGATACGTATTTTCGAATTCTTACAACAAATTTCGTTCGAAGTATCTTATGTTAGGACATTAATTGTTGATATCAATTATTATTAATAGATACATAATTATTTTGTTTCTTCTCTACGTATACACGTGCTTTATTCAAGCAAAACGTAATCATACATGAATTGTACGTAATATTTATATGAAGGGTATACACACAAATACTTTAAAACTTGTACTGTATGATTATACAATATTTGTTGATCTCAAATTTCGGTTATCTCAAACTAATTTCCACGGTCCCTAGGAATTTGAGATAACGAGATTCAACTGTACTTGTTATCATGCACTTGACATACAAATTTGAAATGCAATCCATTCATAGTCCATATAGATTAGGAGATCACACACTGCATTAGTATTTGAGTTAGGTTATGGTAATAGATATGGCAGACTTCGTAACATATTCACTAGCGACTATAACAGTCTTTTTCTTAATTTTATTCATGAAAAATAAGAGTAAACGTGATGGAAAGAAATATCCGAAAGGACCTCTTGGGTTACCAATTGTTGGACATTTACCTTTCTATGGAAGTTATCCTCCGAAAACATTTTTCCGATGGTGGCAACAGTATGGCGATGTATTTAACATAAAACTCGGTAGCTGGAATGCAGTTGTAGTCAACGGCTTTTCTGACATCAAAGAAGTAACGCATCATTCTAAAGATGCATTCAGTGGACGGCCAAAATTTGTTTCCATGGACATATTAAAGGAACGAATCGGTGAGGACACATTTGCATTTGGAGACTATACACCCGCTTACATCAAGCAGCAAAAGATGGCTGCCAAAGCTCTGAGATTGTTCACATCTGGTAGACCTGAGACAGTAGAAGAAATAATTTCTTCTGAAGCGAATATTTTTGCTGATCAGATCCTCAAACTATGCGGAAACGTCCCAGGATATGTAGACTTTAACGTACAAATATTAACACTGCGCTTTACATACCAGTTATTATATGGACAAGGGAGGGATGTTAATATTGACCGTCACGTTAAGGCGATGGCTAAATTTCTTCACGAGTTCGATGAATTTACTGGCAGTGGTAGTGCAATTGACGCGATGCCTTGGCTGAAATATTTCATGCCGTGGAAGATAACATCGCTGCGTTCAGTACTACCGAAAATCTACGAAATTCAAGAGGAACAGGTATGAAATCATGTCTTTGTCATTGGTCCTCGTTTTCACTAGTATTTAAGTAATTGTTTCATGTGCTGAAATAGCATGAGGCAGCTGATAACAAACGCGTTATTCGGTAGACGGCCAATCAAATATTCTAGCTGAATTTCATGTGTCTATTTATTCCCCACATTATTTTTGCTATTTAAACCATCACGAAAAATTTTACGTGACAACCTACTAAAAACATGGACATGTCCATTGGCATCTGGATCTAATGTATTGTTTATAAACTGCATATTAACTAGTTAGAGATTACAAAAGTCATGATGTGATAGTAAAGTCAGTTTCGTGGTCATCTTACATGATTATTTGCCTTTAAGATTAGACGTTGTTGTTACAAAATCTCTATTTTCCGCTGTGTTTTGACGTCGGTTTTGATTATTGATATTATTTTGATTATCAAGGTTCATGAGCACTATGAAACATTTTCTCGTGATATCATCAGAGATGTTGCGGACGCCATTCTAGCAAGTGATGCAGATGATGAAAATGACAAAGAACGCTTCGTCTTATCTCGAGCAAGACTCAATAATACTTTGGTTGACCTGCTTGGCGCTGGGTAATATACTTTTTACTGTAAATGGGAACCTTTATAATCCCTCTTTGAATTCCCGTCTTCGCCTGTCTTAAAATGTGAAGCTTGGTATGCTTTTTTGTAGGTCATATGACATTTTAACCGATGCTTATAAATGTCAAAGGTTGAATAGTTCCAGCCGTTTTTTTTTTCAAAATGATCTTTTCCTTATGATGGTTTCACTACATTTTTAGATAAGTATGTACAGTAAACGCAGTTTTAAACGAGTATTTTTCCTTAGCATGCGCGATGTTTTGACTCCCAATGCATTATCAGTTACCGTGCATCGACGTAAACATGACCAGTCATACATTTACATACATTATACCGACTGTAAACAAGATCAAAATGATGATGCATATAACGCTGCACCGTTTTCGTTATTAAAAGACAAGGACGAATTTCTAATTTGTATTACCTTGTGTATAAAATAATGAAAAGAGATATGTTTGTCATGAACATTGTACTTCAGTTAAGTAGACCACAGTCCAATGTAAACCACACACGCTTGTTTAGAAAAAATTACCCCACCCACCACGTTCGCTATTATGACTACCAATGTACATACATACATAGAAGATAACAAGCTCTAAACGAAAGCAGAACACATTTTTGGGTTTTATTAACAAACGAAAGGTAAACTTACATTGGAATCCTGTTTTGCTTATTTAAAACGGCTTTTCTTTATTAACTGACACGCTTTCCACGGTCTACTAAACTGAATATCGTAGAATTCCAACTTTTTCACGTTTTGCACTGTGGGGGCTGTTGCGATCGAACATTTGTCACAAAAACGTAAGCAGGCGACAACTAGACTATTAGCGCGTACCGCGGTTTGTCTGGTTCCCTGCATTTCGTAACTACGATAACGCAGTGTAAGGGGCCGATTACCTGGACATATTGGTGTTGTGTTGAAACGGTGTGTCGGCTGAATTTCGGGTGTTTTGGACATTTAAATATTTCACATTTGTAAGTATTTTATTATTTGTAATTTTTACAAGGTGTTTGGACTTTAATATACACATTTGTAAGTATTTTTCTCCTTTTCTTTGTAATATTTCACTATGTTTAGTAACATTGAAAGATGCACTTCATCATTACATTGAGAACTGACAAAATAGGGGGATGGTATTATATCAGTGACATTTTTACTGTTTTTGAGAAGGCAGACATCTTTTTCGGACATGCCTACATAAAACATTTCTTCTTTTTTATAGCAGAAGAGTACTGCTTAATTGAAGATGTGAATTCGTATATTTCTTGTAACCTGTGTGGAGGAAATAAAATTATATTACAAAAAAATATATCATTCATATCATTCAATTTCATTGTATATACATGTGTAATTAAATTGAAGAAAAAATAAAAGTTATTAGTGTTTTGTCACAGGATTGACGAATACCCTCCCCCCCCCCATACACACACATAAGATAAAATATCTATGCTTTGCCTGTAACCTCAAAGTGTGACCTTCACCTTTAGAGTTAAGCGCGACATTTTGTATAATGACAGTTAACACATGTATTCATTTATGTAAAAATATTTGAATGAATTACCAAGTTGCAGAGCGGACACGCCCGAAACACAAAAATTATTATCTTTAACCCTACTTATGACATTGACGTTGGAGTTAGAGCAATGACAGTTGCGCGCGACACAGCGTATAATGCATGTTATGTAATAATATCAAATATTTATAAGAATAGCAAAGTTACAAAACGGACACGCCAAAAATAACTAAATGATGACCTTTTGAACAAATGTATTGACTTATGTAAGAATCGTTCAATGAATGGCAAATTTACAAACGCTACAATGAAAATAAACATAAAAATCGACTGATTGATCCTTGTAATAGAAGAATGGCGTAAGGAAAATACAGAATATGAATACAAGGAAATTTTAAATTATGTGTTATATAATTATTGATATTTTGCCGTCACTTGTAGGGTGAATATTTTTAATGTTTATTGCCATAATTTTAGTACGATTGCCAAGTTATTTTTGGCTAACTTACACTCAATGACCATACCGTGATCTCCCTCTAAACACTTAAATCGAGTATCATTTACATGTTCCGGTGATGATGTCTAAAAAACAATTCAAAATTGGTATTTGGTCAACAATAGTAATGATGAAACGAAATGAAAATTTGTGTAAAACGCAATTTTTCTATATATATATGAAGAAATATTGTGTGCATATCTATTTGTACGAGTTTTAAATCATAAGTACAATGTATACATATTTTATATATGGCTATAAAGTGAGCCATTATATTTAGTATCAAGAATAAGTAGTAAATATAGACATTATATATAATAATATATAAACCGAAATAAAAAAAACCACTTAATCACCGGTGTTGTGTGATCTGTATTGCCACATATCACAGACACCACAAGATACTCTGTACTGCCTGGGACGCCCAGTTTCTCCACTCTAAACACGAATCGGACAATGTTACATTGAATAATACAACACTAATTCATAAATTCCACAAATGACTCACTGTCACACACACTAATACTATATAACAGTAACATTTGTCCAGACACTTTAACAAATGTTCATAGACTCTTTTAAATAACAAGTAATAATTGAAATGTAAAAAATATATATTTTGATGCATATACTGTTAAGATAATCTATTTAAACCGGTAGTCCAAATCGTTAAGAAATAACAGAGAAACAAAAAGAACATAATATGATAGAAAATAACTGCAAAAATAAAATTAATTGCAATTAATGTCAATAAAAGATGAATGTCACACCAGCGATGACAGACTTTATAGTGGAACCTTAATAATTAACATATCCCCCTAACTAAGTAAAATTAATTTATGGTAAAACACAACTTCTCGATTAAAGTGTAATTTTTTCTTTAAATAACATATGAACAAAACAATGTGTATATGACACCAACCTGTTTAATTTTATTACTAATATAACTCGTAATTAATATTTATAGGTATTTAAATTTAATAAGTAACTAAAGAATTTTATAAAATACTAACCAAGACGCACAATGCTTTGAATTCCACATATTGCACAAGACTGTCCGAAACTAAAATTCGATTTGGGTACCAAACTGATGTATGTGTATATTGCACAGGAACGACAACTCTGTGTGGATATTGACCATATACGTAACCGTAGGTCAGGCGGAAACGCTTTAAAATGTCTAAAATAGCATTTTCTCGATCGCAGCAGCCCCCGATACTAAATAATTGGAAATCGTCGGAATTTACACTTGTATTTGCAAGTTTGAGTGTGAGAGCGGCGTCGATAGAATTAAAAAAGATGTAATTGTGCATAGAAGCCAGAAATTATGACGCAAGTGCAATATTTGATTGAAAAACCCAAAAAATATGTTCTGCTTTCGTTTAGAGCTTGTTATCTTCTATGTATGTATGTACATTGGTAGTCATAATAGCGAACGTGGTGGGTGGGGTAATTTTTTCTAAACAATCGTCTGTGATGTAAACCTGTAGCGACATACGTTTGGTTGGTTTCTATATATAGGCACATGTATAATATTCATGTAGGAAAGTAACTGATTAGTAATATTTATTGTATTATCTATCATAAATTCTTTTAGTTTTGTTACTTTATTTCGGTGAAATGATTAGGTTGGGCCCTACTATCAGTTCATTTACCATTTCTGCGTTTGTTGCTGACCTTTATAAAGCGGGACAACTCGGGAATATTGTACTTTTGTACTATGTTTCTGTGTCTTTGTGTTTTTTATGAGGGTATTGTTTTTTAGCTCACATGTCACAAAGTGACAAAGTGAGCTATTAGGATCACTCTCCGTCCGGCGTCGTCAAACTTTATGTTGTGACCACACTAGTGGCCACATTTTTAGCTCAATTAAAGCAAAACTGGGTCAGAACGTTAATATCAACAAAATCTCGGACGAGTTCGATATTGGGCCATTTTGGGTAAAAAACTAGGCCACCAGGGCCAAATAAGGGAAAATCTTGTGAACACTTCAGAAATCACTGTTTTGACTGGATCTTCATGAAACTTTGTCAGAATGTTTATTTTAATAATATGTAGGTCACGTTTGATAATGGCTCATTTCCGGTGAAAAACTAGGTCACTAGGGCAAATTGCTGGAAAACCTTGTGAACACTCTAGAAGTCAGTGTTTTGATTGGATGATCATGAAACCTTGTCAGAATGTTTGTTATCATAATATCTTGAACGAGTTCGAACATGGGTCATCTTGAGTCAAAAACTAGGTCGCTAGGCCAACTCTTATGAAAAACCATGTTAACACTGTATATTTCACAGTTATCATTGGATCTTCACCAACCTTTGTCATATCGTTTGTTTTAATGATATAACGGTCAAGTATAAATATGGGTCATCTGGGGTCAATAACTAGGTCACCAGGTCAAATCTTAGGAAAACATTGTTAACACTGTAGATGTCACAGTTTTAATTGGATCTTGACCAAACCTTGTCAGAAAGTTTGCCTCAATGATATGTGGGTCAAGGTTGAACATGGGTCAGTCGGGGTTAAAAACTGGGTCACCAGGTCAAATCTTAGGTAAAAATCTTGTAAAAGCTTTAAATGTCATGGTTTTATTTGGATCTTGGCCAAACCTTGTCAGATTGTTTTTCTTAATAATATTAAGGACAAGTTCAAAAACGGGTCACCTAGGGTCAAAAACCAGGTCACAATGTCAAATCTTAGGAAAACCTTATTAACACAGTAGATGTCAAATTTTGATCGTATCTTCACCAAACCTAGTCAGAATGTTTGTCTTAATGGTATGTAAGACAAATTCGAACATAGGTCGTCTGGGTCAAAAACTAGGTCACGAGGTCAAATCTTAGGAAAACCTTGTCTATGCAGTAGTTTTCATGGTTTTGATTGGATCTTCACCAAATTTTGTCAGAATGTTTGTCTTATTTTTTGTAGGACAAGTTCTAACATGGGTCATCTGGGGTCAAAAACTAGGTCACCGGTCCAAAACAATATTTTAATGAATGAACAGTGATTGTCATGTGAGCGATATAGGGCCATCTTGGCCCTCTTGTTTAATGTGCTATAGATTTTAGGGATTTTTTAACGAAATCTAATAGCCTAGCTAGAGCTTTGATATTTAGTATGTTGCTTTGTCCTTGACCCTCTATCGAGGTAATTGAAATCATATCCCAAGGGCAATATTGCAAAAATCTTCTAAAGTTTCCTTATCTAGATGCACACGGCCCAAAGCTTAGTTATGTAGTGTGTAATATTGCCAAGTGGTTTTCAACTTATATTGATCAAACTTTGCTCTAGTGACAAAATTAGTTCTGCCCTAGAGCCATTTGTTCTCAATTTATGAGACTTAGTCAAATCAAGTTAGCAATAATTACGTTCACTATGGTCCGCTTATTTGTATGTGTTATTCTCTAAAATGTTGTTATCTATTTCAAAATTTCTTCTTTATAATTTTACGTCAGTCATTCAAATGATAGTAATGGCTTGTGGGATAATCAGTGTGTGCCATTATATTGAAGGTAACTTCCCTTTGAAAAACAAAGTTTCGTGTTTAAGACTGTCTTGAACATCATACATTCTGGACAGTCATATACCGTATCAACTTTTGTTCATGTCTAGTTCCATTCCATATTTAATTTAATATGCTTTGACATCATATCGTCCGGTTGAAATAATGAAAACTTTAATTATTCAAATGATCAAAGTCGTTATTTAGTTATTAGTTTATTTTGATATCAAATAGTCTTGTTTTGAATGTGAAAACTATAATTACAATAGTCAAAACTCAGAATTCGTTTCAGATTTGACACAACACATAAGACAATCACTTGGATGTTGTTGTACATGACGGCTTATCCAGACGTTCAGGCACGAGTTCATAAGGAAATTGATGTATTAGCTAAAGGTAGGAAAGTATCACTCAAAGATAAAAAGAATCTTCCGTTTGTTGAAGCTGTCTTCCTAGAAGTTAGTCGTATAGTCACACAACTACCGTTCTCTTTACCACACCGTGCTATCATGGATGCTAAGATAGGAGACTTTGACATCGACGAGGGAACTGTTGTCATCCTGAACCTACACTCCGTACATCACGATAAGAAATTCTGGGGAGATCCGGAATGTTTCCGTCCTGATCGTTTCCTTAGACGTGACAACACTCTCGATCCTGAGAGATGTTCTCATGTTATACCGTTTGGAATAGGACGTCGTCGTTGTGTTGGTGAAGCTCTCGCAAAAATGAATGTGTTCCTGTCATTCGCGATCATCATGCAAAGATGTGGTTTTATTAAACCGCCTGGAGAAGAGCTCGACTTAACCCCTATTCCAGGCTTAGTTTATAGTTGTAATGACTTCCGTGTTCTAGTTAAAGAAAGGGAGTAAGCGATGAAATACAACACAATTTCATTTTGTTATGAGTGTCTTATATTAGATTATATACGTTTGTTGGAAGCCAAGGCTAACGTACACAAGTAATCGAAAGAAAATTCTACATACGTTATGTTCGATTATGTATTATATATAAATTTACATGTTTAAGGCAGTATGATGTCTTCTAGATCTATTCTTGTACATGTATCTTATGGGATTACTTTTTTCCAAAATACCTAATGTGAGTTACTAGGTTTATACTATGAATTATATTTATTCAAGTGTTTTCTTGTTGATCATGATTGCTTCAAATTTCTAATATCAGATCCGTACAATACAGTTGTAACGTGTTTTGAGTCTTTCCGAATATGGCCTAAAATTTGAGTGAACAGCTTTTTTAACGGTAAATGAAATTCAGACATTGAACAAAGACAATGTTCATGTATATATCAATTTTATTTTCCTGAGGACTATTTTGTCCGCGTGATTATTTAACTTAACTAAGCACTATATTAATGAACAAAAATCAATTATGAATCAAAACATGGAACGCGCGACACAGACACAAATTCAATAGACAAAATAAGTTTGTAAAATCTAAGTATTACACTCTGGAGTTGACCACGACCCGGTACTGGAATTAGGGAATAGAAACCTCTATCATGGTACATACGCCGCAAGCAAGAGGATCTAACCCTTGCGTACACTGACCAAAGTCACGAACACGCACCAAATGCAATACACAATTAATAAAATACAAGAGATAACTACGACCCGGTACTGATAACTAAGAAATAGAGATATCTGTTATGGTAAGTATGCCGCAATTGAGATGTTTTAGTCCATATTCACGCTGACCACAGTCCGAAGTATGCATTCGTACAAAAATTAATAATACCGTGTAACTACAAAATAGGACAAAATGAAACGTCGTTATATCTAATGCAATGGATAAGAAACCTTATTTAAAAACCTTGTGTATTGTCGAAGGCCGCGATCCGGAGGCTATAGACCTTAATCTCTAAGACTAAATTCAGCAAATTGGAGAAACCCCTCTATCATGGTCCGTACGCCGCAGTCAAGAGTATCTAATTCCACATATTAATACACTACTTTGAGCTTCATTATACTATCACTCCAGATGTAAAAACCAGCAGACTGACTAAAAGTCTAAAAGGCACGCTTTTATAACCAGCAAGCTAGTGAGATTGGATTTGAGTGGCTAATTTAAAGGCTAGTGTAAAAACAAACAAAAAAAGAATTTATAACTACATTTCCATCAGCCCAGCCCCATGTCCTATTGACTGTCGGTAAGAAAGACTGATGAATCGATGTTCAATCTTTCAGTCGATTGCCTATCACTAATATTCCGTACCATGGTGAAATTTAGGTACCACCAACTACTCTTGAAGTTTCTCGACAGCAGTTCAATCCCATACGTATGGAAAGCCACAGTACACCCCCGAAGTAGTACTATGATTTGCTATATAAATCCATATTTGTTCTTCTACCTCGGAATTGTGCCAATTTCCGAAGTAGAAGAACTGTTCAATGTCGGAGTTCATATTATCGTACGTCGGGATAGATCATACTACAACTTCGGATTTTTATTTTCCGAGGTAGTAGTATACATACTTCTACCTCGGCTTTCTTACTACGACTTCGGTGTTTTACTTTCCGACGTACAAGAATTGCCTAGTTATAGTTCACTTTATCATTTTCCGGAGAAGAAGAACGCTGTACACATTAGTCATACTACTACAGTGATTTAAATCGACCCCTCCCCCCACGCTTGATAGTACTACTTCGGGGTATTGAGCGATACTTCGGCTTTTAATTTATTCCGAGGTATCGTAGTCAGCGTTACTTCGGGAGATTCCACGATACTACGGGGATGATTTTCACGGGAATAGCTTGCAAGCACCGTCTGATCACTGTCACTCAAGTGGTTGGAAACTTACAAGGCCATGATGGCATTTCATTTTCTTCTTTTAAAGGTACGTATTGTGTTTTTGCCTTTAGTAGTGCATAGAGACTGCAGATAAGTTTTAAGGGATTTTTTGTCGAGCTGCAGGGTTCTCAAGTCGCACACTAACGGCGTCAAATACAACTGAACTGACCAAATTAACAAATACATGTATGGCCATGGCATAGGAGCTGAATCATGAATTATTCAGAACTGTTTTCATAGATTTACAGTTTCTTTAGCACGTGTAGGGTTTCAGTTCTTTCATAAAACTTGTGTTGTGGCGTTAGCCAGGGTACATAAATTGTCACTATGTCAGGTGTAAATTGGTTCCATGAGGCATGACATAAAGTAATTTAGGAGCGAGAAAAATCAGGTCTCGTTTTTCAGTAAAGTCCATCAAACGTCATAACCCTTTGAATATAGCCCGAAGGGCTTTATGTGAAATGTGTGTTATGAGGTATGAAGGAATTTACACTTCGATAAACGACAGGAAATGAAAGTTTAATCCTTTTATTTCCAATTACAATTGTTTTATTCAATTCTTACAAATGTCGGACATGAACCGCTAGAACTCTTTAGTTGGTAAAATCTTACACATATATAACTTGATGACGTCGTTGTGATATGACGTCATCAGATAGGAATGTAAATAGTAAAATAGTGTGGTTTATTGTAGGATTAAACTTCCATTTCTGGTCAGTCATCGAAGTGTTAACTCCCTCTGGCTCTGACCTATAGTACACATCGAATGTTTTTTAAAAATTTTATGAATAGGAAATAAGCATATTTATATATGTTTCATATAATAAATTAACATTTATATTAAAGCTTTTTCATTATAACATATGAAAGTGTCATCCGGATTGAAATAGTGAAAAGTGAAATGGATAAGGATTACACCATATTTTCATATTATTTTCAAATAGATTAGTGTACTAGTTTAGTGGTTAAGAAAATGTGCAGTATAAAAGGATTAAACTTTCATTTCCTGTCGTTTATCAAAGTGTAAACTCTCAGACTTCATAACACACATTTCACATAAAGCCCTTATGTTATGACGTTTGATGGACTTTACTGAAAAACGAGACCTGATTTTTCTCGCTCCTAAATTACTTTATGTCATGCCTCATGGAACCAATTTACACCTGACATAGTGACAATTTATGCACTACTAAAGGCAAAAACACAATACGTACCTTTAAAAGAAGAAAATGAAATGCCATCATGGCCTTGTAAGTTTCCAACCACTTGAGTGACAGTGATCAGACGGTGCTTGCAAGCTATTCCCGTGAAAATCATCCCCGTAGTATCGTGGAATCTCCCGAAGTAACGCTGACTACGATACCTCGGAATAAATTAAAAGCCGAAGTATCGCTCAATACCCCGAAGTAGTACTATCAAGCGTGGGGGGAGGGGTCGATTTAAATCACTGTAGTAGTATGACTAATGTGTACAGCGTTCTTCTTCTCAGGAAAATGATAAATTGAACTATAACTAGGCATTTCTTGTACGTCGGAAAGTAAAACACCGAAGTTGTAGTAAGAAAGCCGAGGTAGAAGTATGTATACTACTACCTCGGAAAATAAAAATACGAAGTTGTAGTATGATCTATCCCGATGTACGATAATATGAACTCCGACATTGTACAGTTCTTCTACTTCGGAAATTGGCATAATTCCGAGGTAGAAGAACAAATATGGATTTATATAGCAAATCATAGTACTACTTCGGGGGTGTACTGTGGCTTTCCATACATACGGTAAAGGAGTACTAGTAGTTGAATATCTTCCTACCGTTCATGGATCATCTTAGATCTGAACGTGAAGTACTGCTTTCTCCTCACGCAAGGCAAGAGGCTAAGTACCTTCTTTCTAATAAAATCGATCATCTGATACCAGTTATCTGGAATGAAGTGAAGACAGCATATGTATCATTCAATGTACGCGCTGGACTACTGATATTCCGACTCCGCCTTCCAAATATTTAATGGACACTTCGTTTTTGTCCCCTACCCAACTTCCGAACCAACTCATATGTCAAGAAAATCACTATTCGAAATAAAAGTAGGGATATTCAGTCGCCCGGTTCTCCAGTATCTTCTTTCCCCTCTCTATAAATATGATGTTTAATGAGTACGATGTAAGTCAAAATAATATTGCTGTTTATGATGTTATTCAAAGCTGTTGGTTTATATGATTTAAATCAAAACGCTTTTGATGAGTGTCATATAAGTCAAAATGTTAATGTTGACTAACAATTTTTTACTAAAATTGTAGCTCCGTTGCGTACAGAAATTGTTTTCTCCGTGGCGTACAGTGCATTGTTTACGCTTAGCACCGTTGCGTACGGGGTGTAAAATTTAAAAGCTTTAAAACATCTACTACAAGGGGTTTTGATGAGAAAAAGTATTTTTTGTCGATTCTTTCATTTTCACTGAATAAGCGACGGTTTTGTTTCCTCGCTTCGTTTTTCAAAAAACTCAACATATGATGTTCTGACACTTATTTGGGGAAAACAGCGTGGTTTGATAAAAAACGATTATTAACCGCCGATGGCCGTTTTAAAGTTCTTTCAATTCATGTATAATATATTGTAAAAGACGTCGTATTTAAAAACTTTGGATAAAAAACAAACGACACCAACCTCACAACATTCACCTGTCCGGCATCTTGAAAATGTCGTTTACATTCTTTAGATAGATTTTAACTAGTGTTAGGCTTTAATAACATGTTGTTATAAGAGATGTGTGTTAATGTTACAAAATTTCGTGAAAAGTACTAATAAAAAGCATTAATGACAAATATAATGAATGATTATGAATCATTTTGTTTATTTTCTATCCAAAAAAGATAAGATATTTACCTTTCCATCCTACAAAAACATTTTTCAGATTGTGGCAATAGTACGGCGATGTATTTAACATTAAACTCAGTAGCTGGAACGTTGTTGAAGTCAATGACTTTCTTACTATCAAAAAAGTAACACATCATGCTCAAGATGTATTTAGTGGACGACCAAATTTCGTTTTCGTTCGAGCCCATACAAATATTTTAACATTTAAAATTACGGACCGATTTTTCATTCATATTGTAATGCAGGTCATATGCATATAGGTAAATGACATAAGCTAGGGCTTTACTATAGTCCCTTTGCTAAAATTTTAAAATGAAAAAAGCCTGATATTGGAAAGTTTAATGATTAGCACATTAATTGAGGACAATTTAATTGCATTAAAAACTCTTTATTGTACAAAACTAGTAAACAACATTTCAGTAACAGTAAATACAAACATTGATTCTTCTGGTTTTAACACAACAGAACATCGTCGCATTGAACACATTCAGGGTCACTCAAATCAAAAAGGTCCTGACACAGTAGAGTAAGACCTATATGACCTATAGTTAACCCGATGTTGCATGAAATTCAGACGTGATTATGTAATTCTAAATAATCTGGCGTAAAAGGAACTCTTAAACAGTAAATTTTAAAAGCACGTATCCAGTAATTTACGTTTGTATTTAGCGATTCGAATTATTATTCTTAAGCCGCAGTTTTAACATTCAACCTTCGATAAATCAAACTCCCCACATCGGTTACGCTTTGCTACTAGCCACTGCGGGGAGTGAGTCTATAAATAGCGATTCCGTCATAAAAATAACACTAGTTGGTGTGAATATCACGGAATACGATTAAATGAGAATTCGCTTTGTAATATTAAGAAATGTTAGAAAGGCACAAAACACACACATCGATGGTAGATTGTTGCAAATGCATGAATACGTCCGTGGAGATTTTTCTGAACCATCGAACGAAAACCGAAAGTAGAACTACTTTTACGGCAAGATATTTTATTGGACAGTGAATAAGCGGTTTTAATTCTACGCATTTGAAAATCTCATGTATCTACCGACAAGCACTTATTTAGATACATGACTCTTTCCATGTAGTTACAATAGAATGATTTGAAATGTATTTAGATCTGACACACTAGATTCTCAATCAATACGGTAACATACATTGTACCTGGATATGTAGAGTGCGATATACAATACTAACGCTGCGGTTTATCTACCAGTTAGTATATGGACGAGGGAAGGAGATTGATATCGCAGCTGTATTGTCGGTCATATATCATCAATGTATTTGGTTTCGTTAATTTACTTCTGAGAAATGTTAAGGTTTGGACCGTATACCAATCCAACACGGATTTAGTTGCTGATCTTTATCAAGCGGTACCACTCACTCGGGAATATTTTATTTGTTCGCAATGTTTGTTTACTCCCAGGCATGTCCTTTGGCTTTGGGAAGAGCATTGATTTTGGAATGTGAATTTCATTACGTAGGGAAAACCTTTTGAACGACACCTCATGGCTTAGATCTGTAGTATTGTCTTGTAGTCACCTAACGAGGTCATTCAAATTATTTCCCTACTGTGTACAACATTAACATGCTTAGTGATGATATTTCTTGTATGTTAGGTGTGCGCAAAGGTTAATGTTTATCACCGTTTCTATTTTCTATGCTTTTAAACGATCTTGAGGAATATTTGAGTTTAAACACATTTGAAGGTAACGATATTCAAATGGAGAAAGAATATAAAAGGTATGACTGCAACTCGACGCCAAGAAATGAGAGGTTATAACATTTAACCAACCTCAAGACCACATATCATTATCCACAGGATCAACCCTCAGGGAGGTCAATGACTTCAAATACCTTCGGTCATGGGTAACCATCACATTATTACAAGTTTGACTGTAAGGATAGATACTATATTGAATATGAATAAAAAGGAGGTCATTTCAAGTGTTAATGACATTAATGAGGTCAACACGTGCAAATTAATGCGGCGGAACACATCAGTAGGAAAATGAGTAGTTGAGTACAAAAGTAAAATCTTACTTCAACTTGTAAATAGTATTACAAGAATGGTTATTACACGTTTGGTTGCATCAAAGCAGCCCTGAGAAATTCGGAATGACGAGTTTTGAATTATGAAAATGTGTTATGTATAAATTTATTAGACTTTAATTTCATACATTTGAACGAGGTGCGTGCTGATGTTGCATAAATTATTTTTTTAAATTAATTTAAGTTAATGATTAATGTTATGAAAGATTCATTCAGACGAACCGCGACTTAAATATTAATGAGTGATACACTTAGTATTTGTATATTTTGGTGCCATATTCTCCTAAAACGAGCAATATATTAGGCCTCACTATAGTAATAACAAGTCTTCCTTATCATTGTAAACAATATATTTTCGTACATTTGATGAAAATGCAAAAAAATGAAGGCAACATGCGATATGCGGTTATTACACATTTAAATCGATAAAAACAGATGGAAAGAATGATATAATGCTAAAAATATCAAACAAATAGATATTTGTATAAACACAGATAATATATTTTCAATCGCAAGTTTAATTTCTTTGACAAAATCATTGATTTAGATGCCGACCACCAAAAAGACGACTAAATTAAAAGGGTGCCAATATTAAAACGTATACTATAGATCAATTATTAGATATTTGTAAATAGAGGATCTTGAATGAGTGTTCATGTTGTATTGAATTTATTAAACGAGTCCTCTGAAAACGATAAAAACGAGGCTCTGCCGAATTTTTATCGTTTTTAGATGACGAGTTTAATAAATTCAAACAGCATGAACACGAATTCAAGATCCTATTTATAACATGACCTGCAAATTGCATAATTACAAAGTAAGAAAACGAATGACAGTACCTATTTTCTATATAAGGAGAATAATGAGTCGAAGTCGTTATACGGCTTCTGAAACACATGACCTTAAAAAGTAGTACCAGTTTTAAATAGTTTATTTCAACAGAATATAATTGTGTTTACTGGCATATACTATCGGCATTATTCAATCAAATTCATAACGTGTTGTTAAAGCAATTGATTAACTGAATATAATTCGTTTGTGCAAATATCAACAACTAACACATTCATGACGTCACAGTGTGTGTGCGTGTGTTAAGTTTAGTAGCGGGCTTCTTGCATATGACTAAGAATTTAATCACTGTCGCTGTCTATGCATCGTGCGCGTTTGCAGCCTGAATATTGCTTTGATGCGGATTCAGTTTGCTGAACATGTACATGAAATGTTCCACCATGTATAGGTGCGCCGAAAATATTCTGAAAGCCGCCGGATACTTGAAGAGTTGACCTCGAATCGCTATTGACATGTGCCGTGTTATGGTTTGACTGTGTAGAAGTTGAACATGGATACGAAACTAGATTCGCTGGACTGTTTTCTTTCACATTTGAATGAAGGATGTCGGATATTTGCCTGTGTTGATTCTGATTAATGTGACTATAATTGTTGATAGATGCTATATTCTTATGACCAGATATTTGCATTATTTGGTTAGGTGGAATGTTACTGTCGTTCAATTTCTGAACGAGATATTTCCGCGCACTGTGATTAGTGTGGCGTTTACTTGAATTAAGACCAGATTGCTGGACCATTCTTTTCATCATGGATCCTAACTTGTTTATTCCGACTGGATTTCGTTTGAACCAAGTGTCACGCGGTGAAGGTATGTGCACAGTTGTTGTTGCTATGTAAAATGGATGGTCTGGTTCTGAATAATTCACCGGACGTTTTTCAGCATAAAGTT
This sequence comes from Lutraria lutraria, assembly GCA_964023205.1. Taxonomy (NCBI): domain Eukaryota; kingdom Metazoa; phylum Mollusca; class Bivalvia; order Venerida; family Mactridae; genus Lutraria; species Lutraria lutraria. The sequence continues at coordinate 6,305,938 of OZ026850.1, forward strand.
TGTACACGGTAATCGGGCATCGATCAGGATTCACTGCATTTGCCCACAGTTTTGGTGTTACTAATCTCACATCACTAGGATTTTCACCGGACCTAGTTTTTGTCTGTCTCTCAGAAAATTGCAAATACTCATGTCCGTTATGATCATCCGTTATTAGAGAAACATCACCCCAATGCATTTCGCAGTGTTCTTGACAGCTACGAAGCCCAAAATGAATTGTATTGTACAACCAGAGTGTTTGAAGAACAGTGTCCGGTGTACTTGTACCTAGTTGTTGAGTATTCCATAAATGATCAATATCAGTGTCAGACAGCGGTTCACTTTTTTTAGGCAAGTTACCCATACCATCTTTTTTAAGCTGCCGTTGTTTCATACTCAGCGTCTCTCGTACTTTGGCAAATGCAGGGCCCAATGAAATGGTTTGTTCATAGCCTTTACGACGTAACTGGCGATCAAAACTAGATATTATTCCACGAAGGACAGAAGGCTCATACTCCTCGCCATTTTGCTTTCTAACACTGACTAGAAAGCGACAAATTAATGAAGACAGTTCATTTTCAGGAATTTCATGTATTTCACGAATTTCGTTAATTTCTGGATCTTCAAAGAAAGATTTAAGAATTTTCAAATCATTTACAGTTTTAATAAGAGTGTTTTTATTAGTTTGTTCGTGGTTAAAAGCGTCAACATCTGAATCGGACACAATGTTAAATCTGGACCTTGGCCGTGGCGTCTGCTCGTGCATAGCGTTCTTCTCATCGGAAGAAACGATGGTCAATCTCTCCCTTTCTAGTTCAACTTCAAAGTTGCTATCGACTAGCCTGACAACATAACATGTTGCAAACCCGCGGAATACAACTTCACTGACAATTCCAAGGCCGTGGCCGTCGATTCGCACATTATCGTTAATGGAAATATCATTGGACGCCATGTTTGTTTATTTTTTTTATGACAGCGCGTAGTGATACAGAGATTCGGCTGATTATCATATTTACTACACTAGTGTATTACTGACCCATTTAATACGCAAAATAATCAATGGGTTTACTAAACTCCTGCACCGTTGGTCATGTTATAAACCAAGTTATTGAATACATTTTTTGTAATACTGAAAGGTCGTGTTGAAGAGGACCGCGCCATTAGTAAAGAACATTCAGAAACTCAGCAGTCATTGATTATTTCAGGGTATCTGAAAACTTCAATTTTAACCTGTTTTGAGGTGACCAAAGAAGTACACAACATATTTTCAGATGAAAAGTACGCATTGTCCACGCAGTTGAAATTTAATTTATCAGAAATAAAATTGACTTACCCATAACATACACTAAATTTTTATCGTACAGAATACTTGCTGTTGATGTGTTGAGCTTAATATTTTCCCGTATTACAAAATTAACAAAAAAAATAATAGTAAGGTAAAATGAATGCATGAATGTTACTCGGTAAGAAAATTTCGTTACATGATTTCTTTCTGGCCCGATACGATGTGATACAGGGTCAGTAAATTAATATAGGTGGATAGTGTTTTACAGACATTGTATCACACCGTATCGGGTCAGTAAGAAGTCGTGTAACTAATGACTCGCCCTCGATGGAACGGCAGTGTGTTAAGAGTTTTTTTTCTAAATCTAGATCTACGTTACAGATAAGTCTTTTTTCATATTCATTTGTGTTTAAAAGTTCAGAACGTGTCGAATTCTGGTGTTTGTCATCCTTACTACTTACTACTACGGGTTTAACGCCATTTTCGAAATATTTCAGTCACATCGTGGCGGGCATTTAGCATAACCAGCTTTCCTGCACTTCATTTAGGCCTTAACCAGTACTAACCACATTCAATGCGCAAGCTATCGACCATATGCGTCATTTTCTTTATTTTCACTCTGAAAAATAAGATTACACGTGATGGAAAAATATGCGAAAGGACCTCTTGTGTTACCAATTGTTGGACATTATCTTTCATATATGGAAGTTATCCTCCGAAAACATTTTTTCCGATTGTGGTAACAGTACGGCGATATATTTCACATAAAGCTCGGTAGCTGGAACGCAGTTTTGGGCAATCGTTACCCGGTCATCAAAGAAGTAACTCACCATGCTAAATACGCATTTAGTGAACGACCAAATTTCGTTTCCATGAAACTTTTAAGGAAACAAATCGGCGAGGACACGTTTCATTCGGAGACTACACACCTGCTTACATCAAGCAGCATAAGATGACTGCTTAAGCTCTGAGATTGTTCACATTAGGCAGCCCTGAAACAGTAGGAGCGATAGTTTCTTCTGAAGCGAGTACTTTTACAGACCAGATTCCGAAACAATGCGGAATCATCCCCGGATATCAAGAATTTAATGTACAACTATGAACACTGCGGGGTATTTACCAGTTATAATATGGACGGTGCGTGGGGGGGGGGTGATGTGATATTCACGGCGATGGCTAAATCTCTTCATGAATTCGGCAGTGGTAGTGCCGACATGCCATTGCTGAAATATTTCATGCCGTGGAAGACAACATCGTTACGTTCAATATTACCGAAAATCTACAAAATTCAAGAGGAACAGGTATGGAATCATTGTTTTGTGATTGATGTCTATTGAGGTAGCAAGACATTTCGACCCCTAACTTTTTGAACCCCCACTTATATCCTTAGCCTTATCGACCCCTACTTTTGGAATATTTGTGGAGGCATTTTGTTTTGATGTTATGTTGAAGATTATAGCTTGCTTTTCCTATTGTTTATATTATTTGTTTGTCAGCATGATTATGGATTTATAAGGGTAATAAATCATAAGATAGACGTTTGTTGTTATTAAATTGTAGTGTTTAAACCTAACCCACATTGTCAATGAATTATATCTCCTTCAATACATGTGTTTCACACATTTCCAACAAATAAACAGTGACAATAATGCACAATCACAAACAGTTGATCTATTAATTCATCAATCAAATAGAATCAACCCTAAATGTTAACGAATTCACCATAAATCTGAGCACTATCATACAAGCACATTGAACTTCAAATAGCTACACAACAACTTATCTAGGCAATGCCTTCATGATTTACTTTCCTGTGAACTATTAATAGATTCAGTCATCACCATTAGCCAATCATATGACCAGGATTAGCCAAACTAGTAATAGACACTACACTATATACTCGCAAACAGCTATAATAAACTAATACTCGTAAGTATAATTCGTCTAGAAACCAAAGGAGAACCAAACAACGTTAACAATTATAGATTATCTTATTACAATATCAAGCTGTGTCGGAAAACTTTTTACAGCAGTCATAAATCTAAGATTGAACAAATGAATAAAAGAATTCTTATCTAAATGCAAAATGTTACACTCGGGACATTTCCACTCAGCTTTATTCAATATGGTATAACTTAAAAACAAATGATTCTTTTGATCATTTCTTTTTTTTAAACAACATGGACACATATGCCTATCAATATGTTAAACTGCATTTTCTTTTCAAGCTTCAGTTTACTTACAGCAATATCTTCAATTTGAATTTCAATTTTTTCCTTGAGCAAAATATTTTACGTGTGCACTTGAAAGGTGATTTCTAAATAATACTTATAATTGAAATATTTGAACAAAAAGCATTAAATTTTAAATATAACACATGTACAATGAAATTAAAAACAATCATTGATTACTTACCCCAAAACTGAACAAAATATAAAAGATTGAAAAATGTGTAAAGAAAAAATGTACTCTAAAAGTGTTACACTCGGGACATTTTTCGTCTGTTTTTCTAATGTAACTTTTGAACGAGTAACACAATCAAGCTGAACTTATAAAACATTTTAACAACATCAAGACACACCATCAGAACATTTAATTACATTCCAGTGTCATGTGGTACTCTTTAAATCTTGAAAAGAAAAATTGTCTTCATTATTTTGATTTATGCCCATGTATACTAAAAGCTAGGATCCAGAAAGTCTGTTATCCCAAATGCTATTAAGTTGAGAAAGATACTATGCACGGAAATGCCACTGGTGCAGCAGGTGAGCCCCTTGTCCACTGGGTCGATAATGTTGGAATTCCTGGGAGTGGAACCTCTGGCATAAGTGATTAATGATCACAATCTGTGCCTCGGCGGCTGCAGGATGGTGGCAACACTACCACAGCAGGACTATGTCACAGACATGATCTTTTATGGAGTACACATGGATATTGACTTAAACGACTTCGACCAATCCTACATTTCGAACCTGTAAACGAGGATGGAGCTCATACAAATGAACAGTATCTTTAATAAATCGGGCAAGGGAACAGGGACAGTTAGATTGACATTTCGGGGGGGGGGGGGGCTGTGTCTTTGTACATCGAAATTAGGAACTCTACTTACACATGACGTGCTTCAGATGCCAGGGGTTCGGGCACAGAGCCACCGCTTGTAAGCTCACTCAGACCTGTGCTAGGTGTTCGGGACCCCATAATACCCGACCACTGCAGTGAGCCCTCCCTTTCCTGCCCTCACTGCAGTGGGGAGGATCAACCTGCTAGGTACCCGGGATGCCAGATATACATGAAAACACAGTGCGTAACTGTGCTAATGGAAAAAGAGGGCATACCGTGGACTAGGGCGGTCGCTGTTGTGGATCAGGCAGATACAATCTACAACAGTTCGCCAGGGAAGGCCTCTGTCTGCCAGGAATCACCCATGACAAGTGTGAATATGAACTTCCACCCCGGGCGACGTGTCCGGCCCCCATCTAACTAAGCTTGGAGGGGGGACAGGATCCGGGTTTGGGGTCGGACATTCTTCGGCCCATTAACACCAGCCGGGAAGGCGGAGGTTCCGACCTAACAGGGCACCTCTACGCCTAGATAGACCCCTGATCATCACATGCAAGGCCTGATCGCTGGTTAGACTCCTTGACACAGTTTTCGGACATCTCCTCTGCAGTCCATGACTGCAGCAAATTTAACATTTCAGAGGAGGTCTCGGTGGTCTCTGTCCACTCCAGCTTTTTCGGCTCTTACCATGAATTGTCCATTTCTGGAGTGGTTGCTATAGAGGAATCCCTAACCAAGAGCACTCCCGGTGTCAATACAAGCAACTACATAAACTCACAAAAAACACCATTCTCTAATTATATAGAGATTTAAAACAAAAACAACAAATCATAAAACAAACCCTACAGAAACAATCAATCAAACTAAAACGCCGGAAGTAGTTCAAAGTTGCCCCATACCACGGAAACCTAGGAAGATAGTAAGGATTAGGAGAAAAGTGACCAGTACTCTTGGTAAATTGAAAATGGGTAGCAGATTCTTCAGCAAATTGCCGTCCCCTAGTAGGCAACCGTATAAAGCGGCCTCTAAGAACATAGCCAAGTCCATGTGTAGTAAATTAAATATAATATTATTCAACCGAAAAGGAATATAAAAATCTAATGGGAACTTGTCAAATATTGACTCGAACTTTTGGAACATCAAAAATTGCCTCGGTTTCAGCTTGGGGAATTCGTGAAGATACCCTGGGGTCAGATCATTTCCCAATCTTAATCTCAGTTAATTGTCAAAATTCTATAGACCAACTCCAGAAACAAAAACTTTAAAATTAAATAAAACAGATTGGGAAAAAAAAGTTCTTAGTAAGTTTCTTAATCAAAACCAAGTCTACTACTATGTATATGAACACCTGTCAAAATTGACTGAATCAATTGTACACATGGTTAAGGAGTGAAACCCTAGCCTCCGCATCCCATAAAAATCAAAAGTACAAGTCCAGTGGCGGGGTGATGAATGTCATGAAGCGGTACAGGGCAGAAAATGGGCTAAAAGAAATCCATGTCCAGCAAATATCTCACAATCAAAAAAGGCTGAGCAAAATGAAAAAGAAATACTATCTTAAAAGCAAAACAAGAGAATTGGCAAAACCTCTGTCAATCTTTAACTTTGCCTAAAGCCAATTCTTAACAGTCTTGGAATAAAATAAAATAAAAGATTAAGCAAAAGAATCAACCCTGTACCGTTGTTAAAATATAAAGATGAAAGAGATTAACACCTTTTTTAGTATGACATTATAAAGAAGTATCTAATGACTCATACTTTAGAATATCAAAATCACTTTGAGTCACAGCATCGCGATGAAATATTCATGAGAGGAAAAACTCTGCCCCTGGACAGGACAAAATTAAATTACCACGTTTAAAAACATGACTGATGAAATGCTTTTTGTTGTGGCTTAACCTTTACAATATGGTGTGGAGTGAAGGGATATATATCCATCAAACTGGAAAGGAAAGAAGCATGCATAATACCTATCAAAAACCAAATAAGGACAGTGAAGAGTCAAAATTATATCGACTAATTAGCCTTACATCTCACTGTTGAAAATTGCTAAGTGAAATTCACTGGAATAACAATGGCCTATTCTTTCTTGTTCACTGGACATACCACTGAGAAAAGAAAAACTGACAAACTCTATAAAACTCACTCCTATTAACATCAATGACAATTGTCTCATTTTATACATGTCGTACACTATATTGTGTTTTGCAATAAATGGGCTATGATATTTACTAAATATAGCCCCAAAAAGAAAAAAACAAGAGGGCCACATTGGCCCTTTATCGCTCACCTGAGAACAAAGGCCAATAATCAATGACCAGGTAATATAGTTTCCATCTCGTAAAACTCATTTTTACGTAGATTTTGAGATCAAAACCAACAATGAAGGTATAATACTGTTAAACAAGCTAAAACGTAGCAAATTTTCTAATCCAAGGGTCCATAACTCTCGAAGTTGTGGTCCGATTCCACCCATAACTTATCTTAAACCATAAGGTCATACACATTCATTGTAAATATGATTAGGATCGGTGAATAAATGAAGGCGTTAGAGTGTAAACAAGCTAAAATATAGCAAATTTGCTAAGTCAAGGGCCCATAACTCTTAAAGATGTGGTCCGATTCCGCCCATAATCGAACTTGTTCAAGATCTTTTGGTTATACTCATTTACTGAAAATATTATTAGGATCGGTGTATAAATGAAGGCGCTAGTGTGTAAACAAGCTAAAATATAGCAAATTTTCAAAATCAAGGGCCCATAACTCTTGAAGTTTGGGTCCGATTCCGTCCATAATCGAAGTTGTCCAAGATCTTTTGGTTATACTCGTTTACTGAAAATATTATTAGGATCGGTGAATAAATGTAGGTGCTAGAGTGTAAACAAGCTAAAATATAACACATTTTCAAAGTCAAGGGCCCATAACTCTTGAAGTTCTAGTCCGATATTGCCCATAATCGAACTTGTCCAAGATCTTTTGGTAATACACATTTACTGAACACATGATCAGGATTGGTGAATAAATGAAGGCGCTAGAGTGTAAACAAGTTAAATATAGCAAATTTTGTAATTCAAGGGCCCATAACTCTAGAAGTTATTATCAGATTTTGCCCATAATCGAACAAAGCCGAGACATTGTGGCCATATACATTGTGAGCAATTTTAATTAAGATTCGTCAAGAGCTGCGGTTGCTAGAGTGTAAACAAACTAATTGTGGACGGACACTGGACATTCACCGATCCTAAAAGCTCACCTGATGAATCAGGTGAGCTAAAAAACATTTTCAATTAAAGTAATTATAGTTAACTATAGATTGAAATACAATGGATTTTTACAAACAGTACAACTATGCGTTGTATACAAGAGAATGAGACTGAAATAAATAATATAATATAGTTATTATACATATACTCTCTGTCATGTGCATAAGATAAAGTCAGACACAGCCCCAGAATATCTTAAGCAGCATGTTGTACCCTCATATACATGACCGTTGTACTAGATCCCGAATGACTGCACTTCCTTCGAATAAATTTAGTCACATCAGTTATACGTTTAGTGACATAGGTCGATTTTCTTTACCAAAGGTAGGAAGCTTTGATATTTTAATGCTGTGCCATGCTGCCAATAGTAGGGACCACAATGGAAATAAGACGAATCCTTTCCTCTTTTTTGTGTTATCCCTGGTATTGGTGTACATCGCATCGTTATTTTCATATCGAGTATGTATAATTTTTTTATGTAATACTATTATTTCTAAGACTGATGAATTTCACACTTGTTATTGTATTGTATTTATTTATCCATCATTTTGTTTTAAATTGCCATGTTGTGTACACTTTGCTAAATAAAATTATTATTAATATTTCGATTAAATCATTTTCTCTCCTCATGAACACCATTACTATGCTGAAGAATTTATTTGTCTAATATTATCATTTATTTACAACAGGTCACTTGGTAAGTCATCCCTGTCAAAGATCCTGGTGAGACTACATACGAATTCATTGAAGAGTGCACCACACGGAAGATGCCGAAGTAAGTGTCCTCTGGTGGACTTTCTTTTTCTAAAAAGGTGAGAAAGGGTTAACAATTCCTCGTGATGAATAATATTTCCACTCACCAAATTATAATTGGTTATAGGGTAAATGAAAAAGTTATCACAAGAGTTGTTATATTGGCAAGTTAAAGATATATTTGTAAATAAATGAAAAATTGAAATTGCAATGGCATATTTTGGGATCGAAATTAAAAATCCATCAATTTCCATGCAAATTACCGTGAGAGCAGTAATATAGACGAAATGGGACATCTGCTACGTCAATGTGACACAGCATGGGGACATTTATAACCACGGACCAGCGTCTCGCACACATTCGACCGACCCACTCATGGTGAAGAGGGTAACATATGCAAAACATAGAAAAAAACTTTAATCTACTCAATAACTGATATAGAGTGCAAATCTTCATTTGCATATCATCAATATGTTGTTTTGTACGTACTTAAATGTTTCAGATCAAACAATTATCTCTCGGTGACGTCCATGTGCCAGTGAGTAGAATAGTCGATGAACGGATGGTGGCCACTTTCGAACGGACAGACTTCAACCTATCACGCCCGGCGAATCTGGTCCGACAGATGAACGATGCCCGCCAGAAGATGCGGCCCAAGTAACCAACTTCCCTAGACTTTGAAGTAATATATTTGTAAATCACATATTCAACACTCAACACAATCATGGAATGAACCAGAACTAGTCTTCCATCTTCCGTAAGCAACTGTCGCGACTCGAACCCCCAATCCTCTATCGGCGTGACGTATGAAGAAGATCAAAGAATACATGCATGTTGTAAAACCAATTATTTTTGTGTATTGTGTTAAATTGAGAATATGAACAACATATAAATTTAGGCGAATTCGGTGTTCACCCGTTTTCTGTGTTGTTGAAAATGTGTATCTGTCTTTTTAGGTAAACAGTACTAAACACGGAACACCTGAATGATGACTTCTTATGAGGTGAAGTGTGTGCGATCTATGGAATAAGTATGACGACCATGACATGGTGTTCGAAGACTTCTTGAAACGCAGTGTTTCCCGTGAATGTGTGTTTATACGAACAATGCACACGAATACTTCACTGTTTATTACTTCTGGTGTGTGTACGTTCTGATACACTGAGCTATGTGTATTCTGTGTGTTCATTGTGTACATAAACTCTGATATTTATTACATTTTTAGCTCAACAGAGCACGAATGTGCTCAGGGTGAGCTTTTGTGATCGCCCTGCGTCCATCGTGCGTCGTTACGTGGCGTCCATGTTTACTTCAAACCACATATCCTCCTACACCGCTATGCCGATTGCAACCAAATTTAAAGCTATGGCAACAAATAGAAAAAACTTAAAAAATTATCTTGTCTGAAACCACAGGGCCTAGAGCTGAGATATTTGGTATGTAGCATTGTCTAATGGAACTCTACAAAGTTTGTTAAGATTATTCCCCTGGGGTCAAAATTGGCTCCGCCCCGGGGGTAACTTGATTTTACATAGACTTATATAGGAAATTTAAAAAATCTTCTTGTCAAAAACTACAATGCCTAGAGCTTTGATATTTGGTGTGTAGCATAGTCTAGTAGTGGACCTCTACCAAGATTGTTCAAAGTATTGCCCTAGGGTCAAAATTTGATTTATATAGACTTATATAGGAAAATTTAAAAAATCTTCTTCTCCATAACCGCAAGGCCTAGAGCTTATATATTTTGTATGTGGCATTGTCTAGTGGACCTCTACCAAGTTTGTTGAAATTATGGCCCCGGGGTCAAAATTGGCCCTGCCCTGGGGTTTATTCTATTTTATATAGGAAAATTTGAAAAATCTTCTCCGAAATCACAGTGCCTAGAGCTTTGATATTTGGTGTGTAGCATAGTCTAGTGGACCTCTACCAAGTTTGTTCAAATTATTGCCCTAGGGTCAAAATTGGCCCCGCCCCGGGGGTCACTTGATTTGTATAGACTTATATAGGAAAATTTAAAAAATCTTCTTCTCCGAAACCTCAACGCCTAGAGCTTAGATATTTTGTATGTGGCATTGTCTAGTGGGCCTCTATTAAGTTTGTTGAAATTATGGCCCCGGGTCAAAATTAGCCCTGCCCTTAGGGGCCACATTTTTAGCTCAATTTTAGCAAAACTGGGTCAGAACGTTAATATCAACAAAATCTCGGACGAGTTCGATATTGGGCCATTTTCGGTAAAAAACTAGGTCACCAATGCCAAATAAGGGAAAACCTTGTGAACACTTTAGAAATCACTGTTTTGACTGGATCTTCATGAAACTTTGTCAGAATGTTTATTTTAATAATATGTAGGTCAAGTTTGATAATGGGTCATTTCTGTAGTAAAACTAGGTCACTAGGGCAAATTGCTGGAAAACCTTGTGAACACTCTAGAAGTCACTGTTTTGATTGGATGATCATGAAACCTTGTCACAATGCTTGTCTTTATAATATCTTGGACGAGTTCGAACATGGGTCATCTTGGGTCAAAAACTAGGTCGCTAGGTCATATCTTATGATAAACCATGTTAACACTGTAGATGTCACAGTTTTAATTGGATCTTCACCAAACCTTGTCAGAATGTTTGCCTCAATGATATGTGGGTCAAGGTTGAACATGGGTCAGTCGGGGTCAAAAACTGGGTCACCAGGTTAAATCTTAGGTAAAAATCTTGTAAAAGCTCTAAATGTCATGGTTTTGATTGGATCTTGGCCACACCTTGTCAGATTGTTTGTCTTAATGATATTAAGGACAAGTTCAAATATGGGTCACCTAGGGTCAAAAACCAGGTCACAAGGTCAAATCATGGCTAAACCTTATTAACACTGTAGATGTCAAATTTTGATCGTATCTTCACCAAACCTAGTCAGAATGTTTGTCTTAATGATATGTAAGACAAATTCGAACATAGGTCGTCTGGGGTCAAAAACTAGGTCACGAGGTCAAATCTTAGGAAAACCTTGTCTATGCTGTAGTGTTCATGGTTTTGATTGGATCTTCACCAAATTTTGTCAGAATGTTTGTCTTATTTATATGTAGGACAAGTTATAACATGGGTCATCTGGGGTCAAAAACTAGGTCACCGGTTCAAAACAATGATTTAATGAGTGAACAGTGATTGTCATGTGAGCGATATAGGGCCATCTTGGCCCTCTTGTTTTAAATATCTGGTTGACACACAGTTATCATCGCATCGTCCATGAATTCAATGATGACTTCTATACGTTTACAATAGAAGCTAGGAACCAGACAAATTAGCATATAAAGCACGAGGATTATGACGTCATCCTTCCTTGAAATGTGTGTACTGATAGTAAATATTGTAGTAATCCGAGGGACAGGATTGTTTAGATTTTTTACGACTGTCTAGTATTGCTCGTTTACGATATTGCATAGCCATCTGATTTTGACTTAAATGCACGTAATATTTGAATTTGTATTTATGCCATTGAACTGAAAAAATGGAATGTTCGTAGGCGGAAGGTTAAATTAATGGAAGCTGTTCGGTATGCAGGTTTTCAATGAAAACTGAGCGATTTCTGAAATACGGTAATAACTTTATTGTTCGTACCGAACAACAAAAATGATTTTTGAACAACCTATGCTGTAGTCCGTATTTCTAATAATAAATACTTTTTATACATGTAGCTATTACATGATTAAACGAAGCGCACGTTGCTGTCTTTGTTGGTGTATAGATTAATAGATTTATGTAAGGTCATGTTTGTTACGGATTGACCTTTTGCATACTGTATTTCTATGAAGTTTCTTCGTGTCCGAAAACCACCGTGTTCAACACAATCCTATCCATTCTACAAATAAGTTGATAATGGGTTGTAGTTCAAAACAAACAAATATATACTTATTCCACTTGAAGCGAATAATTGGTATTACAGCTCATTGTAATAGAATGATGATACTGTAGGTTTATGCCAGGTGGTTATTATTAGTATAGCAGCTTTATTGAATGATAATAATAAACTATCATAACAACACACGGTCTAGCAAATCGTGATTGATAACAACAAAATTATCTGAGTATATCTACGTGAAGTCAACAACATCCCACATACTTAGCGCATAAATTATTTATAATTCACTTGTCTTTTGTTCAATCACAATGAGTATAGTCCCGGTAGAGACATTACTCAGATTGATACATCGTAATCAAGTTATGTTGTCAGACTCTGTCTGGTTTTATAATATAATTAGTCTTTGTTTATTTACACAATCATCTAAAATCAGACATTACCAGGACAAAAACGAGTGTGTTGAGTGTTGAATATTCTAATATACAACATGAAGAGAATATTATGTGTAGGATATAGCTTAATGATTTTGAGAAATGTGCCTGTTCGTTAAGCTGGCTATGTAGAGAACCTGTGTATGAAGTGACAGTTTGAGTGAAGGTTGTAATGATATCATCCAGACAGGTGACGTCAGTATTTACTTGAATAAGTATTTTGAAAACATGACGAGTGCATACAATTTGGACCTACTCCCGAACTTAAATTTCTACACAAAGAGTGGTGTATAAACGTTTACCTGTAATGATTATAGCCAATGTAGAGTATATGAATTTGTGGCATATCTGTATCTAGAATAATGCTTATTATAGATGCTGTGTTACGGCTTGCCTTATACAAAGTGCATATTAAATTATTAAGTTCATATTCGATTTGCCATGGAACAAATGAAAGAAATGATTGGCGAAGAATGTACTGATGTATACCTCTTAGCATGTCAGTCATAATTTATTGCCGACAACACAATTTCGGACGTGTGCGATATTGAAAGATAAAACTAATATTAGCTCTACGTTAAAAGATTCCAGCTTATAATTTGTGAACTTATTTTGTCGAGTATAACATTAGAACGATTGAAATCGTCAGCAGCAAGAATGGCACATTGTTATTAGCCCATTAAACGTGTAGGCTGGAAAGACAGCACTGATAGTTATATGCTGTATAATCACAGTTAGTCTTTTTTCTAACTTTTTCAGCTCATTTTGATTCAAGTCCTTACTAAGCTCTTTTGTCAAATTTGAATTCACGAGTATCGAGGTCCGTATTTTGTAAAACTTTTCAGCATTGTTTTTAGAACGAACGTATTTCTTATTCGAATCTTCATTATTGCTCAAAGATCAGTTTGAACTGACAGTTTTGAACTTAAGTACATGTATATATAGAACCCGAATCGAAATATATTAGTCAGATAAATTATCATTGATTGTTCATTAAACGCCGTTAGAATAATCAGATTTTCCAAATTTGTATCAAACGATTATATAAACTGATTATGGACGATTGTCGTTTTTATTTTCAACTTTTCCATTGCAAGGAACCTAACACAGACCACTAGTTATTATAATTACTAAGAATAATATAAAATAATAAAACTAGTTATTACTAAAAAATATGACGATTGAATAATTTGCCACTTTACACATAGACTGTAGTTAATTTGTTATGAACATGTTAAAGACGTATTTCGTTGAAGAATTTTTTAAATATACTCAAACGTCTGCACATTATTTACTAACCACGTAGGGCGAAATTTAAGCGATACATCAAAATAACAATATCACAGACAAATTTTAAAGGCATATTAATCGCACATTGAGATATTAAAAACTCTCCCTGATATGTGTATATTTACTTGATATTACATCTTTTATTATCGCATAACCATGATAGCATAACTATAACATTCTCGTACCTAGTCAATAACTTTAAGGCAAGTTTTTAATGTGACTGAAATCTAATACAAGATCTTTTGCAGTCTGGGAGTAATATAAGTTTTACAAATATGATATGTTAATTTATTGTGTCTTTCTGTCTGTAATTATAAAATTACAGTAAGTTGATCTTTTCTTTCACTAAATATCAACTACACTTATTGCTATACGACTTCAGACATAGCGATTAGGATTACTTGTATGTAATAAAAATACTACATTTATTTTGTAGTTTTAATATGAAAGATGAACATATTTGAGGATTGTATTTTGTCTTCCAGTTTTGTTTGGTCCTGTGTTGGACGGGTTTTTGATTGGGTAATTTTGAGAGAAGGTTGTAACTTGGGCAATGTGAGAAATGTGGGAAATGTAGGATGGGTTTATGACTTATTTTCTAGAAATCCCGTTATATAATTATACATTATATGTAGTATGATACAATAGTATGAAGAACGATCGATGGAATGGCCTAGTACAGATGTACCGTTATTTTGTTTACGAAAAAGTAATCGTAACGGAATATAATTATTATGAACCTAGTTAAAAGGTTTTAGACAAATGCCGTGAGATTGTTTTACAACATATTTAAAGAGTCCTCTTTCGAATATAGGAAATGTGTTTTATTAACTAAGAGTCACTTTATAACTTATGACCCCACATGAATCCTTTAAAAGAATAACAAAACGGAAAACATGTTACTGACTAAACTTTGATTTGATGTTTTTATGCCGGAATGAAATCCTTCGAGGCAGGATTTATTTTCCAGTTCATGGGAACTGCAGTATAATTTACATTATCGTGATGAGAAATAGATCGTCGACGGACTGTGATATTTAAGCCAAACATCATTCTTCGTGCCTATTCGCATTTCGTGAATGGATTCGGTCAACGCTTTTGAACCAAATTTGATGTATGTAAAATGTGTGCAATTGAATTGTTGATCAGATCTATATTTTGAACGTGTAATTTACTTCTCCTTCTTAGCGATTACCATTCGGAAATTGATTAATCCAGTGGTATTTTAGCTTTAAGCAAATTTCATTATTAATATTAGTGAGATTATTTGTGTGACTTTTTAATTTGATGCGACGTTTACTGGCAACAAAATGTGTCTTACCTGTTTTTAAAACGCCAGTCTAATACTCTAAATAGCGTGTAAAATACTTTTCATTCCATCATATCTTTTAATACTAAAGTTGTAAAATCAAGAAGGACCTTTCGAGTCATTAATAATAAGAGCGGAATTACACTTTTGTTTAGTAGTTGCATGAACATCGTATCATGCATTGATCATTTTGTTTAATTGTACTTTCAGAATTACAGTATCCGATTGAATAACTGCGAAAATATCGCTAACTATTTGCATGTGCATAATTATCGTTTCGATGACAGAAAAGTAGTTTCAAATTATACGACATTACTGTTACAATATCAAATCATATGATAATATCTGTCTAGACTGCGACCAATTACATTTCCATAGCTTCGAGACAATGTAAAAAAAATGACGTATATAATCTGGTGAGGCAATGATGTCTCTTCTTACCAATACAAATAAAAGCATGTTCTAAAGATTGAAGAATTTCATCAATGATTTTGTAATTATTAAAGTGCAATATACACACGTAGAGGATATCTCTTCGACAAAGCGCACAAGAAACCATGTCGTATTCGCCCGTCTGAGAATACCATTGACTGAAACAAAACTGAAGTATGTGTCATCAGTTTTAGCTCTCACTTCATGCAACGAGCCATTGCTCAAGTTTTATATCCTCGGACCCTGTCATCGGACCCTGGCATCGAGTTTATAAAACTAGAGAACAATATCCGAGCTGAAAAAAATAAATTTCAATACATTTTGCCTTGTTTTGTGTATTACGTCATGTACTCGTATTACGAATGCCATATCTATCCATCTCTGTGTCGTTGACGACGCGTCATTTAGTAAACACTGGAAGAAGACATAGCGGGAAAATCCCTCGAACCAATAACGAGTTTAGTGTTTACTATAATTCAACTCTACTCGCGTACTTTTTATGCCACTCGCAAAGGGGGGCAACTTACATGATGATTTATAGCCAGTAATTACTGTTTTAGAACTGTTACGAGCCCTTTGTAGTCAAATCGAGTATCACTTCCATGGAATCCGTTTGTGTTTGATAAGATTGCAGCAGCTGTAAACTATATCTTAATCGTCAAAAGTATGGCTTATTCGTCGTTTTATGAATTTTGAAAATCTAAACAACACTAATATAGACGCTCCCTTTCTTTCAAACTCGGTGTGGGTGTCCTACAAAAATTGAAAACACAATCCGCAACCAAAACAACTTACCAAACTGTGTTGTATCGCTAATTTGATTTACCATGTTCTCTGATTCCTTTTTTCTAGTACGACATACCGGTTATTCCGTTGATGTATTAGTTATTTTGTCAGTCAGTACATTTTAATCAAATCCTCGATTTTTTTTTCAATTAGTTCTATTGGGGAAGTTTCTTTTGAATCGATTGTGATGATCTTAATGGATGTCATGATACGTGTGTCTGAAATATATTGTAATCTTTTTGACTGAAAAGTAGGTTTCTTCCACCGTTACAACACACTTGTTTAGTTAGACGTAACTTGATTGTGTAAAAGGTAAAATTGCGTCCGAATGCGTTCGGAATACAATGTGGATGTTTTTAAGAATTAACACGCAAAAAAATCGATTTGTAAAATAAAATACGTCTGATACATTTCCCTATCTGACAGTGTTTTTTTCAATTTAAATCTTTTAACCGGAATTTACAAACAAATAATCGTCTTGTACAATTGAGGAAATGTATCAGCCACACATGTCTTAATACAAGCTCCTCATCTAGTTTTTACCGTCGTTGAATTAATAACTAATTTAACGTTTTTTAAGAAGTGACATTTTCAAATATTTACATGGTAAACTATACAATATTTATTCTCTTCAGGACACCTATTTTACTGATTAAGAGATAAATTTATTAGAACTTGTGGGGTCATGATTGTTATTTTAAGCAATCTTAAAAGCCAATTAAAAGTGTTTCAATTCTTATAGATAGTAATGTTGTTCATCCAAAACAACCTATAAATTGTTCAATGTAAAATTTATGCAAAAAAAGTTTCATTATTTTGCATGTACGGTCCTAATAGAGATATGCCGGAGTTTTATGAAAATATACAATCAAAACTTACGTAAGTCGAAAACTATTGTGTAATAATTGGTGACCTTAACTTAGTCTTAGAAATGGACTGTTTCAATTATGTAAATATAAATAACCACAGAGCGAGGGAGCTTTTATTCCAAATGATAATATAACACGATTTTAATGACTGCTTGCGAAAATTAAACATAGGAACACATGAATTCCCTTGGTTAAAAATCCTTTGAAAAAAGCTCGTCTTGGCTTCTTTTCAATAACGTCATCTCTTTTTACTGACGTCGAAAGTGCAGAAATTCTACCAGGCTATAGAACAGATCATTATCTAATAACTACACTATATCGTTAGACTTAATTAAATTTAAAAGAGGTAACTCATATTGGAAGCTTAATATTTCTCTCCTAAATGATTGTCAATATGTCTCTGAAATTAACCAACTTATCATGAATGTAAGAAATCAATATTCATCTGATCAACAAGCTTTAAACTTACTCATTGAGGAAATACACGATAACGAATTTGTATTACTTATGGAAATCCGATTCAAAACAGTTACATATTAATCATTTAAGATTTAAAATAC
This sequence comes from Lutraria lutraria, assembly GCA_964023205.1. Classification (NCBI taxonomy): domain Eukaryota; kingdom Metazoa; phylum Mollusca; class Bivalvia; order Venerida; family Mactridae; genus Lutraria; species Lutraria lutraria. The sequence continues at coordinate 6,323,804 of OZ026850.1, forward strand.
GAAAATTGTCTTGAAAAACAATAAAAAAATGAAATTAAACAACTTCAAAACTCAAACACATTAATTTGACTCTTTTAGAAGAGAAAAAAAACTGCATTAACTGAGCTTCGAAAAAAAAATTCAGTGTTTTTCACAAAGGTCTCGTTCAAAATAGATTTTAGAAGGCGAAAAAAAAAACGTCCAGATATTTTTGCAACCTCGAAAATAGAAATTTTACCTCAAAACTCATGAACTCCTATGGATGGTTAACTTCTACAAAATCAAAATGACATAATAAAAGAAACGGAAATACATAATAGAAAAACTTTATTCATACCATGAATGTGAAAATATTGACCTTAATTATATATTCCAAGAAATTCAGTGAAGAGATTAAGTGAAAGTGAAAAAATCGATAGAGGTTAATCTTTCTTACAACGAAATGCTTGCCAGTTTAAAAAAATGTCAATTTACTCATCGCCCGGAAGTTCAGGATTCACGGCTGCATTCTACAAAGTGTCTTGGTCGAAATTAGGACATTTTCTTGTTAGGTCGATAAATTACGCCTTTTCTACGGCAGTGTTGACCTGTATACCAAAAGGAAACAGGGATAAGCAACTCTTAAAATTGTTAAATGTTTCATATAAAATCGCATCTGTCTTAAATATCATAATTAGTGACGTCTTCTATCGGGGTTGCAGACAATGCGACCCATTATCCCCATATCTTTTTATATTGTTTTCGATTAGGTTAGTTCCCTAGATGCTGGTAAATGTAATACGAAAGCTGGGTACATGTGCACAAACATGTTAATAGTCCGGCGATTTGTTGACAGCTATATGTTAACAGTCCGGTGATTGGTTTACACTAACTGTGTGACTCGGTATCACGTGATTTGAGTGTAGGCATGTGCATTGTATGCCAGTTTTACTGTGCTGGGCCTATATTCACTAACAGACTTAGCTGAGACGATCCTAAAATCCGTAATCACGAACGTTCTTTGACAGATTAATTTTGTTCGTTGATTTAAGCGGCAATTTCGAAATTACGTGATGTAATCAGGCACGCACGCGCAAGCGTTCTCAATTTCAAGATGGTTGACATCAATATCAAGGCAACCAGCTGTTAAAATAGTGGACCGAGCCGGCCGAAATACGACCGGTTTCAACTTGTTAAGGACCAGTTGGAATGAGACTTTTCGGCGATGACCCTACGGATGGATTGAAATCCTAAAAAAGGATTATTGATAATAATTTTCATATCAAATATGAGTAATAACACACACTTAAAAGGTAATATAGAACAACAATGCGATTAATTTATCCTAATATGATCCACGAGGTGTTGCCATTTAAGTTACAATAACACATCTTCCAGTGCCATTCAACAATGTATATTAGGACACATGCAACATGCATCAATTTATGACCAATCATGAAATTAAGTTTCGCATCAGTAACTTAAACAAATTTAATACTATTATTAGAATCTGCATAGCTACTAGATAACTACAATTGAAACTTATCGATTTTTCTCAAATTTAAATCCTTGAGGCAAGTGTCGAAATTTATAGTAAGCAGATACAGTTAATAAACAGCTTTAGACTGCCCTAAGTCTGCACATTTTAGACTCAGCATTTCAGACTCAGACTCAGAATTTAAGACTCAAACTTGAGACTAATTTTTTTTGTGATTACCATTTTGATCGCGCTGAGCCTGAGTCTAAAGTCTAAAATCTCAGACTCAAATGTGTAAGTGAATACGGGCCCTGTTATAATGTAATCTGCGAAACGCTATTGCCGCCAATCATTTTGTCACGTAATATGGGTGTACACATGTGCAAGTCCATTGTGAAATCGGGGTGTTTCACTATAAATCGGCTTGTTCCATCAACGTTTATGACACTAAAAGGTAAGCTATTTTAACACAGTCTCTTTTTTTTACTTTACTAGTTCTTTGTTTAATTATCAACATCATTGCTAGGAGTAATTATCACTGATTCTACGTAAGAGTTGTCAACTAGGCAAAAAGTATGTCGCCTGTAATTAATTAAAACATGTATTATTATTATTGATACAACTGTAAAAGACTCCTACCATCTAACATTTTTTAACATGTTCTCAAAATAAATGTATCCGGTAAAGACATCTTGAAATGTTATACGATGAGATTATTATGTCTATATTATGTACAGTGTATATGCTTATCAGTTAATAAAAAATACAAAAAGGTAAAGTTTTTAAAGCTATATTTGACAAGAAGTACTAGTATATAAATTTCAAAAATAGTAAATTCGCATTATCATGTAGCCTAATAATGATTCCCCAAGAGTTTTTACAAAAACTCATTTTGTTATTTAATAAACATACGCACATTATTGTTACAAGCTATCAGAATTAAGCGTGCCCTAGTATTTTATACTCGCTGCTACAAAATAGAAATAATACTGTATTTAGCTTGGAAAATAGTGGAACAATGCATGGTTTATCTTTTGAAATGCTTCATTTGTGTTGATTTTTATATCCCTTCCATTTATGTTTATAGTTTCTTATCAAACTTTACAGATCGCATCTCAAAATTCATTATCTAAATGTAGGTACTTAGGTATAATTCATACCACATACAAACAATCATTCTGCCAATGACAGGACTGTCAGACATAGCTTTGTATACTCAAACACACATTTCCCGTGAGCTCTGTAATCAAGACCTCGTGAAATTCTACAAGAAACTAAGAAAATAATTATTTCCCTGTATTATAACAAGTTTGTAATTTCATTTTTCAGTACTTTTAAAAAAGAAGAATCGGTAAAAAAATCTTAATGACGTTAATTTATTTTTTACAAACAATGTAATAAATGTCAATGGAACCAAAGGTGTTGCATAATGTTCATTGATTAGTCACTTAAAATCATTATTTTAATCAAATATTTCTTATAACTACGAATGAATGATCTTTTAACGATCTAATGAGTTTAAAACTCCCGATAACAATATTCCATCGAACATAACAGCTTGCCTATTACACTCGTTTATAACGGGTTTTATTTCAGACTAAATCTTTGTAACGTTCGACAATAATTTCAAGGATGAAAGTTAGTGTACTATTGTTCAACCTCAGGAACCGTGTGTTGTCCCAGAGGAGGCATTTTGTCAGTTGTAACATCTTTATTATGTTATATGTGTGTCTGTTGACACTGGTAGGCAGTAAGTACACGTTCATTGGATAACATATGATTTGACAGACGCGCATTGGGAAGCCAGTTTTTCATCGCTTGTTCCTGTGTTTATTTGATTTCGAGAAAAATAATCAGAAACAATTAAAACAAGAGAGTCCTGTATCGCTCGTCTGGACAGGGTGTATAGGTTGTACTCCACTTTGATAGTCACTGAAAAGAGTTACTTCTATGAAATTTATTTTGAAATCAGCTCCACCCTGTACCGATCTTGGGTTGCTAAGGGAATGAATTATTGATAAGGAGAGACAATTGGTACTGAGGAACATATCGGTGCGAAAACAGGAGCGCCGCAAGATGTGCCAACGCTCGTCTTTTCATCGCCTCAATGGTATATACCCATCTATAAAGTTCAATGTTGCTGCATCTTATAGTTTCTGAGTTATGAGTTTTTGCGCAGACGACACAGACGCTGACACAGAGGACGCATCGATCACAACAGCTCGACATTTTCTTAATCAAAACTGACAAGACATCATAATATGGGGCTGTACATATTACTCCCTCCCCCGTGTCCCTCTTATTTTTTCCGCCGGGTCCCGCATCTCTCCATATTTTAAGGGACGAGTCTCGCATCCCATTGAAGTAAAAGTCAAAAACACAATTTCGAACATTTACAGCTATCTAATCACATATATGCGCTCAAAGTAATAAATAACAACCATTTGAGTACCATACTGTATACCCCGAAGAGCCGAGAAATCGTTAGAAATGTCTGCTATTTTTTTTAAAATAGACGCGTCATTTGATAAATCCATAGCCATAAATGCATTTTCTTTCACAAAAGTGAACCTTTTTAAAGATACCATCATTTACCCAAATATATTTTCTCTCAATATGCGAAATCCAAGCTTTCCATTCCTATTTCCCGCAGAGACATTGATGCACAAAGTCGGCGTCGGCCCGTCCTCGTATTTTTTAGAACGTCTAGCACAGTTTATAAAAGCTGTTAAAACGAGATGTTGACGCCTTACGACTACAACGGACGCCGGTCACAGGGTCATCCAAATAGTTAACCTTGGCACTTTGTGCGAGGTTAGCTGAATACTATTAGTAATAATTCTATTTAGCAAATGTAATTATATGAAAAGGGTTCGGTTACCCCAGCAACGATTTATATATTGATCAAAATAAAATACTAGTATTGTGCAGAACTAATGACAACTTGAACAAGTAATGACATTAGAAACACATTGAGAAGTATTTGTACATTGATTAGACAATATAAACACAAGTGAACCAACTAGTAAGGTACAGAATAAACTACTGCCATAGCTACCCGGGGAGCGGTATAATTTTGCAAACGTTTTTTTGAAAACAGCTACCCGGTGAACTTTAGTCATCGAATATTACTCCCTCGCTAAATAAAAAGCTGAATTCGGAGTATGCGTTGCTTTCATCGGATAGAGTTTCCAATTATCTGAGCCAAGATAAAATTAATTAAATATTAAATGATGGTAAAATCGTTGTATAATTTTATATAAACACATGGCGACAATATTTGTAGTTACGATGTAATAGCCATGTAGCGACGAGAATGTCCGTATGTCCTTCTGTCTGTATGTCATGTACCAGCTCAAATAATAAGACCTTTTGAGATTATTTCAGACCATTCAGCCTAAAAAAAGTTACTTGTTTCCGCAATCGGGCCATAAAAAAATAGGGTAGGTAGGTAGGCATTAAAAATTTTTTCTTTTTTTTTTGAAACACGAATAGAAATATTTGGAAAAAGTTTTGTCTGTCTGTTGTATTACAATGAATTAATATGGGATGCTTTCCAAATGTTTCTAATTTCACTAGCCTGAACTAAAATGATCTATTTCTATAGCAGTGAGACTATTACAAACATTATATAACATTTAACAAAGTAAACTGTTCCTCTCATTTATTCCTAGTGCTCTCAAGATAGCATAGGAAAGACATTTTTCGACAATCTAGGAGAGCTTTCTTGTGTCAGCCTGCACAAAAGCGAAAATTGAACAACATTCCAAGTACCAACTCATCGCCGGACTAGTAGACTGGAAAATCTAGGTTGTCCACAACAATATCAATTAATTCTGAATGTCGACTTAACCTCTGTACTATATAATCTGATGTTTATGTAATATAGTCTAGATGTGGTCAATATCAATTAATTCTGAATGTCGACTTAACCTCTGTACTATATAATCTGATGTTTATGTAAATATAGTCTAGATGTGGTCAAAATGATTTAGTATGAAAATTGATTTGAATCTATTTAGGCTTGAATTTTGACTAAGAAGCAAATCTACACCCAAAAGCATATTAATATATTACTACATTCAATTATTTGCTAGATGTGTTGTTTGGCAGGGAAGTGACATTTTTGGTCACATACATGTTAAGCCAAGTCTGTATCTTATTGCTGCAATATTAACAAATTGTAATGGAAGATGTTTTATGAACTTAACTGAATAATGATTATCATAAAATTTACACTGAGTCCTGAAAAAAATGGAGAATTCATCCAGTGTATGTATCACATGATTAAGGGTCAAAGATAAGACAAAACAATTAGAAAAGATTTTCATTAAATGCACATACAATCATGTAAGATGATGTATAGTTCCACAATGATATCCGAAATTTGTCGTCCGAAAATCGTACACCACATTACTGTGAATATAATGTCTACTAATGACTATTCTTGAAAATTCACGAGTTTTTGTTATTCTGTTGGTCATAATCAGGGCCGGTATACCCGCTGCTGTGCACCATCCAAAACGTAAACAAAAAGCCGCCATCTTGGATGAAAAAGGTAATATTTTACTTATTTCTTCGATTTCGCTTTTCTTTCAAATTTCTGCTATAGCAAAGAACATGCTACACAATTTTCTGGACACGTTGATACCCATAGTATTTACTAAGTACCTCTGGTATAAAAGTTACCTTGGACAAGAAAATCGAATCGAGAGAAAAATTCCGTGGTGCACAGCAGCGCATTTAGTATTTTTCGATCTTTTTGTCCAGAAAATTGACTTGTTCGCATGTCGACGCACATTTTTATCCATAAGTTGTAATACAGAAGCTTAAAATTAGACTTTTGGTACATATAGCAACGTATTTTCTAGCATAACGAATTTCTGAGTTATTTGGTGGACAGCAGCGTGGGAATAAGAAAGGTGGACAGCAGCGGAAACGGGTGCACAGCAGGAGCTTTTTTGCGTACTTGAGACTGTTCCTGAATAACCATTCGTTAAATACTTGTAACTCTTTAATTTCTTTCATCCAGTGAGGGGAATTTATTTGTAGTCAATCGATATAGAAAATGCTTATCACAGGCATTGTTCTGAAATGCAAATATTTCTAATTGCTTCACTCATGAAGTATTTATTCATTTACTAATTGAAAGCTTTAAAGGCATTATCACGTGACACGGGCTGTATCGAATCAGCCTTTTTGAACTAAGAAACAACATCAAAACTTTGTTTACTTTTCGTGAAATGGATGTATGCAGGCTCTCATAATTACTCGTTTATATGAACTGATTTTCTGGAATTTGTTGATGAAATTCATTTTCTAGTGATGAAGAATTAAATTATGTTTTTTGTGCACTTTTAGAAAGATGAACACGTGCGACCACTGTGGAGCCGCAGACTAGACATATAGCGGTGGTGCACGAACGCCCATGGTTTCAGAGACCGGACACAGCCAAGCAGATGCAGGTTAATAAAAGAAAAAACATCATAACATTTTCAATTTTCTATTTTTTTCTTGTGATAGATCTGTTATGTAAGACCAATACATTATGTAAGAAACATACATATAACTAAGTCTTTTCATAAAATATCAAATAATGGTACGAGTATACTTTAAATAACATCATTTATTAGTTATAAATAATCAATTTTAACTATCATGCTTTACAAATTTACATTATCAACGTTGTATCAATAATAAAACATAACTTTAAAACTACAAATCTTATGACAGGTAACAATCATGGTGACGTAAAACATGCAACTAGTTTAGCACAGGGCACGACCACGACCTTGCTCAGTATGTGAAAATCTGTTGCACAAGGAAAAACAGTTCAAGTGTGATACTTGCGACAGAGAATTTGCCTATGTATGCCACCTCCGCAAACACATGGAACTGTTAAAAGCTTTACAAAGTTTCGGTTAGATAACTCAATTATTATTTCTGTGATTTTAGTCATTATTTTGAAATAATGATGTTTATTTATTACTGTCTTTGGGTTCTATTGCTGTTCTGAAAAACATTATGCTGAATAATTATTGACTGAGTTGTTTTATTGTGATTATTGAAATGTGATGCTCAATGATAATTGTCTGTGATTTTATGGTTACTGAAATATGATGGTCAACTGTAATAATGATACTTATATAAATGTGATTCTTTGAAATTTGACCAAGTTGTCTGTGTTTTTGATGATTCAGCATTCTAATATTTTTTTACAAATTCTATTGCATAAAGCAAATAAACATACATTTGTACATGATTTTGTTTTTCCTTTCCTACACGATCCATCGGCAGAGGGTTAACATGATGTAAAATTATAAACAGATACATGTACATGCACATAATAAAGTAAAAACACTTCCAAATCATGCACATATACATTAATGTTATAACTGTACAAACTATCCTCAGAAGGAATATATGCAGCTATCCAAGGGTCAAATATTGTCATTTGAAACTACTTCAAAAACCCGAGAGCCATGCATATGCTATAAAAACTTGGTGCCTATATTTCTCATCACGTAAGTTGTATTGTAAACTACATTTTGTACTTCTTATTAAAATACTTATAAAGTGAATATACAAAGATATCCAAAAAAACATTTCATACAACAACTACATGTACAATATTCGACAATTTGATGCAATGAAGTCCGTATGCTGTACTTTACAATGTTTTATCAATATTCTAAACACTAGATACTGTTCTCCAATTGATGTCACATAGTCAAACATAACAATCATCGGATATTCCCATCTGTTGGCAAGGTAGCATCTTGGACATGTTGCATCTTGCTCTTTCCCAGCAAACTCTCAAAGACCCTTTGAGTGCTGCATTCTTCTCAAACGTAACATGGTCGTATTTCCATCGCCCAGCAAGTCGCTTCCTTTGGCTCGTGTCGAACTGGTGATTCCTGATTGAATAAAAAACATATAGTTATTGAAACATATCCGATACTTATAATTGCAAATGTGTATGCTATACTTTGTGTTTATTATACATGTAGTGTTATACAGGAGCAGTCTTGATTTTGGGGAAACAGATTTATGATTCTCAAGTACGCAAAAAAGCTCCTGCTGTGCACCCGTTTGCGCTGCTGTCCACCCTTCTTATTGCCACGCTGCTGTCCACCAAATAGCTCAGAAATTCGTTATGCTAGAAAATACGTTGCTATATGTACCAAAAGTCTAATTTTAAGCTTCTGTTTTACAACTTATTGATAAAAATGTGTGTCGACATGCGACAAGCCAATTTTCTGGACAAAAAGATCGAAAAATACTAAATGCGCTGCTGTGCACCACGGAATTTTTCTCTCGATTCGATTTTCTTGTCCAAGGTAACTTTTATACCAGAGGTACCTAGTAAATACTATGGGTATCAACGTGTCCAGAACATTGTGTAGCATGTTCTTTGCTATAGCAGAAATTTGAAAGAAAAGCGAAATCGAAGAAATAAGTAAAATATTACCTTTTTCATCCAAGATGGCGGCGTTTTGTTTACGTTTTGGATGGTGCACAGCAGCGGGTATACCGGCACTGATAATGCTTAATGCAATATGATACTGCTGTAAAAATTCAATAAATACTATCAAAATGTGATTATTCATGAAAATGTTTACAATTTTCGGAAAATGCGGTATAAACTTTATTCAATTCCACGGACGCTCCAGAAACGAAGTATACTCACGAAGATGTAACCGAATTGCCATCTGGAATTATGAATTGTGACTTTGATCAATTAAAATTGCAGACCAGATCAGTTCTCATTAAAAGCATTCTGCGAAATTGATCTGTGCAGTGTTTTTTTGTCATTTAAGTGTACCTATTTCGGACAGTAACTGAATTCGTATACGTAAAAAAATGGACGAAAAGGGACCGATTTTCAAATTTTTTTCTTGATAGGTCAAATAAAATAACGTCAGTGCTATTTGTTGCGACATTTAGGGTTACAGATGCGACATATAGCGTTAGGAGGTTTTGCGACATTTAGCGTTGGTTGCGACATTTAGCGTCAGCCTTGCGACCAATAACATCAAATGCGACATTTAGCGTCGAAGCGACATTTAACGTTGCTACATTGCCTAATTACGCAAAAGAAACGTAAAACTATTTTTTTACAAAGATTAAATAAGTGTTTTATTGCGATTACATGAGAAGATAATGATCTGCCAGTTTTATTGTTAATTGTTCGCTTTAAAAAATCCACAGCGGGTGTTGTTCGGAAAAAAAGATTGTCACATTGTTTTAAGATGAATTTCAAAGCTTTTTGTTGGTGTTTTGTAGCAGACATATTTATCTAGGGAGCCGTACCTCGTGTGTTTGATACTAGTACTTGTTTTTATCTGAAATCTATGGCGTAATGCGTATTATAAAACATCTGAGAATGGCACAGAATCAGAGAGTTATAGTGATCTCGGATTTAGTGAACTATCGGAAAAGACGAAATAAGTGACGCAGGGGGCGTAAATTTGATGTCAGCCTTTTTTGCAGCACTCTGTCGGGTCCCGCAAGCACAGTTTTTACCTTTTTAGGTACTTTTTAGAGAATGTTTATAATCAAGCAGATTTTAGAGAATGTTAGCCAAATGAATTATTGATTTTATCATTGCTGTATGCTAACTAATGATGGCAATTTTGGTAGCTTGACAATTTATTTATGCAGTGAAAGTAGTACAGCATTTCCCGCGGTTTTCTTTTAAATACTGTTTGTTTATCTATCAGAAACTGTCCATCTGATCAGCTGTTTGCCTATTTTCTTGCATAGCAAATGGAAATATCCGCAATTTACTCATCATATCCTATGCAAGTAGTTTATGATGACAATTTCGAGGTTAAAACTTTCCCAAAATGCGGCGTGATAGTTTTCCTTCTATTCATTTTACATTATTTGAACTTTTTATTTTAAACTTCATTAAAACTGCAAACTGTTATGCTAGACAAAATTATCATAACACACTCGGTTAAAATGGAAATATACGCTACCGACGGTAACATTTCCCCTCGGTTACCCTCAGTAACATATTGTTCCGTCTTTATATCTCATGAAACCTCACAAACTTAGTGTACATAGGATCCAGTTAATATTTCCTGTTTGTAGTCTACTGAACAACCATTAAGAATGCTTTTATTTCGTTCCAGTCCGATACCATCATGACCGAGGAAGAAACGTCACATCTATTCGAATGCAGCATATGTGAAGAGAAATTATCACGAAAACAAACTTTAAAAGTACAGAATGAATGTGGCAAAAAATTTACAAACCAGTATTATTTGTCCATATACGTCGCCAAATAATTCATAACAAATGAAATATGTGGTATTCGTCAACGGTCTTTTAGCACACATTTTGTTGTGTAAAGACATCAAGAGCGACACCATGCTGATACCTTTCGAACATTCAGTTTGTGATTACATTATGTCCGTGATTTTAATGATCAAACTTTCATTATGTTTATATTTACTGTTTTCTAATCATTTTTTTTTTCAATATAAAACAATGATATCAACAATAAAGATAATCAATGAAATAAAACGGTTGTTCGGAGTATCTTACACTTATCCACTTTGTAGTGCTGGTGCACTGACTGTACTCCTCTTGGCCTGTCTTTCAAGGAAGAGATCCTGCCATATTTAGATTTCGATTTTTTTCATAATTATTTTTCTTGGAAGCGTCAACCACGATTTCTTCTTAAAGGGCATGGTTTCTGAAAAAAGACCACAAGAGAAATTTATTTGAGTACATTTATTTGTCAAGTAAAGTTTGCAGACAGCGTAAGCAAAGTTAATAATTATCTTGTGTTGGCTGTGCTGGTCACATCAACATGAGTCCGCAGAAAGGTACGTCGCTCGTCGTTTTCATCGTTACACTACATTTAAAATCGTTTTTCTTGCACTTACAATTTAATCATGAATATCAAATTTATACCTACGTGAAGGTAATTTTTATTCTCCGCTATTAAATTAAATTTCATTAAATATCTACATAAATTGATAGAGCGATAGGTATTTTCAGAGAGGCACTATAAATACCGTAAAAATGACCGTTTTGACGTCGAAAACGACGTTATTTCAATCGTTTGGTTCCACCTTAAACAGTGTCCATCAAAAGCAAATTAATATCAGAAAGAATTTCTAAACACAATTGTTCCAGTAAAATGATTAAGTACTTAGACAGTTTTACTTGTTATTTGATGTGGTGTGGACTGCAAGTTAATGGCGTCGTAAGCTGGTATGATATTTACGGGACTTCCCACAGTGAATGCACGGGTGCACAAAATTTCGATGCTGAGCATCTGTATGCTTCCTCGGCGCATCCTTTTGCTTGAATGTAGCATCACAAACGTGACAAACAATCACTTTGTCACCCATACATACTGTTTGATGTTCATTCCGGGTATAGCGGTTGTGGAAAGATCGCTCACATCCTGAACACTTGTGAGGCTTCATATCAGAGTGCTTGTTAAGGTGAGCCTGGAATAGTTCTTTCTCGAACAGCCTTCAAATGGATAACTGAAGGCACGTTTTTCATGCATTGATTGGCTATGGCGTTTCAAACCACTATTGGTTTCGAAATTCTTCCCGCACGAATTACATAAGAACTTTTTGTTGTGTTGAACTTTTTATGGTTATCCAGTTCTGAGGCGGATCAAAGAATCTGGTGCATTTACCACATTTGAACTTTGACTCATCATGTACATTAATATGTCTTCAATGTACATTTTGATTTAAAAGAGAGACCACATATGCTGCACTCAAATTGTCTTTCACTGACGGAAACAAACGAACCATCCAAAGGTCCGTCTGGGAGTACAAAATCTTCTTCTTTTTGAGGATCCATTTAACAAGTTCTACCTGTAAAGCAAAATAAATATGACAATAAAGATTAACAGACAGAATTACATCTACATATATTTTTGGGAAAATGTAATTTTGTCTATTCATGTACAACTTTTTATGAGCTACTTTACACGGAGAACTGGCAACATATTTATTGAAAATTTCTTATTAAATTTTGTTTTGAAACGAAATATGCTATAGTGATAATTTTGTAAAACTATTGAATGCCATGATTTACTTAAATTCGACATGTAAAAACCCTAAACTTTAATCCTTTCAATCCTCAAAGTCTAATAATTTAAAATTTAATACTTAGTACATATAAGATATAAAGCAGTTTTATTCATTCATGAAAGCATTTATACCTGAATAGATTCACCTAATACGTTATGTCAGTTATTTAGCTTTCATGTGAGAGATACTTGCTACTTTAAAAGTTGACTAACAGCAATATACACGTACTAATCGAAACGTCACTTCAAAAAGATACAAAATCTAATACTATGAATACGCAAACAACTTGCAACAGTATACACTGGTCTTTTTATTATAGACTTCATTAAATTCTTCGAACTGGCATTTCGGACCGTGAGATTGTGTTGTTACCGTACATGTATATTATTGGGCTGTCTAGCATTTCACCAACATATCTAAACGTAGCATTTCAATACATACATTGTGTTTAAAATATTCCCCTGTCAGGATATTTAAAGACAGAAAAGAATGGCTATAAATAACTATATTCTATACACAAGTTCCGGAAAACAAGTCAATGAAGTAATTAGATGTGTAAATGCTCTATGTCGTAAGAATTCTTTTGTTCAAATATAAATCTAATCCAGCAGTTTTTATTAACAAAATAAAAGGCAATTTAAATAAAAAATATTGGAACAAAATTCAATATTTTCACATTGAAGGTCAATGTCATTTATGTGTCAATGTCAATTCACTTTGGCTTTCCTAAAGGTCTTGTCCAATGGGTTGTTGTCTCAGAGTATGAAGGCAATCCATTCATTAATAACAAAGTTATAGCAAAAAATAGCAAAATAATCGAGCAAAATGACCTTTGACAATCATCTGTGACCTTGACTTAAAACTTAAACTAAGCAGCTTGAATCTACTTGATACAGTTAACATATAAGCCAAAGTATTTGAAAATCCTTCGAGGGGGTCAAATAGTTACGGAACGGAAATGGTCTGTGACAGACCGGACAGATAGACGGACGGTAACAACAGGCAACCAGGGGAAAAGCAATATAATTCCCTCAGATCTTTTATTAGGAAACATAATTTCAATGATTTTTCAAAAGTTCCGGAAAGTGCCCAAATATTGGCCTCTTCCAAGCGGTGTACTCGTACAAATTAGTATTTAGTGTTATGAAATAAATAGTAAACAGGGCCTAGAATTTTGTGAACAATTGCATCACTCCTGTAAGACTGTTATTCGCAGTATATAAATATTTTCAGTGCGTATATAATCTGGTTACCAAATATATCTTCACATACTATAGTATAGACCAATTCTTGGCATTCGCTCTTAAATTGATTTAAAATGAATCCATTTCCAAATGCTATAAGTAAAGTAATTGTGATTTCTTTTAGGTCTAAATCAATATCAGTAAATATTCGTACAAATTATTAACATTAAACGTTTAGAAAAAAATGTTGTAAGAAGTGTACGGCGACTATGTTAAGCGTTATCATATCTGACGTTCTAACTGTATTCGAGGTTCGCAAGTTTAACAATAAACTGTGCTTGACGTTCTCAAAAATACGAGGACATGTCGACTTTATGCATCAATATCTCTGCGGAAAATGGGAATGAAAAGCGGGGATTTCGCATATTGAGGGAAAATAGATTGGAGTAAATGATGGTATCTTTAAAAAGGTTCACTTTTGTGAAAACATGCATTTATGGATAAGGAATTATCAAATGACGCGTTTTCTTTAAAAACTAGCAGACATTTCTAGCGATTTCTCGCTGAAAAATGCACGGTTTTCCTCACAATTTCGAGTATTTATTCCTTTTTCAATAGCGAATAAATGTACACGATTGGTTTTATTCGGATCTTTCAAGATACATATAAATTAAGCCAATACTTACCTGCCGTGTGAATCTGTTAAATTTATCGACAACTGTGTTCGCCTGAGCAACTGTGTTCGGCCCTTCGGGGTATACGGTGTGATAAAGGGGTGCAGTATTTATCGTAATAAAACACCATTTTTGAGCGTTCGGTTAGATTTGTTTGTTGCTTGGTATTAAATTATGATGTTTAGTCTTTGTAAATAACGTACACTATTATTTTACGTTATCTTAGCGATTTCAACCAAGCCGGATACGTTAAGTATATTTGTTGTAATATATTCCTTTATTCAGAGTAGTAATCTTTGTTAAAATTGTGTAAATTACGTGCGATATTGGTTTATAGAAGATCAATCAAATGTAATCTTTGTTTCAAATCACTTGCAATGTACTTTATACAGTGGGTTTATTTTAGTATATAATTATGGTTTAGTTGTTAAATCTATATATTGGTGAAACATGATTTGACCTGACATCCCAGCCCGTTCGTTACCTTAAGGGTGGTCACTCGTGAAATCGAAAAAAAATCTTGTAACAAGCATGTTTCGATTCTTATCTAATTTTGAAGAATAACATCGTGTTATTCAGTTTGTAGTATGAAAAGTATATGTCCATGACTTAACTTTTTCGTAAAATTACTTTTTGTGACATACCCAAGATCGATGATTTTTCTAATAATGGATTTGAAAAAGGGGATATGGGTAGAGAAATTACCAAATATTTCAGTAAATATTAACCATATCGTAAAAAAACGTTGCGTTTCTAGATGTGCTGAGCATATATTGAATAGTGAACTAATTGTTACAAGGAATTCACTATAATAATAACTGTATATTGTACTGTCCCTGACAGATTACAGTCATCATCGTATGACGTATAATTAGTATTCTATACCATTACATTTATACACTTAAATCACTATGATTTTTTAAAAGTTACAAATAATCAAGTCCTTCGGCAAATTCCAAACATGACCGAAATAGTCTGACATCGTGATCTAGCGGATGTCTAGTTAATTTCCTATGCGTCTTCTATCGTTAACATTACCTGATACATCCGGTATTTCGTTATGTAAACATATCAGAAAAAGACTCTCTAGACATGATGAAAACTAAATAAGAAGCGACAAGATTCCGTAGAATGATAGAAATGATTGAAAATATTGAACTGCCAGAATACATAAATATTTCATAATATAGATAGTATACGGAGTATCGATAAACAAAATTGTTTGCCCGAAAACGCCGTATTTTATTTCTTTGATAGATTACGATGACATTCGGATTCCTTGGAGTTCATTATTATAGTGTTTTGTCGTATGATAAACGGATATTTCTGGTCCCCGAGAATGAGAAGGGTGTTTCCCTTCCGTAATCTAGGGCAGTCAACATACATACTGCTTCCTTGGGTTCACGATCAGTAAACCCTGAAAACACATGCAAATATAACAGACTGTTGTACTCTGATTTATGACAACACAAATGTCGTTATATGACAGAATAATTCTTGATAAGTTCTCAGAATCCCCAAGCATTAGACATATTTACTGAACATCTGTTCATTAAAAAGGTAAATAAGTTCCCAGTAGAGATATCATGTCAGATTGTCACAGTGTAATCAAGTGACATATGTCGTGCGTGGAATATAATACAGTAACAATATGAACTTAACATAAATAGCATGGCTGTTATTTCCTATTAATGAAGTGTTACAGAGAACATGTACTTTTAATTCAGGATTAAATTTTGTTAATAGTGAATTGTGATCCTGTGTTAAAATGCCTCTACTCCAGATTGACAGAAAATTATCAAATATGAATCAGCAACAAAAAATAATGTAATTAACGTTGCTCGAAAATGATTATTCTGTATGATTGTCATAAATTTGATTGTGTATAAGTTAGTCAATGTTAAACCCATATTATTATAACGAAAGCACAATTTAGACCGGTTTTAAATTTTCTTACATAATTCACATGTTTTTATTCATAAGACCGTTTCGTTATGAAGTCCTTTTTATTTGAACTACATGTAATACCAATTTTTACTGCACTCTTGGTTGTTCTAATTCTGCAAGTTATTAAATGTGTTATTATATTGTAATAATTACCTTTGTACTCTCCATGAATTCGATGAGTGAACTATTGATATGGATTCGAGTCTCTTAATGAAACAATTCTTCTAGTGTCAAACTTGTTTCGCTACGTTTGCAATGAAGAAATAAAGAAAAGAAAAAACGACATCACAAGTGAACAAATTTTCAACTTATTTTTATATAAAGCAATAAAGAAGTAATAAAAAAACAATTACTAATATCATATAGATTCACAAGTAAATAATTATACCGAATGCCCGATGAAATAAAATCACATAGGATGAGTGTTGATATATAGTTAATATGAATATAAATTTGGTAAATATGAATATAGTATGTATTAGTAAACATAAATATAGTAAAAATCAATATATTTTCTTGTAAATATTGATACAGCATAAAAAACAGTGAATATTAATAAAATATGTAGGAAATATTATAATAATAATAGTAAATATTAATGTAGATATAATATAATAAACATCAATATAATGAATAATAAACAACAACATAATACAGTAAATAGTATTTGTAGATTTATCTGCAGCTATTAACAATCTGATATTAGCACCATATACAAGGTTTCACCACTGTTTGTATTTAATATTTATTTTGTTGACAACCTGTGAAATACACTGAGCTTCCCAGTGGGTATATGCTTCCTATGCTACCTTCCCTACAGGTGATTTTGACACTCTCATTTATTTCACCCACCTCCATGGTCGAGAGGTTAAGGTCGCTGACTTCAAATCACTGTAACCTCTCACTGATAGAGGGTCGTAGGTTCGAGCCCCGCTATCAACCATGTCTCTGTATGTGAGAAAGTAGGAAGTTGCTTACGGAGGATGGGAGACTAGTTCTAGTTCTCCCCAAGAACGAAGCTTAGGTGAACTGTCAGCCTCATAAATTTTATGACTGACTGTTGAAACTGAGCATAACACTCGATATAAACAAACAAAGCCTACGTTGTTTCAATTGTAAAAGCCAGGATTTGTGAAAACATTTAGCCTTCAAGTTATTAATGTGTTAAATGCAAGCCCGCATTTTCAACATGCCTTGCACCATATTTAGATAATTTCTTGGGTATAGAAAGCAGAAATCCTGACCAGAGATTCTTTCCACAGAGCTGTCGAGTTCATCACACGTACAGTCAATTGAAGAGTGGAAAGTTATTAATAATATACTTCGATCATAAATAATTCGAAATATAATCGCTACTGTGGAACTGTATCTTTCCTAGCGCATGTGAATTTAGAGTAGGCGGTTAGGCATGTAATTAACGTAGTCCAACACAGTGACGTCATATCTGTACATAAAAGCCAGTGGGCCTTCTTACTGTGTCCCAATGGTAAGAAATAAAACTGACAATCAACAGGAGTGGTATAATGTCAGCTTTAGCGAACCATAAGTTAAAATGTCACGACAAAGTCATAAAACCAGATTTCACCATAACATCACCAGGGGATGATTAAGTCGACATCATTATAATGTAGGAATACAGATCAGCTGGAGGTGGAAATGTCAGGGTCGATGTTATTGGGAAACAATACGGAGATGAAGGCGGGGTAAATCAAAAGGTTTTGGATAATCATTTATCATGGTATGGGAAGACAAAATATTTAAATAAATTAGCAATCTGAAAGGTTGGTGGGTGGTAGATGATTGAATGGTTTAAATTCATGAGAACATACAAGGGAACATATGAGATATTGTCAGCGTTTATTTATGCATAATCATATCTGTAATATAATGTAATACATGTACATTAAAGAGCGGTGGTGTTTCTGGAAATATCCTCAAGAGTCGATGCAAATTTGGAAAACAATACGGATGAGGGGAGGGGGTCTAAGTACACCTCATTCATACAACCTCGTTTCTTTGGATGGGTTTCAATATTTTCTCAATACTTCGCTATGCAAATAAGATCACTTCAATATTAAGAACTGTCTTCCTCCAAAGATTTTTTAAATCGCGATTTCATCATATTAATGTACAAATGACATTTATGGCATGAGCGTGTTTGCGGTTTCATGGCCCTAGATGTTAATAATAAAAAATATTTGACAGTTACCATGTTTGACTGCAAGGTAGTTATTGTACTGATGGAACTCTACAAGTATCGACCTTGAGTCCAGGAAAACATGGTCGTGCAAATTAATACATACTGAAGACAAAGCATCGCAAGTAAGTACACATATCATAGAAAGATGTTACATTGTGTTTACATGCATAGATAACTTTATTTATCATTGACATGACCTACATTTACATTAATTGTACATGTTTTGTGAATTAATTGTTTGATAATTATGATTCAACATGCACGTATATCATTATTATTCATTCTTAATATTTAAATGTTACCCTTGGAAATGTATGTATATATAATGATGAACATCGTTCAAATCCCAAAAATAAATCTTATCTAAATTTTAATTATTTTTGTTCTTTGTTTACGGTTGTATATTATATTTTAATACAAATGTATATAAGTTTGAAAAATTACACAATTGTGGATACTTTTTAATGATCAGGTCAGAAAAAAATTTTCTGTGTTTGCTTTTGGTGTATTCATACATTATTACAGAAAATAATTGTTACATGTATCAGAAATAACGATAAAAGATATGTTATGATTTTTATTGATATGTCTTGAAAAGGCGTTCCACGCCGAAATGTTGGCAATGCACTCATATTATACGACTGTGCTTTTGTTGGTGAAAAAACAGATACAAACCTTTCACCTTCCCTAAAGTACATCAATATAATATAATGTGGGGAAACAGAATACCCGAGGAGTACCAAAGTAGAACTGTCTATCGCAAAGCCACAGTGGATTTAAACATTCAACGGATCCTACCTCACATTTTGTTGCATGTGTAGACATGTTGGTCAACGGTCTATAATCTAACAAGAATCAATTAGATAAAAACGGGATGTACTGTGAATAGAGGAAATTGCGTCTAGTTAAAAACATAAACGTGAAGCTCTTGATATAAAAATGATATCCGGGCAAACGTAAAAAGTCAGTGCGAAACCTGTAAAGGAAGAAATTTACCGATTACGTTTGTTTAATTATGTGATGGAACGTATCTGTTTTTAAAGCGATTCTAATTTTCCCTTGGTTTCAAAATAGACATTTGCTAATTAGATAATCAGCGTTCAGTCAATCGGCATATGTATTAATTCAAGGAATTTTATGTTAAGTCATTTGACTTCATTGATTTACCATAATGGTTTATTTACACCAGATGCCAAAGACAAGTATATGTACTCAAGTCTAATCTTTAAATTAAAAATTATTTAACTGTAGCATGATGTTAAATGTAAGAGTAAACATACTCTTATTTCTATTTGTCTCCTTCTTCAGCTCCAGACAAGCAGCCTTTCACAACTACTGTATCAAAAAGATGAAGCAGAATTGGTACAGGAAGTGCACTAAATTGCTAACTAACATATTAAACATGATTGATTGGAGAAAGTTAAGCACTCAGAATGACAGGTATGTGGGGCTTGTATGGTGAATTTATATCAATTAAGAGATTATTTTAAACGTTCAACTGTTCATATTAATTCATTCTCTATAAATAATGAATGCATTAATACTTATAATAAAAGTTCTTATTGAAAATAGTATTTTGAAATATATTGATTAAAAATATCTACATTGACTTTGATAGTTCATACATCAGATAAGGTGTAAGCATTCTCTTTTTCCTTTCTCTGGTAATGTTTGCTACAAATAAATTATGGTTACTATTAATAAATTCGTGTTCAAAGAATACTCATGCAACAAAAAGGGTCACTATGGTAATTTAGGACTTCATATTTAACTTAAACTACGAATATAGCAGAAAAAAATATCACAGTAAAGTTTCGATCTTTTCTCTTTGTCAACATTATGTAGGTAACAGACCTGTCTGAACATATGTGGACGATATAATGGGATGATCTGAATATTAAAGTTGTCTCTAAGTATGGTTCCATGAAATGTCTGAGTTAAAGACTCAACTCGCACTGATTAGCAACTATCCAGGACAGAAATCAACACTAATGAAAGTCATTTACACTAACGCTCAGGTATGCTTCTCTTTGAACAATCTTGTTATGTACAACGTTATGATTTGTAAAGTTATAATGATTACAATGGGAAATCATTTCTGAATGGGATTTTCCAATTATAGTGCTTACAGACAAAAGCATGATTTCAAATGAAACACGTTATTCACAGTTTAAAACAATCCTCTTAACATGCAAATCGAACATCAGAAGTCCATTAGGCAATACGTTGCGGCCTCATTTTAGTCTATTTCCGAATCATTTAGTGCAATTGTTGCAGTTAAAATGTTTGAAGTTTTAAAAAAGAGAATCTTAAATGCTTTTTGTTCATAAGTTGTCATATTTAATGGTCATTACAAACTGGAAATGATTTTTGAATCATTGTTCTTATCAGAAACTGCATTATTGACCTCCTTGAAGTTTTTCACAATTGATAATCATCCATTTCAACTAAATGCCCTAACATTTGCATTAAGGAAATAGTGATAATGAAAACGTTCAACAGATCAGCCACATTCCCTAGATTTTGTTCCGGAATACACAGTGTCTTTCAAAACACAGACAAAAACACAGTATACTTGTCCTTAATATTCAGTGAAAACTACAAACGTGCGCTCCCTGGTATCAAAATGCGACGTGCAATTTTGCAGTTTACATTGTGCTTATTTTCAACTTGCTTAGTGGCTGGCTGTATTTTTCATATTCTGTGATTACATCATGTATTTTATCCTGGAAGTATAGTAACCGTGAAATGTAAAAATGTCGATGCTTAATTACAGTCCCGGATACGTTGCACAGATGAAATTATGATACAGACATCAGGGTCTTAACAGCATACAAGAGCAAGCATGTTATCATTGTCAACATGATGGTGTCACAATGCATTCTGACTATACCAGTTATCATACTGGCAGTGTCAGTGAGTAAATTGTAATTGTAAGCAGACATTCTGTACTTTTTACCTAAATATAATTCCATAACAAATACGAAATGGAGATGTTTGAAAAAAAAATCAAATTGATTGATAACCGCATTTAGTATATAAACTTTAAATAAACGTACAATGCGTTTATTTACTTGTTAATTTCGTACATCGACTATTTCAATGAATAATAACAACATTTGGAAGGAGCCATTCGTCTAAAATATATTCCAACTCAGATGCAGCAACTCTGCTTTGACCAATGGTTAATTGCATTGGTATGTGGTTGAACAGCTACTATATAAGTGACCTCCCCAAAATCCACATGTGGTCTAATCTCTTAATTGTTTTATTGCCCCTAATCAGATAAAACCAGTCTGGTCACAGTCTGTAGACTTGACACCTAGTCAAAAAGTGGGGTAATAAATTTCATTGATTTACAGTGATAATAAGTTTATGACTAAATTGCTTTTGTTTTTATAAGCATAGAGTAACAGATTATGTAAACAGGTGCTAGTCTATCAATGACCCTGTCTGTTTTATTACCCCCTACTGTAGAATTAGGGCACTTTCTGGTCCATAAGTCACATGCCTCGCATTCCTGGTTCAATGTCTTTAAACACTTTGAAAAAATCTGACCTGATGATACAGAATGACAAGGATCGTATGATCTCATGGAAAATTCGAGTAAACTCTGGATTTAATGGTAAGTGTAATGGTTCCTTGAGGTTATATTAATGAACTACTAGACGTATGACTTTATGAACATTTATGATACGATGGTCATCCAATATATAATGCGAACTATCAATTATCTCAGAAAGTAGTAATGAATACTCAACGAAACTTTGTCAATACATTTGTATATCCACCAAATCTATGTCGTTCTTCCCCCGAAATCTTCGGACGTTAACATCGATGACGTCATCAGCGCGCGCTTTTCCTTGACGTCTCTCTAAACAACATGGACGCGGTAACGTCTCATGACCATCGTAGTTACATTAAAATCCAGAGCCGTCAAAACAGAAATGCAATGGACATTTTTGTTGCCTTACAAAGAGCTTGTGCCGAATGTTTGACAAAACCACCCCTCACACCTCACAGAGCGGTACGTCATTGATTGCGGATTACAGTGAGAAAACGCTTGATCATCCACCATACTCACCTGACATAACTTGTAGGACTGCAACGATTCACCGAAGTTCGAATATATCCGAATGCATGGCATCGGATCGATTATCCGATTTGGAATCCGTATTTTCGGTTCGGTACGGTTTGGCACTGTCATTTAGCGTACGCCAGCAATAATATTATCCAATCAGCGCACGTCATTTCATTTACTGCGTCGCATGTAAACAAAAACAAGTATGGCCCACGAAAAACTGCTTGTTGATCGATCAGCGTCACTAAAATCGAATGTGTGGCGAGAGTTTGCGTTTGAGAAAAGATCTTGGTTTGAAGACTAGTCGTATGTTATAAATGCACTTTAAAAAAGTGCATACAAGTATTTTTTGAAACAGTAGAATGACTTGTACGTATATTTTGGCATATTAAAATTTCAAGTATGCCCTCAGTTTCACGGTACAAAAACTACAATAGAATAGAAAATCAAGAATGAACTTGGGTGTTTTTTTACCTGGAAATCTTAAGTTTTCGACAAAAAAGTGTACAGTTGGTAAATTGTTTCAATTGTTGGAAACTGTTGTTAGATCAACTTTTTCTAATACGACATTCTGAATTGCATACAACAGAACAATAGAAATGCATCATGTATGATTTAATGAATACGTTGAGTAAAAAGAGTTTGAGAAAAAAAAAAAAAATTATGAAACATATGGGGTCAGGTTAAAAAAATCCTACATTCATTTATGTAGGCTATATTGATGTAGATATCCGAATCGAATATTCGATAACCGAGAAGGTTATATCCGAACTCGATTCGAACCGTAGGGTACCCGAATCGTTGCAGCCCTAGACATAAGCCCCTGTGATTACGACCTATTCCCTAGACTAATACAAGAGGGCCAAGACGGTCCTATATCGCTCACATGACAATCACTGTTCACTCATTAAAACATTGTTTTGAACCGGTGACCTAGTTGTTGACCCCAGATGACCCATGTCAGAACTTGTCCTACATATAAATAAGACAAACATTCTGACAAGGTTTGGTGAAGATCCAATCAAAACCATGAAAACTACAGCATAGACAAGGTTTTCCTAAGATTTGACCTCGTGACCTAGTTTTTAACCCCAGATGACCTTTGTTCTAATTTGTCTTACATATCATTTAGACAAACAATCTGACAAGGTTTGACCAAGATCCAATTAAAACCATGATATTTAGAGCTTTTACAAGATTTTTACCTAAGATTTGATTTGGTGACCCAGTTTTTGACCCCGGCTAACCCATGTTCAACCTTGACCCACATATCATTAAGGCAAACATTATGACAAGGTTTGGTAAAGATCCAATCAAAAGTGTGACATCTACAGTGTAAACAGAGTTTTCCTAAGATTTGACCTGGTGACCTAGTTATTGACCACAGATGACCCATATTTATACTAGGCCGTTATATTATTAAAACAAACGATTTGATAAAGGTTGGTGAAGATCCAATAATAACTGTGAAATCTAGTGTTAAAATGGTTTTTCATAAGATTTGACCTAGCGACCTAGTTTTTGACCCAAGATGACCCATGTTCAAACTCGTCCAAGATATTATGAAGACAAACATTCTGACAAGGTTTCATGATCATCCAATCAAAACAGTGACTTCTAGAGTGTTCACAAGGTTTTCCAGCAATTTGCCCTAGTGACCTAGTTTTTCACCGGAAATGACACATTATCAAACTTGACCTACATATTATTAAAATAAACATTCTGACAAAGTTTCATGAAGATCCAATCAAAACTGATTTCTAAAGTGTTCACAAGGTTTTCCCTTATTTGGCCCTGGTGGCCTAGTTTTTTACCAAAAATGGCCCAATATCGAACTCGTCCGAGATTTTGTTGATATTAACGTTCTGACCCAGTTTTGCTTGAGCTAAAAATGTGGCCCCTAATGTGGTCACAACATAAAGTTTGACGACGCACACCGCACGACGCCGGACGGAGATTGATCCTAATAGCTCACTTTGTCACCTTGTGACATGTGAACTAAAAATAAACGGGGTATTCGATTTTCTGACCTAAATGACTTTGAAACCGCCGTGGTCGTACAGGTTTAGGTGTATGAGCGTAGTTGCCAAGCAACGGAAATAAATCTTCAGAAAAGATTGAAATCGCAAGGGATGTTACTTTTATGATTCTGACAATGTTAGAACAATTCTTTCTTTTACTTAGAAATTATGTGATAGTTCGCATTATAATACTGAATGACCCTCCTAATTATTCATCACTGGATATTCAACTTGGCTACTAGTAAATGGTTTAGACCATTGATAATGCACGACTATTACTCCAATATTAGAAAGATAAGTGCAAACAAGATGGACGGTAAGACATTGTTGTCTATCTAAAACTATATTCAATTATAAAATAGTGAGTAAAAATGGCATTATAATTTTATTTGAAATGAAGCTATGATTTATTATATCCTTTATTGTTTCAGGCAGTGTTTACGGCACATCGCCTCTTCAGCAGGTGTTATATATCCCTTCAATGGAAATACCTGAGATATACGATACTGGTTGTATCAAATAAATTGCTTGAATCACCATCTCTTGAAGTCTACGGCAGTGGCAGGATTTTTCTGGTTAATTAACTCCCTACTTGGTGAATCGATGGCCTCGACTTTTAGCAACATGCAAATATAATTATATGTTTGATTTTGTTTTCTTTATACAATGTGTGATCAGTTTATTATGCCATTCAGGACATTAACAATTTGTATTGTTTTAGGAAAGCCGAACCGACACATGCATTACGTTCCCTGATTTATGGTTTTATCGACTGACTCAACACAAATTGATGCCTTCCTGTTACATTTCATAAAAGTCGATGTTACATCGTCATAATTGATTAGACTAGTGGAAGCTTGGTAATACTTCAGTGGATTATTTTGACGTCATTTAGGACATCAACAATTGGTTAATTATTTATGAAAGCCGAACCAATGCATGTAATGAACTCTTCTACCTACTTGCAACACTTGTAGTAACAAGTTATAAAGAACAAAACAAGAAAATAATGCTAATATGGTTATTTTTGTCAAGTAAATATCGACTGGCTCAACACAAAGTGCCTCGTACATTTCGTTAAAGCCAAATAATATTCATCGACTCTGTCTGTTTATCCATCTAAGGCTTCTGGATAATCTGGCAAAGAATCCGTAACGTGTTGCACAAGTAGTTCCGCCCCACGACGCCACACCGACTTGATACGCTCTATCTTTATTATCGTAACACACGAGCGGACTTCCACTGTCGCCCTACAGTAAACATACAAATATGTAAATTATTATAACGGACATGGTTGTATAGAATGTCTTCACACTGACATATCTTACCTTGTCTTAACATTAGTTAAAATGAAATTTGAGTCTATTTTGCGATTTTTTGTACAGGCTTTCGGTGGAAGGATCCGTGTGTACGCCGTGCGGAGATCACACAGACATCGCGCAGTCACCACAAGCTTCCAACGGAAATCGTACGAGTGCCGAAAGTTATAAGTTATGTTATAAGTGCATAATAATATAAACATACTTGAGTTGGCCAACATATTTTATAATTATATAAAATGGATATTTAATATTCTTTACTGTGGAAAAGATCTACATAGTATTGCACGCACGAAGTCAAGTCAAATACAAATGTACGTGTATTCTCTCATTTCACTGTAACCATATTTACTGTAACACAAACGTCCACTGGTCTCCTATAACTCGTTCGATGAATGTAGAACTCACTTAACCTATCAGTATTCAGGTGGGGGATTATTTGATCCATTGAAAACAGACAATTACTTCTACTGAGAGGTCGCTCGATAATACAGCCAACACATTTAATGACCGGTTTTCAAAGAGTTTTCTTTACATTTTAAGCTTGATAACGTTTTTGGGGACCCCGTAGTGGACGATACATCCAGGTTTTTGTCATTTATTCAGTTCTTTCTACGTTGTATAATACACACATAACGAAATACTTACATTACAGGGTGGACCATTTTCCTCCTTCTCGAAAGTACACATTGAATAATGATCGAAGTAGGTTTCAGGAAAGGATTCTTCCAATTTTCGACAGAAGCCTTGACTTCGTAGGGTCAAATCAACCCTTTGCAAAGTCCTGGGGAATTTTATATCTGGTTCTGAAACAAATCACCCTAAATAATCGTAATTTTGTTTAGTCTGCCGAATATTCTGTGCTATGTGCCCATGTAGTATAGGTATGAGCAGTAAAATTTAATTCGGAAGGATTTTCGGATTTGCTTTTTAGCTCACCTGATTCATCAGGTGAGCTTTTAGGATCGTTGAATGTCCGGCGTCCGTCCACAATTAGTTTGTTTACACTCTAGCAACCGCAGCTCCTAACGAATCGTGATTAAACTTGCTCACAATGTATATGACCACAATGTCTCAGCTAAGTTTGATTATGGGCAAAATCGGACAATAACTTCTAGAGTTATGGGCCCTTGAATTACAAAATTTGCTATATTTAGCTTGTTTACACTCTAACGCCTTTATTTAATCACCAATCCTGACAATATTTTCAGTTTATGTGTCTAATCAAAAGGTCTTGGACAAGTTCGATTATGGGCAAAATCGGATTAGAACATCAAGAGTTATGGGCCCTTGACTTAGAAAATTTGCTATATTTGAGTTTGTTTACACTCTAGCGCATTCATTTATTCACCAATCCTAATCATATTTTCAGTTAATGTGTATAACCAAAAGATCTTGGACAAGTTCGATTATGGGCGGAATCAGACAAGAACTTCAAGAGTTATGGGCCCTTGACTTTGAAAATCTGCTATATTTTAGCTTGTTTACACTCTAGCGCATTCATTTATTCACCGATCCTAATCATATTTACATTGAATGTGTATGACCTGATGGTTTGGACAAGATCAGTTATGGGTGGAATCAGACCTCAACTTCAAGAGTTATGGGCCCTTGGATTAGAAATTTGCTACGTTTTAGCTTACAAGTTAAACAGTATTATACCTTCATTGTTGGTATGATCTCAAAATCTACGTAAAATGAGTTTTACGAGATGGAAACTATATTACCTGGTCATTAATTATTGGCCTTTGTTCTCAGGTGAGCGATAAATGGCCAATGTGGCCTTCTTGTTTTCCTTTTAGTACTTTGGCCTGCTTTAATTTCTTGGTTTGTGGTAACTCGACAGACTCATTAAAACTTCCGTCAACCCCAACATTAGTTTAACATGTTTTTTTAACAAAATCGTCGAATTGACATCATCCGTCGAGTATCTTTGTTAGTTGGCTAAAGCAGAAGTTTTATGCAGTTCCCTCTTGTACTTTAAAGTAATTATAAGTAACAATAAAAGTGACAGTCCTAAAAAGGGAATAATTCAGTCAAAATGAAAGATAAAGTTGTAATTCTTGCTCACTGTACTTCCTCTCATCACACTCTACATAGATTTCAGGTCTCACTCTGTTCCCTTTTGGTACATTTAAAGTAATTGTAAGTAACAGTAGAAGTGTCAATGTTTCTAATTCAGAAAGGGATACTTTAATCAAAACGCATGATAGTGTGTCAGTGTGTAATAGTGCCTCTTGTTCAGTACTCATCCAGTCATCAGGCTCTACCAGTCATACCAAGTTACATGCAGTTCCCAAATACAGTTGCTAGTAACACAAATTAACTTGCAGTGAGATAATTACTGAATCACATCACATAAGTCACAATTGCTAATTAATATTAATAGTAACAGGGTTAGTAACTGATCCGATACGGCATTATTATACGGTTCTGTGGAAAACCATATGGGGCGAGGCGGAAGGCCGAGTCCCGATATGATTTTTCCACATACCTGTATCTCCCGTATTGGGTCAGTTACTAACCATGCAAAGATTATATCACGCAGACTACCAGACCCAATATTTAAAAATAAATGTCTCCATTACAGACCCAATATAGGCTGGTAGCGTAATATATGATATATTAAGTCACCACGTGACGTCAAAACATCCAATGACAGAAGAGTATTTTGTAGCAGACTGGATATAAATCTTTATATATTGATAAAATTACAGTATTTTGATACTAATTGAGTAATATTATGAAACCTACTTTCAGTGATGTAACCAAATCCAGACAGGGAACAACGTCCTTCTCTCCTCAGTAACCGTTCTTTGTTAGGAGCTAAAACAGAGAATACAACATAACATGCGGATATATTAACTATTATGGCGTGTCCAGATAAATTAATTACACGTATATATCTCACGTGTATGATTATTTAGCATGTATCTGTTACGGTAACTAATATGTTTGTATTGATACTTCTCTAAATTAATATAAATGAAACACGGAAAGACGTGTCCGTGGGGGAAAATATAAATGTGATGATAAACTTTATCATGTTTTATGTGAGTTATCTTTCTCTTAAAAATTCACGATATTATAATATATATATTTATGTCAATTGAAAATTAAAGAAAATCATGTCATTATCACAACACTCAAATTCTGGTAGGAAATATCCGGATAAGTAAAAGAGAAAAAGTCTAGGGTTATAAAATGTTGTACAAACTTGCGATTTCTATCGGTTGTGTAAATTCATTAAACTTAATATCGTCTCTAAGTTTAATAATAGCGATGTCCCGAGATGCCCATGTTTCAAAATTGAATTTACGATGCTGCAAACAATATAACTACTTATAGTATAAATTTTAAGATACACATAGCCTTATGTCAATTGTTCATTACAATATACTTTATAAGACACAAGTAACGATAGGTGCTTAAAAATTATATAATCATATTAAACATTATAGGTTACACGATGCTAGTTGAACATTATTATAATATGCATTATAGGTTATACTATGCTAGTTGAACATTATTATAATATACATTATAGGTTACAATATGCTAGTTGAACATCATTATAATACACATTATAGGTTACACTATGATAGTTGAACATCATTATAATAAACATTATAGGTTATACTATGCTAGTTGAACATTATTATAATAAACATTATAGGTTACACGATGCTAGTTGAACATTATTATAATACACATTATAGGTTACACTATGATAGTTGAACATCATTATAATAAACATTATAGGTTATACTATGCTAGTTGAATATTATTATAATAAACATTATAGGTTACACGATGCTAGTTGAACATTATTATAATACACATTACAAGTTACGTTACTTAAAGCCCCATAAGCTTTTTGCTATAAAACATATCAGTTCTGCAAAAATCAAACAATTGCTGACATTATCCCAAGATAATTATTACCGACGAAACAAGCTATTTTTCTTATAAAACACTCATTTCACTGTAATTTTTGCTTTTGTAAACTTGAAATATGTAGAGCGCATGACGTGACTTTACTACGTGTACATAGCATGACATGAAAAAATAGGATAGTAGTTTCGGAAACATTTTTTCTTGCTATAAAGTATGCACGGGAGGAAAACACACCGGAATCCCCTGTTATAAAACAAACAGAAACTATTAATACCAATACATTTATAAGCTTGTGGGACTTTAAACATAAATATAATACTACTCATTATGAGATACAGTGTACGTTAGTTAAACACCACTATATTATACACATACAACACATTTACACTGGATATACGTTAGTTGAACACCACTATATAACATATTATACAACACATTTACACTGGATGTACGTTAGTTGAACACCACTATATTACATATTATACAACACATTTACACTGAATATACGTTAGTTGAACACCTCTATGATACATATTATACAACACATTTACACTGGATATACGTTAGTTGAACACCTCTATATAACATATTATACAACACATTTACACTGGATATACGTTAGTTGAACACCACTATATAACATATTATATAACACATTTACACTGGATGTACGTTAGTTGAACACCACTATATTACATATTATACAACACATTTACACTGGATATACGTTAGTTGAACACCTCTATGATACATATTATACAACACATTTACACTGGATATACGTTAGTTGAACACCTCTATATTACATATTATACAACACATTTACATTGGATGTACGTACGTTATGTTATTGTATTTTTCTAATAGAGATGATTACGGGTAAAAGTGTATAATTTGAACAACAAATAGAAGAGAACAACGAGAAATCTTGGGGATGTTTGCCAAGTGGAATTAATTATTTCTTCCCGATACAAGTATTTGTTAAACAAGAAAAGGGACGGACTTGTGCCAAAGGTCAAATTGTCCAAAGAGATGCCTTGTATACATGGTTATATAATCTTATTTCCATTTTTAAATTCAAAGAATTTGAGCAGAAGATGTCGTTTTAATAGTATTCGCGATGCAAATGACTAAAAGTGCGGTGAAAATTATTAGCACATTTGTGCCAATGACAAACTTTGGGGATCATCTTTATATCCTATGATGTTTGATTCAAAGGCAGATCACGTGGTGTCATTATGAAGACATCGTATGAAACAGTTGTTAATGAACGTGAGGAATACTCTAGACTACGACGGACATGGTGATCACTATAGGACACCATGCGCACTTCGTTCAATAATGTTTTCGAAGTGTTTTGGTTTTTAAGATGTTGGAAGATTACACACCAATGTAGTAGCAAAAACTGTATAAAACAAAAAAGAATATGCCTACCACAGTAACTTTCTTCACGGAATATCGTCGCTCATAACGATCTTTCGTTCTCATCTTAATATCTGCCGTTCGGACCTCAAGGTATTTTTTTCTTGAATAATACAAATAGATATTAAATGAATTTCTAGATGAATAACCCTAAAATCATTTAAGTTACGTTTATGACAGCAAAGTACACAAACTTCACTACGCTAAAGGAAACGCTGCATCACGTACATATTTACGCGATCACGACTGGATGAGGTGAGTGTATATATGGCGGCATCCGCCTCCGTGGTCGAGTGGTTACGGTCACTGACTTGGAATATCTCACTGATGGAGGGTCATGGGTTGAGGCCAAGCTACCGACAATGTCTCTTTATGTAAAAAAAAAGTAGGCAAATACTAACGGAGGATGGAAGTCTAGAACTGGTTCTTCCCAGGAACGATGCTTAGGTGAACTGTCCGCATCATACGAGTCTTACTGTTGAAAAGGGGCGCAATAATTTAACAAACAAACAAACCAGTCAGATATGGCGGACACACCAACAGAAAACATTCAGGAAACTGTTTAGTTTATTAGGAATATATACATTGAAATTTACCATTTTCAAGATACGTTTATCTTTTCTTACTAATAAAAAAATACTGTCAGAATATTGGTTGACCGTATTTCTGAACAAGAGGGCCGTGATGGCCCTGTATCGCTCACCTGAGAATCGTAACACTAAGGGATAATTTAATCAAGGAAGTTATTTGTCATGGTGAAATGTTATCTAACCCAACTGTCAACTGACCTTATATAAGTCTATATAAATCTTGTGACCGCAGTGCGGGGCCAAGTTTTGGCCATAAGGCAATAATTTGAACAAACTTGGTAGAGGGACAAACTATGGCCAAACTTGCTAGACAAACTAGACAATGCTACACACTAACTATTTCAGCTTTAGGTCCTCTGAGAAGAAGATTTTAGATTTTCTAAAACTTCTGGTTGCCATAGCAGTTATGCATTGAATGGAATTCTTTGAACAACTTTGGTAGAGCTTCATTCAAGGAACACACCTGGTTTGTTGAAATTCACCAAGTGGTTTAGGAGGAGATGTTGTTTAAAGAAATTGTTGACAACAGACGAACGACGACGGACATAGCTCGATCCTAAAAACTCACCTTTGCACTCTGTGCCATGTGAGCTAAAAATGCAGATCATTGCGTAGAAAATGGATTTTCTTTATATGAAACCAGCGTATCACTTGCACAGTTATGTTTTCTTTCCATTCTTGTTTTACTTGTCTACTATTATATACGCCGTATGTTGAAAGTCAATTTATCGAACATGAATATGTCAAAATTGAAAAAGCATAGCAACATTGTAGGTCATGCGCTTGATTAAAAACGAGTACCACGTAAATAAAGGGATTTCCTTACAGGTTCTTAGAATCTGTCATACAATGTGCGGCTGTCAGAATTGTTCTCTCATTCAGTATAGAGCCTCCACACCTAAAGTCGTCGTCGTAATACAATGAAACCATCCACGGATATTCTCCAAGAGATGCTCGCTCTCCATCTACAATTCGAGGTGCCGAGTTCTCAGACTTTTCCTTATCATTGGTTGTTTCTTTTGAATGCTTTTGACGTGGTTCTGTTTCACCAGAAGACAAACTACCTTTAATGACAAATGATGAATGCTTTCTTTTAAAATTAGTATTTCAGTATCGCATGCCCTAAGCAATACTTTAGGATTCAGTACCAGTATTTGCGGTTAGTGTACAGAATTTGCACCCCGTGTTCCTGTTGTGACAGGATATACCGTTCTACGAACATTTAAAAAAATAATCCAAATTTGGATAAGTTTCCGGGTCCCTGTGAAACCGCCCGCTGTTTAGAACAGAAACAACGTTGAAAGACAGCGTTTTACAGACTGAAACTAATCGTTATTTCTACACTGAAGTAGCTTCCTGAATTTCCGATTCAGCGGTATCGGTATATTTTGTTTGTGTGTGTTTTTAATGTTATCACTCGTCTGAGGTCGGTACACATAAATCCCGAACAGGCTTTCTGCTGGAAATTTTTAACCAACACAAATGATGGAAATATTTGACAAGAGATCTAAATAAAACAGAGATTAACTATGTTGAGAAAAAGTTAAAACATTGCAGAATGACACATTCATTAATGATAGATAAAAACAACTAAAAGCAGCCATAGACAGCTCAATATATTATTTATTAAATGTGTTTATAGTAAAAAGTGCCAGATTGTACTTTGTTTGATCACTTAACGTATATTCTGAATTACATCAAATGTATCAATTTACATATGATACTTACTGAAAACAAGACAGGTGAGAAATCCATTTACGAACCGCATCTTTGAACGGTAGAATTTGAAATATACTGTCACAAACACTATGTATCATTTTAATGCAAACTTGATTTTAAAATCTTATCAATAATTGGAAGCACGTGCCCTCTGGTGTCGTTGAAAGTTTCTGTACGAGGTGAATTAAATAAAATCAATTATCAATTTTAATTATGAATCATTTGGTAGGTGTTTAGAGAAATGTTCGTGTAATTTACAAGATCCTTCATTGATATGATCCGTAAACATTACGGGCATTTTCATGATTTCGAATCGTGTGAACAGTTTTGAGACCAAACGCATCCGTTCAGTTTTGTTCAATTCTTAGGCTAAAGAAGTTATCTCCCTTAGTTTAAGATGGTGTGACAAAGTCAATATTCGGAATTTCTGTTGGATTGGCCCTTTTCTCTTAATGTCTGTGAGTAATTACCAAATACTAGCTGAAACATAATTATGTTTGAACATAAATCTGACTTAGTTTCAACAAACCATTTACAACAAATAGATCGGTGTACTGAATAACTAGTATTTGCTGTAATTCATATAAATCATGCAAACGCCGCGTTATTTTAAAATTCGTTTGATCCTACATAATAATTAATCCATCACAGATGATCTGGTAAAATGCAGACATACATGAGTTAAAGTTTGGTCCGTGAAAAGTATCTAGTACATTCCCAGGACTTTGTTCATCGCAACTACGGGTAAAGGCATCCCGACAGCGGGATGATGTACTATATATGACAGATCGCTTTACCCCTTAGTGCGAGTACCAGGTCTTATATTGATATTAATATTGCTATGTATAAACATACACTTGTTGATAAATTTGCATATGCTTTACATGTAAGATATTGTAATGACTGGAACCGATCAATCAATGATGTCACAGGCCGTCTGGTCGTGGTTGCAACAAATTACGTACATATCGATTATTTATAACTGACTTTCATGTTGAAACTTATTGTAAAATCATCATGCCACCACGTCACAGAGCCTCCTTTAGTAAATTTCGCTGTGGAGTGGCCCCTCTAAGAATAGAGACTTGTAGGTACGAAGGTATTCCAGTGCATAACAGAAAATGTCCGTTTTGTGACATCATTGAGGATGAAAAACATGTAATTTTAGACTGTTATTCTTACTCTGATTTGAGACAAACTCTGTACACAAAAGTAATTTCAATTGACCATAATTTTATGAATAAGTGAAATAATGATAAATTAATTTTTCTTTTCAATAACTCAGAGATGATACGGATATGTGCCAAAACCTGTTACAATATTTTACAGCGTCGTTTTTTTATCTTTGTAAATAATGTAGTACTACATATATGATTAAACTTAAAACATATTTTAGTTCGTCTGAAGAACAGTTGTTAATCGAATTGGTTCTAAGACGATTTCATAAGGTATTTTTTATAGTGCATGATTACTCTCAGTATCTTAATAATCTGTCTTTTTAATTGATATTTTAATAAGGATTAACAGCTGTCTTTCAGTTTTAATTTTATTTACGTATATGCAATATTAAACATGTAGTATGTAATAATATGTAAAATCAAAATCTTTTATACATGTACCATGTGATAATTTTATGTTTTATAATAATGTAAATATTGTCTCTTGTAACTCTTAGTATCAGTGGCTATATGTAATGTTTATTTTATGTTATGTGCAATATATGTTGTATATATAGATGAGACTTGAATAAAGAAAAATAAATAATATATTGCATTTGGTGCTTGTCTGGTACATTGGTCAGTTTAAATAAAGGTTAGATCCGTACAAACCGTGAGAGAGGTTTCTAATCCCTAATTCCAGGACCGGTCGTGGCGATCTCTTTTGCAATATTTCAAAATACACTTATGAACGTCTCTCTTCAATGACTGTGTGCTACTTGACCAATTTTTATTTATAAATTGAACTTTATGCTTGCAGTACAGACGTCCTTGGTAAGCTTTACAAATACGCGGATAAAGTAGTCTAAGTGAATGTTATGTATTATGATATCTAATGGCGAGGTGTTATAGTAATCATTTGAATTCTAATAAATTTCATAGTCAACTTACATGTATTGAAATGCGTTTAGAATTTCTTTAAAGGTGGTATCAATAAAGATGAAAAATCACCAAACACGAAACATGAAAACGATTAATTTATTATATCTACGTTTCGCCGCATTGGCTTCTTCAGGATAATAAATAAGTCTATATATAATTTTTTTTTTTTATTTAAAGGTGGTAAAAATGTAATCAAAATATCTGTTAGATCTCGAAAGCTATTGTAGACTGGTACAAAGTTAAGATCCGAGAATTAATCGGAAGTCAGTGGGCAAATAATAAAATTAATTATCTATAACAACGACGTATCAACTGAAACAATTACAATTCTAGTTTTGGTTCAAATAAGTTACATAATTTCAAAGATAATTATCCTACTTAATATAAAGACTTAATTATTTCTTAAGAGAGCCTGGGGGAAGTTCACTCCATATTTTATTGTTAAATTGATAAAAATCTAGGTTCTAGAAAATAATTGAAAATACTTGCCCTTTTGAAGTTGTTGTAATAACTATAAAGTTCAGACCTCGATTGAAGCTAACTAATTGTATAATATTATTAGATATATTCAATAATTAGTGGCGTGTCAGGACTTTTCATCTTCTTTCTATCATATTTTGTGAAGGTTTTGCATTATTTAAATTATAAACACCAGAATTCTTATCATAATCATTAATGTGTTCTAAATCATTTACTCTTTTCGAAAATTAAAGTTCAAATGTCACCCACTGTTCACCAATTAATGCATATACAATTGATTAAACTAAATATAGCTCACAAGATTTACCAATTCTTAATACTTGGGCGCATGTTCTAGGATTTCGTGAAAAGTTATTTCTCTGATGAAATTAACACTACTGAATTAAAGATTGTAAACTTTACTTCGGAAAGAAATGATCGTACCTGTATAAAGGTTAGTGATTTGCTTGTTTACATTTCCAGTAATATCTCTAAAAAAGATCGCTTTAATTTTGAACATCATGCCTTAAAACAAATCTATAAACATTGTACAACTAAGTAGTAAGAAATATTATACTTAAGTGATATTATTTAAATTCTGAGGTAATTTCGTTCACGAAAATCGGCCATCCGGAAAGCCGAATTAGTAGGGCTAGAAAAAGGATGACCTCACACCTCATGTGCAGTAAATGTAAGTAAGTTTCTCTTCCGCAATCAAGGAAAGTTTACATTCAATTTGCTTCTTTGAGTTCACGCTCAGTAAATTCCGGTATAAAAACAGAAATACAAATGTCCAATGATAGAATTATAATAACTATGAATATAGTAAATATTAATATAATAGAAAGCATGAAAAGATTCGCACCCCTTCTATAATTCTGTGATTTTAACACTTTTGTATCTGTAGGGAGCATTGTACTTAATCATCTTTGATAAAACATGGATCATTCCTTCGACTATATTCTATAGAGCGGACATGAGGCGAACAGTCAATTAAGGAGTGGAAAGTCATACATAATATGCTTCGAACATACGTAATTCGAAATAACATCACCACGATGTAACTCGCATGTAGATAACATAATGACGTTATGCTCTATACCTAAGGAATCAGTGAGACTTCTTACTACGTCCTACCCTATAGAAAAAATGACTGGAATACCAGTGAAATATTGTTTGTCCAGTGGAGGTCACCGGAATTCCGGTGGAATTTTTCTTGTTCACTGGACATACCACTGGAATTCCGGTGAAAGTACCTTTGGTGACATGATAGGTCACATGGTTTAAAATTCAAAATGGCTCACTGTTAACATAACCAAATGAAGTGTGGCTATAATGAAAATGGAAAGACTGCAAACACTATGATGTAAATAAATAAACTGGTGTGTACTGGAAATTAAGCTCTTGTATAGTATAGATTTACAGCTGAAAACCAAACATGACAGGGAAATCTTTAAGAGATAAATGTATAATTATGATGAAATGAAATGGGTGGGGAATTTTTTGTATGTTGTCCAAAGCATTTTAAAATTAGCACGACTGATAATAGCCCACATATCAGGACTTTGCATGCAAGCTTTTTAATGCAGTTGAGTCAAGATCGTTACTTATCCAATATAATTATTTAAAGTGAGATAATAAATTGATCTAAATCTCTTAGGATTATGATGCAATGAAGTGAGTGGGGTATTTTTTGTATGCTATATATCCACTTTAAAGCATTTTAAAATTAGCACAGCCCACTATAGTCCACATTTCAGAACATTTTAAGTTTTTAATACAGTTGAGTCAAGATCGTAAGAGTTATATCCAAAATATTATTTAAAGTGTAATAATAAATTAATTTAAATCTCTTATAATTTGATTCTACTTCCAGTGGACATCCACTGGATTCCGGTGGAATCTTCACATGATTCTACCGGAATTCCACTGGACCCCAGTGGAACTCCCACTGGATATCTCTGGAATTCCAGTGAATATCCCACCGGAATTCCGGTGAAATGCCAGTGGAATTCCACTGGTGTCAGAAAAATTACGCGTGTTTTTTACGGTGAAATTCTGGTGAAAATTCCGTTGGATTCCCGGTGACTATTTTCACTAGGGTAACATTACGAAATAAAATAGTGACAATCAACAGGGGTGCAATAATAATAATAGTGGACAATACGTTAAATTGTTTCGAGACATTCATAAATAATACTTCACCATAACATCACCTGGCAATAAATTTAAGTCTGTATAATTATAGTGTAGGAATACAGCGATAATCATGTGAGGAGGTGGGGATGGAAACATCTTCAGGGTCGAATTAATTTTGAAAACCAATGCAGATGAGTGTGGGGGGGGGGGAGTAAAAAATGTTGGGTAATAATTCATCATGGTATGGAAAGACAAAAGATACAAATGTAACACTAATCAGAAAGGTAGGTGGATGGCAAATGATTTAAATGTTTTAACTTCATGGACATATTATGAGACATTTTATGATACATTATAAATTATCTAATACTAGAAAATTAAAGGGGATTGAAGAAGGTTTTTAGGCAATACGAGTAAAAATGTCGGCAAAAACGAACAAAGCTTGGCAATACGGGATTCTATGCATTCCCATTGGTTAAAAATGATAGGCACATTATTGAATTATGAAAAGTAGAATTTCAATTGGTTGTTGAAAATCGCAAT
Organism: Lutraria lutraria; assembly: GCA_964023205.1. NCBI lineage: Eukaryota > Metazoa > Mollusca > Bivalvia > Venerida > Mactridae > Lutraria > Lutraria lutraria. The sequence continues at coordinate 6,362,605 of OZ026850.1, forward strand.
GTTCAATACGAGTGAAGCTATAAGAAAGGAAATTAATTGGAAGCCTTTTTTCGTTCAACATTGAAAGACTAGCATTGGTCTTGAATAAAATTTTGTTTTAAATCAAATAACATGTAGTATTTAGATAATTGTCAACAAATACTTATAAATAAGAATAATTCATATGGGCCCTACTTAAAAACATTATGTTATCGGCTGTTATTGGCGTACAAGTCTATGCACATTAAAGAGTGGTATACAGTGAAAACACACGATTGTCCACTTTAATACAGAGATGTCTATGAGAGAAGGTGGTTCCTGAAATATCTTCAGGGTCGATGTCATTTGGAAAACAATACCGAGATGAGGAGAACACCTGTTGCGAATTATTTTTAGATATTTTTGTAAGATCACTTTAATTATATAAAAATCTTGCTTTTGTTTCGCGATTTATCGTATTAATGTACAAATGGCATTTATGGCGTGAGGGTGTGTCTGGTTTCACAGCTCTAGATGTTAGTAATAAGGTTAATTTGACAATTACTTTTTAGGAACGGAGTTCATATATGTATACTAGTGATGGGCCGACAATCGAACAATCGTCGGTGTAAAATTTCAGAGCGACATCGCCGACGTCACTTCGGCCAGTCGATTAATAATCGGTATTTTCGTGTTTTAGTATACTTTTCTCTTTTTACTGATATTTGGGTTAATTTCTCCAATTCTTAGCAAGGGAAACTACTCTAACTCATTTTGTACCCTGCTTACTGGATTTATGCTAAGATTCTAGTCTGGTTACGGGGTACCAGCATTCAGCATGGCTGCAAAGTCAGATGCAGACGAAGAGCTTTGAATCATTTACAATAATCTCCGTGCAAAGGCGCTACAAAGAGTGTTTGGGTTCATACAATGACTCTTTGTTACATACAGTCCCTGTATTCGTGGGGAACCGACAAAAGACTTACATAGTTAAACGAAGGTACGATAGTGAGGTTTTCAATTATTTATGAAAATGATCGTAGAATGTTTCAGTATTTAGTTATCCCAGGGATGCTATGTTATTTAGCATCCCTAGTTATGCTAAACCAACCAACATTAATTAAATTTGTAATATCCGAATACCGTTATACCCGAAATGCAGTTACTATCAAACATAATTTTTCATATCAAATCATTTATCTCAATTCCATTGTGTTGTTTTTACTGTCAAGACTCTTAAATTAAGTTAATTCTTCTCTTGCACTTAATTTGTTTAATTTTTATTTGTAAATAGCTTTTTTTGAAACACACTTAATGGAATATTGTTTTTCTTTTCTAGCAAATACATCTAGAATTCTGAGGTTGTGTTGACTCTACACATGTCCATGGAGCATATCCTGCTGTACAAATGATCAAGAACCAGAATGAAACAAAAACCAAACCATACAGTTGGAAGAAAGAATGCCTAATTACATGTTATTTAAAAGTTGTATCTATAGATGAAATATATTGCTGTGTTTAGATAATAATTATGTAATATTGTTTGTCATGTACATAGATGTTTTGCAATATAACTGTTATTATTTAATAAAGAAATAATATACTGACTGTTGTAAATATTTGATTATTTGACTCCTGTGGAGTACATGTATATAGTAAAGAGGAAAACTTGAAAAAGAAGTTAGAGGAATAACTGTTATCTTGACCGATTATCGAATTATGTCCGATTAATCGCATCGGTTGTTTCATCCGATTATGCCGATTAATCGGATGGCAATTTCAGCCGATTTGCCCATCACTAATGTATACACCACTTTTTGTAGCGACAAAACAGTGGCGCCTCTCATCCGCGTTAACAAATTGTACCACTTGTTTTATAAGTATATATTGCAGAATTGCAGTTTTGATAAATGTTGGAGATATACAAATGCAGTATTCTGTTTATTTTGAAAGCATGAAATATTCTGACAATTTAAACTTTAAACTAACAAGTATAATAATTTAGTATTCATCTACACTAAATTGCATTCATAATCTGATTTACTACATACTGGAAATAGTTTCATTCACAAAAGTAGTGCCACAATGCTATTTTGTCTCTCAGTGTAGAGTTTACATAATGACACAGGTACAGACGGTTTATAGAGTAGATATGTATATGTGTGTATACAAATCAAAGCACTGAAGGTACTGAATTTGTTTTGGTTTTCAGCTAGTAATTTCACTGTATGTTCATGACTTTGTGGTTAATTGGCTTAAAGATGTACATTTTGTCTATATACTTGAAACTCAAATTCATAATTAAGATAATACCCCTGTTGAGAATCTGTTCATGAATTGGTGATGTTCATGAACAGTTTATGAAGTTTCATGAGTTGTCCATCAAAGTTAATCAAAGGTTCATCAAAATAATTCATCAACAATGCATGAACCTAATGTAAGCAAGAGGGCCACGATGGCCCTTTATCGCTCACCTGAGAACAAAGGCACAAATATTAATGACCAGGTAATATAGTTTCCATCTCGTAAATTACGTACATTTTGAGATCAAAACCAACAATGAAAGTATAATACTGTTAAACAAGCTAAAACGCAGCAAATTGTCTAATCAAAGGACCCATAACTCTTGAAGTTGTGGTCCGATTCCACCCATAACTGAACTTGTCCAAGACCATAAGGTCATACACATTCATTGTAAATATGATTAGGATCGGTGAATAAATGAAGGCGCTAGAGTGTAAACAAGCTAAATATAGCAAATTTTGTAATTCAAGGGCCCATAACTCTAGAAGTTATTGTCCGATTTTGCCCATAATCGAATTTAGCCGAGAACAATATTGTGGCCATATACATTGTGAGCAAGTTTAATCACGATTCGTTAAGAGCTGCGGATGCTAGAGTGTAAACAAATTAATTGTGGACGGACGCCGGACATTCAACGATCCTAAAAGCTCATCTGGTAAATTCATGAACTTCATGTCCAATTTGTAGGTCATGAATAGATAAATGAATTATTCATGAATAAACTGATGAACATTTTCTATTCCCGAACTGTTCTGTTGTTAATCTTTCCGTAGAATTAATCATAATATTGTCCTAAATAAATCGAACACTACAAACAAGAGGGCCATGATGGCCCTGTAAATGCTCACCAGGAAAAAAGGTCATTTGGAGACGAACATTGTTAAAATATTTCTACACGAGTCCAAGTAAAATCAAGTGACCCCAAGGTCAGGGCTAATTTTTAACCAAGGGCCATACTATGAACAAATTTGGAAGAGGTCTGCTAGACAATACTACATACAAAATATCTTAACTCTAGGCCTTGTGGTTTCGGAGATTTTTTTAATTTTCCATTATAAGCCTATATAAATCAAGTGACCCCCGGCGCGGGGCCAATTTTGACCCTAGGGCAAAAATTTGAACAAACTTGGTAAAGGTCGACAAGAAAATGCTACATAACAAATATCTAAGCTCTAGGCCTTGTGGTTTAGGAGAAGATTTTTCAAATTTTCCTATATAAAATAGAATAAACCTCAGGGCAGGGCCAATTTTGACCCCGGGGCCATAATTTGAACAAACTTGGTAGAGGTCCACTAGATAATGCTATATGCCAAATATCTTAGCTCTACGCCATGCGGTTTCGGAGATTTTTTAAATTTTCCTAAACTAAGTCTATATAAATCAAGTGACCCCCGGGGCGGGGCCAATTTTGACCCTAGGGCAATAATTTGAACAAACTTGGTAAAGGTCCACTGGACAATGCTATATGCCAAATATCTTAGCTCTAGGCCTTGTGGTTTCGGAGAAGATTTTTCAAATTTTCCTATATAAAATAGAACTAGGACTATCACTAAAGGTGATGAATACCCCCAGATGCGGCCTTGACACAGTTATTGTTACATTTTACAGAGAGAAATATAATGCATTTTCATTTTTTAATACCTGTAAATTGTTGCTTAGATATATCCTGACCAGTTTCTAAATATACATTATATAAAAAATAACAAAGGGCCATAACTCATTAAAATTTACTTGGACAAAACCTATTGTGGACATGCACAACTAGGCTAACTACTATCACTTCTGTGAAGTTTCATTGAGATCCTGTGAGTAGTTGCTGAGAAATTGTCCGGACAAAATTTGCCTATTGTATATACTGTATAAAAACAACAAAGGGGTATAACTCAGTGATAATTAATCCGAACGAAAATTGCTTTAAGCATGCACAACTAGGCTTACTACTGATCACTTCTGTGAAGTTTCATTGAAATCCTGTAAGTAGTTGCTGAGAAATACTCCGGACAAATTGTGTCTACAGACGCACGGACCGACCGACCGGCCGACTGTCAAGCGTGAATCCAATATAGCCCCCACATATTTCATATCTGGGGGTATAATAAACCCCAGGACAGGGCCAATTTTGACCCCGGGGCCATAATTTGAACAAACTTGGTCGAGATCCACTAGACAAAACCACATACAAAATATCTAAGCTCTAGGCCTTGCAGTTTCGGAGAAGATTTTTTAAATTTTCCTATATAAATCAAGTGACCCCCGGGGCGGGGCCAATTTTGACCCTAGGGCAATAATTTGAACAAACTTGGTAGAGGTCCACTAGACTATGCTACACACCAAATATCAAAGCTCTAGGCATTGTAGTTTTTGACAAGACAAGTAGAGTTCCATTAGACAATGCTACATACCAAATATCTTAGCTCTAGGGACAAGAAGATTTTTTAAGTTTTTTAGCTCACCTGATCAGGTGAGCCTTTAGGATCGTTGAATGTCCGGCGTCCGTCCACAATTTATTTGTTTACACTCTAGCAACCGCAGCTCTTAACGAATCGTGATTAAACTTGCTCACAATGTATATCACCACAATGTCTCGGCTAAGTTCGATTATGGTCAAAATCGGACAATAACTGCTAGAGTTATGGGCCCTTGAATTACAAAATTTGCTATATTTAGCTTGTTTACACTCTAGCGCCTTCATTTATTCACCAATCCTAATCATATTTTCAGTAAATGAGTATAACCAAAAGATCTTGGACAAGTTCGATTATGGGCGGAATCGGACCAGAACTTCAAAGAGTTATGGGCCCTTGACTTTTAAAATTTACTATATTTTAGCTTGTTTACACTCTAGCGCCTTCATTTATTCGCCGATCCTAATTATATTTACAATGAATGTGTATGACCTGATGATTTTGGACAAGTTCAGTTATGGGTGGAATCGGACCACAACTTCAAGAGTTATGGGCCCTTGGATTAGAAAATTTGCTACGTTTTAGCTTACAAGTTCAATAGTAATATACCTTCATAGTTGGTTTTGATCTCAAAATATACGTAAAAATGAGTTTTACGAGATGGAAACTGTATTACCTGGTCATAAATTATTGGCCTTTGTTCTCAGGTGAGCGATAAAGGGCCAATGTGGCCCTCTTGTTCTATTTGTTGCCTTAGCAACCAGAGTTTTTAATGAAATTTAATTTTTTGAACAACTTTGAAAAGGGACCACTCAAGGATCATTCCAGCAAAGTTTGGTTGCAATCGGCATAGCGGTGTAGGAGATGTTGTTTTAAGTAAAAATGGACGCCACTTCACGACGAACGCAGGGCGATCACAAAAGCTCACCCTGAGCACATTCGTGCTCTGGTGAGCTAAAAACTACCTCAGTATGTTGGTAGACTGCAATATAAAATATTTGCACCTGCTTTAAACACAACAATTCTGTACACTACCGATTGATCAGACATAGCCAAACATCGGTTCTGTCTATATCGGCGACATGTATGCAGCCTCGAATATTGTTCCTAATAAAATAAGTCAATGGTGTTCATACATTAACTGAGGTGTAAAAAATGTCTTTTTTCTTCCTTTCAATGTGTGCTACAATTGAATCATGGTAACTATATGTAAATTCGTGTTCGGATAATACGTGTGTACCAAAGGGTCACTTTGCAATTTAGGAATTATCTTCAAATGCAGCAGAATAAAATATTATAGTAAAGTCTCGCTCTTTTCTCATTTTCAACATTAAAGTCCCATTAGCTTTTTGCTATAAAAATATATGCAAAAAAAAACGATTGCTGATATTAACCCAACATAATTATTACCGACGAAACAAGCCCTGTTCTTCTAAAAACACTCATTTCGCTGTGAAGACTTGAAATATGTAGAGCGCGTGACGTCACTTCATGCCGTGTGCATAATATGACTGCGGGAAAACGCAGCTGTGCTATAAATAGTTTTTTTCAATGATATTGAAAAAATACGATAGTGGCTTTGGAAAAAAAAATCTTGCTATAAAGTATGCACGGGAGGAAAACAACCCAAGTTCCTATGTTATAGAACAAACAGGAACTATTACGACCGATAAATTTACAGTCAAAACTCATTATATCGAAATCGCTTATATCGAAATCCCGCTTATATCGAAGTAAAGATAAAGTCCCGATTTTTATCCTTCTTATTACATATTTAAAAAATGCACGTATATCGAATTCGTGGTTCTCGATATTTTTATATATCGAAGTAGATATTCGGTCCGAACCAAATATTTTCAACTATAAAGTGACCATCTATGTCGAACCAATTATCGCGCCAACTTACAAAAGAAATGTTCGCACATTTTCCGCAAACAAACACTTTCAATTTTTAATCGATATCATTAATTATTGACAGCTGTATAAACATGTTAGTGTCCATTCTCACGATTATAAAACTGATGCAAACATTTTGTTGATGAAACAAATTATTATTAATGCTGCTATACGCTCATTTAAAACTATCTTATGCTTATTTGAAATATATATAGCAAAATAAATATGTTGAAAGTACCCGTATAAGTACCGGTATAAATGCCGTATTTTTATAAACCGTCACAATCCGTACACTAAATAACACAATTACGTTATTATTACGACACACCGACTTTAGCTCTAAAATGTAAACACGGGTATCGAAATTCCTATATCGAAGTTCGTTTATATCGAAGTATTTTGGCAAGTCCCACGAACTTCGATATAACGAGTTTTGACTGTATATGATTATGGGACTTTAAATAAATGATAGATAGACCCGTGAGTGAACGATATAATGAGATTGTATTATGTAAAATATGTCGCTAAGTTTGGTACAATGGGATGTCCGAGTTAAAAATTCAACTCGCTCTGGTTAGCAACAGCTATGAAAGAAATCCACAACAATCCAGAAGTCATTTACACTAACATATTTTTATAACATCTCTTCCCAACCATCTCCCTATGACGTTATGATTTGTAACGTTGTTTTTTAATGATTACGGCGGACACACATTTATGAATGGGGTTTTCAATTAGTGCTTACAGACAAAAGCATGATTTCCAAAGAAATTCGCAGTTTAAAACATCCTCTTAACATGCAAATCGAACATCAGAAGTCCATTAGGCAATACTTTGCGGATAATTTTTTTATCGGTTTCCAAACTATTTGGTGCAATTGTTGCAGTTAAAATGTTTGAAGTCCTTAAAAAAGAGAATCTAAAACGCTTCTTACTCATGAGTTGTCATATTAAATGGTCATTACAAACTGGAAATGATTTTTGAATTATTGTTCTTATCAGGAAATAACAGATGCATTGTTGACCTCCTCGAAGTATGGAGCAACTGAAAATACTAAATTTCCTAAAATCATAATTTAGGAACTACACTAAGTGAAAACGAATAGATTCAATAAAATAACCACATTCCCTTTATTTTGTACCGGTGAAACGAGCTTCCCCATTTTCAGGTTGCCCCCCCCCCCGGTAATTTAGAAACGTTTTCATATTACCCCTGAAAGTTACCACGAGGGGTACAATTAAAACGTTATGAGATTAACCCTCCATTTTCAAATTCCCTACCCGGTAATCTAACAACGAGTTCAGGTTACCCCGGGGCGCTTTGATAACGTTTGTAGATTACCCCGGGGCGCTTCGAAAGCGTTTTCAGATTTCCTCGGATAATAATTTGAAAATTCATAATAAGAGAGCTTTCACACGGATGAGGAGATTACAAATACATAAAAACATGCACTACCACAGGTGGCAGTATCAATGTTTGGTCCACAAATGATGCAAAAAAAGAAATTCCCGTCACTGATCTTATATATACTATCATGGTAAAAAGCCAGGAAGGCGTCTTATCAAAGATCGTACGTTTATTAAAATATTGTCGTACGATTTTCATCTGCGATAATCGTACGCTCAGTCTTAAGAGCGTCTTATCAAAGCCGTCGTACATTCCGAACCATTTCGTACGATTTCTACCGAGGCGCGATTCTCACGCATGCGCGTTTCGCTTCAAAGAACTCTACAAAAAGGAGAAAGTACGCGAACAACTGTCAATCCGGATGACAGTCGTCTGCTTATGTCAGAATGTCTAAGAATAAAGTCAACTGGTCAGCAGAAGAGAGGGACCTACTGATTGCCGGATGTGAAGATTCCAATGTAGCATCCGGCAAATTCTCTTCTGTTGTAACAGCCTCTACCAAGGCCATTTTCTGGGCCCAAGTGACAGAAAGTTTTTTTCTTCAATTATCTTGATTTCATTTAAATTTACAATAAATGTCAATATAAATCTTTTGCACAATTAAGAAGTATGATTTGCCAAGTATTTACTGTAAGCCATGTCCAATGATGATGTTGCGGATCATTTCATTGAAGCAGACCTGTTTACCCCTGTCGAACCTTATCAATAGTTTTGGAGTGACCTGTCAGTAGTTTTTGGATGTCTGTCAGTAGTTTTTGGATGTCTTGTCAGTAGTTTTATGGTTCATACACAAAAATGATGTGACACTTTTTTGTTTCGGTTTCTGTGGGTTAAAATCGTAGTAACTACGGACATTCCGTAGAAGTAAACAGGTCTGTTTACTTCTACGGAATGTCATCTTTAAATGTATTATCAAGATGTCGAAAAGATTGGCTGTTAGACATGAAGATGAATTACAACCAAAAATAGCCCCAAAGGAAAGCGTTCAACGCTACAATGATACTTACAGAGAAATATGAAGTTGACTGTTTTGGGGAACCATGTTTTGTAACATGGTAAACAGTACTAACATAATAAAAACTATACTGGTCAAATTTCACCATACCATTAGTATACGATGCCCCGTCAATTTTTATAGCATCGATAGTGAATTCCGACTCAATCGTAGGCGATCGTAGGATTTGGGTATAATCTTACAATAATTGTACGTCTAAGATTATTGACGATCTTTGATAAGACACCTCCAAAATCGTACGATCGACGTACGACCAAAACAAGCGTACGATCTTTGATAAGACGCACTCCAGACTGCTATATGACTATATGCCAAACAATGTGGCATAAAAAAGTGCGCTGGAGGAAAATTGCTACCCATGTCATTCAGCATGTCATTCAGATAAACTATTAGTTTGCATCATTTGTGGACCAAACACTGATACGGCCATCTGTATGTACTACAGTTAAATGAGACTATACATGTGGTCCTAATGACAAAACCAGATGACGAAATCAAATGACGTCATATAGTGACAAGTTCATTCGTTTATCATATACTGAAAAGTTCATGCTAGACATACAGATATCAATGCTATCTTGAATAATCTTCAATAATTTTGACAAAAAGTAGATATAAACAATGAACTATTATAGGTTTTATGAACACAAATAAGTATGGGATTGCAACGGTCACGTCTTGCAATTTTGTTAATTAGTTAGATAAAGATACATACTCTCCATGCATACTTTCTTTGAAAACGTGTTTAAGTTACCGGGGGTAACCTGAAAAGGAGGAAGCTTGAAAACGTTACACAGGAATACATACCGTCTATCAAAACACAGAAAAAATACATAGCCATATCTCATTATATAACAACCTGATTCATCAGGTGAGCTTTTAGGATCGTTGAATGTCCGGCGCCCGTCCACAATTAGTTTGTGTACACTCTAGCAACCACAGTTCTTAACGAATCATGATTAAACTTGCTCACAATGTATATGGCCACAAGGTCTCGGCTAAGTTCGATTATGGGCAAAACTGGACAATAACTTCTAGAGTTATGGGCCCTTGAATCACAAAAATTGCTATATTTAGCTTGTTTACACTCTAGCGCCTTCATTTATTCACCAATCCTGACCATGTGTATAACCAAAAGATCTTGGACAAGTTCGATTATTGGCGGAATCAGACCAGAACATCAAGAGTTATGGGCCCTTGACTTTGAAAATTTGCTATATTTTAGCTTGTTTACACTCTAGCACCTTCATTTACTCACCGATCCTAATAATGTTTTCAGTAAATGAGTACAACCAAGAGATCTTGGACATGTTAGATTATGGGCGGAATCGGACCCAATCTTCGAGAGTTATAGGCCCTTGATTTTGAAAATTTGCTATATTTTAGCTTGTTTACACACTAGCGCCTTCGTTTATTCACCGATCCTATTAATATTTTCAGTAAGTAAGTATAACCAAATGATCTTGAACAAGTTTGATTATGGGCGGAATCGGACCACATCTTCAAGAGTTATGGGCCCTTGACTTAGCAAATTTGCTATATTTTAGTTTGTTCACACATTTATTCACCGATCCTCATCATATTTACAATGAATGTGTATGACCTTATGCTTTTGGACAAGTTCAGTTATGGGTGGAATCGGACTACAACTTCACGAGTTATGGGCCCTTGGATTAGAAAATTTGCTACGTTTTGGCTTACAAGTTAAACAGTATTATACCTTCATTGTTGGTTTTGATCTCAAAATCTACGTAAAAATGAGTTTTACGAGATGGAAACTATATAACCTGGTCATTAATTAGTGGCCTTTGTTCTCAGGTGAGCGATAAAGGGCCAATGTGGCCCTCTTGTTCTTTCAGTAGTATACATTTGTTTGTATATTGCTTTTGTGAACAATTATCTCTTTCTAAATGAAAAAAATAACATGAGAGCTCGTAAGTAGACTATTCATTGAAAGAATGATATGATATAACCTCTTGTCATTAGAAAATAGTTTATAATTATGGTCAAGGTCGAACAGACATATCTACATCCGGTGATGAACGTCCTACATTTTTTTTGGATATCGGAAGTAGTTGCAATATAGATTTCAAAACATTATCATTATTGCTAGATTGTTAAATTTTGAATATGTTTATTTAGCGGTATTATAATCATGTTTGAATAGTAAGGGCATTTTGAATATCGGTTCGACAATACTTGTGTGGTCGTAATACCGAGACAGTTGCAAGGAGGACTTGACTATATTCCATTGTGCTAAGATGATATACTGTACGTTCTTCGCACATTTTGGAAAATTAACTCCACTGTGTATGAGTTATGAGGAAAGGTTGTTTGTTCATCAGAATATTTGTTTTATACATAAGCGTGTTGTATCTGATTGAAGTTATTTATGAATATCACAACCTTGTTGGTGCGATATTTAGATGTATTCAAAGTTCAGTGCGATATTTAGATGTATTCAAAGTTCAGACTCAGTGGTTTTGCTCCTTCATAGTCACTGTAAATATTTGTCCGAGGGAATTAATAGGGTGTTTACTGTAAGTATTAGTGGTCAATTTCGGTAGAATCAAACGTACACAAAATAAGAGAATAGATCGTTTTGAATCAGAGAAGGACCGTTTCAGCAAGAATTTCACAGTTTATGACAATAAATTCAATCCTTACAAACAATTACTGAATGGAGAAGTTAGACAAAAATAAAATATATTGATAATCGCCTTAATTAACTTTAACTGATATATAGTGAGTTTATTTACTTGTGACATTTCTTCATACACCGACTGTTTCAATGGATAATAAAACAGATCTTAATATTATCAGCATATACATGAACATGAATTGCCTTTTGAAGGAGCCAGTGGTCAGAAACATATTCAGTTCAAATGCATTCATAGCCACAAAAGAAGCATATCCAAAGCACAAATGTGTTTCATCACACCCACCTACTCGATTTCATCATAATTGTCTCTTTATAAATATGAAACCGTCATGTTAGGTTTTTTGCAGTTGTAAATCATTAAATAAATCTATACAAGAACTTAATAACTAGTGCACTTACCAGTGCATTGATATAGTTTTAGCAGTTTTCCATTTTCATTACAGCCACACTTCATAACAGACATTTTTAATATACACCATGTGACCTGTGATGTCATCGAACATCATCATTCCTTGAAATGTATTGAAGTACTTGTGAAGCCCCTCTTTATAAGAATTTAGATTAAATCATTTCATAGCAAAGTCTTTGAAATACTGCTGAAGTCCCTTGCGCTTCGGTGAGATCGGGGCCTTCATTTAAATCATAAAAAGGTATAAAAGAATCCCCCGGGACTTTAGATGAAGCGGTTCTTTAAATTTTGAAGCGCAGATGAAGTACTGCTGAAGTACAATTGAAGCAGAGGCTTCAACCATCTCTGCTTCTTTTGTGGCGGGTTACCTCTGCTTTTGATTACATTCTGATGTGTGTTTGCAACAAAAACATTTGAAGAAAATGTGGTGCAACCGATGAGATCACCGATAGAACACTTGGAAATGTTAAAGCATTCGAAAACTGACATGATAATACAGAATGACAAGGATCGTATAATGTCATGGAAAAATAATTATCAATCATTGAATATTTAACTTAGCAAAATGGCTGAGACAAATGATCACCCCAATAATAAAAAAAACTCGTGCTAACAAATTGGAAGGTAAAGATAATATTGTTGTCTATTAAATGCAATATTAAAAGTTAGATAGTGAGCAATGTTGGGATTATAATGCTATTTAAATGTTTAGCTTTGAATAACAAGGAATGTCTCAAAAAGGCAGTCGCCATGTTTCTTTGATGTAATTAACACTGTTGAAACCAAATATATAATTTCTATTGAAGCCCCGTGAGCTTTTTGCAATAAAATATATATGTTAAAAACAAACATTTGCTGATATTATCTCAAGACAATTATTACCGACGAAACAAGCCTTTAGTCTTCTAAAAACACTCATTTCGCTGTGTATTTTGCTTTAAACTTGAAATATATATTTTGGAAACATTTTTTCTTGCTATAAAGTATGCACGGGAGCAAAACACACCGGATTCCTCAATTATAGAATAAACAGAAACTGTTACGACCGATTAATGTACAAATGTATATGCTTATGGGACTTTAAATTCATAAATTGCCATTATAGTACCGTGTGAACATCACTTATTAGTTAGCAGTTCAAGTAGGTCATGCATAAAGATGTTGATATTAGGTCAGCTAAATGATTTGCGCATTTATTCACACCAACTGTATATTAATTCAAATGAATGTAAAATGTTTGTCAAGAACTAGCACAAGAAGTGCATATTAAACAGTTGCAGACTCGCTATAAGCTGGCGTAGTCTTAATCTATGCTTGTTGATTTTACCCAATGGAAAGAAGAGTTTCCTCTGAATCATCCAATAGAATGAGGAATTTCTTCTGAATAATTCATACGTCATGCCAAGAAATACAGGTCACGTGACGTCATTTTTGTTATCAACAATTTGTAATTATTTCGAAAAGCCGAACCAATGCACTCCATGACCTCTCCTTCTTACACCATCTATAGTAATGAGTTATAAAAAACAAAACAAGAAAATGATGCGAATAAAGTTATTTCAGTCATGGAAATATCGACTGGCTCAACACAAAGTGACTCGTACATTTAGTAAAAGTCAATGAATATTCATCGACTGTGTCTGTTTATCCAACTAAGGCTTCTGGATACCCTGGCATAGAAACCGAGATGTGCTGCGCAACTCCTTGAGCCCCACGCGACAACCCCGACTTGATACGCTTCACCTTCATCATCGTAACACACGAGCGGACCTCCACTGTCGCCCTACAGTAAACATACATGGTATGTACAAGTACATTTGTATGTATAACATTATTACAAAAATGGCTGTACAATATGTCTTCACATTTACGCGCTTCACCTTGTCTTAAAATTAAGTTAATATTGAAATCACACGGAAATCGTACTGTGCCTGTATGACACCCGTGCAGAATAATAAAAACATGCTGGAGATTGCCAAAATATATATATTTGGTGGATATGTAATATTCTTTACAATGGACAAGACCTACATATTACTGCATGTGCAAAGTCAATTCCAAATGCGTGCATTCTATATGTTCACTATTGTCACACAAACGTACACTGGTCTCCAATAACTTGTTCGATAAAAGTAGAACTGACTGTTGCCTATTGGTATGCAGGTGGGGCTTATTTGATCTAGTGAAAGTACAGCATTACTTTTATTGAGAAACGCTCGATATTAAAGCCAACTCTTTTTAATGACCAGTTTTCCAAGTTTTCCCTGTATTAAAGGTTCATAATGTTTTGCGGATTCCATCGTTGGATATATATCCAGGTTTTGTCATATATTCAGTTCTACGTTGTATGATACATGCATAACGATATACTTACTCCACAGGGCGGGCCATTTTCTCCCTCCTCGAATGTGCACATTGTAAACTGATCAAAGTAGGTTGAAGAAAACGTCTTCTCAAGCTTGCGGCAAAAGCCCTGACTTTGTATGGTCAAATCAACTTTTTGCAAAGTCCTGGGGAATTTTCTATCTGGCTCTGAAATAAATACTCTTAACTATTGGTCATTTAGTCTAGTTGGTCGATTATTCTATGCTGTGCCCATGTAATCGTAGTGTACGTATGAGTAGGTAAATTCTAATTCGGACGAATTTTCGGATTAGATTTTTTTTCTTTTCAGTATTTTTGCCTGCATTAATTTCTTGGTTATTCGTCAATCCCAAAATTAGTTCAGCCGGTTGGCAAAAATAAACAAGACAATGTATTAAGAATATCGCCGATAAACACAAACAGTGACCTTCGTTTTTTCTTAGCGGCGATTGGTCAGTTGGAGTCAACTGTAGTCTAAAAAAATGATACCTACTTTCAGTGATGTAACCAAATCCAGAAAGGGAACAACGTCTCACCCTCCTCAGCAACCTTTCTTTGTTAGGAGCTTAAAATAGAGAACACAGTAAAACATGGTTATAGTGAACTCGAATATAGTGAATTAATTAATGAGTCTTCTTCAACAATGAAAACATGAATAAGTTGCATAGGTCTGTGCCAGCTTCAACTTTAAGTAACTTTTGAAAGAATAAATGGACTAAAAAGAGTTTGTGCCATTATTCAAAACCATTTCGGCCCATGTACTACTTGTTACTTTAATGTTAATAAGTAAGTGTTTTAACGATGGCCTTGTTCTTGGGCTAAAGTCTGTGGCCGAAGGTTGAATTTAGATATGGCTGTCTGAAGCCAATAACGATAATAGAACAACTTGTGTTTCCATGCAAAATCCTATAACACGTTTAATGTTAAATATGTCTTTGTCAAAAATTAACAATTCCACGACATTATGTATATTTATGTCAATTGAAAGATTAAGAAATGTCCTTAACAACACCCACTCAAGTTCTGATAGAAAATGTCCGGAGAAATAAAAGAGAAAGTTTTTGGGCATAACATTTTGTACAAACTTGCGATTTCGATCGGTTGTGTATATTCATCGAACTCAATATCGTCTCTGAGTTTAATAATTGCGATATCCCGAGATGCCCATGTTTCATATTTGTGTTTATCATGCTGCAAACAATAGAACAAGTTAATTACGATACGATACTAAAAACATAATAATGAACGTCATTATAATACACTGGTTTAACATTATCGTAATACACATTATAAGTTTCACTACACTGGTTGAACATTATTATAATACACAGTATAAGTTACAATATGCTAGCTGAATATTACTATAATTTTCATTATAAGTTACACTACGCTCGTTGAACATTATTTTAAAACACATTTTAAGTTACACTACGCTTGTTGAACATTATTTATTTGTTAATGTTATTTATAAATAATATGGTATATAATTCAATTATCATTATGCTATTGACCACATATGAGTAAAATTGTAAATATGTTGAATGTTAGCCTTTGCCTTTTCCCTGAATAAACTGTCTATATACAAATGAGATGTAAATTTGTTCGGAATAAAAAGTTATAATGTTGTTGTTAATAATAAACTTTTTTTTCAATAAAAATGTTTTCAAAATATCATAAGTTTCAAGTTTATCTAAGGTAGTTTAGGTAATTGTACAATGTCATGCACTCTTCTATTGAATATGTTGAAACAACCCTGTTGTCTTTAATACCTTAAAGAGAACAGCAATATTTTCATATTGTTACCGCATTGTTGCTAAATTAAAAAAGAACAATTAGCATAATTTCAAGTTAGTTTAATCTCAATTAGTTTCAGTTTATAACAATGAAGTTAAAGTAAAGAAAACTATATTACCAGAGGTCAACATAATAAATCAATATAATATTTATCCATATGAGTAAAACGAACAAAATACACGAAGAGTAAAATAAACTACAAATGTGCCCGTAAGGACACATATGCCCCAACTCTTTTATTCTGGATATGGTACACTAAGTGTTACACATGATTTTCATGTATAGAATACCAATATACAAATTCAAGGGCAGATAACTCCAACATATTCAGCTTTTGATAGAGTAAATACCCTTTATGCACAATTCCATTTACTGATAAACATTCCTGTATAATTTAATATCTCTGAACCAAATGCTTTTTGAGATATGTGCGTCACAAGATTTTCATATTTGAAATACCCTAGTACAAATTCAAGGGCAGATAACTCGAGAAAGTATTCAGCCTTTGACAGAGTTAAAAGATTTTAGACACAACTTCATATACTGATAAACTTTTTCTAAATAATATATGACTCTGGATAACCTCCATGACTCATGCTGCATGACCATCATCTATCAGCGTGGAGGCACAACAATTTCAAAACGCATTTTACCATACACACAGACCTAGTCAACAGAGAAAATTAAATACACGAGGCCTACCCGTAATGAAGTTCTTAAAGAATATTATTACAGTTTCCTTCTTAATTTTCAGTAATTCAAATATCATTTGAATTTGATAATATTGATGTTGAAATCAGCAAAAAAAACATGCAACGGATATCTAAAAATAAGAGAAACTAGTATTCTTGTTTTATTTTGCCGCCTTGTTGCCACGGCAACAGTACCATCTCATACCGAGACAAGACTGTTAAGATAACCTTGACATTTGAAATTAATCATCACACAAATATTAATACAAAATGAAAATGCTATTGACAGTTAAAGGTCTCAATAATCATTACAAAACGCTATAATAGAAACTGTGATATAATGTGGATTTACCTCACCCACTTTGAAAATACAAGAATCTACATAGTAACGACCGCGAAGCCAAAGTCAATGGCACAATTGGCGAGAGGTTGTTTATGCCTTTATACTGGTTTGTAAAAATAATCATTTTCTCCAATTTACCATCGCTGATAGGTAAAGATTTCAGCCCCATGTCATAATTTTACTACATTTTCGAGCATTTTTTGAAAGATTTTACCTCAAATATCCAGAAAAGGTTAAAAGTATTAGTAATAACGCTTATTTTCACACTGATCAAACTGAAAGCGAATGTTTACATCATTTTTTATGAAAAACATACGAAAAACAACTTATTTAGTGCAGTAAAATTAAAATAGGTCATTTTTCAATTATTTGGCGGCCATCTTGGACGTCATCTTGGATTTCTCAAAACGTACCATGATTTCACGTGTCTACCCAAATTTTTTGAAAACTTCAAACATGCAGCTTTGCATTGATATAAAATTTATCCATGGACCTTTTTTTCACACGGAAGCCCCTCAGGGACTGTACTACGTGTACACAACGTCAAAATTGTAACGTCATCAAAGTTTGTTTAATTTCGGCACAAATATATCAATGGAATAACGTTCTTTGGACAACCTAGCTGAAGCATCATTACTGTGGAATTTATAAAAAGGAAAAATGGAATATTTAGGATCTGATTTAGAGCATTTTTCTGTATGATCACTTCAAGACATTTGTCTTGTTGATGGGTCTCCTATCTGCTGATCTACAATGTTCTTCTGTTGCCTAATTTATCGCCAGTTTGGCCTAATATGTAAATTTCCCTACACCCATTGCATACAAGAACATACAGAACATTTTGCACTGTGCAAAATATAATAAATTATATAATCTAAGTCAAAAGAGTTTGAGCAGAAAATGTCGTTTCTAATTGTCTTCGTCTCAAATTGTTGGTACATTTGTGCCGATGACAAAATTTAAGGACTATCTTTATAAAAGTGTCATTCCTGTGTTCAAACTGACCATGTGGTGTCGACGAAGACATTTTATGAAACATATATTGACGAACATGATACACTCTACACAACGACGGACATGGTGATCACTATAGGTCGCCATGAGCACTTCGTTTAAAGTTTAAATGTTTTCAAAGTTTTTTTAGTTTGCAAGTTTGTTGGAGAATTACACATTTACGTGGCGGCAGCACATAATAATAAATCATAACTGAATAAAAAACACAAAAAAGAATATGCCTACCACAATTACTTCCTTCGCGGAATATCGTCGCTCATAACGATCCTCCGATCTCATCTTAATATCTGCCGTTCGGACCTCGAGGTATCTTTTTCTTGCATATACAAATGGATAAATGAATTCTTAGATAAAGCACAACTAATTCCATCTAAATAACATAACCTCATAATAGACAAACTTCACTATGCTACAGTAAACGCTGCATCACATGTATTTACGCGAGCCCAACTACCGACAATGTCTCTTTATTTGAAAATGTAGGCAATTACTAACGGAGGATGGGAGTCTAGTACTTGTTCTTCCCAAGAAAGATGGTTAGATTATCTGTCCGCCTCATATGACACTGCCTGTTGAAAAGGGGCGAAACACTTAAACAAAGGAACAAACAAATCAGATGGGGTATACACCTAGAGAAAACTTTAAGGAACCTGTTTAGTTTTATCTAAGTGCTTGTAAACAGATTAACTGGTACAATTTCCAAGATACATTCATTTTTTTCTTGCTAAAAGTCTGAATATTTGTAGAATGTACTCAAGATATATGAGAGTATATATCAAATTGGTTATGTTTATGATAATGAAACCAGCGTGCAGCGTGCCACTTGCATTTTGTTGTTTTCTCACCATTCTTGGTTATCATTTCTACTATTGAATACACCATATGATAAAATTGAATTGTTTTGATATGAATACGCCAAAATAAATATAAAAATGGAAACAATTAACAGAAATCTCGGGCAGCTATGAAGGCAAATGTCATAGAATAATAGTCACTGATGACGGCACTACAGCGTCTACAGAATTCCTTTCGTCTGATACCAAATGTGAAGATCAGAACGCGAAGTTACTTAATAATTAATTCCTTAAATACAGTATGACATAATTATACACTTGCCATAACTTTAACAGCAGCATAGGTCAGTCAATCTATGCACTTGATTAAAAAACGAGTTAGAAAATAAAGGGATTTCATACTTGCAACATACTTACAGCTTCTTAAAACCTTTCATACAATGCGCGGCTGTCAGAATTGTTCTCTCATTCAGTATAGAACCACCACAAAGAAAGTATCCTTTATAATATAGTGAAACCATCCACGGATATTCTCCAAGAGATGCTCGCTCTCCATCTACAATTCGAGGTGCCGAGTTCTCAGATTTCTCCTCATCATTTGTTGTTTCTTTTGAATGCTTTTGACGAGGTTCTGTTTCGCCAGAAGACAAACTACCTTTAATGACAAATGATGAATGCTTTCTTTTAAAATTAGTATTTCAGTATCGCATGGCCTAAGCAATATTTTAGGATTCTGTACCAGTATTAGCGGTTAGTGCACAGAACTTGCATCCCGTGTTCCTGTCGTGACAGGTTATACAGTTGTACGAAAATTTAATAAAAAAAATCTTCAATATTTGGTTCCGGTTGTGGAACTGTCCGCGTATAGAACAGAAATAACGTTGAAAAACAACAAACTCGTTATATTTTAAAAAGGGATTTTATACTCAACTCCCAATTTTACCCCCGGTTTTTGCTACTTTTCAATAGAAAGATAGCCAAAAATAAACGAAATAAAAGACCAATATTGCTAAAGATTTTTCATTTACTCTTTATTTTACAATAATTTTACGTACATTTACAGCAAATATAACACAATAATACAAATAATGCTTCTCAAAACTTTAGAACGTTCTAAACTTTTTTCCCTTCATACTTTAGAACATTCTAAAGTTTTGGAGCGAAAATAATAAAATGCTCTAAAAGATTCTGTCCAAAACTTTAGAACGTTCTAAACTTTTCTCCCTTCGTACTTTAGAACATTCTAAAGTTTTGGAGCGAAAATAATAAAATGCTCTAAAAGATTCTGTCCAAAACTTTAGAATGTTCTAAAGTATGACGATAGAAAAGTTTAGAACGTTCTAAATTTTTCTCCCTTCATACTTTAGAACATTCTAAAGTTTCGGATAGAAAATGATAGAATGCTCTAAAAGATTCTGTCCAAAATTTTAGAACGTTCTAAACTTTTCTATCGTAATACATTAGAACATTCTAAAGTTTCGGATAGAAAATGATAGAATGTTCTAAAAGATTCTGTCCAAAACTTTAGAACGTTCTAAAGTATGACGATAGAAAAGTTTAGAAAGTTCTAAACTTTTCTCCCTTCATACTTTAGAACATTCTAAAGTTTCGGATAGAAAATGATAGAATGCTCTAAAAGATTCTGTCCAAAACTTTAGAACGTTCTAAACTTTTCTATCGTCATACTTTAGAACATTCTAAAGTATCGGATAGAAAATGATAGAATGCTCTAAAAGATTCTGTCCAAAACTTTAGAACGTTCTAAACTTTTCTATCGTCATACTTTAGGACATTCTAAATGTTCGGATAGAAAATAATAGAATGCTCTAAAAGATTCTGTCCAAAACTTTAGAACGTTCTAAACTTTTCTATCGTCATACTTTAGAACATTCTAAAGTTTCGGATAGAAAATGATAGAATGCTCTAAAAGATTCTGTCCAAAATTTTAGAACGTTCTAAACTTTTCTATCGTCATACTTTAGGACATTCTAAATGTTCGGATAGAAAATAATAGAATGCTCTAAAAGATTCTGTCCAAAATTTTAGAACGTTCTAAACTTTTCTATCGTCATACTTTAGAACATTCTAAAGTTTCGGATAGAAAATGATAGAATGCTCTAAAAGATTCTGTCCAAAATTTTAGAACGTTCTAAACTTTTCTATCGTCATACTTTAGGACATTCTAAAGTTTCGGATAGAAAATGATAGAATGCTGTAAAAGATTCTGTCCAAAATTTTAGAACGTTCTAAACTTTTCTATCGTCATACTTAAGAACATTCTAAAGTTTCGGATAGAAAATGATAGAATGCTCTAAAAGATTCTGTCCAAAATTTTAGAACGTTCTAAACTTTTCTATCGTCATACTTTAGGACATTCTAAAGTTTCGGATAGAAAATGTTAGAATGCTGTAAAAGATTCTGTCCAAAATTTTAGAACGTTCTAAACCTTTCTATCGTCATACTTTAGGACATTCTAAAGTTTCGGATAGAAAATGATAGAATGCTCTAAAAGATTCTGTCCAAAATTTTAGAACGTTCTAAACTTTTCTATCGTCATACTTTAGAACATTCTAAAGTTTCGGATAGAAAATGATAGAATGCTCTAAAAGATTCTGTCCAAAATTTTAGAACGTTCTAAACTTTTCTATCGTCATACTTTAGGACATTCTAAAGTTTCGGATAGAAAATGATAGAATGCTGTAAAAGATTCTGTCCAAAATTTTAGAACGTTCTAAACTTTTCTATCGTCATACTTTAGAACATTCTAAAGTTTCGGATAGAAAATGATAGAATGTTCTAAAAGATTCTGTCCAAAACTTTAGAACGTTCTAAAGTATGACGATAGAAAAGTTTAGAACGTTCTAAACTTTTCTCCCTTCATACTTTAGAACATTCTAAAGTTTCGGATAGAAAATGATAGAATGCTCTAAAAGATTCTGTCCAAAACTTTAGAACGTTCTAAACTTTTCTATCGTCATACTTTAGAACATTCTAAAGTTTAGGATAGAAAATGATAGAATGCTCTAAAAGATTCTGTCCAAAACTTTAGAACGTTCTAAACTTTTCTATCGTCATACTGTAGAACATTCTAAAGTTTCGGATAGAAAATGATAGAATGTTCTAAAAGATTCAGTCCAAAACTTTAGAACGTTCTAAACTATTTTCTCTTCCGATGATACTTTAGAACAGTCT
This sequence comes from Lutraria lutraria, assembly GCA_964023205.1. Taxonomy (NCBI): domain Eukaryota; kingdom Metazoa; phylum Mollusca; class Bivalvia; order Venerida; family Mactridae; genus Lutraria; species Lutraria lutraria. The sequence continues at coordinate 6,384,854 of OZ026850.1, forward strand.
AAAGTTTCGGATAGAAAATGGTAGAATGCTCTAAAAGATTCTCGCCAAAACGTTAGAACATTCTAAACCTTTCTCCCATCATACTTTAGAACATTCTAAAGTTTCGGATAGTAAATGATAGAATGCTCGAAGAGATTCTGCCCAAAACTTTAGAACGTTCTAAACTTTTCTCCGTTGTTTTGTCAGATATCCAATCTGAAAATATAATACATGTACCATGAAAATGTAGTATCTCTAAATAGTTGATGTATTGAAATATTAACCATTGAGTTCTGGTACCGGACAAATTGATAGATTTGTCCATTATCTACTATTACTCATAATCAACTTGCCAAGCGTATACATAAAATGACATTTAATCAATGCAGTTAAATATATATGAACTTATAAGTCATGCAGACTTAAATTCATTTTCTAGTTCATACAATTATTTTCCTAATTTATAGCACAGCAATTATGCTCAAAAGATAACAGTACTTCGGACATGAAAAGTAACATTATCGTCGCATGAAAAGGTGGAAAAACAATATTATTTTTTCTATTCTGTTTTAACAATAAATACATCAGTAGTTCATACGATATTTTATTTATTACTTATATATCCAATGACATGGACTTAAGATGAAATTTTGAGTACTGATATAAATCTTAACAAAAGTCGAATACAAATATACAGATACCTGAGTGTCCAGAATTATCGCATGTATGTTGTTATATATGTTCCGTATAAGTACATGCATAATATTAGCCTAATTTACTAACATGTTTTTGTCTCGACGTGTAACGTAGTAACTAAGGCTACAAACACCGCCAGTTCTGTTGAACGATAAGACGGTTAAGACCACGGGTGTCCTGGTGACGCTTACATTTTAGTAAATAGGGGTGTTATTTTCATGGACATAAAATTTATTTATAAATATGTTAAATTATAATTATTTCTTTTAAAGTTATCGTTTAGATGACAAAAGACAATGTACATTCCCCCAAATAATACGGATCTACATAGGTATATTATGAATATATCAAACTTGATTACAACAGAATGATGCAAAACATGTGGTAATGAACTATTCCAAAACGTTTTAATTGTTGACTGTTGCGCCATGTGTTATCTGCTGTCTTGTCGTTTCGCGAAAGTAAACGTGGATTGATTAAAAGATTTGTTGGACAACTGATTTTATTGTTATTTATGATGTGGAGATGAAAGGTTGATTCATACTGCTCAGCAAGAACACTAATTCAAGGTGAGTTAACTTTACGATGTTATTCATATGCATTTTCATGTGAATTTTAGATTATGTCGCACAAATGGAATTATCTATGTATTTCATCCATTTCTCTCTAGTGTTTTTTTCGTAGGCCTTATCTAGAATCTTCTCAAAATAAAACAGTAAGATGGAGCAGCAAATGAACGTTTAAAAATATATGGAGTGTAAACCATTTATCTTGTCAGCTAAATGTATTACGTTTCTTTTCTTCTTCTTCTCTATTCATTAATGAATTATATCCGTTTTTACAAAAACCTATGTAAATATCTTTTGTTAATTTAGTTAAACATGCAATATGTATGCAACATATCTGGGGAAAAAAATAAATGATTTGTCCTGTTCTGTCCTATAATATTTTATAGTATCTTTGATTTTGTTTGGCGACCTGTTTCTTCCAAACATGATAATTCGAAATAATCTATATAGTGCAATAACTATATTACCATATAATTCAATAAAAGGTAAACACGCTTAAGACATTCCTCTTTAAGTTTTATTCACATGAAGAAAAAATAATAACCCTTTCATCCATAAATACGCATGATATCTTTAACGGGATAGCTAATTAGCGGTAGCGCTGAAAAGGCCTTCATGAGACTTATAAAGAAGTAATACAATGAGGACAGAACATAATAATTCACTTTTCCCAGATATGTAACAGGCGTATTGCATGGGCAACAAATACAATACAAAGATCATAACGAAATAGGCAAATTAGTTTTAGAATCCAGCTTCCGTACTTCTGTCACATGTTCAACAATACATATGTGTCATGTTTACGATATGTTCTAGTCAGACAGACATATATTTTATTTAAGACGGTTCGCGGTGTTGCTCGGCAAAAAAGAATTATTGTGCTTGGCCTATGAAAATATTATTCCCCATCCACTTATTTAAAAAGATATATTTATCTCATAGATTAACACTTTAACAATGTCTGACGGCGAAGTTACATAAATTTGTAAAATTAAATGCGATTTTTTCTGACCACTAAATGAAAGAAGTGTATAGCGCATGTGCCAACCAGTACTAATGAAGAATCATTGAACCAGAACGTGTTTCTCAAACAGATGCGATATAATCTACTAATCGTTTCATTGTTCGTTAATTGCATAACTTTAATTGGCGCATTGTAATAATACGCTTGTCATCAATCGATTTCATACAGATAACATATACAACTGCCACAATTGAAGTTAATGACAGATTAGTGTTGAGATAATTAAGATGGGTTATGGGAGAAAAGAAACCCTGTACTTAATATTGAAACGGACTCAATCGAAATGGCAGACATGTGGTAAACATTAACACATTTTATAATTTTGTAAATTAATGTAATTTCAAATTCTAATTTGTGATAATTTATGCATCTCAAAATAAATGAGAAAACCAAATGAAATGAAAAGGGATTAAATCGGTCATCTCATTTTAAATATCCCATTTAAGTTTACATGCAATATTGATTATTTTTCACTAATCATAGCATAAAATTAATAAAATATTGCGTTATCAAAACAGTTATAGCATTCAATTTATAGTTGTATGATTGTATATTACGACTATAAATATAGTTTGAGATATAATTATATTAATTTGATGTGTTAAGTAAATGAAATATTAATCGAAATCTAGATATACCTGTAAGTACCCCATCCCTGAATAAGGCCGACAGCCCGGGTCCTTTCATCAATAGACATCAATCCCATTTTGTGTTTTTCTTTAATGTGGCTGAACACTCTATCGAGTTCAAAAATATTTCGAAGATTCATACGTACCACGTGCTGCACGTGCAAAAATTAACCGTTTTACATCAATAGAGTCGTAACGGGATAAAAAATCAATAAAACACATTTTCATGTAGTTTGACTTGTATATACGTACCCGAGGGTGTATATGTTCAATGAATAAAAGTACCATGAAACTATTTAATTTATGAACTAATTAAGGTGTACTTGTCAATTGATTAATCTGTGTTGTTTACTTCATAAGTTATAGCTATTTATTCATTAAGTATGTTGATCTGTTGTTTTATTTTATGTTTATATGCACTTGCTACCAACAAGTCACGACAGTTTCGATCTTTCCGTGTTGAAATTATTAAATGATTAAATATCATAAAGATACTAATGTATGTATATCAAAAATGGTTTATCACTAATTAATGTGTCTAGTCATTGGCGTTTGCATCCCACCAGTGCTGATTTATGGGTGTAACAATTGTCAATCATGTTGATAGTTACACCCTTATTCATTTACATGAAACATAATACATTTAATTTACGAAGCATTAAAGTTCGGAATCACGCAAACAATATTTATGACATATCATTGCAGGTGGCCCACACTAAACAAGTTTGATAAATTACTTGAATCAAAAGATAATTCAATCAATATTATAACTTTTGTGATATCTTGCCTAAACTGGTTCCCATTCTATATAGCAATGCACAGACAAGATTAAGTCAATGGGACCCAGTTTAATACAGGCCTTTTACTAAAGTTGGTTTATATGCTCTTCTTGAGGAAGTCATAAAAGCGCACAGGTCTGCTGCATCCGGGTAGTATTTCCCATCTCAGGTTTGCTTTAATGATCGATACAAATAGTATGAAAACTAAAAACAGGGACTCTGCCTCTTTTTCATTTGATCTAAGCAACGTCTGTAGGGAGAAAAGTTTAGAACGTTCTAAACTTTTCTATCGTCATACTTTAGAACATTCTAAAGTTTCGGACAGAATCTTTTAGAGCATTTTATTATTTTCGCTCAAAAACTTTAGAATCTTCTAAAGTATGAAGGGAGAAAAGTTTAGAACGTTCTAAAGTTTTGGACAGAATCTTTTATAGCATTCTATCATTTTCTATCCGAAACTTTAGAATGTTCTAAAGTATGAAGGGAGAAAAGTTTAGAACGTTCTAAAGTTTTGGACAGAATCTTTTAGAGCATTCTATTAATTTCTATCCGAAACTTTAGAATGTTCTAAAGTGTGACGATAGAAAAGTTTAGAACGTTCTAAAGTTTTGGACAGAATCTTTTAGAACATTCTATCATTTTCTATCCGAAACTTTAGAATGTTCTAAAGTATGACGATAGAAAAGTTTAGAACGTTCTAAAGTTTTGGAAGCATTCTATCATTTTCTATCCGAAACTTTAGAATGTTCTAAAGTATGAAGGGAGAAAAGTTTAGAACGTTCTAAACTTTTCTATCGTCATACTTTAGAACATTCTGAAGTTTCGGACAGAATCTTTTAGAGCATTTTATTATTTTAGCTCCAAAACTTAAGAATGTTCTAAAGTATGAAGGGAGAAAAGTTTAGAACGTTCTAAAGTTTTGGACAGAATCTTTTAGAGCATTTTATTATTTTAGCTCCAAAACTTAAGAATGTTCTAAAGTATGAAGGGAAAAAAGTTTAGAACGTTCTAAAGTTTTGAGAAGCATTATTTGTATTATTGTGTTATATTTGCTGTAAATGTACGTAAAATTATTGTAAAATAAAGAGTAAATGAAAAATCTTTAGCAATATTGGTCTTTTATTTCGTTTATTTTTGGCTATCTTTCTATTGAAAAGTAGCAAAAACCGGGGGTATAATTGGGAGTTGAGTATAAAATCCCTTTTTAAAATATAACGAGTTAACAGCGTTTTACGGACTGAAACTAATCTTGTTTTCTACACTGAAGAAGCTAGTCAGCGGTGTTGGTATATTTTGTTTGTGTGTGTTTTTAATGTGATCACTCGTCTGGGGTCGGTACACAAAAATCCCGAACAGGCTTACTGCTGGAAATATTTAAGCAACACGATGCATCGAAGGACAAGATATCTTTAAAAAAACAATACAGACTAAACTTGATGGTACACTGTCGGAATTACAGAATGACCCACTAATAATAGGTAAACATATCACCAAACAACTAAAGACACCTCCATAAAAGGTGTTGATAGATAAAGGTGCAAAAACTTTTATTTTGTTTGGTTCCAAAATGTATATTCTGAATAAGATCAAATAAAAAAGATAATTTACTTACTGAAAACAAGGCAAATGAGAAAACCAATGACCAACCTCATCATTGAATGGTAGAATATGAAATGCACCGGCACGAATCCTAGATATTGTCTTTAACGCAATCTTGATGTTTTTAATTAATTCAATAAAATATGTTCAATTGTTTGAAGAAATTGCCCTCTGGTGTCATTGTAAAGTAATGTAATAGGTTAGTTATATAGTATCAAATATCAGTTATTGTTAGCAATTATCTATTTAGGTTCGCGCGCATTTGTCATCTGTACGCTTCTGCTAGGCTCTTTTGCAAAAAATGAATTTTCATGGTCATCTTTTAGCTGAGACTGACGAGCTTGAATCTTACCCTATAAATCAATGATTGAATGATCAATAGATACTCTCACATCAAACCCAAACTTTTCTTCATTCTGGTTCCAACTGGAAAGAGAAAAAGGATTCAAACGCCAAAATTAAAACTCTCTCAAGTATAAAACTAGTCATGCTTCGGGTACCCTTCATTGTTACGATTGCATTGTAGTAAGCACCAAGAACATCAACAAATACATGTTAAGCACATCGTCAGTCACTATTTTTTAGCTATTGATTATCATCCAAACAATTAGGTGGAAAATGTGAACCTCTGTCACATGGAACTGCAAAGGTGTTTAGTGACCTGTGCAAAACTTGTACCATGCCGACTGTCAGAACATAATCATTCACTGTGCGACCGCCTCAAAGACTTAACAGCAGAGAGTGCAGTCTGGAAGTGCACAATCAATGACACCATCAATATTACCAATAGCTCAGTCCCGCCCTTAGACTCTCGAAACCCAAACCATTCAACAATCTCAATAACTCAAACTTGAACAATGTCTCCTTTTCCATGTTTCAAGTCCCCAAAAAGGACCCTCCCCGCCAGATGCCTAAATTATGTACCGACAACAATGTTAAAAGGTCTCCACATCATCAGCTGCAGATCAACCTTATATTTGGCATAGAGCACTGGCTTAAACCTTAGCACTGTACAAATGAAATATTTGATACTGACTTAGGTTGTTCTTTATTCCGCCGTGACTGCTTCAATTCTCCTCTTAGTTCACTTTAATTGTAAGTTGGTGCTTGCCTAATCAGCGGCAATGCCATCTGCATTTCTACTGGTTTAGTATGTTTTTACTTTATGTCTGTAATTGTTTATCAATTACCTGCGGTAACTTGTATCAACATAAATACGACTTAGTTACCATCAACCAATTGTTGATGACCTGACAAAATGAGTACATACATTTAGAGGTGTAAAGCCGATTTCAAGGAGTCGCAGTTTGGATCTTGAACACTTCGTATCAAGTACAATCCTAGGTTTTGGTCGGCGTAAAAATGAGTTAGGGCATCCCGACTGCGGCATAATGCACTATGACGGATCGGTTTACCACTTAGTAGGGGGGGGGGGGGGGCAACTATACGGCATAACCCGTATGGCTATGTAGCGCAATTCAACCAATCCATACAGTGAAGTAATGAAAAGAGAAATAAAACTAAAGCCATTGTCAACTCAAGTGTTAACCCATTACCACATAGACCCATATAGTGTTACCAGTAGATAAATGGCTTATCAGTATCTGAGTAGTCGGGTAATATAAAATTAAAAATTCGAGTATGAATAATCGTCATTTCTAAAATTCGTGGTTCGCGATCTTGTCTTTTAACATAAAGGGTATTCTTTGTTCTTAAAAATCCCTTTTCTCTGAATATATATTGCCTCATCAATGACTATTTTGTTTGCAAAGAGTTCCAATCAAATCTTTAAATATCGGGTCACAGGCTCTAATCAGAAAATGATGCTAATAAATCCATTAATTGGAAGGGAGTACGTAGATATTTAACCCATAGAACAATTCGTATTGATTTACTTCATTATTCCTACAAGAAAATTAAATGTAACTGTCTGTCTTCAGGACTGCAATGTTGAAGTTTTAGATGGGTTACATAATAAGAAAAGAATCGATTTGTGGATTTAAGTGTTAAATCGTGGATTGGATCGGATCGCCACTTACCCAACGATGTACAGCCCTAATCAGTATCATTATACGTATATACTATCAGTTTTACACACAGTACCAATACAGTCCTATTAGAAACTGCAAATAATCAAAAGTTTGTTATTCAGAGGGATTAATCGGTCTTTGATGGTTGAAAACAACACAACACTAAAAGTGTGTCTGCATTGGTTTAACTCAATGGATTATGTGCCCAATTATAAAGAAAATATTGCGGAACATGATGTCGTATCGCAGTACGTATCGGACCGACATTGTATCGCAATAAACCGGTATATATCGTTGCACCATTACCTTATAGTATGAGTGCCTGGTCTTATTGCATTCGGTACTTGTCTGGTACACAAGTCAGTATGAGTGAAAGTTAGATCCTCTTGACTGTGGCATATGTACCATGAGAGAGGTTTCTAATGCCAGGACCGGGCAGTGGCGATCCCAAATGCAGTATCTAACAATACCTGAACATTTTATGAACGCGTTTCTCTTCATTGAAAATGTGTTACTTTTCCGTTTTTGATTTATAAATTTATTGATCTTTGTGCTTGTAAATAAATGCAAACGTCGTTATATTTTACAAATTCGCCGACAAAGTAGTCATAAGAGAAATTAATATATATATATATTTAAAAGTCATTGCGTATTGATTAGCTATTAGTATGTAATCACTTGTATTCTAATACCACTGCTGTATAAGACCATTCTATAAATTTCATAATTAATCTGTACGTATTAAAATGCGTTTGGAATTTCTTTAAAAGTGATAAAAATGTAACCATTTTCTCGTGAGTTCTCGAAAGCTACTGCATACATAGTTCAAGATATATACGAGAGCTAATTGAAAGTCAGTTAGCAAATAATTCAACACTTAAACATATCTAGATCAACGTCAGATCAACAGAGATACGTTGATTCATGCACTGAATCGTGAGATTTTTCATTTAAGGGGTCTCGTGACTTCCCATTTCTCTCAAATGTCCAAGAATTAACTTTTGTTACAATAGCGAATGATAAAATCAGAACGCTTTGCTTGCCTCAACGTCTTGTGAGATAATTAATGAGTGTCGATTTAAATAACAAAAGGAACTACACGAAGAAAAGATTGGTTCAGTACATTCTGACGATTGATTCACCCTTTATATGAAGTGCTGTAATCGTTAATTATTGCAATTTTTCAGTTACGACTTCGTATTTAGATCAAAGGTCGTCTAATTTGACTTAATTACATACAATCTATATCAATCTATGATGTTATACTATAATGTTAATGTTCGGCCTCAGGCTAATATGACAGTCTTCAGCCCAATAACAAGGCCATTATGAAAACACTTGCTTATTGACAATTTTATTAATTAACTATAGATTATATCAGCGGTTTCATAATGGCCGAGCTGGACAGCCAATCAGAATGACCGAATCTCATAATAGCCGAGTTTTGTGTTCATATTGTCTTGGTGAATTTCATATCCGCCCGCATTTGAAGTGAAAACGCGCCTAATATTGAACAGTAAATTAATAAAAAAAAACTTAATTGCGATATTTGAAACTAATTATTTTGTTATTCAATACTAGTAATTCAAGCAATATAAATGTATTATGTCGTAGGTCACAACTATATTTGAATTATCTTTATTAATTGTTTACATGTCAACATATATAATGAATACGTCATACAGTTTGTACAGTAATCAGGGCTAACTGTAATTTTATACGACATATCACAAGGGTCCGCTTCGCGTCTGTTGCATTTCAATGCAGTGTCTTTCAAATTTAAGTGACCCCGGTCAAAGTAAACAAACCAGGCCGGGACATTGTAACAAAGCGAGTATAAAACGGGTTCCATTTCCTATGCTTGTTTATAATTGCAAATGTAAGTGTTTACTTGCTTTGAATCATTTTATTATACAATAAAAAATAAATATTAAAAAATAAACCGTCCCAGGAAATACCAACGTACAACTACATCTCAAAACCACTTACATGAATTCTGCCAACATGACTTACACCCACACCTTCAAATGCCCAAACAACACAACCAACCAAGATGTCACCATAGTTCACACAGATAGTCCGTTATACCGTTAATTTAGATTCAGTTGACTCCAACTGAAGAATAACAGCACAGAATCAAAGCGCTGAAAGCACTGAGATATTCGCTGCTGGTTGAATGTTTTATGTGCTTGAATCAAACTCTTCATAACTTTAAGAAATTGTGGATAATAAATCAAGTATGGCCAGGTGCTTGAAGTTCTGTCAATCAAGTATGATCAGGTGCTTGAAGTTCTGTCAATCAAGTATGATCAGGTGCTTGAAGTTCTGTCAATCAAGTATGATCAGGTGCTTGAAGTTCTGTCAATCAAGTATGATCAGGTGCTTGAAGTTCTGTCAATCAAGTATGATCAGGTGCTTGAAGTTCTGTCAATCAAGTATGGCCAGGTGCTTGAAGTTCTGTCAATCAAGTATGATCAGGTGCTTGAAGTTCTGTCAATCAAGTATGATCAGGTGCTTTAAGTTCTGTCAATCAAGTATGATCAGGTGCTTGAAGTTCTGTCAATCAAGTATGATCAGGTGCTTGAAGTTCTGTCAATACTCTACAGATATGATACATCAATACGTAAATATAGTATGATACCACCAGATGGTGGCTGGAATATCTAATATTCATGGAAAAAAGAGCTAAAGGTTGACTTCAATAACAGAACTTTATTTACAAGAAATGCTTTGAAAACTGTATTGTAAATGCAAATTGTAAAAATGTACATGCATGAAAGTAAGGTAGTTCTTAAACATTCCGACAAGGTTTGGTAAACCTTAACAACTACAACATAGACTAGGTTTTCTAAAGATTTGACCTTGTGACCTAGTGTTTAACCCTAGATAACCCATGTCCAACTTTGTCTTTCATATCATTAAGACAAAAATTCTGGCAATGTTTGGTGAAGATCCAATCAAAATATGACATCTACAAGATTTGACCTTGTGACCCAGTTTTTGATCCCATATTTGTACTTGGCCATTATATTATTTTAACAAAAAATTTGACTAAGTTTGGTATAGATCCTATTATAACTGAAATCTAGAGTGTTAACATGTTTTATAAGATTTGACCTAGCGACCTAGTTTTTGACCCCAGATGACCCATGTTCATAATAATGATATTATAAAATACAACATTATGGCAAGGTTTCATGATGATCCAGTTAAAGTAGTGACTTCTAGAGTGTTCACAAGGGTTACCAGCAATTTGCCCTAGTGACATTGCTTTTAACCGCAGATGATCCATTATCGATCTTGACCTACATATCATTTAACTAAATATTCTGACGAAGTTTTATGAAGATATAATCAAAACAGTGATTTCTAGAGTATTTACAAGGTTTCCCTTATTTTGCCCTGGTGACCTAGATTTTTTACCCCAAGTGGGCCATTATCGAACTTGCCGAGATTTTGCAAAAATTGAGCTAAAACTGGCCCCTAGTGTGTTCACAAGGTATAGTTGGACGCCGGACAAAGAGTGCTCATGTGAACTAATTTATAAATGTTTTACTAGTATATGATCTAGAAAGTTAAGTTACCGAACAGTTTGAATCTAAGTACTGAAAGTACTGAATTGACAATTTATTGTCATTGATTGTTACAGTATTATAAACTGATGATGTCACCGAGAAATAGCAGGTGATTTTTATCTCATTACAGACTATATTGGCAGTATAATTATATTTTGTATAATTTATGTCTTTACTACGTAGGTGGATGAAATTAACAAAGCCACTGAAAATGATGGAAGTAATCTTCTTATATTTTGTTTTATTGAGTCTAACAATTGCTTTCAAACTGTATTCCTCAAGTAGAGATGTGGTGATTACCAAATCATTTGACTACTGAAATAGGCATGCGCTGAAGGAGTCTAATTATCATGTAAGTAGTACCGATATCATGAAGATTCTTCATGATACAGTCAATCAAACATGAACAATAAAGTTCTCTGAAGCACCTTCTACACATTCGTTCACAAATATTTTATTCAGAAAAGTCGGCTCCTGCGTTCATTCAATATTTGTTTAATAATTGCGTTTTTTTTGTCTCTACAATCTGGTACAGTGAAGCCTTCTGGTATGTGTTGTCATATGTAAATTGGGTCAACAGGACGAATCTATTATTTAAAAGTTGGTGTTTCAAGCGAAAAATAGACATTTAAACACCGATCTCACATAAAGTTCGCTATTTCAAGCACGGTTGTCGATAATGATCTAACAAACTACGAAGATATCATAAAAATTGAGATGTACATGTGAAAAACTAATGTTCGTAGATCAGCATCGGCCATATATTCACCTACTAGGGGTAATGTTTAAATTAAAGCTCTGAAGGTTCTGATGTTGTTCGGAACTACAAATCAGTCAAAAGTTAATTTCTACGTAGGGTGAGTTTTGGAAAACGAACGATAGTTCGCGCATGAATTTAATTTAGACATAAGTACGTACCACGAACGCTTTTCTACATCCCGCTATGCAGTTGTTACAGTTGTTCCCGTTCCATGTGCTTTCAGTACTTTGATTTATGTTTCCCATCTGATCACCAAAAGTAGCTCAGCAATTAGCATAATAGTATATATAGTTTACATTACCTGCCTCTTTGAATACTCAACTTATGTAATATATCATACATGAAGACATGCTCGAAGAAAAAGGTTAAACGTTATAAGCATTAAATTAATCGATTGAAACTTCCCGATGAATCACTTTTTTAAATATATGGCTGACTCGCAGTTATCATCGCATCGTACATGAATTCTATGATGAAATCTATACGTTTACAAAAGAAGCTAGAGACCAGAATAAATTAGCATATACAGCGCGAGAATTATGACGTCATCCTTCCTTGAAATGTGTGTACTGAGAGTAATTATTGTAGTAACCCGAGGGAGAGGATTGTTTAGATTTTTTACGACTGATTTGTATTGCTCGTTTACGATATTGCATAGCCATATAATTTTGACTTAAATGTACGTAATATATGAATTTGTATTTAGCCATTGAATTGAAATATCGGAACTATATTCTTAGGCGGAAGCTAGGTTAATGGAAGCTGTTTGGTATGCAGGAAGTTAAAACTGAGCGATTTTTTAAATACGGTAATAACTTTATTGTTCGTATTGAACAACAAAAATGGTAAACGATTTTCTTAACTTTGTATTGGTTTTGCACCTTAACGTATCGGCATTGGTTAAAACCGCTAAAATAACGTAAACTAATATTTTACGTTAATAACAAAGATTAAATATCATACTTTAACACCAAGCAACAAAGAAATCTAACTGAACGCTAAAAAATCGTGTTTTATTGCGATAAATACTGCACCCCTTTATCGACTATTCCTTATCAGCGTCAAACATCTTGAACGTAATGTGCATTGTATTGATACGATATGATACTATTTATTCATCAATGACAAAAAAATTGTTATAAAATCTCTTACTAGACATCAAACCTAGGCGTAGTTTCAATTATTGAACCGTAAACATTAGTGATTTTGATTGGCTATAAGATGTGTTTACCTTTATTGAATGGTACATACACAAATCTTATTAATACGCAGTCTATTCTTAATCCTCTATTATTTCGAATAATTAAGCATAAACTTGACTGAATTAACATAGTTTACTACCAACTAAATGAATGCACGCACTAGGGTTTTGTGAAACAGTTTTTTTCTGACAATATTATTATAATTATAATGTTGAATTTGAGATTTATTGTTCAAAATTACTTTTGAAAGTAAACTCCGTACCTGTATAAAGAGGGGTGATTTGCATGTTTAAATTCCCATTAGAATCCATAATAAACGTCGCTTTAATTTCGAATGTAATGACTGGAAATCAATCTAAATATTAAGAACCAAATACTTTAACTATATAACATTGAATAATTTGATGTTTTAATGTATTAGGATCCTAACTTACAATATGTGGTGGATAGATTTTGAAGATGTTTGTAACTTTCACAGGTTTCCATGATTGAAAATGATTTGCCATGATATTAAACAAATACAATAACATTAATTTAATCTTCTAGATATCGCAAAAGAGTCTTTATCTATGATTTATCTGGACTGCGTCTGTGCCCCCTTTTACAACAGAATGAGTAAGTTCCTGGTATTTTTCTAGACGAATTTTAGTCATTGGTACAAGTTAATTCTATTTGTTTGTGGGTATATAGTATAGTGTCTATTACTAGTTTGGGTAATCATGGCGAATTGATTGGCTAATGGTGATGACTGAATCTATTAATAGTTGATAGGTTAGTAAATCATGCAGGCATTGCTCTAGATACGTTGTTGTATGGCATAATATCTGAAATGCTATTTGAAGTTCAAAGTGGTTGTATCATAGCAGATTATGGTGATTTTTAAACATTTAGGGTTTATTCCTTTTAATTGATGTAGGGTATGATATTACAATGTGCTGATGAACAACATGTATATACATAAATTTATTCATTTGTCAAATACTCATGATTGTCAATATGTTACACAGTCCATAATGGAGGATTGCAACAAAATATAGTCAATATCCTTAATGTTTATGAAAAAAACAACTCCATAAAAAAACATAAACCAATATGCTCCATGTAATTCGTCTGACGTTTTTGTAATAGTTTTTCTTGTCACGTGTAAATTAAGCAATAAAATAACAATGTCAGAAAACAATTGCATGTACAAATAAACGTTTTAAAAGAAGTAGGATAAAACGTTACATAGACAGGATTTGATTATGTATATTTTTAATTAGAAAGTCATACTATCTTTACGGATGACCCTCGTATACATATTCTTAATGTGTGCAGAATTCACAAAGTTTGTAACATAATGACATACCTGGTCATACTACATGTATGAATTTATTGTGCACGTGCTTTTTTAGATTTTTTTCAGGTAGCAGACCCCCGGCTAAGGTTTAACTCACAGCTGAATGAAGGAAATAAGCACCTGCGCCTATTAATAAGAACACAGTAGTTATTGTTCATGGAAAGTATCAATTAGCAATATTTTAACAAAATTATAAATACATCGAACTTATAGTCATAATGAATAGAATCCATCAAAATAGCGTGAACGTCTTATACAATGAAACTGAACATAAAAGTGTTGAACGAAAGTTCAATGCTCTTCAGCAATCTTATCTCTTGTAAGTTGATAATTTAATTCAGAAGTGTTTTTCACAATAAATGTTTTAATATTGAATACATTACTACCTTTGAAGTTAAACAAGATGTATTTTATAAACACCATATCCCTCCGGTTGCCCTTTTTGAAAATGCAAAGGTCCTGTAGAGATATGAAGTTCGATGATATATTACATATGCACAAAATAAACAAAGGGCCATAATTCCGTCAAAATTAATCAAATCATAAAACCTTTACAACATGCATTGGGTATCTCGATAACAATAGTTCCATGAAAGTTTTATCAAAATCCCTTGAGAAATCAAGCAAACAAGAGTATTTCGCTGTTACAATCACACAAAATAAACACAACCCTGAATATATGTGAGGGGGTTCTTGGTAACAACGAGATGTACAATGAAAAATGTAGGAGTAATATCCTAAAAAAAATGTCGGAATTTTTTTAAACACAATGACACTGTGACCTTGACCTACTGACCTGAAAATGCACAGGTCCTGTAGAGGTTGTCATGAGGAACCTACATATGAAGTTTGATGAATGTAGGTGCAGGCGATTTTATAGGCAAGGTTAAAGTTTTGTACAAACAGACAAACAGAGAGGCCTAAAACAATATGCCCCCGATCTATTGATACGGGGGCATAACAAGTAATTAACCAAACGCTTTTCAATAAATCTACTGGTAATGAAATCGGATATGACATGTGTATATGACAGCTGAATAAGTAAGTCCACTTTAAGTAATGGATATTTTCCAAGAGTCGTTAAAATATGTCTTTGTTAAACCAGTATTTAAAGATGGTGGATAATCAGGAGGATTCGGACATACATAATGAATACAGTTTTTTTGTATACTTCCAATCATTTCTGATTTTTTAAACATCGCCCTCGGCTTTTAAATTTCTCTTACAAATGTACACAAACTATAAAATCTGGCACAATATAGATTTCGTCAAATGTTTTCTATGCAGTCATGCTTCTCGTCATCATTTGATTGACAATTTGTAAAAATAAATTTACAATATGACGGTACATGTACTATTAATCTTGACCGTGTTAATGATAATTTAAAACTGACTTAAATTATATCTTTTTTCTACAAAACCTCTCTCCTTATTTAACCAACAAACGCATATTGCTTCAGATCATGATGTTATAAGACTGGAGGTCATATTTCAGATAAACTTGAATGATATTGATACTTGGTGACGTTTGAATGTAACTACATCCGACTAAAATGAAGTGTACAGTATTTAGTAACTCTCATTTAACCACCACTGTTGCTTGCCTGAACAATTACTTAAGATATTGCATCAGGCTGAGCAAAGCATTTGTGTTTGTTCCAACAATTGTTTTGTTTATATGGCAAGACAATGGACGAGGACAATTTAATTGTGAATAACCTGTGAAAATGCATTTATGTCTGTACTGAACACAGCTTATCTTTAAGTGCAGTATAGAAATAACAAATAAATACAAATTATTCGCGCACCATTGTGTCTGGTCTGGAAAAAATGTTACAAGATAACTGTCGTATATTTCTCTATAAATTCAGGAACTGTATATTAAGGTACTTATTAAGTTCTCTGAGCCATTTGTTACCATATTTCTATTTTCATTATCTAATTCAGAATGCTGATTTTTTGTCAGGTTCTATCATATTCCATTTTGAAACAAAAACAAGTTTTGATGAATTGATATTTTGAAATTTAATCGCCCATCCATCTATACACTGCATGAACAAAAATTGTGACCATGCTTAATTGTATTACGAATTTTGTAAATTCATCTCCTAGGAACATCTCCAAAAGTGGAACAGATAGTAACACCTGATGAGTCCAAATTGATCTTTAGATTGTTTTATACGTATGGCTAAAATTATACGTAAACAAAACGATTCTTCGTACAAATTATGTGTCACCACGTGACTTCAAAGTACGCAATTGCACTGCCGTCGCAGTGTCAAGCAATCCTCTGTATATTCTACGTGGGGATTCTTAGTCCAATTTGTGCAGCCTTATCTATGTCATATTGTTGTGGGTGAGCTGTTTCAGATAATAATCATCAATGAAGTTTATAGTATTTCACGTTTGAATTATACTTTGAACAATTGCCACTAAAAACGGAAATACAAGCCTCATCCTCAACATTATCTGTGAAACAATCAAATGAACTGATTAGCTCCGTGTACAAGTAAGTTAATTTTTTGTGACGTAGGATGATGTTTTTCTAAGAATAGATTTTAACTGCATGCACTGTATGTAGGCCTTCATTGTTTCCTTCGTATTTCCGTATTGATATTTGATACGGGTCGTATTTGTGGATTTATGTCCGTGGTTATATATGCGTGGAAATATAAAACTTGTAGGCGCCCTCAATGTCTTCTGCTCTCTAGATCTCCTATATTTCCCAAAGGATTTCGAACAAACATTTAGTAATTTACAGGGGGTCATTGGCATCAAGAACCCCGAACAAAACTTTCCGGATTTTTTTAATTTGCCGGATAAATGATCATTTGTTTAGTTTGTTTCATAATTTTCAACTAAACTCTTAGAAGTCAACACTTAATCAGCGCATATATTCCGGGTTTAGTGATACGATCGGTTATGGTAGAAAAATTGCAAAGGGACATGCACCCTTTGCAATTGTTCTAATTGAAATAGAGAAATACTCGCATGTGCACAACCGCACTAATACACAATGTATTTCATTATTACCATTAAGCGCATATAGTCGAGGTTTTGCTAAAGGATCATTTTGGGCTGAATAATGACCCATTTGTTTATTTTGCGCATACGATGGATGTTCCATATGTAATGTGTATTTTACTATAACACGAAAACAGTATGCGCTACTTCACTAATATTAATACGTCTGGATAGCTCTATTCAATACCTTTACAATGGAATATAGAATGAGATTATTATTAAGTTCAACACAAACTTGTCAGAAATCTTTATTTCAAGAGAGCCACTCGTAATCAAAGCTCTGAAGTTTGGAACTACAAAGCAGTCAAAAGTTAAATTTCTTTGTAGGGTGAGTTTTGGAAAACGAACGATAGTTTGCGAATGAATTTTGATGTAGAGTGAAGTACTACGAATGCTTTTCTACACCCGCTTTGCAGTGTTTACAGTTGTTCCCGTTCCATGTGCTTTCAGTACTTTGATTTGTTTCCTATCTGATCACCAAAAGTAGTTCAGCAATTAGCATATTATATAGTCTACATTACCTACCTATTTGAATACCCAACTTATGCAGAATATATATATATCATACATGAAGGCATGCTCGAAGAAAAAGTTACACGTTATAAGCATTAAATTAATCGATTAAATGAAATGTGTGTACTGATAGTAAGTATTCTAGTAATGCGAGGGAGATGTCTGTTTAGATTTTTTACGACTGCTTTGTATTTAGCCATTGAATCGAAATATCGGATTATATTCTTAGGCGGAAGCTAGGTTTATGGAACCTGTTCGGTATGAAAACTGAAAACTTAGCGATGTTTGAAAAAATGCAATACCTTTTTAGCTCATCTGATTTTAGGATCGATGAATGTCCGGCGTCCGTCCACAATTTATTTGTTTACACTCTAGCATCCACAGCTCTTAATCGTGATCAAACTTGCTCACAATGTATATGGCCACAATGTCTCGGCTAAGTTCGATTATGGGAAAAATCTGATAATAACTTCTAGAGTTATGGGCCCTTGAATTACAAAATTTGCTATATTTAGCTTGTTTACACTCTAGCGCCTTCATTTATTCACCAATCCTGATAATATTTTCATTAAATGTGTATAACCAAAAGATCTTGGACAAGTTCGATAATGGGCAATATCGGACCAGAACTTCAAGAGTTATGGGCCCTTGACTAAGAAAATTTGCTATATTTGAGTTTGTTTACACTCTAGCGTGTTCATGTATTCACCAATCCTAATAATATTTCAGTAAATGTGTATAACCAAAAGATCTTGGACAAGTTCGATTATGGACGGACGGAATCGGACCCAAATTTCAAGAGTTATGGGCCCTTGACTTTGAAAATTCGCTATATTTTAGCTTGTTTACACTCTAGCACCTACATTTATTCACCGATCCTAAAAATATTTTCAGTAAACGTGTATAACCAAAAGATCTTGGACAAGTTCGATTATGGGCAATATCGGACCAGAACTTCAAGAGTTATGGGCCCTTGACTTAGCAAGTCTGCTTTATTTTAGCTTGTTTACACTCTAGCGCCTTCATTTATTCACCGATCCTAATCATAATTACAATGAATGTGTATGACCTTATGGTTTTGGACAAGTTAAGTTATGGATGGAATCGGACCACAACTCCAAGAGTTATGGACCCTTGGATTAGAAAAATTGCTACGTTTTAGCTTGTTTAACAGTATTATACCTTCATTGTTGGTTTTGATCTCAAAATCTATGTAAAAATGAGTTTTACGAGATGGAAACTATATTACCTGGTCATTGATTATTGGCCTTTGTTCTCAGGTGGGCGATAAAGGGCCAATGTGGCCCTCTTGTTTCTATTTGTTGCCATAGCAACCAGAGTTTTTAATGAAATTTAATTTTTTGAACAACTTTGAAAGGGGACCACCCCAGGATCATTCCAGCAAAGTTTGGTTGCAATCGGCATAGCGGTGAAGGAGATGTTGTTTTAAGTAAACATGGACGCCCCGTAACGATGGACACAGGGCGATCACAAAAGCTCACCCTGAGCACATTCGTGCTCTGGTGAGCTAAAAAGCTGAATTTGGGACACCTGTTTAGCCATATCATAGCAGACAACATCAAGTCTTCAAAGTTTGAATATTTTAAAATAATTTTAATATTTGTAGTATTAAAAGATAAATTGGTCTCTTTCACACAGTAGCAGGAAATAGCTGGTAAGTCACACAAACGCTTCAGATGTGGTGGTGATATATTTAGTATGCACTTTAGACTAGTCAATGAACATAACTGATTAACTGTATTAAAAATACTAGTATCCTCTTTGACCTCTTCTGTCATATTTAAAAATGCCTTTCTGATATAACTCTCTGAATTAAGGACTGTGAAAACAAATGGTTGTTGGGCTAGTTTTAATAGGAGGCGAAGCCAAACAAAAATTGAAGAGTGATTGCCTTTTCTTTTTATTAATTACATGTACAGGCATATAAATCCATGAATTTATGTACCAACAAAATTGTCATATTTCAAAAAAAGAATTAAAAAAATCATGCCCACTAAAGACAAATGTTTTCATGGTACATTTAAATATTACTTTTATAGTATCTGTGCATGTTTTCTGCATCTGAGTTCTGTGTGTAAATGAATACATTTTAGCTTTGGTGATGGTTTAGTATTGATACTTTCAAATTTAAAATGTGCTTTTATATTTAAGTTTAAATATAGCATGTGCATGAAATATTAAAATATTTTCAATGTCTGGAAAAAATTGTTATTTGTAATTTTTTTATCCAAAGTCTAGTGTCATTATACCAAACATGGAGAGTCTGTTAAACAAATATGTAAAGTTTGTCAAAGTAGAAAAAATTATGTCTGTTACATTGTATATTTCTAAATATGTAAAGTTTGTCAAATTAGAAAATTTATGTTTTATATATTTCTAAAATAATTTTAAATGCCAAATCATATCATTTCAGGTGCTGTGCAATGCACTTTGGTATGTGACCAACCATATGCTCACTATAGGCGACACCGCCACAAGACAGAAAAATGTCTCCGCAATCCCAGATGTGTTTTCAGTCTTCTCTGGTTACAATGAAACAAAGAGGAAAAAGATTAAGAGCAATCCTATGTCCAGTATTGCCCTCAAAGGACATGCTGACACTCTGTATAGTTTGTTGGACAAACCTTACGTTAATTGTAGCACTGGGGGTTGGGGAGACGCTAGGAAAAATCTGTCAGCTCTTGCAGCATCTTTGTTTTCATACAGTGAATATCTTGAAAAGCAAGCTGTAACCTCTAGTGTTAATAAAAGGTTACCACACCCACCAAGAATGATATATCAACATGCTTCAATTATTCATTGCAAGAAAACAGTATTTATTCAGGACAGATATAAAATACTGAATAATGTTGTTCTTTCTCAAGATCAGCCGGTAGTCTTTGATGAAAAAGTTCATGTTGCATGTCTATTTGAAAGTAGTACTCAGCGTCAAAGGTACTTTGAAAACTTGCATTTGTCTGTTGTAGACGTATTGAAGTTTTGTCCTGGGGGGTCAATTGTAACAACTTACTGCATTACGAAAGTAGCTGAATCCAGAACGGAAGCTGAAATGATTACAAATGGAGCACAGCTGATGCAAAAAATGAGACCTGAATTAAGTGTGTAACACGAGGGCACAGAAGGTTTTGTTTAATAAGCGAAAAATTAGTTACATTGCCAAAGTTCAACCATCTCTTCTCGATTTTATATATGCAGATCTTGCTATGGATTCCTCGGCAATGAATCACCCAGATATACAACAGCAACTTCGAATGATCACGCTTGGCGAAGAAGGCCTCATGGCTGATATGCGTCATTTGAATCCAGGAAGACCGAATGACAAGTTTGATACGTTCTTTCAAAAACTATGTGAACTCTGTAGCGATCATTCTGCCGAGGATGAGCGACGCCATGGCGCTGGTGTTGCACACATGTCGAAGTACATTTCATTGTCCGATATGATCAGTGAAGCCGCCAAGGCTTGTCCAGAAGGAAAGCCAATACCATCGAAGTCACTTGTTAGGTTACAGTTCATCCCAACTAATCCGTACACTAAAATCGCACAGACATACACCTCTAAAGTTCCCATTCAGTACAAAATTCAGCGCAGACAACTGCGTGCTGCTCATCCAGATGACCACTATTGCGCAGCTCTTTTTAAGTATCTTCGGCACAAAGCTGTAGAATTGAAAGAGGACTGCGTCCTGATATGTGCAGACGATAAAGCAAAGGTACCAGTCGGGGAGCCAAACAAACCTGTGTCAACCAGTGTTAGAGGGCGCTTGAGCATTGCTGCCGCATCTGAGGAATTGTCAGCACTTGATCACGACATGAATGTTTCATCCATAACTCCGAGTGTAGTACTGGACTGTCAGATCCAAGCACCTCTCAGGACTCATTTGTAAGAGGTACAGTGGGAGTATTTGTGAATGACTCAGTTACACAAACATCATCACCATTTAGGCATGCTGTCCAACTGAAACATGTACTTGAAAGGGGGCATGAAGATCAACTACCATCAATACTTCTGAAATACACTGATGGTGGTACAGATCAACGTAATGCGCTAGAAGCAGTGAAATGTGCGAACATTTGCCTATTTCTTGAAATGAGACTGGACATGCTAATAGCGGCTCGATGTGCTCCTGGCCAAAGTTACTGTAACCCTGCGGAACGTATCATGGCAATACTGAATTATAGCTTGCAAAACGTTGCAACTGAAAGAGCCCAACAGGACGAGGAAGCTGAAAAACTGCAGCATGTCTGGGCTCAGAGATATGATGAAAAACAACCAAACCTTAAGGAAAAATGGATTGAGTCTGTTGAGCCGGTCCAAGCTCTGTTACAAAATAGGTTCCGAAGGCTGAAATTGAAAGAGGAGCCCTTTGTGGTAATAGAACCAATCAGAGAAGACGAAATTGACCTGATACAAAGACATCTCCGACAACTTTTTCCAGACCTGAACACCAATAAACTCCAGAAGTTACATACCAGCAAGTGCAATGCATACATGGATTGGAAGGAAAGACATTGCCGTGAAACACAATATACGCTACATATATGTAAATGTGATGATGAATCTTGTTGTCTGCCCAAGACTGTTGACGGAAGTAAACTTCAGTGGCTCCCTGAGCCAATGCTTGAAGCAGAAAACCCGAACAAATTCCAGTCATATGAAAGCATCAAAGGGAAAGAAACGGATGAGAGGGATAGACCATCCCTTAAAGTGCCAAAGAATGGTAAGACTGATATACCAGTCGCTTTAGAAAACGCTGTTCCTACTGAACCAATAGTTGCCCCAAATGATGATGCTTCTGGAACAATAATTCTCCCAAATGATGAGTCTGCAGAACCAACAGTTATTCCAAATGTTCCTGTAACTGAACCAAAAAGTAGAAAATCTGTTGCCACGTCAGCACAAACTGCCAGAAGTGTGACTATTTGTGTTGAGTGTAGAAAACCAAGAGTAGTTTATTCTAACATAAAGCTGAGTCAGAGAAAACAAGTTATTTTGGCTACAACACTAAGTGAATATGAGTTCTCCTGTGGGGCATGTTTGTTTCCACCATCAACCATTAAAGTACAATAAGTTTCAATCCTTAGAAGGTATTATGTCTTGACCACTAGACCATCCTGGTTATATGTTTTCAATGTGCATATATCACACAACTGTTCTGTCTGTAGTGTATAAAACTACTTGCCCCCCCCCCCCCCCCAAAAGCCTACCTACCTACCCTATTTTTTTGACAAATGTTACCTGAAGTACACATATTCTTTTATAGCCTTAACAGTATTATACCTTCATTGTTGGTTTTGATCTCAAAATCTACGTAAAAATGGGTTATATACGAGATTATCGGACATATATAGAAAATATATTATCTGGTCATTAATTAAAGTGCCTTTGTTCTCAGGTGAGCGATCAAGGGTGAGAATGTTTAAGCAATTTAAGCTTACATAAAACTTCGGTCATTCATTGAAGCTAATCTTTAACTAATTGGGGTAAGTGTATGGGTCCATTAAGGTATCTTATGTGTCAGGTGGTAGTTGGAAAGAGTTTTGCTACTTGCACGGAGACAAGTTAGAAATTCTGCAAAATCAGGACGACCGGTGACTGCAACAGGATTAACTAATGTCTCAAAAGTCATGGAAAGAACTGAAAACTATCGAGAGTAACTTTCATTCTGAAGAGTTTTTTTGAAGTAAGAAATATTAATGCCATATGGATACCCCCTCTATTGACAAATGACCAAAAAGGGTACGCTAACATACGGCAAAACAATTGCTCAAAAAGTTCCCAAATTTCAACTATAGGTGATGAGACTTGGGCTCATGATATCTAGACAGTTGGGAAAATTGGAAACAAGATATGCCTTATCAAACGTAGTAAACGGCCTGCAGTTGTAGAAAGGGCAATGAACAAAGAAGGCCATCTATTCCATATGCTTCTCATGTGACGGAATAGCCAAACATGTTTTTGTTTAATTGCCAATGTGGCATAGGTAGGTAGAGCCGTGATGTTGTTCTCAGAAAGCTCAAGATGTATTATCTTGGCATTGTAAACCAATTTCTGAAGTCGGAGAGTGTAACCGTCTTGTCGCACACATCGTACTCCCTGCGACTTTGCTCCCTGCGACTTTTTCCGTTTTCAAAAAACTGAAATAAAATGTTATTTTGTCATCGATATCACTCCAGACAAGCCCTTGGCTCATTTGTTTGTCAGTGTCTTCGAGGTATATCTAAATCAGCAATCCGTGACGCATTTAAAAAATGTAAACCATACTGAAGTTTTGTATTTCTAACATGGGAAATACTTGGAGGGGATGGAACATCATTTTGACCATTAAAGTTCCTGTCATTAAACCTTTACTTCGGCTTTATCAATTCTAGTGATAATTGTGTTTAGAAAGGGCTTTAAGTGATTCCTCCCTTCTACACCGTTCTCAGAAAAAAGATACAATTACTCCAACCCAATCAGAAATTGAATATTCTCCTTTATTCCATCCATGTACTAGTATTTGATTTTTAACTTATCTTTCAGTTATATTTTACATCGTCTTCAAAGATTATCACTAGAAATTAGTCTACCATGAGTTGGCTGCCAATTAAGTACGAAGTCGTTATTGATGCCATACATTACATTGTTATCGATTTTATAGCCATCATACACAATGGACATATTTTAACAATCAATAAAATGTAACAGGTCGGCATGAATTCAAATAGCTCTGAAACTTTGAAAATGCTAAACGCGTTTAAAACATTATTACTTCAAACGAAGGGAACTCGTTTTAATGCGGTAATGAAATAAAATAAATCGTTTCCCACGATTTTAAAACATGGGCAATCTTGTTATGTAAGTAACAGGGAGTTATATCGTGTCTATTATAATCACCGTAATCCGTATTCCATAAAATCTGCTGAATACAACATCATGAACAGCCCATGTATTTTGCTACTTGCCAAACGTCGGAAGTAAATCTTGACACGGTTCTATAAAATTAGTTGGTGTAATAACTGATTAGTACATGCGTCCTTATGCAATATTATTACATGTCGGATGTAAAATATGTTTGCTTATACTAAAGGCGATAAGTTCGACTTGTTTCTTTTTCACGAGTTACATATATACCGCAATTATACGAGTACATTGTATATGCAATTCTATGTAATGGGCCGGCGGCCTACATCCTTTAAATAAAGTTGTTTTAAAAAAAACGACATAATATTATTAATATATTCTATTTTTGCGAACATTTGAGCGAAAGAAGGATTTGTTTTCATAGGAAATGTTTTGTTTTTATTTCTGAAACAGGAAAATAATAGCGACAGTCAAAAGGGTTGTGTATCACAGGAATATTTGCGATATGAAACGTATTTCTGTATGGGTAAGACCGATACGAATGCGTACGGTAGGGCTGAGTACCGGTTCACGTATCGTATCGAATACCAGTATGTAGGGTTCGATCGATATACCGTATCGAACGTTCACGTATCGAACAAATATCGATCAAATCAAAAATAATTTAAAAAACATGTTTTTCTTGTTTTTTTTGTTTGCTTTATTTTCACGGTAAGTTCAGCGTCATGTCGTTTACATATTGCGGAAGTTGATGTATCGGTTAAAAGCCGTTTTAACCGTCGGCCTCAGTCTCCACACAGAGTAGTCGTTCGTTATCCTTCGCTTATATTTGTGATCGGGTCGGTCTTTTTCATCTAAATGTTTTTAGCTCACCTGATTCATCAGTTGAGCTTTTAGGATCGTTGAATGTCCGGCGTCCGTCCACAATTAGTTTGTTTACACTCTAGCAACCGCAGCTCTTAACGAATCGTAATTAAACTTGCTCACAATGTATATGGCCACAATGTCTTGGCTAAGTTCGATTATGGGCAAAATCGGATTAGAACTTCAAGAGTTATGGGCCCTTGACTTAAAAAAATTGCTATATTTGAGTTTTTTAACACTCTAGCGCATTTATTTATTCACCGATCCTAATAATAATTACAGTAAATAAGGATAACCAAAAGATCTTGGACAAATTAGATTATGGGCGGAATCGGATCCAAACTTCAAGAGTTATGGGCCCTTGATTTTGAAAGTTTTCTATATTCTAGCTTGTTTAGACACTAGCGCCTTCATTTATATACCGATCCTAATAATATTTTCAGTAAATGAGTATAACCAAAATATCTTGAACAAGTTCGATTTTGGGCGGAATCGGACCTCATCTTCAAGAGTTATGGGCCCTTGACTTAGCAAATTTGCTAAACTTTAGATTGTTTACACTATAGAGCCTTCATTTATTCACCGAACCTAATCATATTTACAATGAATGTGTATGACCTTATGGTTTTGGACAAGTTCAGTTATGGGTGGAATCGGACCACAACTTCAAGAGTTATGGGCCCTTGGATTAAAACATTTGCTACGTTTTAGCTTGTTTAACAGTATTATACCTTCATTGTTGGTTTTGATCTCAAAATCTATGTAAAATGAGTTTTACGAGATGGAAACTATATTACCTGGTCATTAATTATTGGCCTTTATACTCAGGTGAGCGATAAAGGGCCAATGTGGCCCTCTTGTTTTATAAAGGATATTGACCGTCTACTTTATTCATTCCTCCATTATGGAGAGTATAACATATTCATAAGTTACAGATAATACACTTATTTTGACAATCATGAGTATTTGACAAATGAATACATTCATGTATATAGTTCACATGTACATGGTATATTACCATACCATACATCAATGGAATAAAGTACATCCCAAATACTACCAAATCCACCATAGTCTGATATGATACAACCACATTAAACTAACATCTAATGTTGTTTCCGATATTATGCCTCGTTAACATCATAGAACAATGCCTATTTTACTTACTTACGTTTCAACAACAGAGCAGACGAACTGATTCTGTCAAACATGACAGGTAACGCGGCGAATAGCCAGTCAAATGATTGACCAATCAAAATTGACCCAAATCATCATTAGCCAATCAAATGGCCAGGATTAGCCAAAATAGTAATAGACACTACAGTAAATACTCGCAACCAGCTATAATAAACAAATACTCGTAAGTGTAATTCGTCTAGGAAAAGCGCTGCCATTTGCATCATCATGTTGTGGTATAACGAATTTTTGTAAAGTTTGCAGTTCAATTAAATAACTGTAATTGTTATGAACCACGTATTATTTCATAATGTCTATAAAGCAACATTCCACATAAGTAATACAAATTGGCTTTCCAGACACATTCAAAAATGTAATCTAAATAGTTGTCAAGATGGTGCAATCTCTATTTGTGGACGACATTTGACGCACTTACGGGAATCAGATATTGCACGAACAGTAGACATTTCCTCGTTGTTTAGCGAAGGAAATTGCGAAGACATAACACATCTATAATTTGACATTTAAGAGCAAAAGGTTAATATAAATATCAATCACAATTGGCTAGACAATACAATTGGTCGCTTACAACTACGACAAATAAAGAGAAAACTAAGTTAATGTTTTCATGAAAGATGCCGACATGTGGTGCAATATTTAGGACTTACATATCAGTTATTCCATTATTTTTTGTGTCATATACTGTATAGGTGGCGATTTCTGTCAGGAGTTTATTCTAGCTACCCCTGTATTTTCCTCTTGAAGCACAGAAATTAATTTTAACAACAGTTAAAGTCCCATTAGATTATTGCTATAAAAATAGTATCCTAAGATAATTACTTCCGACGAAACAAGCCCTTTTTCTTCCAAAAACACTAATTTCGCTGTGAATTTTGCTTTTGTAAAGAGCGCGTGACGTCACTTCATGTCATGTGCATAATATGACTGCGAGAAAACACAACTGTTCTACAGAGCGGTGTCGGCAGTCCCCGGATACTTTATAGATTTTTTTCGATTATTTTTATAATATCCGATAGTATTTTTTGTTCAATGATATTGAACAAATTTTAGAAACATTTGTTCTTGCTATAAAGTACGCATGGGAGGAAAACACCGGATTCCTCTATTATAGAACAAACAGAAACTATTACGACCGATAAATTTATATGATTTTGGGACTGTAAAGCCTCATTAGCTTAATTTTTGCTGTAAAAAAAATATATTCATGCAAAACATGTAATTGCTGATATTATCCCAAGTTAATTATAACCGACGAAACAAGCCCTTTTTTCATTTCTCATTTGCTTTTGTAAACTTGAAATATGTAGAGCGCGTGACGTCACTTTACTACGTGTGCATAGCATGACTGCGGGAAAACGCATGTGTTCTATAAATAGTATTTATTTCAATGGTATTGAAAATAATACGATAGTGGTTTCGGAAACATTTTTTCTTGCTGTAAAGTATTAACGGGAGGAAAACACACCGGATTCCTCTGTTATAGAACAAACAGAATCTATTAGGACCAATACATTTATAAGCTTATGGGACTTTAACGAAATTATATAATATTGAAAATAATCAGATTAATTTTCACCCTACAAATGACAAACATTCTGTAAAAGTGTAAACATGTGCTATATGTATATGTAAAACAATATATAATGGATAATTGCAAGAAGAACTTGGATCATAAAATGACTAGTTTAGGTACTAGCCGCAAAAATTATAGCTATGAATAATAAATCACTTCCACCCAAAAATTGTACAACAAATTCCAAAGAGTTTCCTCTAATATTTGTTTGTGATTTTATTTTTAATTGGATGAATATTTGGCTGAAACTTTCTTCGTCGGCTTTTTTCTTTACAAGCTTCTAATTTATAATCATTTTGCCTTGATTCTAGATGCACTAAGTTGTAGGGTATGTCCTTTAATTAATTTTGATTATTTAATTCGAATACAATTGTCATTATCCATACAACGATGATAAAGCGTATCATACACTTACGCATTAGCAATATTTTGTTTGGTACCTTGACTATTTTATGCGAAGTGCAAATATCAATATCTGCTTACGTGATCTAGCAACAAATTGCTCCAAAAAATAATTTCTCGGAACTATTAGCTCGTTTATTAAACGCAGTTGTTCGTGCAATTATCTGGTTCCTTATTTAACTAAAGGCATTTAATGAAACTAGGCATTTCCTTTGACGTGTCATCGCACTTTAGAAGGAATAACAAAACAATGTCACAGAAATAATTATCTGTGTAGACATTTTCTTCACATAAAAATAAAAGTATGTAATTGTCCATTTGTTTATTACAAGACGTACGAGAAATTAAAAAAAACCTTCTGCGTTTCCACTAACTGATGCACCAGACTTAAATGAATACATGACTACAAAAGGAATAAACATACACAAACAATTTTCAGTCAAGAAAAAACAACACTGCAGCAATTATTATAATTTATTTTACTTATATATGCAACATGATATTATTGTGTAATTGTAGTGTCACACATTTTTTAGAACAGAAGAAATGTCGAAACTAAACTATTAACGCCATAGTTTTATATTATTACAACTCGCCTGATTTATTTACTATAATTATAATAAATCATAGTCGTATGTGACGTCAGAGGGCGACAATCCGTAATGTTACCCTGTGACATTACATTTCGACCCGCTTGGCATAACGAAACTGCTCTCACGCGTTCACGTTATATCAATGGGTGCCGGGTTTTAGTCAATGTGTTCCGTATCGATTACTTGTATAGACGTTTAGGAGCTTATTAAAATATAATCGTAATTTAGCAGAAGACAATTTGATAGCGAAAGTAACTATGGTGTCAGAAAGACGCATGTTTGTTGCATTTAGTGTCTTTCTTCATTATTGTTTATTCGGTATATTAAAATAAATATCACATCCCACAGAGTGTGATAGCACGTTATGTTCACCCGAGACGGGAAATGTCGACCGATGCGTTAGTAAGTGATGCTAACATGGGTTGCAGGTAGAAAACAACTGCGATCAAGACTTCAATGTCTGAAATAACTACAACTATGGTACAATACTTCGTATTGACAAATGCTTTAGAAAGTTAACACTATCCCTAGAACCGTCATCGCAAGTCATCATCTAAATAACAGCACATGGACCCAATAAACTATCCTGTCGAGCACCATTAATTTCGGAAACAATTATAAACGAACAAAGAATAGTCCTCTGGACAATGATGACAACAACAACAACAGAATGAAGTAAAAAAATGAAAATGTGAACAGATAATTTGTTCTTGACTTGATCGGTTCATTTAATGACTTGTATTATTCTAGCAGAACAAAATGATTTATTTGTTTTTGGTGAAAACTGTCGGAAGTATGATCGGAAATACGCCTAGATGACACACAAGACGCTTTTGTTCAGCCGTTCTATATCTTCAAATGAAAATTAAAGACTTATTGGCACGAGGTGAAATTAATATCGCATTTTGTGGAAAACAAACCAATTGTTTCATTATAACAGTCTATCTTTGCTGTGATTATACTTTCCAAACCTTCCTCTGATAAGATGGCTTTCAACCTGACATTAGGATTAGGTAGTTCTTCAAGACAATTTATTACTTCTGTACACTTACGTAGATAAAATCGCTTTGTTCATTTTACAAAACGTATTCCCTGGAAATCCAAAACGCATGAAAGTTGAGCTGTCAAAACAGGCCATTAAATGTATTTTGTCTCGAATTTTTTTTATAATAATGCCGAAAAGATTACCAGGAGCATGAAGAATTCAACGCATGTGATTATGTTTTATTTGCTTTTTGTTTAAAATACAATAATGGAAAGGATGTATACACGGGAAATACACAATAATTCATATCCTCTCACATATGTAGTTAATCCGCCCGTAGCTTAGACTTCATGGTAGTGATTGGCCCAAACCTCATACTTAAAATAATAACCAAGTATGAATAACAAGAGGGCCATGATGGCCCTGTATCGCTCACCTGAGTATCGTAACACTAAGGGATAACTTAATCAAGGGAAGTTATTTGTCATGGTAAAAAGTTATCTACCTCAACTGTCAAGTAGTTGTTGAAATGAACTGACCACCTGGACAGGGCCAATATTGACCCTGGGGCCATGATTTGCATGAACTTGGTAGAAGTCTACAAGACAATGTTCATACAAAATATCTAAGCTCTAGGCCTTGTGGTTTTGGAGAAGATTTTTAAATTTTCCTATATAAGCCTATGTAAATCAAGTGACCCCCGGGGCGGGGCAAATTTTGACCCTAGGGCGATCATTTGAACAAACTTGGTAGAGGTCCACTAGACAATGCTACATACAAAATATCCTAGCTCTAGGCCTTGTGGTTTCGGAGATTTTTCAAATTTTCCTATATAAGCCTATAAAAATCAAGTGACCCCCGGGGCGGGGCCTATTTTGACCCTATGTCAATAATTTGAACAAACTACTTCGTAGAGGTCCACTAGACAATGCTACATTCAAAATATTATAGCTATAGGCCTTGTGGTTTCGGAAAAGATTTTTCAAATTTTCCTATATAAAATAGAGTTAACCCCGGGGCGGGTCCAATTTTTACCCTGGGGCCATAATTTGTACGAACTTGGTAGAGGTCCACAAGGCAATGCTACAAACAAAATATCTTAGCTCTAGGCCTTGTAGTTTTGGAGAAGAAGATTTTTTTAAATTTTCCTATATAAGCCTATATAAATCAAGTGACCCCCGGGGCGGGGCCTATTTTGACCCTAGGGCAATAATTTGAACAAATAGGTAGAGGTCCACTAGACAATGCAACACAATAAATATCTAAGCTCTAGGTCCTCTGGTTTTTGAGAAGAAGATTTTTGAAGATTTAAAAAAAATCCTTCTGGTTGCATGGAATGGAATTCTTTGAACAACTTTGGTAGAGCTTCAAGCACGGAACACATCTGTGAAGTTTGGTTGAAATTGACCAAGTGGTTTAGAAGGATGTTGTTTAAAGAAATTGTTGACGACGGACGGACGGACGACGACGGACATAGCTCGATCCTAAAAACTCACATTGGCACTCTGTGCCAGGTGAGCTAAAAACGTATAGATGAGTGTATTTAACACCATGAACGCATGTCTGAGAAGTTGGCGGCATGAAGTTGACGACCTAGCGGCCTAGAATATTGAACGCCCAATCACCGAGAAATGTTTCAGAATAACATTATACAAGCAGTAGAAACTATTCTGGAAGGAAAAAATCGCAAATAAATAACTGCATCATAGTTAGGCCGCTGGCTCCCATTAAACACCCAATCATCCATAAATATATCAGAATCACAATCTTGAAGGAAGGAAAAAAGCAAACAAATCATTGCAACATAGGCCGCTGGCCTGTAGCGGCCTAGAATATTAAACACCCAGTCACCCAGAAATGTATCACGTTCTACAAGCAATAGAAACTATTTTGGATGGAAAGCATCAAAGCTAGGCCGCTCAAACACAAGTTCGTCAATCTTAAAATGTTTCTATTATCGTGCAAAGTTAAAAAGATCATAGTGTTACAATCTATGATCATCACATATTATTTCAGAGGAAATAAATATATGACAAGGATCGTGTAGGTCGAGCGTAAAAGGTTCCCAAATTCTTACAGAAGACGCAAATATTTGGAAAATCGGAATTTAAACTTTTTAATAGAAATTTCTTTATCGTAAACCGCCATGTCACAATAAAACCGACTATAAACAATATTAACCAATCATATGTCACGTAACATTTATATATAGTATGGATCGATAGTAAAAGTATCGATCCAATAATTATCGCCGATAGTTAGTTCAACTATCGATAGTTACGATAGTTTCCTTCTTTTAAAGTTTATTATTAATCTAAATCAACTCCCGTTGTATCTCGTTACAAAAATAATTTTAAATAAGCACAGGCATCAAACAACAGCACTAAATTCAGTATTTCAGCTAAAGTTTATTAATGAATTCCTGCCCAATAATTTCCACAAACATTTTAGCATATATTTACAGCAAAATTATATCTTACACTGTGCAAGGCATATTCAAGTTAAAGTCTCATAAGCTTATAAATGTATTGGTCTTAATAGGTTCTGCTTGTTCTATAACAGAGGAATCCGGTGTGTTTTCCTCCCGTGCATACTTGTGTAGCAAGAATTTTTTTTTCCGAAACTACTATTATATATCGATTTTTTTTCAATATCATTGAAATAAATACTATTTATAGAACACCAGTCGTGTGTTTTCCCACTGTCATGATATGCACACGTAGTAAAGTGATGTCACGCGCTCTACGTATTTCAAGTTTACAAAAGCAAAAATCACAGTGAAATGAGTGTTTTCTGATCAGTTTATGTAACTTGTCCTTGCAAAATAAGTTCGTTCAGTTACATATATTCAGTAGGCTAGGCCGGGTCTATTACCAGCACAGTTTCTGTTATTTCAGCCATATTGTTTGATAATCTTCCTGTTCCAGTATGTTCGGAACCACTGTGCCATGGAACACGGTGAATTCTTTCCGGAACAGCCGTTACGAGTGCACCCCAGAGCACGAATGTGCTCAGGGTGAGCTTTTGTGATCGCCCTGCGTCCATCGTGCGTCGTTACGTGGCGTCCATGTTTACTTAAAACAACATCTCCTACACCGCTATGCCGATTGCAACCAAACTTTGCTGGAATGATCCTTGGGTGGTCCCCTTTCAAGTTGTTCAAAAAATTAAATTTCATTAAAAACTTGAAAAATCTTCCTGTCCGAAACCGCAAGGCCTAAAGCTTAGATATTTGGTATGTAGCATAGTCTAGTGGACCTCTACCAAGTTTGTTCAAATTATTGCCCTAGGGTCAAAATTGGCCCCGCCCCGGGGGTCACTTGATTTATATAGACTTATATAGGACAATTTAAAAAATCTTCTTCTCCAAAACCGCAAGGCCTAGAGCTTAGATATTTTGTATGTGGCATTGTCTTGTGGACCTCTACCAAGTTTGTTCAAATTATGGCCCCGGGGTCAAAATTAGCCCTGCCCTGGGGTTTCTTCTATTTTATATTGGATTTTTTTCGAAAATCTTCTTCTTGGAAACCACAAGGCCTAGAGCTAAGATATTTGGTATCTAGCTTTGTCTAATGGACCTCTTTTAAATCTGTCCATATAATGGCCATCGGATAAAAAACGGCCCAGATGGGTCACTTATTCTTACTTGGACTCGTATAGAAAACTTCAACAATGTTTATATCCAAATGACCTTTTCTCCTGGTAAGCATTTATAGGGCCATCATGGCCCTGTTGCTTATTATTTCATTGAAATACATTTTTTAACAAAACTATACTTTCTCTTTGATATTTTAGCTAATTATTTGAAAAAAAGGTGACATAAATAAAATATTATGCTACTACCGAGTATTGAACCTAGGACCTCTCACTCCGTAAACGAGCATCCTTACCGCTGCACCACCAATATCTATGCTATGGAGAAGTTCGCTTTTAATATACATACAAACCAGTTGTCAATAGTTCAGCTGCGCAGTAATCTCATCATTTTGACTTTTGTTTAAACGTATTTCATTTGATTCCACTCATTAAGCAATATAATCTTTACACCAAAGTCGTTTTATATGGATAGTGTGAACCAGATATGACCGATTACCGTCTTCCCCTTGGAACTTTTTTTTTGGCGTTTAGCGATGAACTTCTTCATTGGTTGTGATAGGGGAAGCCATGAAATCTATTTTTAGATTCTGCTACAGATTTTGATTCTGTGAGCGTCGAAAACTGGTAGTAACCAAGAGCAAAGTTGCAAGCAACCCTTTTTCTTGCCATAAAGAATGCTCGGAAGGAAAACACACCGGATAACTCTGTTAGAGAACAAACAGAAACTATTAGGACCGATACATTTATAAGCTTATGGGACTTTAAAGATAGGCTAATCTTGAAGTAAATAATGCATTATTTACAAACACATGACCAAAAAAGTTTAAAATATCCATATTTTATTTCTGTTTCAGAATCATACATTTCATGCTTACCCAGAAATATAGGAATTTACAGGAATATCTTGGAAATATAGGAATTTATAGGAATGACCCCAAATTATAGGAATATATAGGAATTTAAAGATAACTTGACTTCCTTGGCCTTAAAGAATTCCAATCTCTACAGCCATATAAAAAGGTATGCTAATTATATGCATCATTTTGTGGCAAAACAAAATTAAAATCACTTGAGCACAAGTTCGATTCTTTGCTCAAAGTGGACACGTTGTTCGTATAATAAGTGAGGGGTTTGGCAAAATGATAGAGATCCCAAACTTACAGTATCCGAAATTGCGCACGTTGTCCGAACTACTGCAGTAGATAGTTGTTTCCAAAGAGTCAACTAATGATTAGTTCTTAGACATGATTGAATACACGTACTATGTATCAGATGTTTTCCATTTTCCTTTTCTCCCCAAACCTGATTTTGATATGTATAAAGACTAATTTCAGTGATTAATTCGATCACAATGCAAAGAAATACTCACCAGCGGATTTCAAAGCTTCTCCTATATACGAATCCTGTCACCAATGGTTGTCAGAGTAACAGTCACTCCAAGACTTACCAAATTCACTATCAGAAAGATTTTTCGCTTCAACAGTTCTATCTTATCTTTTACAAAAGAACTTCTACAATGACGAAGACTATCTAAAATTCCCTCCATTTTAACAGGTGTACATGTAAATACCACCTCGCTCAATAGTCTATATCACCGTATTAACGGAATGCAGTTTGCGCAGAGCTAACTGAAATGCGCACGTGACGAATTGACCATGGTGCGCAACAATCTATATCAGAACAAAACGAATTGACATTTATTTGCACATGATGATTTGAATTTTATAAATAACGAAATGTTTGAACTGCATAACGACATACTTTATGCACATGATAAAATAATCATTTAACACAACAAATTGAATATGGACTAAACAAAGTACTTTTACCCCACAACGAATTAATGTCACGATATAACAAATTGATTTTCACACATGACGAAATGACTTGTGCAGAACTAAATGACGTTTGTGCAGAACGAAATGACTTTTACACAGAACGAAATTACTTATGTGCAACATGAAATGACTTTTGTTCAGAACGAAATGACGTTTGAGCAGAACGTAATGACGTTTGATCAGAACGAAATGACTTTTGAGCAGAACGAAATTACTTTTACGCAGAACGAAATGACTTTTGAGCAGAACGTAATTATTTTTTAGCAGAACGAAATTACTTTTGAGCAGAACTAAATGACTTTGAGCAGAACGAAATTATTTTTGAGCAGATCGAAATATGACATTTAAGCAGAACGAAATTACTTTTGAGCAGAATGAAATAACTTTGGGCAGAACGAAATTACTTTGAGCAGAACGAAATAACTTTGAGCAGAACGCTATTTTCAACATAATTTCAGTAACCAGGACCCTGAATTTATTCAGACTTAATACCATTCTGTCCACAAGCTACTAACAAGCTACCCTACATAATTCAAAGGTGGTAGACAATTTAGCATGGGATGTAATATCTTAAGCCAAATTTGTCATGGACAATGTGCACCTCGCAAAGGGTTCGACCTCACAACTTCTTGACCAACAGACCAACGCTTTAACCACTGAGATAGCCGGGCGGGCTAATATGAAACCAATGTAGCAACGTTAAATGTCGCATCGACGCTAAATGTCGCATTTGACGTTATATGTCGCAAGGCTGACGCTAAATGTCGCAACCAACGCTAAATGTCGCAAAACCTCCTGACGCTAAATGTCGCATCTGTAACGCTAAATGTCGCAACAAATAGCACTGACGCTATATGTCGCAACATCAACGCTAAATGTCGCACTCATTTATCAACCTCTATAATACAGTTATGGTTCCCGCTACACCCCCTGATACTCGTATATGTTTAATAAAAAATGTTTAGCTTATCCACTTCCAAGTTTTTTACATTTGCTCGTTTGAATTGGGGATTTTATCTTTTATCTTGGCATTTATGTTTTGTATATCGCCGTCGCCGGTGCGGCATGTGTGTGTGTGGATAGAACGAGGCGTGATGGACTTGCACACTAACGATATGATGTTTGTTTGTTTCATCGGGTTTAACGCCATTTTCAACATTATTTTAGTCATATTGTGGCGGGCAATTATCCTAACCAGCTTTCCTGGACTTCATTTAGGCCTTAACCAGTACTAACCACATTCTATCCGTAAGCTTCTGCCATGCTACCCCACATAATTCAGTGGTGGAGGACAATTTAACATAGGATGTAATATCTTCTGTCAAATTGTCAAGGACAGCGTTAGACTCGTCCGGTGTTCGAACTCACAACCTCTCGACCATCAGACAAACGCTCTAACCACTGAGATAGCCAGGCGGGCACTAACGATATGAACTTTCACACTAACAACATGGACTCCCACTAATGATATGGATTCGCACACTAACGATGTGCCCTCCCACACAATAACGATTTGAACTTTCCCACTATTGATTTAGATTCGCGCACTAAGGATATGGACTGTCCCATTGATGATATTGATTTGCATACTAACGTGTCGGACTCTCCGATGGATTCGCACCATAAGGTCTGTCCCACGAATGATATTGAGATTAACACACTTAAACGACATAAAATTGCACACTATTAGTGTCACTAACGATATAAATTCGCACACTAACGATATCGGATATAGTGATAGTGATTCATCAGAATTTCAGACTCGAATTAAACATTTGCGAGAAATAATAAATTTAAAACTAAAACCGAAACATTCAAAAAGAAAAAAACATGTTGAACTACTGTCGGAGATTTGGTGTAATTATTGCTAAAGCTTGTTTTGAAACTGAATCCTTTATCGCGATACTCTCGTCAAAGGGTGAACTGATTATTCAAAGATATTGTGAGCAAGACAACGCCGCCGTGATTGTATCTCAACCCTGACCGGTCCCGTGAAGAAAAATGTTAGAATAGTTGGGTCTGGCACTGGCAGTGGGTTAATTAGTGCAGGCAGTCCGTGATGTGACAAAACATTCCTTCTGGGTCAATGCATGTCTCTTTCTGCAGATGGTCTGGTTTTGCGAACAGAAGAATAGAAGATACAATGTATATGGCATAGACGTCCAAGGCATTAGTAATGATATGTTTAAGATACATGTAATAGTATCCTAACACCCAAAATTCAAAAGGTGGTCAAATCTGTTTTTTTTTCTTCAATAACTCCTTTAAATATGTTATTTGACAATTTAAGAAAACAAATTGGTTTACATGACAGAAAAAACCTATAAGTATCCTTCTAAACGGCTAAACCCCACTGAGTATCATAGATCAATAAATAATCATAATTTTATCATTAAAAAAAAAACAATTGCACAGGAAATAATACATTTGTAGTTGTTTTTCACTTACATGTATAACCCCTGAAAACCGGACCCCATCCGGACTGAGCCAAAAGTCCGGTTTTCTGAGAATTCAGGTTTTCAGAGAACTTTTGGCAAATTAGAGATGTATCCATACTTGGTCTTGTGGGTGACTGATTTGTATATGTACCACATTGTTTTAAATACTTAGTTGTATTGATATGTATTACCTTATGAATGCTAAACCAAGCAAACATATGCTTTCCAAATATAGTACCCTTTTGTCTTCTGTATAAGGGTTTTATAACAATCAAGTTGTGTAAGAAAAACAGCTCGAACCCAGTACTACTCAGGGAAACTTGATAACACATGTAGAAAAGGAAATGACATACTCATACCTTTAAAGATGGTTTAAGAATAGACTCATATCATCTGACAATCTTAATTTTGTCTTCAAGAGACAATTCAAACCTTCTACGCTTAGAAGGTGGTTCAGACATTATTTTAAAGAAGTGCAATGATAATGAGACGTTTATGTAGCGAAAGCAGACATTAAATGACCAAAAAAATATTAAATAATATTTCAACATTACTCAATAAAGATGTCATATTTTATTGGTCATTTCCAGTGATCCTTTCATAATGATTGTAATTAAACGGGTTATAAACAGATTATACATGCTAATTGCACTTTCGAGTACAAGTTCCACTTATTGATATTTTATTGTTATCTAAATATGTAAAAACCGTCCGGTATCCGGAATTCTGAGGTTCCGGTATTCAGAGAACTTTTTGCATTGATTATAGAAGAGAAAAAAGGGACTTGAAAAATCGTCCGATATTCAGAAAATTTCGGTTTTCAGGGAATCCGGTTTTCAGGGGTTATACAATATGTAATTGTATATAAATAATTATACTTAAAAAGTACATGCATCACATATTAGTGCATTGTATCAAGGATTTATATGTATGTATATAAGTCCTTGATTGTATGACAGGAAGCGAATTTCTTATTTTTTCAATGCTTCGTAGACTTATCATTTACGATCTCTTTTGGCAAAAAAAAAAATAGCGTTATGATATATATTTAGGTGACATAACTTATATTCAAAATAGTCCCACATATCTAACAAACATAATAGAACCTTATCAGGTTTGCTGTTGCACAATGTATCTTAAAGTAACCCTAGGGTAAACAAATGTTCACATTTCTAGCATTATTTAGCCAACCTATAAAAGTCACTTAATTGAAATAAAAAAATCTCATCCTAAATATGTTCTAAGATATTCAAAAATAATGTTTAAAGAAAACATAGAAAGAAAAAAGTTTGTCCCTTCTTATGTTTGTACCCACAACCCTCAGACAACAATTCTAGCCTATTTAAATACTCTTCAATGCGTTACGATCCACCAGTGTCACATGTATCAACTTTTAGAAGTAGATTACAGAATAACCAAAAACGATTTCTTTATTTCAGTTTCAATGAACCTTTTACAGATGCACTTTGCTTTTAAATTTTGTAACATTCAGCAAAACAGTTTTGGTGATTTGTGATATTGTAGAAATATATTGTAACGTATGTGTAAATATAATTTCTGAGGTTTAGTTAAAATAAAATGATTCGTTCTTCACTTTTTGTTTATGGCTTACTTTCTCTGTCTTAGCCCTTTACCGTTTCACAAAAGTGATTTTAAGACAAATGAAAATGTCCTTTAATGTGGTAATCCCTTAAACTGAGTGAAAAGCAAGTCGATGTATGTGTTGTACGTAAATCCTTTCAGCTTGGAATAAAAGTATACACATTAATAGCTTAACCAAGTTGTTTTACAGGTAAGAGTTCCTGCAATAAGACCTTCTGTATATAGATCTATAGGATTTGAAACTTTGAACAAATGATGTTCGTTGATAAACTGGTAGGATTTGTACTTTCCTTTCAGTCACTCCTCGTTACTCTACCCATTGGCCATCACTCCCCGTTTAAGCAATACACACGTGCACACAACGGCGACGGCGATATACAATAAATGTCAAGATAAAAAATAAAATCCCAATTCAAACCAGCAAATCACGGTAAAAATTCAGAGGGGATAAGCTAAACATTATTATGAACGGATAAACATTATTTATTAAACATATTCGAGTGTGTATGAATGTAGCGGGAACGATAACTCTGCATTATAGAGGTTGATATAGGAGTGCGACATTTAGCGTTGATGTTGCGACATATAGCGTCAGTGCTATTTGTTGCGACATTTAGCGTTGCAGATGCGACATATAGCGTCAGGAGGTTTTGCGACATTTAGCGTTGGTTGCGACATTTAGCGTCAGCCTTGCGACATATAACGTCAAATGCGACATTTAGCGTCGATGCGACATTTAACGTTGCTACAACCAATCCATGAAATAGTCCCAACCGCTCGGGTATCAAATTTGATCGGACGGACAGGGGTATCGTTTTATGCCCTTCAGCCATTTCGAATGATGAGACATGAACATAACTCATGGCAACAGATTGTTATTTGCCAATAAGATACTAGAAAATCGATGTTTTACGTTTAATGGCTCCAAACATATTTGTGTCTTTTTTCTTTTCTTTCAAACCGACAGTACCATTGCAACAAGTATAAATAGACAAGCTCTCAACAAACATTCAATGACCATATCATCATAGGGTGGTGTAATTGGTTGTTCAAAGTTAGGCGACTCGTGTCCATAGATACATTGAAGCAACAAAGAGGTTTGACGCCTAGCCGGGGGAGACCGTAGTGGTGCGTGCTGTGAGATTGGGGACCTTTTCGCGACATCATGACACATTTTCTGGGGAAAATAGCTTCAGATTTTTTTCAAATTTTCTACTCATGATTTGAAAATATTCATGTGCAAGCTTACTTTCTGGTTATTTATGTGCAATAATGTCTATGCAAGAAATCAACCATGGAAAGGAATTGATATAAGCGATATCTGCTTGTTTTCCAATCCATTGTATATAATGTATTTGCATATGCACTTCTGTAAATTCGTTTCTTGAATAAATATGTTTAAAGGCGACAAGGATAATTTTACGTTCAAATTCAGGTTATATACAAGTATATTATTATAAAGCGTTATACCTGTTCATCGTTTCGGGTGTTGCGATGTTAATGTCGCTGCACATGACCGGAGCCAGAGAGAATATATCGTCTGTATTGCTATTGGACCTGTCGGTAAATGTAAAGCCATATAACGACAGTCAAACGTTGTGTAAGTCAGATACCAACCTCGTGAATCTCGTGACCAGGCCTTTTATAGGCAGATAGACCTCGTACTCGATATCTTAGACGTAATCTTGAAATTATACCTGCACGGAACATATTTTTATGCTTGTCATTCCATTTATGTATAACGTAATCAATGTCTACTGAATGAGAAACAATGTTATTAGTATAGGATAGATCACGAGTAACTCTTGTATATGAAATTTAGAGGTGAGCCCAGCGAGCTGTAAAATTTCATAGACAACAGTTACGAGAGATCTATCTGACTTAGACCACAGGTAATCTCGCCCAATACGACCGTTGCATATTCTTACCCCAGAGGCTTTACACAAATCCAACAACTTGAGCATACCTTATCTTGTGAGGCCCTGAACATGTGTGTATCGGGAACATAGTCGTCATGGTCAATACACCTATCATATCTATCGTAAACAACATAGTCATCTTTTATACCAACTCAACTTTTCCAGTCACCATTCAAAAATACTGCACCTAAGTGTTCAAAATAATAAATATCAGACTGTACAATATCAAATATATTAACATTTGCAACATGGTAAACACTGTCAGGTGAATACTCACCCCAAATGTATAAGCCTCATATATATACAAATGTACATCAGTTTCGGTATGAAAAAAGTATTGTTCAATTTGA
The DNA here is from genome assembly GCA_964023205.1 of Lutraria lutraria. Taxonomy (NCBI): domain Eukaryota; kingdom Metazoa; phylum Mollusca; class Bivalvia; order Venerida; family Mactridae; genus Lutraria; species Lutraria lutraria. The sequence goes on from OZ026850.1 coordinate 6,426,792, forward strand.
TCCAAATAACTATAATCTATAAATCACATTTAAAGACTTTTTTTGTTTTTCATAAAATTTATTTGCATTTTACAATATCAACACTAACCTGCTTCTCTAAATAAAATGAAACGTATCGCAGAAGAGAAAATATAACACATGATGGTGGTATGTTATGAAGCAGCAAGGACCAATATATATACACTCATTTCTAGAGTTACCAATGCGCATTCAAAATGAGCAGGGATAACATCACAATACTGATATTTAGTAATTTAACCATTTTATTATTGCATAAAAATTCAGTTGCTTTCATAATGAAGGGAGGTAATAATCATTTGCTAATGTTTTGTATATCTTAAAAAGTAGAATGGCTTGGTAAGCATTTCTTTCTTTTATTTTGAACTACATTATGCTGAACTATAATTATGTTCTGGAAAAATAAAAACTTTTTCCGCACAAGAATTTTTTATGAGCTAAAATGTTCAAATCTTTGGTAATTTTGCATGCTTCGGGCAAGGTCGTTTGTATACAAATTTCATAATTTCTTGATTATCATCAAACATATGTCAGTTTTTGGACTTGATTTTTATCAAAATCAAGTCCTTTGTAATCGTTGACTTATATTTGTCGCTGGACTCCATAACAGCTTGGTTAAAAGAATGCCACATAAAGGAAATAGTGCGCAACTAAATGGTATGTTTATACAGAAGTTTCTGGAATCTTTCCCCAATTAAGTGTGTCAGATCTAAATACATTTCAAATCATTCTATTGTAACTACATGGAAAGAGTCATGTATCTAAATAAGTGCTTGTCGGTAGATACATGAGATTTTCAAATGCGTAGAATTAAAACCGCGTATTCACTGTCCAATAAAATATCTTGCCGTAAAAGTAGTTCTACTTTCGGTCTTCGTTCGATAGTTCAGAAAAATCTCCACGGACGTATTCATGCATTTGCAACAATCTACCATCGATGTGTGTGTTTTGTGCCTTTCTAACACTTCTTAATATTACAAAGCGAATTCTCATTTAATCGTATTCCGTGATATTCACACCAACTAGTGTTATTTTGATGACGGAATCGCTATTTATAGACTCACTCCCCGCAGTGGCTAGTAGCAAAGAGTAACCGATGTGGGGAGTTTGATTTATCGAAGGTTGAATGTTAAAACTGCGGCTTAAGAATAATAATTCGAGTCGCTAAATACGAACGTAAATTACTGGATACGTGCTTTTAAAATTTACTGTTTAAGAGTTCCTTTTACGCCAGATTATTTAGAATTACATAATCACGTCTGAATTTCATGCAACATCGGGTTAACTATAGGTCATATAGGTCTTACTCTACTGTGTCAGGACCTTTTTGATTTGAGTGACCCTGAATGTGTTCAATGCGACGATGTTCTGTTGTGTTAAAACCAGAAGATTCAATGTTTGTATTTACTGTTACTGAAGTGTTGTTTACTAGTTTTGTACAATAAAGAGTTTTTAATGCAATTAAATTGTCCTCAATTAATGTGCTAATCATTAAACTTTCCAATATCAGGCTTTTTCATTTTAAAATTTTAGCAAAGGGACAATAGTAAAGCCCTAGCTTATGTCATTTACCTATATGCATATGACCTACATTACAATATGAATGAAAAATCGGTCCGTAATTTTAAATGTTAAAATATTTGTATGGGCTCGAACGATGTGGGTACACATTTCTCTCTTTTGTCTCGTATGGTAAAAATCAAGTCCGACAGTACTTTCAGTACTTTGATTTTACTCTGTAATAGTTAAGACATCTTTGCTACAAGGATACGAAAAGAAATTACTGAGTTTATGATAATGCTTAAGGTTTTATGTTGTTTAATGTCTGACATCTTTGCATCAATTATAGAAAGAAATATATTCAGATGTGTGGTATTTAAAAAAGAGGGTAATTCAAAAACGGGCATGGTGACCCATACTTTTAAACCCTGTTCTATGTTTATAATATATTAAAGTACATCTCTAAAAAAAGAGACAATTCTTCGCGTGAATAGTTACTCTAGGATATGTCTTTAAAGCAAACATTGTGAACAGTCGAGTTTCCCTTACGGAAACCTGCTTGGTAGTCATTAATGATGTTATTTGTTTCAGTAATTTTTTGGAGACGGTTATTTTAGACGGAAGTGAATAATTTTCCGAAACAACTTTAGAGAGTGATCGGCCCTTAGTTGACTGCTTCTGTCGCGTCGCCTTTGATTTTATAAAGCTGTCGGGTATGATACCCGTTTTAAAAACTATGTTCAACAGTTTATGATAAATATGTTTTAATATTTAAAATGTGCTCTTTAAGTGCTCATTCAATATCTCGACAATGTAAACCATTATTAAATTTGCAAATGTCGATGATATCAAATTAATGGTGCAATGATAGTTTATATTCCATGCCCGTATTTTATGAAGCAGGGAATGTTTGTTTCCTACCCAAGAACCCTAAGTCTAAACATTAAACGCTCTGCCCATTGCTTATAGTGCTATACTTCTTATTGAGTACTTTATCATGATATTAACTAAGAGACGGATCAAAAGTTTGGAAAAGGCAGAACATCAAGTATTTGTTATAATTTAACTGAGTTAATTTAACATCTTCCCTGACGCATTGGAATACATGCATGTTCAAAGAACATATTATTAAACAAATTTGTTCCACTCATAAAACACAGTTTAAACTATATATCAACCTGGACTTTTAGCACAATATTCTATCAAATAGCATATTTTAGAACACATTCGGTGACTAAATGGCTATGATAGACATGAATTCATTTCAAATGTATGTATGTAATGTTTTCCCATCTATGTCTGAAATAAAATGTTCTGTATTTAATCCATAGATGACGACAAAGTTAACGTGTGATATCACGGCTTGTCGTAAAATTTGAACAAAACAGTTATCAAGAAGCCCGATAAAGTGATAATGGTTAACTTCATTTTAGAAAATACATTCCTTCGACGTCAGATTGTTCCCTCACAACATTTAACTTCTGGACATGTGTTATTGATAACGCAATGAAACATAAATGTTCGAGTTTTGCTTTTAATTGCTTATGTTTAAATCTCTTGAAATGCATATTTCCGTTTTTCAGTTGCATTTATTGCCATATCAATGTCTGTTTTGTTGATGTTTACTTGGAAATCTACTTTAAACGTATCATAAAGATAAGTAAACGAGCTGCGTTAATCGGGAATTTCTTTTAATTACACAGAGATTTCCACTGGTAATTGTAAATCAAATTCATTCAATAATCCGTACAGCAGAAAAGATTCAACTTTAAAGTTCTATCTAAAATGCACAAATCATAGTTCACCATGATTGTGCAGTTATTGCTTACCTGTCATATGCAAAGCAAATGTGAGCAGTGTTTTAAGTTCTTTTAATACGAAGATTAGTCTTGTTTTTTTCATAAGTCGACGTTTGAAGATCATTGCTCTTTGCTACGCGTCAAATTTTAACACATTTGTTTGATCACACTTGCCAATTGTTCTCAATCGATGATTTTATGTATCAAAGTTTAATTGTTTATTTACTTCTTATCCAAATTTTAAAATATATTATAATATCATCATAACAAGAGGGCCATGATGGCCCTGTATCGCTCACCTGAATATCGTAACACTAAAGGATAATTTAATCAAGGGAAGTTATTTGTGATGGTCCCCGGGCCATAATTTGAACAGAACTTGGTAGAGGTCCACAAGACAATGTTACTTACAAAATATTTAAGCTCTATGCCTTGTGGTTTGGCGAAGAAGCCTATGTAAATCAAGTGAATATGTACTGAAACGTATTCATTTTCTATCGTTAGAACAATGGACTGAGTAGATTTCGTACAGCATACATGTTGTATTACAAAGAAATTCAATTAGCCCTTAAAATATGAAATATGTTGATATTTGTTTAAAATATCCATTATAATTGGTATTAGTACACATTATAAAATCTACAATTTTCACTAAAGAATATATATTAGACAGTCAAGCCCGCTTAATGCGAGACGATCTTATATTCCATGGTATTCCTGAATGCTTAACATTTGATGATAGAATTTCAGAAGATTGCATCGTGAAAATCTTGAATTTCGGTGAAAATGAGCCCAAAATTTATTCAAACTTGCTACAGCTCATAGAACGGGGGCATATAACCACGGCCATTATGAAATTTAATTTCCTCCAAGATGAACTGGATGTTAAACGGTAAGCACGTGAAATTCTGTCTCGTGAGTCAGTGACCAATACCCACAGCCTATAAGTGAGCGGAGAAAAAACTGATGCCAGCTTTCATTGAAGCTAAAAAGAACCTGCTACGCTGGTTATGACAATCTGTACATCAATAACAAACTGTTTACTGCAGACACTGGCACCGTTTCATCAAACGTCTTACGCCACTTATAAAGTAAGAAGTGTCTTATCTCCCTTCTTAGCGTTAAAATACGTTTCATCAATATTTTCTCAGCTACGAATTCTTAAGTTTGGGAACGATACTTTCTTAACTTTACGATAGCTCATGGGCTTTCTTAAAGATAAGAAAACGCGGCATCTGCCTTTATTATTACGAGACAGTCTTTTATTTAAAGACTGTTTGTGCGATGTACAAGATGTTAAGAATTTCAGTTTTATGTTCAGGGGCGTAGCCAGTTATAAATGAATTTTATGCACACAAGGAAGAATGTAACCCCCGCTGTTGGTTCTGGATTTTTTATGGCCCGCTATACGAAATGGCGGAAGAGCATAAAATGTTCCCCTGTCCGTCCGTATGTGTGTCCGTACACACCAGAGGGTGGTTGTGGGGTTTAGGTTGGTACATTTGGCATTGTGAGTTTCAATTACGTACAAACAAGACTTGTGGGGATAATTTCGACTTGTAGGTATAAAAACACCGAAAAGATCGTAGAGTTCGTTCAAATGTTGGTTTCCGAGCGACAACTAAAAAAACATTTCAAGGATTGGTTTCATATTTTACATGAAGGAATATAATAATAAAATACAGGTCAAGATCGATTTCACTTTAAATCCAAACATTTTCACAGGAGTTATGGTCCCTTTTTGACATAGATCTCGGTGAGGCATTCGTGTCCGGACACACTTCTACTTTAAATCTGAACTGACATCGTGACTTTTCTGAACTTCAAGAGTTATTGGCCCTTGACTTTGGACATTCGCTATATTTGAGTTTGTTTACACTCTAGCGCATTTGTTTTATTCACCAATCCTAATAATATTTTCAGTAAATGTGTATAACCAAAAGATCTTGGACAAGTTCGATTATGGGTGGAATCGGACCAGAACTTCAAGAGTTATTCGCCCTTGACTTTGAAAATTTGCTATATTTTAGCTTGTTTGCACTCGATCACCATCATTTATTCACCGATCCTAATCATTTTAAGAATGAATGTGTATGACCTTATGGTCTTGGACAAGTTTAGTTATGGGTGAAATCGGACCACAACTTCAAGAGTTATTAATTATAATGGCTTGGTTCTCAGGTGAGCGATCAGGGGCCATCTTGGCCCTCTTGTAATATTCACGTCCGCGAACGCATTTGCTTTTCAAAGAAACCTTTTTAACATTTCTTTTTTTCGTATGTGCGTTTAGTAGCCATACAACATATTTTTCATGATAAAAATTGAACAAATAAAGCTAATAGATATTAAAATGCATTTGGAGTTTTCGTATTAATTAACTGTTCTTCTCAGATTCTTTCTGTGAAATCTTATTGCTCAAACGATAATAATTTGATCTGACTAGCATTAATTACAAAAGGTACGGTTGGATTGTCCAACATACATAGGAGTCTGAATAAAGGAATTTTATGTGCAAGTTTGAGCTACTCAAAAACACATTAATTTTATCATGAGCCAAAGTTCACATTGTTTAAAACATATTTTTTTATGTAAGATATATCAATTAGAGTACATTTTCTGAAAGATGAAAGCCTCATCTTTAAATTGGTATATAATTTACAAAAATTGGTTGAGAAATGAAATAAAAATCTCTATATAATATGTGTATAGAATCAATTGTATTTTTCTTATTTACATAGCTAAGGCCGGTGCAGACCTTGTCGGGGTCTTTACACATTTGGATAAGAACAGTTGATAAAACGGGTTAAGAATTTCGTAACTTTTGTCGTAAGTGTCTTCGTAAGAAAGAATCTTACGTAAGATACGAATATATTGATGAAACGAGGCCATTGATCATTTGTTAGACTCTAAATAACAAAATGACACAAAGCAGTTATCTTTCCTTCTATTGAATGTACAAGGTCTCAAAAATAAGTTAAACGACTGTTATTTGTTTAATTATGTGCGTGATAACGATATTCTCATTTTAACGGAAACGTGGGCTTCTAAAAACTCCAATTTATTAATTGATGGCTATGCTTTTTTCATGCTCTCGACCCAGTCCAATAAACCCACAAAGCGATAAAGCGGTGGTCTAGTAGTTTTTTTATGGAAGCATATCGAAATCATATTCAATTAGTTAGTACAAATAACTGTGTTATTTTATGGTTTATAATTGACAAATCATAGACTAAATACGAAAATGATGTGTATATAATATTATGTTTGTGTTACATTCCACCAGAAAAGTCATGTGTTTATACAAATCCGAATTCCTGTCTTTATAATGTAGATATTTTCGATATTTTGAACAGTGATATTCGCCAGTATAGTGACAAGGGTACTGTGTACTTATCTGGTAACTTGAATTCACGCGCAGGAATTATGCCGGATCACGTGACAGCGGTAAAATCTTGACCGATACGTTGATATGCCCGATAGTGCGATTTTATTAAACTAATAATAACACGGTCGCTGAATGTGATTATTTTTAGCTTCGTGCCGCAGTCGATAGTTTTCGTTTATTTTACCGTTAGGGAATTTCTCATTCCACATGTGTATGTAGTATATCGAAGATTATCGTATCACTAACGATATTAATCGAAGCTAAAAATAAATGAAAGCATTGACCGTGAAATTATGCGGCTTTGACAGATTAATAAAATCGCACTATACCAGAGCGAAACAAGAGCTCCGCGGTCGGAGACATATGCCCCTCAAACAGGGCATTGACACAGAGTTATCGCTCAAACGATTTTCACACTCCCTGACACTCCTTTGACATAGTGACCCCAATTTCAGATGGGGTCATCTACTGTCCTAGGCCAGTGCAACTGTAAAGTATCAGGCCCATCGGTCAATCCGTTGACGAGTTATCGATCGGAAACGATTTTCACAATTCATGTCACAGTGACCTTTGACCTAGTGACCCCAGTTTCAATAGGAGTCACCTAGTTTCCAAGTCCAATGTACCTGCAAAGTATCAGGCCCATTGGTCAATCATTTGACGAGTTATCGATCGGAAACAATTTTCACACTCCATGGCACAGTGACCTTTGACCTAATGACCCCAGTTTCAATAGAGGTCACCTAATGTCCAAGGCTTATAGACATGCAAAGTATCAGGCCCATCGATTAATCCGTTGACGAGTTATCAATCGGAAACGATTTTCACACTCAATGTCACAGTGACCTTGACTTTTGACCTAGTGTCCCCAGTTTCAATAGGGGTCATCTACTGTCCAAGGCCAATGCACCTGCAAAGTATCAAGCCCATCGGTCAATCCGTTGACGAGTTATCGATCAGAAACAATTTTCGTACTCTATGTCACAGTGACCTTTGACTTAGTGACCCCAATTTCAATAGGGGTCATCTACTGTCCAAGGCCAATGTACCTGCGATGTATCAGGCCCAACGGTCAATCCGTTGACGAGTTATCGATCGGAAATTAACTGGTCTACCGACAGACAGACAGGCTAGCAAAACAATATACCCCCTCTTCTTCGAAAGGGGGCATAAAAATTGTGACAGCATTTGGTATAGAATTACTTAACCTAATGTAAAAGAGATGACTTACTGATCATGAATGGTAGACTTGAAAACGGTTTATATACTTATAATTCAATTCGTAGAAATAAAAGTATTGCTAGCACAGTAGATGATATCATTACTAACTTTCTAAATTTTAGTAATATTGATATGTTTGTTTGTGATATGACCGAATAATCTGATGCACTGTCCTATTCTATTTACTATGAACTATTCGTAATATCATGACAATAATAGCACTTCTAATTATTTTGATAAAATTGGGGTTCTTCTCGCAGCGAGACATTTATGAATGATCTAGAAAATCATCGTGCATCGTTTGACACCATAATTAGTAACCTGTCTTCTGGTGTGTCAGATTTTAACAAATGCATGTGTGAGTTTTCAGATACCATTTTTAAGATACCACGTTCACATTTTGGTCGAACGATTAGTAAGAATAATAATGTAAACACAATAACCAAGAAGACAGAATGGTTCAACGATGAGTATAGATTAGCTAAATCATCTTGTCTAAATGCCAAACGCAACTTCAAATTAAATCCAACTGATCAAACAAGCTTCTTTTTCTTAACAAGAGGGCCAAGATGGCCCTATATCGCTCACATGACAATCACTGTTCACTCATTAAAACATTGTTTTAAACCGGTGACCTAGTTTTTGACCCCAGACGACCTATGTTCGAATTTGTCTCACATATCATTAAGACAAACAGTCTGACTAGGTTTGGTGAAGATACGATCAAAATTTGACATCTGCAGTGTTAATAAGGTTTTCCTAATATTTGACCTTGTGACCTGGTTTTTGACCCTAGGTGACCCATATTTAAACTTGTCCTTAATATCATTAAGACAAACAATCTGACAAGGTTTGGCCAAGATCCAATCAAAACCATGACATTTAGAGCTTTTACAAGATTTTTACCTAAGATTTGACCTTGTGACCCAGTTTTTGAACCCGGCTGACCCATGTTCATCCTTGACCCACATATCATTGAGGCAAACATTTTGACAAGGTTTGGTGAAGATCCAATTAAAACTGTGACATCTACAGTGTTAACAAAGTTTTCCTAAGATTTGACCTGGTGACCTAGTTATTGACCCCAGATGACCCATATTTATACTTGACCATTATATCATTAAAACAAACGATTTGACAAAGTTTGGTGAAGATCCAATAATAACTGTGAAATCTACAGTGTTAACATGGTTTCTCATAAGATTTGACCTAGCGACCTAGTTTTTGACCCAAGATGACCCATGTTCGAACTCGTCCAAGATATTATGAAGACAAATATTCTGCCAAGGTTTCATGATCATCCAATCAAAACAGTGACTTCTAGAGTGTTCACAAGGTTTTCCAGCAATTTGCCCTAGTGACCTAATTTTACTACAGAAATTACCCATTTTCAAACTTGACCTACATATTATTAAAATAAACATTTTGACAAAGTTTCATGAAGATAAATTCAAAACAGTGTTTTCTAAAGTGTTCACAAGGTTTTCCCTTATTTGGCCCTGGTGACCTAGTTTTTGACCCCAAATGGCCCAATATCGAACTCGTCCGAGATTTTGTTGATATTAACGTTCTGACCCAGTTTTGCTAAAATTGAGCCAAAAATGTGGCCCCTAGTGTGGTCACAACAAAAAGTTTGACGACGCACGACGCACACCGCACGACGCCGGACGCCGGACGGAGAGTGATCCTAATAGCTCACTTTGTCACTTTGTGACATGTGAGCTAAAACAGATCTAATTTTGCAAAGGTTAAGCGTAAATGTAAACTTCAATACTTCTCTGAAGAAGCAAATAAAATAAATTCAAGAACGATAAATCTAACCCCTCCAATGTAGGAGCGGATGATTTTATCAAGCATTTTGAAAATATCTCAAATACGTCGCATTGTGATTTTAATGAAACGGACTACGTTAATTCCCTTGATGTTCCGATTAATTGATCAATTAGACTGCCCATTTACGGTTGATGAAATAAGTATTACAATCAGTAAATTGAAGCGTAATAGGAGTTGTGATTTTAATAACCATGTCGCTGATTTCTTCATTGTTTCACGCACTTTTATATCCCCATATCTATGTATATTTTTAAATCATATTTTTGATAGAGGTGTAAACCCTGATAATTGGAGTATAGGTATTATTGTGACAAAAATGGCGACACAAAAAATACTTCTTATTACCGAGGTTTAACATTAATCAATATCATTGCTAAATTATTCTCTCTTCTTTTATATTTTGTTTGTTTGTTTCATCGGGTTTTACGTCATTTTCAACATTATTTTAGTCATATCGTGTCGGGCAGTTGTCCTAACCAGCTTTGCTGGACTTCATTTAGGCCTTAACCAGTACTAACCACATTCTATCCTTAAGCTTCGGCCAAGCTACCCCACATAATTTAGAGGACAATTTAACATAGGATGTAATAACTTCAGTCAAATTTGTCATGCACAGTGTGAGCCTCGCCCGGGGTTCAAACGCACAACCACTCGATCATCAGACAAACGCTCTAATTATTGAGCTAGCCGGGTGGGCTCTCTCTTCTTCCAAGCAATCGTATAAATAAATGGTGCGAACAAGAAAACTTTTTCAATGATTCAAAATTTGATTTTAGAGATAAAAGATCAATTAATGATGCAATATTCATTTTACGCAGTATCATACAAAATATTCTTGCTAAAAATAAAAAATTGTATTGCATTTCTATAGATTACGAAAGAGCATTTGATACTAACAGTGATTCGAAACACACTCTGGATAAAATTACTCGACATCGGATTAAGTTGTAAAATGATAACAATGTTAAAAGGCTAATCTATAGTAATGTTAAATCATGCATAAAACTTTCATGTCCGAATTTTTTAATGTTTCATTGGATTTGCGACAAGGTGAACCTTTAGCACCTCTCCTTGTTATTCTGTTTGTCAATGACATTTCAAATTGTATTGATTTTAATTGTCTTACAATTTATGATACTGAATACCTCTCCAAATACCGTTTACATTTTGCAGACGATATTGTCTTATTTACTACCTCACCTTTTAGTCTACAGAAACAAATCGATGTTATATACGAGTATTTTCTTAAATGGGGTTTAAAAATCAATGTCAAGAAAACCAAAATCTGTATTTTCGAAAAAAGAAAAACTGTACAATCCCCATTTATCAATAACGAAAAAATCGAAATTGTCGACAATTTACATACCTGGGTATAAATTTCTCAAAGAACGGTCGCCTAAAAAATGCTGTGAAAAGTCTGTCTGATCAAGCTCTTAAATCGTATTTTAAACTGCATTTATTGTTTGATAGGTTAAATTTGAAATCAAAACTAAACTACTATGATTGCTCCAATTTTACTTTATGGTTCTGAAATTTGGGGTACAAATGTATTTATAATTAAGAGGAAATTGATGAACTCCACATACCATTTTGTAAACACATCCTTGGTGTAAATTCATACACGCCCAATTTTGCTGTAACTCTTTCATCTTGTTAGTTGAGCTTACCTCTGCAACGTTTCCTATAGCCAATTCCAGTTACATTCGGTGCATTACTGGTGATAGAAGCTGGCTTAGGTGTCGAAATAGTGTGCTCAACATAATCTCTACAATGATCGGCTTCCATGTTTATTCTTTTACTACAAGAATATTTTATATAAGGATTAGAAATGTTGTACTGGTAGATCAAAACACCAAACAGATCACTATTTGCCGAAAAACATTGGGTGTCATGACAACAGGTGACGTAGTTTTCTAGGTGGTATTGTAATGCCCTGGTATTTATCCTTTGTTTACTGTTATTCCATGTTCTTTATGTTTATTTTTCCTGTAAATTTATGTCTGGTTGCAGCCTTCGCTGACTTTCCATATAAATCAAGACAGTTGGGCTGATTAAATTGTCAGCTCAACACGCCTTATTCATATGTTACGTCAGGATTTCTTTACTTTTTCCTTAGTACTTGCCGGTATCACACGAAATATAAACAATGTCTGAGTTTTTACCTTTTATGCTCTATTTATCCTAGTCCGCGTAACTTTAGATGTTAAATCCAGTGTGAATTGAAAGTAACAGTTGTTTCCTTCATTCTTGACAAATAACTTTAAGCTTTTGTTGTTTTGTCAGTATAAATTAGTTTAACCTTTATTTTAAGTTTATTTTGGGGTTTAAATTCATACTGAAGTCCAACCCCTTTAATAATTTGAAGACGACTTTCAGCTGTAAGCAACCCCTTGGGTGTAACATATTTTTGGTGGCAGCAGTGGGATCCTTTTGACATTCGAGGATCCAGCGATACGAGTCTACGCCTTTGACAGTAAAGATATGGAGAATCATACACCGGCTGACAGTGAAGGTTAAGTATTTTTCCGCCGACAGGGTCCTGATACAATGAATCAAGATGGGGTGTCCAGGACAAGTAGCTTACAGACGCTACCAGTTAATGAAGCTGCTTTTGCGACAGTACAGTCCCTTGAGCCTCAAGATATTGGTGTATAACACGTGGTGAGCGGGAAGACAGGAGCTGGCATGCCGCCGTGCGGTGTAAATGAGCCGGATCCGTCGAGATCCGATAGGGTACAAGTGACGTTTCTGGTGTTTTGAAGGAAGCGGTGGCTGAATTGAAGAACCTGAAGGAGGCCCTACCGGTGGGGAGGTATCAAACTGGTTCTTACTACCGACGCTAAACCCTTTTTGGAGCCGATCAGAAAGGACGCAGCTTTTTGTTAGACGAGAGACTGCGAGGTGGCGTTTGAAACCCTAAAGGGAAAGTTGACTAGTACGGATGTGATGGGGTACCCAATGAACGAAGGTTGAGAATTCTACCTGGATATTGATGCTTCTGGGTTGGGATAGGTGGGGTCCTGTGTCAAATGCAGTCTGGTCGAGAGAGTGTAATCGCGTATGCTAGCAGGACTTTAAACAAGGCTGAAAGGAACTACTGCATCACAGAGAAGGGGCCCCTGGCTGTAGTTCACTTCATACAGTATCTTAGACAGTATCTGTTGGGGAGAAAGTTCACGGTGCGAAGTGATCACTAAGCCTTGGTGTGGTTGTTTAGCCTGAAACAGCCAAGCGGGATGATCGCACGGTGAATCGAAATACCGACTGCGTACACTTTGCAAAACAGTATCGACTGTGCACACTGTGATGCCTTGTCCAGATGCGAAGACGACTGCAGTGATATTGATAACAGTAAGCCGTTGAAGTGTGGACCCTTCGCAAAGTGCAGTAGACGGGCCGAGCTAATGCAACTGTCGAAGCAGAACCGTGAGACCAAAGAGAACGACCGATATGTCCCGTGTGTAAGGGTGGGTACAGCTGGTGAAACAATGAAGAAGCACCCATGGACCGAAGTGACAACCTTGCAAACTGGCAAGAATCTGACCCTGACATTGCAGTAGTAAATAAAGCACTGAATGCCGATAAAAAGCCTGAAAGTTCTGAGATGGAATTGAAGAGTGCAGCAGCTAGACATTACGTATTCCTGTGGGACTCATTGGTCTTCTTTGATGGTGTCCTGTGCAGGCGATCCAAGAAGCAGAATGAGACTGATGAATACATTCATCTAATAGTGCCACACCCAATGTAGTGCCAGGTGTTGAGACAAACCCATGACAATGTGCTCTCTGAACAAGTTGGCATCAAGAAAATGAAGCACAGGATCTTGAAGAGCTTCTACTGGTTTCAGCTAAGAGATGACGTCAAGTTGTATGTTCGAGCCTGCGACATATGTGCAGCCAATGCGGTCACTCAGAAGAAACCAAGAGCACCGATGGGACACCTACCAAGTGGAGCTCCCTGGGACACAGTAGCCATTGACTATTTGGGCCCTTTGCCAGTTACGCAAGATGGCAACCGATACATCATGGTGCTTACAGATCATTTCACAAAGTGTGTGGAAGTGCTTCCGGTTCCTTTGCAACACGCGAATGAATTAATTGCACGTTTGGGCTGTCCACTCTCTTTCCACACTGACTTAGGTGCGACTTTTGAGGGCATTTTTTTCAAGGAACTTTGCAGAATTCTGGAGGTACGGAAGACTCGAACCACACCCAGGAACCCTAGAGCAAATAGTCAATGTGAGCGGTTCAACCGTAGCCTTGTCAAGATGATAAAGGATTATTTGATAGACCAGGATGAATGGGACCTCTACCTTGGTTGTCTTGCAGGGGCATGCAGATCCTCTCCAAATGAGTCAACAAAGCTTACCCCTAATATGATGTGCCTCGGGAGAGAAGTTCGCATGCCAGCAGACCTTATACATGGATATGCTACATGTAAAGAACCCGTATCTGAGAGTAGTCACGTGCGGCGCATCGGGGAGCACATGCGCAAGGCACACGATGTGGCCCGGCGCCATTTGGGTGTCGTAGCCAAGAGAAGTAAAGATCATTTCGACAGCAAGATGAAGTTCATGGAGTATCAAGTTGGTGATGTTGTCTGCTTGTTGCATGAGACAAGGAAAGTGGGCATTGCACCAAAGCTTGAGAGGAAGTTCGATGGTCCCTATGTTATAGTTCAAAAGATATAATCTGTAACGTTTAAGGTACAGCTCAACGGCAAGGGCGAACAAAGGATGGCACACCACGACAAGCTAAATGGCACACCACGACAAGCTAAATAAGTATGAGGGGAATTCAGCACCTAAATGGGTCAGGGGGTGGCTAAGAAATTTAGAAAGTAGGCAGAAAGTAAGTCATAGGTACATAGCGCAGGCAGGCGAATTTAAGACGTTACTTACCTGAGTGTGAGGCCTGGTTCAGCTCCTTAGATATGACAGAGGTTTCTGATCAAGTCAAATTCATTTTCCCTCTTCATGATTATTTCATTTTTGCTTCCCAATGTCTAAAAAAGTTTAAAAGGTCCCCTATGGTAACCGTTGGTATCCATTGTACATTACAGGCTGTCAATGATGTCAGACGTTCCGGAACAAGACTGTACACCTGTCTGCACTGTGAGCGGGGGCAACGGGTACATATGTCAGAACGCTACAGAATGACAACCCACGTGTATCGCAACCATATGGTCTTAGACCAAGCACCATTTTCTGTTCACTGTGTCAGTTCCGGTGTATGACAATGAGGGTGTTGGAGAAACATGCGCTACAATCGAGGCACCTGTCTGATGCCCATGCTAGGGGAGGGGAGCCAAGTACTTCTGTTCGCGAATACCTTTCTCAGGAGGAAGAAGAATTTGATGGTGCCGAGCAAAATTTATGTTTAGTCAGCGTCCAGATCACGCCGCAGATGTTTGCTGAGCTGATGTCGAACAAGGTATGAGCCTATTCTGGAAGCCAATACACCCCAACACCAAAAGGAGATGCGTCTGTTCCAGCCTATGACCCAATGGCGCCTGGTTATACAGCTTTGGCACCTAGTTTGCTGATGACTTTAAGTGCAGGTGCAGCATAGCGGGTTGGAGCTCCTAATGTCACCCTACCCCCTGGTGGATGGTCGAGTCCTGAGCGGAGGTCCTCATCTTCTTCCTTATTGGTCCCTTCAGAAGTAGCCACGTCCCTACCATCGTTGGTGACCTCAACCGGATATGGAGCACCTGTCCCAGTATATGGAGCCTCACTTTACGTTCCAGCAACGTTGACGGTGACCAACACCATAATGACTGATCAAGCCATACAGCAGCCTCAGTATGTCCCTACAGTGAAGGGCCAGGCGCTGGTACCAGTATACTGTCCCGTTATGCCACAGTTTGTACCAATAACCTTACCGGTCCGACCAAATTATCTGCAGCAGACTGCGGCTGAAGGTATTTCGTCTAGACTTGGTGCCTTGGGGAGCAGTCCTAATGTGCCTGTTGAGCCAGTGTCGACTCGCGTAGCAGTCATCACAACTTGTGCTTCTGCAAACGTGCCACCAGCCAATTACCAATATTTGCCATCGTTTGGCGACGCATTCATCAGCGCTGGTCTGAATGCTCTGCCAGACCTTCAGACCAAGATTGTAACCACGACCACATCAACGTCAACCACGGCTACTGCTAAGACGTCACAACTGAATACACCGGTCTCCTTCAGAACCCCGCTGGACTTCACCGGAACGCCGGAGGTGGAAGACCGTTGGGGAAGGATGAGAGTGAGAGCTGTTTCTCCCCCGTCAACACCAAAGTTGATAAGGGCTCACATACCAAGGAATCCTACAGCAAGAGGGAGCTTACCCCAACAGCCTCCTCATTGGCCATCACCCAGCTGGGTGCGGGTCTCAAGGCATCTCTAGAAAAAGTATATTCTGCCATTGAGAAATAGTAGAAGGGTGGAGGAAGTTACACGGGCGGAGGGCAATATGTCTGTCTCCATTTCAAGGATGGAGAGGTGCATTGACCAGGCTGCCCGGCGCCGTCCCAGAAACATGAGCTCTGATGGGGAGAAGAGAAAGAGGCTAGAAAGTCCACGAGTATTGTCTACACTAAGAGAGTCAAAGCTGAAAGGAAAGAAATTTGGAAAATGTACTGTCATCAGTTTTAAATAAAATGTTAAAGTCCCATAAGCTTATAAATGTATTGGTCCTGATAATTTCTGTTTGTTCTATAACAGAGGAATCCGATGTGTTTTCCTCCCGAGCATACTTTATAAAAAGAAAAAATGTTTCCGAAACCACTATCGTATTTTTTTCTATATCATTGAAATAAATACTATTTATATAGAACACCTGAGTTTTTCGGCAGTCATGCTATGCACATGTAATAAAGTGACGTCACGCGCTCTGCATATTTCAAGTTTACAAAAGCTAAATTCACAGTGAAATGAGTGTTTTCGGACGAAATAGGGCTTGTTTCGTCGGTAATAATTATCTTGGGATAATATCAACAATTAAATGTTTTTGCATATATTTTTCTACAAGAAAAAGCTAATGGGGCTTTAAAATATGCTAGTCTAGCGCATGAACTTAGCTTATAGCTCAAGTTCATTGTTGTTAAATATTAGAAACATTATTATTTAATTTAAACTTTTATTTTCTGTATGTATCATTGTATGTTGTTGGTTACTCATCGATTGTTGATTTAAAATTCTTAGGGTCCAGCAATGGGAGATGCTTCATGTGAAGTTGGGGTTGATGTAATGCCCTGGTATTTACCCTTTGATTACTGATTGTCTCATCGGGTTTTACGCCCCTTTTCAACAGTAAGCAGCTAGTTCAACTATCCATCGTTCATTACAAGACTCCTATCCTCCGTAAGCAACTGCCTTCATCTTACATAAAGAGACATGTGTTGAAATATACAACAATTGACATTTACTTCTCAAAACGACATACTGGATGATAAAACCACAAGGTCACAAGATCGTGAAATAAATTTAGTATCAGTTTGAAGTTTCTAAGCAGGAATTAATGGTAAGTAAGTGTAGTTTTTGTTCAGTGATTTATGTATCAGTATTGCAGTAAAAAATATATTTTGATACCTTCATTGTAAATAGTGGAATTTCTTAGTAGGGTGAGTTATTGTGTTGAGTTTTGGAAAGTCTTAGTCTTCACTAGCTCTGTGCGCAGGATGCAGTACAACAAACAAATATTTTTATGAACATACTCTGGAGTTATATTCTTCGGGAGAACTGAACTTTCTTCATTGCAGATCCTGCAGATCTTCACGTCAACGTCGTCCGGTAATGTCTCGCAGTCTTCTACCAGATCGTAAACATTGCTTTAACTGGTTCGGTATGCGAAAGACTTGAATAACATAAAAGTCACTAAGTTACGGTATTAATGAGTCACGTACAACAACTACTTTACATAAGATTAACGTATAGCAGCACCTGAATTAAGTGTGAACCGATGATCTTGGCCGTTTGTTAATAGTTATTTATAAAGATCTACAACTGTTGATAGTTATTTTGCGTTTAATAATAGTACAAATAAACCAAAACGTCTCGGTGACTTAAAAGTTCTTTTAAGTGTTTGTCATTGAGTGAAAAGTGTGAAATAATTGCCTACTTGCCAACCTTAAGGATCGAGTCGAGCTTGAAGTTGAACCTTTACAACAGTTGTGCTTATGAACCGGCCAAACTCCTTTGACGTAACAGCCCCCTTTCCAGCCTTGTCGTGAAGTACTAACTCCGAGAAAAAGGTTTCGCCCATCATGCTACTGAAGGAACGCACACTGTATATACCTCGAGATTTGCCTCCCATAGCTGTAATGGCCAACCATTCACAGCCATAGTTGCAGGAGGGAATTGTGAGAAATTTGCACAAGAAAACAAGCGATTCCTGAGACCTTCTCGCCTATTGCTTCGCTGGTTTGCAGGGAGTCCTAGAGAATCTTCTGATTGCCACCAGTTTCTTATGTTTCTGCAAAGGTCAGCACACCCGGTATCGTTATGAGTTCTCATCAAACTGTCCACTTCCTCGGAGAAATGCGTTTTTGCCATTTGGACAGACATTGGATATGTAACCTCATCAACCATGATTTTCGTGAGTAAGGTCTTCTTTGTCGCCGCTACTGCCCGCCATGGCTCATTCGAATAACCGTCCAGTCCTCCTGGACAACTCTTATGTCTTGTCCGAGTAAGCAAATGTGTTGAATCTATGCAGCGAACTTCGAACTGGTTTCTTGTTTCGCTGTAGTCCGGCTTATAAAACCAAGTGTGTTTGTTTCCATTAATTGTAACATCTTTCATGTCCATGCTCCAAGTCTCATACCTTTGTGGTCATTGATAGTCTGAATACCAAATACCAAGTTCGTATTTTGAGTGAGACCTTGTGATTGTTTTCATAGCAAGATTTGATAATGTGTCGACTCTACGCTTAGTTACTCGTCTATTCTCGCCAACATTCACAATGATATTATCGAACCCAAACAGTTTCGGCAATTCTGCGATCTTGGTTTGCTTTGTAACCGATTCTTTCATTTTAACACCCTTTGTCTTCCTCATGTAACGTACAATTATTCTCAGCTCTATATCCAGAAATCTCTACAGTTCATTTTGTGACTGAAACCTCTTCAAAAGATCTGAGGGTGTAACGTTGTCCCATTTGAAATTCTTGTTGCAGTCTTTTGTAGTTTTAAACATTGACAATATACAAGACATATCTTCCTCTTGCAAAGTTAGTGTCTGAATCGGAATGTTCTTAGTTCGATTGTCTTCTAAATTCGAACAGGTTTCGTTGCTTCTAGTCACTATCGCACTTGGTGTTGTAGTATCGTCACCGAGTAGTTCATTTACAAAACAGTCATGGTCTTCGGTCATCTCATTGGCCCATAAATCCTCCCTTACGTTTGACCTAAAAGCTTCGAATTGTTCCTGTTCTTCAATCACAGTCATCTTTAATACATCACACTTTGTATCACTTGTGTCAACCACATGTTGTGGGATCGATTCTGCTAATGAAGGTTTGAGTTCAATTTCGATAGCTGTAGATTTTTCGTGTGTTTCTAAGTCATGCTCTGCTGCGCGAACAGTTTGATTTTTTCGATATTGTGGGAAAACCTTTCCGTAAGATGCTATTATCACGTGCCTGTTAGATACAAGACTATTTCCTGCGTATTTCTCGTACTTGAAAGATATCGGTAGTGTCTGATGGGACTGTTTTCTTAGGATAAGCGTTACATATTGCATTTATGTTAGATTGATAGATTTATCAATGTAGTTATACAGTATCACGTTTAGCATCTAAGCCTTATACTGTTAGTAATAAATGGTATACTTACTGCAAACATTAAATTGATTATTTGCGAACATCTACTTTTGTCAGTAGAAATTAGTTTAATCTTTATTTGCCCATAAGTTTATTTTTGGGGTTTAAAATCATACTGAAGTCGAACCCCTTTAATAATTTGAAGACGACCTTCAGCTGTAAGCAACCCCTTGGATGTAACAGTATTAGGGTATTGTCACCCTCTCCACAAGTAAGGTCAAGGTCAATGCAGACGTGTCGTAAAATTATCAGCTCCAAAAAATTTTGCGATTTTTGTGGATTTTAAGAACAAAATGGCTAGCTGTGATAGTGGTAGTGAAAAGGCAATGGATGATATATTAAGTGAAATGTCAGAAATGGAGAATTTGGACTTATCATGGACAGAAAACAGGTTTGCCATTCTCAATACACAATCAATCAACGATAAACAAAATGGCGGACATGCACGGGACGAACGAGCTAACCGGTGGGAACAAGTCAAAGCAAAACGTAAACGCGGTGTAAGAGGTAGTATCGATTTAGAAACTTTCGAATCAATGAACAATAGTACGAAATTAAATGTTTTGTTCGATAACATTAACGTCGAGTTAGTTCAGGAAAGCTTACAGTTAGTGAAGGAAGCTATTATTTGTACTGATAGCAAAGTTATGAAGATGGGAACCCATGTAAACTCCAACACAGAACATATCAAAGCCTTATCTTACAAATTTCTCGATTTGGAATCTCGCAGTAGACAAAAGAATTTGTTGATATATGGTTTATTTGAATCACCAGATCGTAGCACTTATAACGTTGTTGCTGAGTTCTTAAATAGGTGTTTAGATTTGAATACAGAAGAGATGTATTTAGAAAGTTGCACACGTGTCGGTAGATTCAGGGTAGGCAGTGGTGGTGACCGTGGTGCATTAGGTCAGAAACGACCGATATTGGTCACATTCAGATATTCTGAGGACGTACATACGTGTATGAGCAATGCTTATAAACTCGCCGGTACCAACCTAGCATTAGATAGGGACTACCCTACGGAAATAAGAGCAGCACGCAAACGTCTGTGGCCCGAGGTTAAACGTCTCAGGACTCAATATGGCAAGCAGTCGGTAAAATTAATGTTTCCTGCTGCAATCAATGTGAAGGGACAAATCGTTAGTGACGAATTTCCTGGCTGGGAAACGTACATAAAGGGTACACTAGATATGAGTAGTTTGAACGCACCGGTTCAATCTGTGTCGTGTGTATCACAGTCTGTTGACAATAACGATACTAATAAGTCTATCCATATAAGCAAACCATTACAAGTATCAACATCTTCTCAAACTACTCCGGAATGTATTAATGTACCCTCACCGCAAGAGCAGCCTCAAATTGTAGCACAGTCTCAGACACTCTTCAAGAAGCCTGCTACAAGTAACCAGAACACTAAACCTTCTGGCAGGAGTGTATCATTAGGTCGCGCTTCGGGTCAGCGAGGTCGATCATCAAACAGGACCACCAATCAAAACGCTACCAGATCTACGAGCGTAACTACGGACAATGCAACGGTTATTCCCGACACGGATACCGATCGTGACGTCATTGATAAAGGCGGGGCAAGAATTGATCAATAGGAAAATCAGCGGACCAATGCAAAGTTCAACACGACGTGAAATAATATTAAATTTGCTGTTCTGAATATAAACGGACTAATAACAAAATATAATAATAAACTTAATTCTCCGGAGCTTCAATGTGTATTTAACGAACATGACGTAGTTTGTTTTACCGAGTCATGGGGATGCGATGATTTTGACTATAGTGTTGAAAATTTCACGCACTATAAATTAGATAGAACACAACTGTGTAAATCGGCAAATAGACACTCTGGTGGCGTGATTGTTTACATTAGAAATACGTTGGTCATAAATGGTAACATTGAAAATAATGTATTATTTTTCCAAAATGATAGTCATATATGGTTTAAATTAACTAGAAATCATTTTGCATTTGATAAAGATATTTTTATTTGTTTATGTTATATTGTTCCAAGTAATTCGACAAGAAATGCTTTTGTAGACCAAAACGTGTATGACATACTTTTGGATGATATCTTTAGGTTGCGTGCAGATTATAATGATAATGAAACATGTTTTATGTTGCTGGGTGATTTGAACAGTAGAGTAGGAGATTTATTTGATTATGTAAATGATGACAATTATACACTTTTATACCAAAATATTTTACCTGATGATTATGCGATAGATGTGTCGTCACCGCGCGTTACACAAGATCATAGTACTAACTCAAATGGCTTATTACTGATTGATTTTCTTAAACAAACTGGTATGAGAATTGCCAATGGCAGGGTAGATAGTTGTAAGGGTGCTTTTACATTTATAGGACCAAATGGTTCAAGCGTAGTGGATTATTGTATTGTTGATCCTATTTTATTCGAACATTTCTCCACTTTCCGTATACACGATCCTAACATATTGACAGATCACTGTTTGATTGAATTTTCTTTAAAAGGTTATGTGCAAGTCGAAAGTCGTGATGATATTACGGACACTTGTGAATCGGTTAAAAATACATATTCATGGAAAAGTAAATATAAAGTTAACTTTATGACAGATATCTCATCGGATTCATTCAAATGCAAAATAAATCTATTGGCCTCGCAACTCGATAATGTTAATAACGAGGATGATATTACGTCATCAATTTCTTCGTTTGTCGATGCGGTTGACTACATTTGTAAACCATTGTTTGGTAAAAAAATCAATTTAGATCCAACCACACACAATATTGTACGTAATCACGAGCGTAATTCCCCGCGAAACTCAGACATAGACACAAAACGTAAAACATATTATTCATATCTAAATACTTACAGAAAAGAGAATAACGACATTAATCGTCGTAATTTAGTCACTGCTCGTACGGATTATAAAAACTCGGTTAGAAAGAAGAATTTTGATAAGGCCTGTCTGCGAAATCAAGAATTGCTGAAAAATAAACATAAAAACGCACGAATATACTGGAAATTATTAAAAGAAACTACGAAATGTAGATCAAATAATTCTATTTCTTTTGACACATTTTCGCGATATTTTCAAGCCGTAAATAATCCGGATGACCGTTTCTTTCAACCTGATGAAGATATATTTCATTTTAATGAGCGAATTTTACAAAACGAAACCAAAATAATGCTTGCAGAGTTAGATTTACCTATCACAACAACAGAGTTAAAACAGGGTATCTCAGAGTTAACGCTAGGTAGGGCAGCCGGGCCGGACGGTATTTTAAATGAATTCTTAGTTTATGGTAAAGTTATCTTTGAACCATACCTACTAAAATTATTTAATATTAGGCCTATTCTTAATTTTGGTTATTTCCCGGAATCATGGAGTGAAGGATTTGTAATTCCAATTCATAAAAAGGGCAATACTAATGATGTTAAAAATTATCGAGGTATAACACTTTTAAGCACGGTAGGCAAATTGTTCACGAGGATATTAAACAACCGATTATCATACTGGGCGGAGCATTTCTATGTTTATATAGAGGCACAAGGGGGGTTTAGGGCAAAAATGGGGACAACAGACAACATATATGTATTACATGGTTTAATCAATCACTTTTTAAATAACAATAAAAAGCTATTTTGCGCATTTATAGACTTTTCCAAAGCCTTCGATTATGTTGTGCATGAAAATATTTAGTACAAAATGTTAAAACTCGGTATAAGAGGTAAAATATTCAAAGTTATTAAATCAATGTATTCGTCTGTGAAATCTCAGTTAAAAGTATTAAATCAGTTAGGCGATTCGTTTGAGTGCCTGCTTGGAGTACGCCAAGGGGAGTGTCTCAGTCCGTTCCTATTTTCTCTTTACGTCAATGATTTAGAAGACGAATTATTTTTATACGGTTTTAAAGGTTTAAATATAAATCATACAAAAATGTTTCTTTTACTTTACGCGGATGATATTGCTATATTGGCCGAAACGGCCGAAGATTTACAACACGGGTTAGATAGGCTCCATATTTACTGTAATAGTTGGAAATTGAAAGTAAACATTGACAAATCCAAAATAATAATATTTCGCAAAGCCGGTCGTCTACCAGCAAATTTAGAGTTCCTGTACGATAATACTAGACTGGAAATTGTCAATTCGTTTGTGTATTTAGGCATCGTTTTTACATCTGGGGGTTCTTTTGGCAAGGCTCAGCAGACACTATCAGGACAAGCCCAAAAGGCAGTTTACACGCTCAGACGGCATTTAAATAAATTTTCGGATATAGGCGTAACTCATACTTTAGAATTATTTGATAAATTGATTTCACCAATTTTATGTTATGCTAGTCCAGTCTGGGGGTTTTGTAAAGCGGATAGCACAGAGAGAGTTCATTTGCATTTCTGTAAATCTTTATTGGGTGTACGCGTATCAACACAAAACGATTTTATTTACGGGGAAGTGGGTAGAACTGATCTAAAATCTACACGTGTATATAATGCGATAAAATATTGGTTAAAAGTTGTCTCCGTAGACGATAGAAAATATATAAAAATAGTTTATGATTGTATGCTAAATGATATCAACTTATTTCCAAATAAAATGAATTGTGTTGGTTTTATTCGTGACACTCTATGTAATTTAGGCTTCGCAAACGTATGGTTAACACAGGGGGTAAATAATGCTAAAGCCTTTCTTTTAAACTTGAAAACACGAATACGAGATACTTTCATTCAAAACTGGAGATCTAGACTTACTGACTCATCAAGGGCTTTATTTTACAGGAGCGTATGTAGTTTTAAATTTCAACCTTATCTAAATAAACTCAATATCCGAAAATATCGAGTCTCATTTTCAAAACTTAAGGGTCTCATCACATCATTTAGAAATAGAAAAGGGTCGATGGAGACAGCCACCAACTCCTCAAAATGAACGTTTATGTCTAAACTGTAATAAATTGGACGACGAATTTCACTTCCTTTTCGAATGCGAACTTTTAAAAGATATCAGAAAAACATACATCAAAAGATACTTCCTAAATAATCCTAGTATGTTTAAACTATGTCAGCTTTTTGCATGTGAACACATCATTCAATTACGAAATCTTTCCGTATTTATTAATAAAGGGCTGTTAATAAAACAACAATTCTTGATGCGCTAGTTTGATATTCATTTCTTTCGAAAATAGTTATTTATTTGAACATATCTCATGTATTATTCTTAACGTTATGTCTATCCGGATATACAATACTTATATTTTGATATACAGTATTATTACATGTATAATCATTGATTATGCTCTCACACATTTTCATTATCGATCATGATATCATTTGTTACATATTTGTAAATCATATTTGTAGATGAACTTTTGTAATGCCTTTCGGCTAATTCAACTTCATTATATTATATCATTTTGATTTTATTGAATACATTTTATTGATAATAGTGATGATGTCATTGTAACGCTGATTTTAAAATTATTATGTCAAATGGACGGTTACATTCAGTCTTAAGTAACGGTCATACTAAGTAGACCCTATATCATACATTTTGGTTAAACTTATAAAATAATAATAATAATAATTCTTACGTCTGTATTTTTTACCTTGACTACAACACGACTATACAGAAACATTTTATATTGATATTGTGATCAGGGGTCATCTTTGACCTAATTCACAATTTTATGTATTGTTATATAATTGATGTTCTGAATAAATCTTGAAAACCTACTGACGGCCTCTGATAAACACAAGAACATTAATGTTAGTTTCAATACTCATACCTATTTCCGCCTCCACATTCTTCAGTACAACCTTCTACTGCTTCGTACCGCAAAAAACTACAAAAAAGGCTTGGTTCGGCTGATTTCATTAAAAAAGGTTTTCTTAGTGACACGTGCAGCCGGACTATTACATGTACGAGTTTGTTCTTGATAAAATATTATTTAGTTCATATTCTAAATTAGTATGAACAAATGATATATTTTTTCCATTATTTCAGCTTTAATTACAATACAGTTTGAATGCACGACAGACAGACGCTATTTACATGTCTGAAAGTGTGTAAACACGGCATTAAAGTTCATGCTAAATTAAGATTTAACTTTTTAGCATAATTTCAATTAAATTGAAAAACAAATACTTCAGATTTTGGAGAAAACCTGGAGACTTATCCCTTTAAGTTTAGAGGAGTGTTTTTAAATAATTCATTCTTGAAATCGACTCTATTTCAAGCTTAGATATTTTTGTAGTTTAATAATAAGTATTGATAATAGTACATGATGTACACTGTACATTATAGTTCGTAATATTTGCCATTTACAAACAGGAAAACTCGTATAATTATCTTTTGAGCAGATCGTCCATATGGTTCATCAAATGTTTTTGCGGCGTCGGATGAATGTTTAAACAAATGACGTTGCCACTTTACGGCATTAATCCTCCAGTAATTTGGCATTAACGGCTACT
Source organism: Lutraria lutraria (assembly GCA_964023205.1). Taxonomy (NCBI): domain Eukaryota; kingdom Metazoa; phylum Mollusca; class Bivalvia; order Venerida; family Mactridae; genus Lutraria; species Lutraria lutraria. The sequence continues at coordinate 6,452,811 of OZ026850.1, forward strand.
TTGAAGTATCGCAAATTTATGAAAAACAAACAAGCAGTCAATTTAAACATACAATTGAATTAATGCAATAGATAATAGAGACGACGTTTGCAAGGAAGCCGACGCTTTACATGTACTATATATAACTAGAATATTCGTTCGTTGCCCCGCACATACATATCTGTAGACGTAGAGTATTGAAAAGAAACACCAGCCATAATTTTTCGAAATTACTGAAACATTTCGTGGAAAACATTCTACACAAATGGTGTTATAATTTGCAAGTAAATATTGTAAGAATTCAAGAACATATTTCATTTATCAAGAGCACCGAATATAGGCGGGGTAGTTGTTTATTGTCTGTAATTGGAGAACTGCAAGGTAAGGACTTGAAGGAAACAAGTGGTTCAAACCATAGGCACTCGATTCCGTGATTGTTATACGTTTACAGACGTTATTTTTCAATTTCACATTTCAAACAACGCAAATCTGTCGAAAGAGAAATCTTCATTTTTTCCCTTATTGAGTGTATAAAAGGTAGTGAACTCGCCATCTTTTCGATTGACGGTAGTGACGAAAATAAGCGTGGGTCCCGACTTTCCTTGTAAAAGCTGTCAAAACGTTTAAAGTTGGGGAACACTACAACGGAAGCAAGGTTCCCGGAAAGCACGTGCAGATTAGAAGGAAAGCCGGGACCCACGCTTATTTTCGTCACTACCGTCAATCGAAAAGATGGCGAGTTCACTACCTTGAAGTATTTTATACACTCAATAGGGGAAAAAATGAAGATTTTTCTTTCGACAGATTTGCGTTGTTTCATGTGTGAAATTGAAAAATAATGTCTGTAAACGTATAAAAATCACGGAATCGAGTGCCTATGGTTCAAACAAATCATGCTTTTGTTGTTAAAAAACCCTATATATTTGGTAGTGTACTGAAGCATGCACATCCTACACTAACCATCTAAATAGTTCACATTGTGACATGATTGTTCTATAGTATGGGATTACACTAATTTTATGCTATAGCTAGACTAAATGTATCAATTTTTCAATTATGACCAAAGCTAAGGATATACGTAACCCGGTTTGATCTTTGTGTTAGTATAATATGGTAATTAAAAACTAAAACATTAAGACATCTCTTTTTTATCCGTACTTTTTAACGTTAATTCAAAAATCCCCACTTTGCTCTACCCTTTGGATGAGGCAGTAGAAAGTCCGTTTTATGGATTTCATACATATTTTGAATTGAATTTTGTATAGTTATGTTCCAGTTTGTATATATATCATAATTTGCGTGTATATTGCAATGAATGGCGTTTGTAATCTATGTGGAGAATTGTGTACAGTTGCATTCATAATAAATAATCGAATATAGATTTTAATGAGAAATGAATTCAAACAAGGAACACAATGTCATACACTTGTCTCCGAATATTACCTTTCAAAAAACCAATCTTCCTCTAAGAATTGAAATCATACAGCAATGGAAGACACGATGCAGTCTCCCGATGGTAAGTTTGTTCCATTATCGAAAGCAATATCGCTTTAAAAGAAAGACAATTACATAACTTTGGCAAAGAATACAAAATCCAAATCAGAAAAAAAACAATCAATTACCATATATCAAACAACAACATGGTTCTTGGTAATCACTCAAAATAGTTAACAATATGTAGTCGATATATAGAGGTTGTCTGGTCGTAACATTGAAATGTTCATTGTTAATGCGATCTTGGTGTAATTGTGTAAACAATTAGCAGCTTTGAATAAACCGTAAGCAAGCTTATACTCTTTATAGGGATTAGATTAATGCTTATTTTCCGTATTTTTATGGCTTTTGTGGTGTAATGGTTTAAAATACAAGTATTTAGTTTATGTTTTCCAGAAATTGGATCGACATGAAAGAAAGACTATGTGTACTTAATTATTGTTCTTATCCTCTTTTTGAAAATCATTTTGGCAAGTATGTTAATTATAATGTAAATATGAAAGAAACGATATGTGATCTGGGCTACAAAACTGGATGAAAAAACCTGACTGATTGCAAATGAAAAATAAACACATGAATACTTACATTGAGAACTGACCTTTAAATGATGAATAGTCAATGTCTAATATCTGAAATTAACATATTAAGTGACCTTGCTCTGTATCACCCGCTGGAGAGTGTCCAGCGACTCCTTTCCCTGAAACCTCTCTTTTCTCACAAGTATCAGGTTAGATCTATTCGAAAACAAGAAACTTCTAAAACCGCATATGACATGTTTGGTAACAAGCTTAGAATCAATAAACAAAATTGCCATGACTGTATATTCCAAGTCCGATAACTTCACCAATCAGAATCAGGGGGCGCAACGTAATGTAGTGAAAGTTGATATTTAAGCGACGCTTTTGAGAATGTTAGTAAGATGGCGGACTAAATGTGATATTTTTGTGCAAAAATGGATGCGTTTTCGGTAAGTTTGAACATTTTATTACATTACTGGGTAAAAAGTATATGCGCATCAGGTGGCCGTCGGTTTTTTAGCTCACAACTTTTGTTCATGAACGTAGCTTTTGTTGTTTCGGAACAATTTTCGAAGTTGGAAATTGTGAATTGTCATCGCTGTTTCATTTTTAAAAGTCGTTATATAGACGTTTTAGACTAGCTTGACCTTATTGAAACACCCATAGTGTCAATTTGAATCCTCTGAAGGGTAAATTTGATGTCTGCCTTTTTGTAGCAATTTGTCGGTCCCGCACTCCCAATTTCCTCTGTTTTTGGGGGTACTTTTTCGAGAATGTTGATAACTTCTAGCTGATTTTAGAGAATGTTGGCCAAATTAATTATTGCTTTAATCAATGTACACTAACTTGGTACGCTAACTTGTGATGGCTGTGTGTTATAACTATGAAATTGCATTACTTTATTTGTTTAATTATCGTTTTAAGTATTCTAATTTGCTTCTTATTGACTATCACAAGTATATATTTTTTTCTAATCAAAACGAAGTAAGTATCTCATGGTGCAGTGACCAGTACAACAAACTTAAACAAATTAACAACATGGATGGGTTACGTTGTCTGCAAGCTATAACTTATAATGACAAATTATATTTTTTTATGTACTCAAATAAATTTCTCTTGTGGTCTGCAATTCAGAAACCATGTTCTTTACGAAGAAATCATGGCTGGCGCTTTAATTCCAAGAACAATATGGAAAAAAATCGAAGCCTAAACATGACGGTATCACTTCCTGGAAAGACAGACCAAGAGGGATACAGTCAGAGCACCAGCACTACTAAGTGATAACTTCACTTTGACTAGGAATAAGTAATGACAAGCTTGAACAGCTACTGATGTATACATACACCGATACCTTTTCATATGAACAAAGACAGAACAATTCTAAGTTGTCGTATGTTGGGCGTTAGGACAATTAAATGCACATTGTTTTGAGGGCACTATAATACAAATGAACAACCGTTTACTTATTATCTTTATTGCTGATATTATTGTAACAGTTACATATTGCAAATAAAATTATTAGAAAACAGTAATCACTTATCAGTAAATGTAAACATAATCACAGTTAAATTATTGTAATTACTAACTGTATGTATAAAAGGTAACAATAAAGCATACATTATTAGTCGATGAATTTGGCATATTGATATGGTAGCGCTCTTGATGTCGTTGCTGCTCAAAATTTGTGCCAAAAGACTGTTGACAAACACCACGTATTTTACTTTCTTCATGATTTCTTTGACGATATGGGGACAATTAATACTGGTTTGTAAACTGTTTGCTACATTCACACTGCACGTCATCAAATTTGTGAGTTTGGAACATGAGCTTTTAAAGAATAAGTTTATTTCTTTTCACATATGCTGCACTCGAATAGATGTGACGGTTTGTTCCCCGGCCATCATGGTATGTGACTGAAATAAAAAAAATATAGTAAAAAAAAATCAGTCTTGTATATGGTAGATTTGCTCAAAATTATTTTGCGCTGTATTTTAACAATACGATATTAATGAAATACAACGGCCAGTCACTTAATGAACATCCACGTAAACCCACGTGAATCTTTTAATTTAGGCTATTCAGACCTTACAGCGTGATGTATAAAATAATACGGCAAATATCTCTTCAGTACCACTTCCAGACAAGGCTATAAACACCTGTATCGTTATTACGTACTTGGCATTCAATCACTCATTCCATGATGAATAAAACATAAATAAAAAAGTTATTCCCGAAGCATTTACGTCACAAGTAATATTCTTGCCTCTTTAAGCCAAGAATACAAAGAATTACAAACTATTAATACCCATATTTAGATAAAACGTTAGCAGTCAATAAAACGTCTATTGGTGTACTAAGTTGACTGTATTATACATACATAAATCCTTGTTAACGCCATGTGAAATTCATTAATCATCAAAAAAAGGAATAAGACGAATATAATAAAACGTGAAATGTTATATCATTATAAATTCATCATACTCAACTATTCTGCAGCAAGAATTGAATCGAATTCAGTACAACAAATATACAGACTATTTTCACAATCACCGCTGTATTAGGGATTTCATTGTAGTTCCAAATTTAATTACAAAACACGAATAAAACTTTTTTTAAAGGCTACCAGTTTGGAGTATTAATAAACCAAGCACGTGATGTTATATTTCTTTATTATAGTAATTATTTTCTTTGGAATCAAACACCAGAAGAATCAGACTACGCATATATTTAAGAGTTAATTAGTTTCCCTGAGGAGATACAGATTTTGTGCTGCAATAAAATGTGGTAAATTATCAATAAACAACGTACCTGTTTAGCCTGAACATTCTATCTAATATAGTATATGAACAATTACCAGCGCATGAAGCAGATATTAAACTATAACGTTTGCTATATATGTCTGGTTATCACTCAAGCACATACTATCTTTCATGACGGGTATTGCTTTTTATATTACTATATGCATAGAAAGGTTGATCTATTGTAGTTCCAGAGAAAACTAAAACAAAGTATTGAATTCAAATTGTTTTGGATTGATAATATCTCCCGGGAACTAAGTGAATACATGTAATATGCTAGATGTCATCGAAGTAAGCCAGCTTTACTCATACCGTAAAGGATACAGTGTGCAGGTCTCGGGTTCACGTGTTTGATCCCTGTGCGCGACGTGTTCTCTGTGGTACTGTGACTGAATATTTTACATTGAAGACTATTCTCCCTAATCCGCTGAAGGTACAAACGATGAAGGAATCACAGAATCACAGTCTATAGTGATAATAATGTCAAAAGTCCATTAACCCCCCCCCCCCCCCCCTCGTACTGTAGTTGAATCGAGTCATTCATGTTGAGACGATGAACTCTGCCAGCTAGTATTTAACTGAAACAAGTAAATAACAGGTGAAAATACCATAAAACTTAAACGTAATACACAACTGGTCTGCATTGTTATAATTCAGCCGTGTACCGAAAGTAGTACATGTATAACGACGGAAAGTAAATGAATCATCAGTTATCAAGGACAAGAAAAGTAATTTGATGATATTGTGCGACCATCCCATTGGTACAATATTAAATATTTGGAACAATCTAGAGTAAACTTGTTGACTACTGTGGAGATCTTCAAAACATGATTTCAACCGACTATGATTCTCCATCTGCATCTAATTAAATTCCACTCAGACAGCTTATCGAGAACAACACACTAAGCTTACAGTTTATCAAATTAATTTATATTCGTGTTGTTGAATTATGTATTTGCCAACTCAAGGTCAACCAGTCAACCCCTAGTTGTAAACCATCTGTGAGTGAAGGTCATCGACACTGGTTACAATCCATTCTTGCAGCGAATATCATTCCTTTATAAACTATGCAAACCCCTGATTAAAGCTTACATGGGCATAAAGAAACATGTTTGTGGGCGGTTGTGCGACCACTATTAACAGTGGATAAAACAAGATATATTTCTATATTGTTCCTCATTTGTTGCCGATGCAATGTGTTTATCTATAACTAGAAATCCAGTCTACTCTCATAAGCAAAAACTCGAGTTTTGTTGGATAGATTTAAGAGAGCCATACTATTTACATGCACTGTTGTATTTAAACAATTAAAATATTACTTTTTTTTTATTGTTTCCCTAAGCTATATCAAGTCTGATTAAACAGTAAATATGTGTGTCTATCAAACAGTAAATATGTGTGTCTATCAAACAGTAAATATGTGTGTCTACTAAACAGTAAATATGTGTGTCTACTAAACAGTAAATATGTGTGTCTATCAAACAGTAAATATGTGTGTCTACTAAACAGTAAATGTGTGTGTCTATCAAACAGTAAATATGTGTGTCTACTAAACAGTAAATATGTGTGTCTACTAAACAGTAAATATGTGTGTCTATCAAACAGTAAATATGTGTGTCTACTAAACAGTAAATATGTGTGTCTATCAAACAGTAAATATGTGTGTCTACTAAACAGTAAATATGTGTGTCTACTAAACAGTAAATGTGTGTGTCTATCAAACAGTAAATATGTGTGTCTACTAAACAGTAAATATGTGTGTCTATCAAACAGTAAATGTGTGTGTCTATCAAACAGTAAATATGTGTGTCTACTAAACAGTAAATATGTGTGTCTACTAAACAGTAAATATGTGTGTCTATCAAACAGTAAATATGTGTGTCGACTAAACAGTAAATATGTGTGTCTACTAAACAGTAAATGTGTGTGTCTATCAAACAGTAAATATGTGTGTCTATCAAACAGTAAATATGTGTGTCTACTAAACAGTGAATATGTGTGTCTATCAAACAGTAAATATGTGTGTCTACTAAACAGTAAATATGTGTATCTACTAAACAGTAAATGTGTGTGTCTATCAAACAGTAAATATGTGTGTCTACTAAACAGTAAATGTGTGTCTCTATCAAACAGTAAATGTGTGTGTCTATCAAACAGTAAATATGTGTACAGTAAATATGTGTGTCTATCAAACAGTAAATATGTGTGTCTACTAAACAGTAAATATGTGTGTCTACTAAACAGTAAATATGTGTGTCTATCAAACAGTAAATATGTGTGTCGACTAAACAGTAAATATGTGTGTCTACTAAACAGTAAATGTGTGTGTCTATCAAACAGTAAATATGTGTGTCTATCAAACAGTAAATATGTGTGTCTACTAAACAGTGAATATGTGTGTCTATCAAACAGTAAATATGTGTGTCTACTAAACAGTAAATATGTGTGTCTACTAAACAGTAAATGTGTGTGTCTATCAAACAGTAAATATGTGTGTCTACTAAACAGTAAATGTGTGTCTCTATCAAACAGTAAATGTGTGTGTCTATCAAACAGTAAATATGTGTACAGTAAATATGTGTGTCTATCAAACAGTAAATATGTGTGTCTACTAAACAGTAAATATGTGTGTCTACTAAACAGTAAATATGTGTGTCTATCAAACAGTAAATATGTGTGTCTTCTAAACAGTAAATATGTGTGTCTACTAAACAGTAAATATGTGTGTCTATCAAACAGTAAATGTGTGTGTCTATCAAACAGTAAATATGTGTGTCTACTAAACAGTAAAAGTGTGTGTCTATCAAACAGTAAATATGTGTGTCTACTAAACAGTAAATATGTGTGTCTATCAAACAGTAAATGTGTGTGTCTATCAAACAGTAAATATGTGTGTCTATCAAACAGTAAATGTGTGTGTCTATCAAACAGTAAATATGTGTGTCTACTAAACAGTAAATGTGTGTGTCTATCAAACAGTAAATATGTGTGTCTACTAAACAGTAAATGTGTGTGTCTATCAAACAGTAAATGTGTGTGTCTATCAAACAGTAAATATGTGTGTCTACTAAACAGTAAATGTGTGTGTCTATCAAACAGTAAATGTGTGTGTCTATCAAACAGTAAATATGTGTGTCTACTAAACAGTAAATGTGTGTGTCTATCAAACAGTAAATGTGTGTGTCTATCAAACAGTAAATATGTGTGTCTACTAAACAGTAAATATGTGTCTATCAAACAGTAAATATGTGTGTCTACTAAACAGTAAATATGTGTGTCTACTAAACAGTAAATGTGTGTGTCTATCAAACAGTAAATATGTGTGTCTACTAAACAGTAAATATGTGTGTCTATCAAACAGTAAATGTGTATGTGTATCAAACAGTAAATATGTGTGTCTACTAAACAGTAAATGTGTGTGTCTATCAAACAGTAAATATGTGTGTCTATCAAACAGTAAATATGTGTGTCTATCAAACAGTAAATATGTGTGTCTATCAAACAGTAAATATGTGTGTCTACTAAACAGTAAATATGTGTGTCTATTAAACAGTAAATGTGTGTGTCTATCAAACAGTAAATGTGTGTGTCTATCAAACAGTAAATATGTGTGTCTATCAAACAGTGAATATGTGTGTCTATTAAACAGTAAATATGTGTGTCTATCAAACAGTAAATATGTGTGTCTATCAAACAGTAAATATGTGTGTCTACTAGACAGTAAATATGTGTGTCTATCAAACAGTAAATATGTGTGTCTACTAAACAGTAAATATGTGTGTCTATCAAACAGTAAATATGTGTGTCTATTAAACAGTAAATATGTGTGTCTATCAAACAGTAAATATGTGTGTCTATCAAACAGTGAATATGTGTGTCTATCAAACAGTAAATATGTGTGTCTATTAAACAGTAAATATGTGTGTCTATTAAACAGTAAATATGTGTGTCTATTAAACAGTAAATATGTGTGTCTATCAAACAGTAAATATGTGTGTCTATCAAACAGTAAATATGTGTGTCTATTAAACAGTAAATATGTGTGTCTATTAAACAGTAAATATGTGTGTCTATCAAACAGTAAATATGTGTGTCTATCAAACAGTGAATATGTGTGTCTATTAAACAGTAAATATGTGTGTCTATCAAACAGTAAATATGTGTGTCTATTAAACAGTAAATATGTGTGTCTATTAAACAGTAAATATGTGTGTCTATTAAACAGTAAATATGTGTGTCTATCAAACAGTAAATATGTGTGTCTATTAAACAGTAAATATGTGTGTCTATTAAACAGTAAATATGTGTGTCTATTAAACAGTAAATATGTGTGTCTATCAAACAGTAAATATGGGTGTCTATCAAACAGTAAATATGTGTGTCTATCAAACAGTAAATATGTGTGTCTATTAAACAGTAAATATGTGTGTCTTTTAAACAGTAAATATGTGTGTCTATTAAACAGTAAATATGTGTGTCTATTAAACAGTAAATATGTGTGTCTATCAAACAGTAAATATGTGTGTCTATTAAACAGTAAATATGTGTGTCTATTAAACAGTAAATATGTGTCTAGTAAACAGTAAATATGTGTGTCTATCAAACAGTAAATGTGTGTGTCTATCAAACAGTAAATATGTGTGTCTATTAAACAGTAAATATGTGTGTCTATCAAACAGTGAATATGTGTGTCTATTAAACAGTAAATATGTGTGTCTATCAAACAGTAAATATGTGTGTCTATTAAACAGTAAATATGTGTGTCTATCAAACAGTAAATATGTGTGTCTATCAAACAGTAAATATGTGTGTCTATCAAACAGTGAATATGTGTGTCTATCAAACAAATTTAACTTTAATATGTGTGTCTATCAAACAAATTTCACTTTGAAATAATTTGAGGAAAATGTATAACAATATTATTCAGACAGCGCTTGCAATACAGTAGGTACAAAGCCAGCCAACAGCATTCCTCAAAGTATTTTGAGCTTGTTGGTCAATGTTTTGATGGTCCTCAATTATAGCTTCTTTGTCTGAATAAAATTATGTCCCGATTAACAAACTCCTTACATTTATTTTTTAACTCGGATTTCATATCTTATCCGTAAAACGAAGGTTGCTTTCAGACCGTATCCGACCTGACTTGTAAATTGTATCATTATCATTCTTTAAAATAGGAATGCTATGGATGGTCAGTCCGATCAAACAAACCCCTAACAATAGCAACACAATGCATGGAACGTTTTTGTTTCGCGTGTATCTAATTATCGCTGTAAGCGAGAGCCAAACGATATCAATAAAATAAGACGTGTAATGTAAAATTAATGACCTATGAAAGGAGATACACGTAAATATCCTAAGGAAATTTCGTGAAATGATCAATTAATTGTTACATAGTGTATGTTTTGGCTGGTATGTGCTTTACGCCCCGCCAACTTTTCAGGATTCAGACGGTTTTTCCACATACGTAAAAGGAATTCCTATTGTTTTATGTTTATTTGGTTAGTTTTATTAAGATATATTTCCATTTCCTGTATGGATGCATCACACATTTATCTTAACCTAGTCGAACCACTATTAACGGTTCGTACAGAGATATTAAAATAGCACGTAGTATTACCAGATAACCACGAAAACAGTTTAATGATTGACATCTAACTGCCATAACAAAGTCATAGGTAAGAGAAAATAACAACATCTGGTACCATAGCAGCAACCTTGTTGTACCTGTCTGTGTAACTTGAGTCATGTCATGAATTAGATATTTTGATACGTGGTTCCAATAAACACCATACTCAATCCACCTACTAGGTTGATGGATATCATAAAATAGACAAGTTACGCTAGTATGCCTTGGAATTGACGTATACTGGTGCATTTTGGATAAAATGGACATCTAAGTATTTTATAATTATGTGATGATTGTGTTTTAGATGTGTGGTCATTACAGTAATCAGTATACGTTGTCACTTATCGTCAATGGTATAGTGTGATTTTATTAAACAGTCATAGCTGAATAATTACACGGTCAGTGCTTGCATTTATTATTGGCTTCCGTAGGATTCCGGTACTTTCAATACAATAATGCGCTACATAATACTAACTATATAAACATCAGGAAGATAAGGCAAGATAAATGAGCAATTTATCGTGTGTTCGTGTCGTCGTGCTTCGACTTTTGGGGGCGAACACACGAATATATGAAATGGCAGAAATCAGCCACCATAGGAATGGGATATTCCCTAATGGTAAAATAAATGAAAACTATCGACTGTGGTACGAAGCTAAAATACTCGCATTCAGCGACCGTGTAATTATTCAGTTTTGACAGTTTAATAAAATCGCACTATAAACATTCAGAAATTGTCTGGCACTATTTACATATACACTCATTAAATGTTTTGTGCATGCGTTACAACTAACAAAAACTTATCGACCTTGTTTGTCCATTCCTCGACTTGATGTGAATAGTTCATGAACAAATAAAAAAAGGGTACAGATATGTTCAGTTGTTTATTTTAGGTACACCATATTCACAAGTGCATACTTTCTTAGAACATTTCCTGGAGCGTGCATTTTATGATAGTTAGTTTAACCCCATATTTCTAAATTGGGAACACTAAATTTCACACGATAGGTAACTTCACGCATACCATAACCTATGCATTGCCTATTAGACGCTTTCGGATCCCGAATAACTCCCTTAATTGTCTTACATTATCTCTCTCGTGGGTACAATTGCACTTTGCAAGTGTTCACGGTGTGAATTCTAATATCACATAATACGAGATCAAGTAGACTTTACAAACCATGAAGGCATACCAAACACGGGAATGTATTGCAATATATATATTTAATTGCATTAAATATTTGTCGGAGCATTTGAAATGCCTAAGCACAAATTGCTTAAATTAAATATATAAGTGTTGAATGTCAGACATAAGTCCTCCAAATAAAAACTATCAGATAGCAAACCTCTGAAAAAGGGCAGACACCACCCTCTGAAAAAAACATATCACTTCAACATATTAAGCATTTTCTTATCCATTTGTTACAGTGAAAAATTTCTAAGTACAACTAACATTTGAACAATAAGTATTTTATACTGTAACAGTAAAATGAGCTATCAAAAAAAAGAATTACAAATTAAATTACATGTACTTTTGTATCACGACCTGCATTATTGCCAATATCAACATAACATATAATTTATGATACCAACCTTAGATAGTCCAAAATACGAGCTGACGATTTGATTTGTACATACCTGAAAGTGTCCTGTTGTTCAGTGTATGGCATAATTACCACTTTTGTATTGCAAATAAGAAACTGTAAACTTTGGTCCCATATCGCATACAACGATACCTGGTCTTAACGAGGTAGTTCGTGGTCTCGTTATAGGCGAAGTTGGCAGTACTTTTAGAAAAGATGGCTGGCTGTTCTATTTTGTCTATCAGATAGTTACAAAACAACAATAATTATTATCAATAAAGTCACAGTGGACCAAAATCTAAGAGCCGCCTGTAAATGTACTGTTTTATCGAGTGGAGGTGATAAATATGTTCGAAACAGAACAACTACCAATACTTTATGAACTCACAAAAGGTAGGTACACCATTGCATTAAATGAAAAAACTGCAAGAGCTCATCTCTTAAGCCATAATGTTTTTACTCCAAACTCCTTCATTACTGCTTCTCTCTCCTTCGCCAAGTCTTTAATCAGCAGACAGAAGTCGACTCACTTTTTTGTTAAAATGGTTGTTTCTCGTAATATAGAAAATCTTTCTATTCTGAAAACACCCCTCCATTCCAAAATTATTCAAATCCTTAAACCTCTCCATTTCGAAAGCCTAAAAAAGCAATCTGAGAATTTCTCAAATGTATAAAAAAAAAACTCTCTAATCAGAGAACCTGTCCAATCCAAGAATCTTTCCAATAAGAAGACCTTCCAAAATACAAAAAATCTCTCTATCTGAATACACTCTTATGTCAGAACCTATCCGATTAAAATTATCTCATGTACAAAACCCAACCATTTAAAGAATTCTCCATTTTGTAAACCTTTCCAAAACGAGAACCTCTCCAGTCTGAAAACAATACAAAAGCCTCACTCATCCGAACAATTTATTTGACTTCTCTATCCTTTGACTGGGGAGTTTTCGCTGCACTAGTATATCTAGAGCGATTTATTTAACCATGCATGTATGATAAAGCTGTAAGTGGGCTATTATCTGCTCTTATTACATAATTCATTCCTAAGATGTTTAGCAACCTTTATACTCACAGCATCCGGCTTAAATAGCTCGTGACGAAATCTGACTTTGATGCTGCGCCAGCAAACTGTATTGACAACTCGACGTTTATAATACTTATCTATACTTCTGACTTACTCAGACATGAACTTACTCGTAGATTATAGTGCCATTATGTGCCAGAGTGTTCCAAAATCACTTTATACGCTGACAAGTTGAACCATTGATGCTTCGTAGAGCAATTTCGTTTTACAAAGATACATGTATGTAAATTACAGTTTAATACACGTTTGTTATGATATTCTGATTGGAGTTTCCTTCCATAGCGAACAAGAACTTGGATTTAATTTGGCACCAAAAGGTATGTGATTTTTTAATATGTATACTTCATGAAATTACTTAGCACGGTCATGTATATCTGAATGCCGAACGTTATAACATTATTATATTTCCTTTCACATATTCTACAATGTCATGTTCTCGTCATGTAATAATAAGACAAACAATAATGGCGAAGAAGTCAATTAATACTGTCAAATTAAAAATACATGTGCATCTATGTGTATTAGTCTAGTAAACACTACAACACATTTGGATATATTTACACTTACAGCAGATTTTGATCATACTCTTTTATCAAATGTATTGTTATATTAATGGCTGTATTACTTAATAGTATTGTACATTATGTATTGATCTATATAAATGTATCTCACGATTCGGTAAAGTAATTTATAATTGTATAATCAGTATAAAAATACACGTGACGTGTTTATTTTGTTACTTATAGGTTAGATCACGAGTAACTGTTGTCTATTAAATTTACGACTGGTCAAACGGAAGAGCTGTCAGAAGAGGCAGAGCTCTTCCAAACTGTTCGATTGGTCGTCTTCAAATTTTAGAAGCTCTTCTATCTATTCCGCCCAATGGTTAGAAGAGGTGGAAGAGATCCTAGTCACATGACCAAACAACATTGTTTACATTGTCAGAGTGTGCATTAGTTTATCCGCTCGGTTTAAAGAATATTGGTTTGGCGGTTAGGTTTGATTATACCTAATACGAATTCAGAATGCAAACATTTCGGCTGCGATTGTGTTTGATTGTGTTTTTCTTCTAAGCTCTTTTGTCTGGTGAATTCTTTTCTTACGAGAGTCCAATCGGACCGGCCTTTAGACGACAGGTAATACTGAATGTTTTTACAACGGCTAACTATGATATACGTCTTTTAGAAAACACCTTTTCTGTCCTGTGATTGGTCAGTTGGAGGCATGTTTTCATAAGTCTCAGTTACAAATTTTATGAAATCATTATTTTTGCGGTAATCTTATATTGACTATACATGTAGCTACACATATACTAAACTTGAACATTTGTCTTCTTCTAACTAACACATGGATTTATTGTCAGGTACAAGGACATTAACTACGATTCTTCCTCGTGTTATGTATTTTATTTGCTTCATCAACCATCCTCATCAGCTTGCGAAACTGTCGAGACGAAAAATAACTGAATGACTACAGAGTTGTTAATTAATTAACACACGCGGTGTCTATACACAAAATGTTGAGCTTACTCTGTTGTTATGATTGATAATCTTTAAGTTATTGAGACCTATTACGTCCCATCAGAGGGCTATGTTGTCACCTATCAACATAAACTACAGACTATTGGACACTACTACACTATTAAGATGCAGATTTCCTGTCACCATGAACAGCACTAACCCCTTTTGCTAATCTTTCATTGTATCTTTATTGTGTAAAACGCATTATTTTGTTGTAATGTTATTTCCCTTTGAATATTTTCCTTGTTATTTATTAACCGTACTATATACAATCTATGTGACAAAACCCGCCTTAACACCTCTTATTTACGATTAACTGTTCGCAACTTTATAATGTTTATTCATTTCATGGTATCAACCACCTATTTTCAGTCAAGTTTTAATATGTTCTATTATGTCAATTTTTATTAAAATCTGAATTCTTAAATCTTAATTTTATACGTATTTTGAGGATAGCGTTGCTTTAGGTCGATGTTGTACAGATAATAATGAAATAATACCCGTACATGTATATAAAATTAATTCAACAAATCGATTCCTGTTTTGGCTTTTCGTTGTTTCGAAGGGAGCAAAGCTTTCTCTCGACAACCTCTTTATATAGAAATCCTGCTGCCAAAGACCAGTGATACATTTTTATTTCAAAACTCTGAACAAGGCACACCTTTGTGGTTTGTGCAGACACTTTTCACTGATATCCAAAATAAAACGCATTTAAGTTTGTTCTGAAACAACCACAGGATAAATAAAGTTTCCTTTTAAAAAGGAAAGGCTTGGCTGGTTGTTGCTGATAAAAGTTAGTTCTGATACCGTAATTAAATTGGTTCATTTTATTTCGTCTTGTTGACCATTTTAGTTATGGAATTGTCCTCTTTCAAAGTCAACAGGTAGTCTGAAACATCGGTATATTTTTCTATTTATAGATTTTCCTATAATTCATCGTACTGTACACAAGTTTTAAATTGCATCAGAGAAAGCGTTTCGCAAGTTAAATTATTTTAGGGGTGTATTTCATCAATTAATTAATCCTCCGCTTATTACCTTCAGCAATTATGTTGATAATTAAACAAAGAGCTAGTAAAGTAAAAATAATTGAGACTGCGTTAATATATCTTATCTTTTCGTGCCTTAACGGTTGATGGAACATGCCGATTTATAGTGAAACACCCCGATTTTACAATGAAATCGCAAATGTGTACATCAAGATCACGTGACAAAATTATTGGCGGCAATAGCGTTTCGCAGGTTTCATTATAGAAGGGGCTTCCTTAAATTCTCTTGAACAATCCTCCCGCTAATATGCCTTTCAGTAATGATTAAAATAATTGATTTAAATATATTGTACATAGTAACAGAAAAAATAGACAGTTTTAAAATGTGTACCTTAACGTATAATTAATGTTAATAGTACAAAACCGATCTTTAGTGAAACACCCTGATTTCATAATAGACTAGCACAGTGATGTTGGTACACTCAAGTCATGTGATACCGATTCACGCAGTAAGCGTAAACCAATCACCGGACTGTTAACATATAGCTCTGAACCAATCGCCGGACTCTTAACATTTTTGTGCACTTGTACCCAGCTTTCGCATTGCATCTACCAGCATCTAGGGAACAAACGTAACCGAAAACAATACATAGGCTTGGAGCCGTAGCTCCAAGCCAAACAGATAAAAATCCTCTCTCTACTAAATCGAGGTATATTTGATTAACATGCACTCACAATTGACCGAATTCTAAAATAATGAGTTGCACAAATGTCTCATTGTGTTTATAATACTGAAAACAAACACTATGAAAACAGATTTAGGTAAGAGAACATTTCCTGGATAACAAGACATTATTTCTCCTAAATCTACCGAATACTCGTTGATCCATTGAAACAGGTCAGTGTTAAGTTATACCACAACACGCACGTGTCTTTGCTTTGACTTGATATGTCTGATGGTATTTTACAGCTTATCATGAGGTTTACGAAACTTTAGGGTCTATAAACCTGTTCATATTGTGTACTAAACGGCCTATCATCTCTTGGAAATAGTCCGCAAGTCTTAATATTATGCTATCATAACAGTATTTTACTGCATAAAAAGTGTTACTATTGCATGAAACACACAGAAATAAATTAATTACATAATTATTACATATTGTTCATTGGCATGACAAGGGGTGTTTTATGGTTTTTGTTTTATTTCGTTCTAAGACACTGTGCAATGATGTTCGTGAAAAGAACAATAATGCAATTAGCAATGATGTGAGGTAATTCTATTTTTATAATTAGGACTTGGCATTGTGTTATTTAGATTGCCTTAGAGTGATGTTTTGACATTTGTACTGCCATAAACGTATCATAATAATAGAATAAATGGCATAATGAAAGGACAAAACGTCTTGACGGAATGTTATGAAGTTGCACGCATGATTTCCGGGTGTGTTTTATGGTACTTTAAGCTTGCAACACCGTAGACGTGCAATAATGTGTAAATAAGAATGACATCAACCTGATTAAACAGCGTAGAAAGTGTACGTATGAATGATAAGAGTATCATTAAACGTGTGTTATTAAATAAATTGAATGCACGATATTAAATTGTATTGTTTTGTATACACCTTCTTGCGGTAACAAAAAAAAGTATCTGTCTTACAGAAGAGACACCGACACCATTGCAAGAAATGAAGGATTGAATAAATATCGAACAGCACAGTGTCATGAAATCATTTCTATCATTTTCACGGTGTTATTTCTTTAAAGACACTTTATTGAGTCTAATCAGAACAATTCCTTCATATACTATATAACTTCAAACATTTAGTGCTCTTATCATTTAGTGCTCCAAATGCCATCAAAAAAAACAATATTACTATATCGCTGACCACCTCTGTAATCGAGTTTCAGACATGATTCGTGTACACGATAGACCCCCTCATGAAGGCGAATATTTCAAATGTTAATCAGGTTGTTATGAATACTCTCAGAAAGATTTGGACAAAACCTTTGATATTCGCAAGCAACGGATTTCCGTGCAAAATATCTGTAATCAAAAGTTTGATGAGAAAACAACATCTTGTTGTGAATTGATCAAGAAAATAAATGTTAAATCTGATCATGTCAAGAAATGCGTTTGTTGATGAATTATGAATTGTGAAGCTAGTTTTGTTTCGTATCTAACAAACAGCGTAAATCTATTTATCAAACAGACATATTATGGTGCAATTGGGAAATTTATAATGCTATTAAAAGTCGTTAGGCCTTTTCTTTGATGCTTTCTTCACTATGCCAATTGATAATTGATTTGCGACTGAAGATTAAACTTATTAGATGATGGACACTACAAATAAATGACGTCGTTGATAGAATAATGCCACCGATGGGTAGAGCTGGGTATTCGCTCCTCACAAGCCTATATGTATAACAATATATAAATATCACATGTATAACAATATATAAATATCACATGTATAACAATATATTGCGAATTTAAAGTAAAAGATAACGAATTAAAATTTATAATAAATTATAATGCCTTGGGTAATAATACAAATTAAAACATGTTATAAAAATGTGTGTGTATACAGTTAATAATATTAGATTGGCCAGTAATGACCAGTATTTAGACAAAAATTACACTTCAAGATCTGTGCTTGGACTATTTTTGCAACAATGAACATAAAATTCAGTTATTTAAGCTAAACCCGATAATGTCGGTATGCTGAAAAAATATCGTGATATTTATATTATATAGCTGATATCGTAATATTTATGCCGATAAAACCTTCCAGCTCGACCGACGGATAAAACTGATTTCTTCATCTAAATGTCCTTTATGATACATTTATTTCGCAGTGACACCTGGAATATATTTTGTTAACTAATTTTCTTTTTAATGTCTATCAATTGTTCACATACAAACGTCAACAAACATCTCTATAAGCTACAATATGGACAATGTTAGGATCCATGTCACTACCTTATACAGTCGTTTTGATAATTTCTTACAGACCTTCATTTTAACAAACCATAAAGCACAGAACAGAACAGAACAGAACATAATTTTACCAGTTGTTGCAAAACAGTATAAATATTATACAACACCAAGGATGCATTAACGCATGTATATTGTCCGATTAAAAGCTTGACATTAAGGTCACACCAATTTAATCGGATTTTTTTCTGAAGAAAGAAAGCGAGCGAGCGAATTATTTTTTTTTTATATAATTTTTACTTTTCCAATTTGACCAAGCGAGCGAGCGAAAATAAATTTAATATTATTGTTATCGTCTTCTTTCAAACAAGCGAGCGAGCAAGCGAATAAAGAATCTATGTGTTTATTACTTTCAATAACTCTGAAGTTTACCAGTGAAAATACTTATAATGTCTTCATTCTAATGGTTATTCATATGAAAATTGATTAATCACCCGTAAAGAAATAAACACAAAAAGAACAATACATCGTATACCACATTCTTGTTACAATTACTAAAATGACATAATAGTGTATACTGGACCTATCACTGGAATGACACTGCACACAACTTGGACATAGGATATAAGTGTTTAATTTTGGCGTCATTTTTAAAAAGAATTACCCCTCAATAACCTATATGAGTGAAGGATTGCCCCCCCCCCCCCCCCCTTCAAATATGACAAGTTGTCTTCAGTATACTGGTATACTTCGATCGATAGAAATGACTAGAAATAACAATAATCTGCGTGAATGTGCCATAAGATTCTGTGTTAAATGTCAAGTTTTCAATATTGAACTTAATATTTTATGTTGCATGTTGATTTGATCACTAATAACCGATGTCAACATACTTGAGCCACTCCGTGTACATGTTGAACTACCGTCTGAACAGTTCTGTTCTAAGTCGTTCTTTATAGTAGGTACCGTGGACGTTGACCTGTCAGCTAATTTAATTGTATACTATAATCATTTGCAAAGCGAATTTTCGAGAATAGGCAATTTTTACCATGACACCGGCAGTGCACTAGTTTCATTTTCCAAACGGGTTTTAGTAGGTGATTTTCCATACACAAAATTGAATTGGCAGTTTTTGATGGACTGTGCAGGACGGGGTCAAATCGAAAAGTGTCTCGCCGCAACAAACAGTCTAGTTAGTTGAACTAGGCCACGAGCGCTACCATCCTCGCTACATATTATTTTCTATGGTCTTATCTACAATAATCGACGTGTTTCGCGTGCAGTTGACATTCTTCTTAGGTTTAAACATACGGTATTTCCGAATAAATTCCATTCAATAAATCAGCTACGATGCGGTATCGTAGAGAGCGGCATATATAATGGAGCAACACCGTACCGTTCCGGAATTTTTAAGCTGTCGGCGTGAGCAAGCGGTCGAACGCGAAAAATAAAATTATTATTCTAATTTTGATAAAAAGCGAGCGTCAAATCCGATAAACATGTTATTAAATTGGTGTGGTCCAAGAAGTAAATATTACGTGTACGTTTATGTATATTATAGATTACACATAATTTTATATAATAATTATGTATACATACATAAATTTAATCAAATAGAATAGAACAATGGACTGTACCAGTTTAGAGATTTTGTTAAATATTTGAAAGATAAATTATGTGTAGTTCTGACTTAGGAAGTGGTGAGATCAATTACGATAGTTTCATTGTTCCGACTGTTAATCTAAAAGCATATCAAAGGGGCACGAAATAGCTTTAGAAAAGGTCCTTCTGTGATGTAAAACATACTGCTAATTATTAGCCTCATTTTCCATGTAACAGAGCTAGACATTCTCGATATTTTATGAACTACTCTATTTGACCGTAGAACAAAGGAAGTCTTTATTGCAATTTTATTTATGTGTCTCGGACGGAGTGGTATTAAAAGTTACAAAACTCATAACGAATGTCACAAAGTGTACGCATGGTAAATGTCAAACTAGTAGGCTTACAAGGAAGCCATTTTCCACAGAATAAAGCTTGTCCACAGATTCGTTAATTCTTCGTGGAAAAGTTTTTGAAAATCAGGGGCGGTTCAATAATAGCTTCGACACCAAATCAGGCTACCGATGTGTGGAGACCCCCACACAGACCCTCCACTATCCAGGAATTCTTTTACACTCTGAAACACTGTTAAATATTATGTTTATAACAATTTTATAACAAAACAATTACAGTTTAAAAAATATTGAATCGTAAGGAATTCATCCATTGAATGATTCGTCGGTGTTAAGTGATAACAAATTTGATTTCTTCCAATTTACACCGGTGTGCGTATGAAATCACGAAGGGATTGTAGCAACGTTAAATGTCGCATCGACGCTAAATGTCGCATTTGACGTTATATGTCGCAAGGCTGACGCTAAATGTCGCAACCAACGCTAAATGTCGCAAAACCCCCTGACGCTATATGTCGCAGTTGTAACGCTAAATGTCGCAACAAATAGCACTGACGCTATATGTCGCAACACCAACGCTAAATGTCGCACTCATTTATCAACCTCTATAATACAGAGTTATTGTTCCCGCTACACCCCCACACACTCGTATATGTTTAATAAATAATTGTTCATTCGTTCATGATAATGTTTAGCTGACCCCGTCTAAGTTTTTTACATTTGCTCGTTTGAATTGGGGATTTTATTTTTTATCTTGACATTTATTATATATCGCCGTCGCCGGTATGTGCAAGTGTGTGTGTTGATAGAACGAGGCGTGGTGGACCTGCACACTAACGATATGATGTTTGTTTGTTTCATCGGGTTAAAACATTTCAACATTATTTCAGTCATATCGTGGCGGGCAATTATACTAACCAGCTTTCCTGGACTTCATTTAGGCCTTAATCAGTGCTAACCACATTCTATCCGCAAGCTTTTGCCAAGCTACCCCACATTATTTAGAGGTGGAGGACAATTTAACATAGGATGTCATATCTTCAGTCAAATTTGTCACGGACAGCGTGAGCCTCTTCTGGGGTTCGAACTCAAAACCTCTCGATCATCAGACAAACGCTCTAACCACTGAGCCAGCCGGGCGGGCACTAACGAAATGAACTTTCACACTAACGACATTGACTCTCCCACTAATGATATGGATTCGCACACTGACGTTGTGCACTCTCGAGCTCGCAGTAATGCTATTGATTCACTCAATAACGATTTGGACTCTCCCACTAATGGTATAGAATCGCACACTAAGGATATGGACTGGCCCATTAATGATATTGATTTGCATACTAACTTGTAGGACTCTCTCACTTATCAAATGGATTCGCACACTAACCATATGGACTGTCCCACTAATGATATTGAGATTCGCACACTTACGATTTGGACTCTCCCACTAATGATATAGAATCGCACACTAACGACATAAAATCGCACACTAACGGCATAGAATTGCACGCTATTAGTGTCACTAACGATATGAACTCGCATACGAACGATATCGGTTATAGTAATAGAGATTCATCAGTATTTCAGACTCTCATAAAACTTTTGCGAGAAATAAGTAATCTAAAACGGAAAACGAAACACTTTCACAAAGAAAAAACATGTAGAACTACCGCTGGATATTTAGTGTATAATTGTTAAAGTTTGTTTTGAAACTAAATCATTTGTCGCGATACTCTCTTCAAAGAGTGAATAGATCAAAGATAGTGTGTGCAAGACATCGCCGCCGCGATTGTATCTCAACCCTGACCGGTTCCGTGATTTATCTGTATCAACAATAAGTGTAAGAAAAAAATATTATATTAGTTGGGTCTCGCAGTGGGGTTAGTGCAAGCAATCCGTGATGTGATAACACATTCCTTATTGGTCAATGCATGTCTCTTTCTGCGGATGGTCTGATCTTGTGACCGGTATAGAATAGATGGCATATTGTATAGACGTCCAGGGCATTAGTAATGAGATGTTCAAGATATTAGGATCTTAATTAACACCCAAAATTCAAAAGGTAGTCAAATCTTTTTTTTTCAAAAAACTTTAAAATATGTTATTTGACAATTTTAGAAAGAGGTTTACCATGTAATTTTATAAAAATAAAGGTTTACATGACAGAAAAAACTATAATTATCCTTCTAAACGGCCAAACCCCGGGTATCATAGATCAATAAATGATCATAATTGTATTATTTAAGAAACAGGAATTGCACAGGAAATAATGCGTTTGTAGTTGTATTTCACTTACATGTACTTGTATATATACACTCAAACCAACTTATAAACCGCCAATATGTAAACTGAAATTTCTCGAAAATTATGCGGCAGAGATTTCTGAATTTTTGCATACTATAATTTCATTCAATTACCCGTAATTTTATACTATTTGATTGCACATTCTCTTGCACATTCATCCATGCAAGACGTATACTTCGTTATCGAATTTATTGCTCGTGAATCCCGTGCATTCAATGAAAATTAGGTCAGCATTTTTCAATCGATTCGGTGTTCTATACACTATCATAAAAACATAAAACATGACCCCCATGTCTGTAGAAGAAAGAGACAGAGCAGTTGGAATATTGGGAGTCCGGCGTTCCTCTGAGCCAGAAACGTTCCTCCAAGTTTCAATTATGAATTTCGATAATCATTTGTTTGTAAAAATGTCTAATTAACGATTACAATCACTTAATAAACTTTCAATATCATTACAGAAATAAAAATATAGTTTTTGCTTTATACTTTCAACAATCAATTTATATCCAATAGTATCAGGTGGCGGTTTATAAGTTGGTTTGAGTGTATAAGTATACATAAAAAGTACATGCATCAGATATTCGTGTATTGTATGCCATGAAACGCATTTCTTATTTTTTCATTGCTTCGGAGACGTATTATTTACGATCTCTTTTAGCAAAAAAAATCAAGAAATTAGCGCTATGATAAATTATATATTTAAGTGACATAACTTATATTCAAAATAGTCCCCCATGTGTAGCAAACGTAATAAAACCTTTCCATGCGTACTATTGCACAATACATCTTAAAGTAGCCCTAGGGTAAACAAATGTTCACATTTCTAGCATTATTTAGCTCACCTTTAAAAGTCACTTAATTAAAATAAAACATTTTTTCATCCTAAATGTGTTCTAAGATATTCAAAAATAATGTTTAAAGAAAAAAATAAAAATAAAAAAGTTTGTCCCTACTGAGGTTTGAACCTACGACCTTCAATTTTAGCCTACTAGTATTTAAATACTCTTCAATGTGGAGGTAATGAGTTAAGATCCCAATACCTCAAGACTAATGAAAATGTCCTTTAATGTGGTAATCCTTCAAACTGAGTGAAAAGTAAGTCGGTGTATGTGTTGGACGTAAGTCCTTTCAGCTTGGAATAAGAGTATGCATATTAATAGTTTAACCAAGTTGTTTTACAGATATGGGTTCCTGCAATAATTATGACCTTCTGTATATATATAGGATCTATAGGATTTCCATCAAACTTTTAACAAACGATGTTCGTTGATAACCTGGTAGGATTTGTACCTTCCCTTCTAAAGATGAATAGTCTACCACCGGACAGTCACTCCTCGTTACTCTATCCCGTGGCAATCACTCCCCATTCTAGCAATACACACATGCACACACCGGCGACGGCGATATATAATAAATGTCAAGATAAAAATAAAATCCCAATTCAAACGAGCAAATGTAAAAAAACTAGAGGGAGTAAGCTAAACATTATCATGAACGGATGAACAATTATTTATTAAACATATACGAGTGTGTGGGGGTGTAGCGGGAACAATAACTCTGTATTATAGAGGTTGATAAATGAGTGCGACATTTAGCGTTGGTGTTGCGACATATAGCGTCAGTGCTATTTGTTGCGACATTTAGCGTTACAGATGCGACATATAGCGTCAGGGGGTTTTGCGACATTTAGCGTTGGTTGCGACATTTAGCGTCAGCCTTGCGACATATAACGTCAAATGCGACATTTAGCGTTGATGCGACATTTAACGTTGCTACAGGGATACATAAACTCTAATTGTCACATCGACGTCGAGAGGTACTTTTTGTAAGTTGAAGGGCTTGTCGCTCCAGTTCAGAGCAATGTTTAGATAAAAGATTGGATGGTGGTTAAAGAAAAATCATTTCTGCGTCGAATAAGACGAGGCTTTTAAGAATCGGTTCAGAATTGTTACAACAGGACCGGTGTGATTTCTGAGTCTTTAATGAAATTACTTTTTTTAACAACTTTAGTAGAACTTCATGCATTGGACATCCCTGTAAAGTTATATTGCGGGTCCAAAAAGATATGTTACATAGCTAGGTCAAGAAACAAGTGAAGCAGTGTTTAGAATATCATCACGGTTATTTAACATCAAACTTCCTACTAGTCATAGTGTTTGCACAGTAAGACTCACAGATGTTACACATGCACTGAATATACATTCATCTTGCCAGTGACACAATTAAGATATTCTAAAAATTGAGACTAATAAAATTTCTTATCACAAAAGTCTCACGCTTCAACTGCAAACTTTCAGAGTTCAAAATTAATTAACGTTAATTAAATTTAATGAACTACTTCCTTTCCGAGTATCAATAAGGACATGTGAACATATCTCTTGTCTTTTATTATTGGTATTTAGCATGGGTCTGTTTACGTAAGTTACAAATATTTTAACAATAAAACCACATGGGAGCTTCCTTTTCCGAGGCTACTGCATGATAACATGCTTCTAGGTATAATTAGCACAGTTAAGTATATTAAGACATTTCGAGAGTAATTAAAATTAATGAGTCATGAGGGATATTATGTTATGAGTGTATCAACAGGCTATTTGCCAATATCGTATCTTAACAATAGTCACGAGACATCTAATGGAAGTTCTATATTATTATAATATTATGCGAGTATCTACAAAGGTTTCGGGAATTGTTAAATTTCTGAAAACAATTAGTGGGAGATCTACGAGAGAATCAGTTACGGCTTCGCCAATGTATCGCATCAATAAATGACGGTACAAACCTAAGCGCTGCTGTACGCCTAGTCGTTCTAACATTCTTTTTTAATCGCTTTGTGACATTATCAGGCATTGCTGTTGAACTTGTCGACAAAGATATTAACAACATCGTGTGAACAGTTACATGTACCTATATCCATTACATGCGCAGTGAACCGTTTATTTATTAACTTACTAAGATCTTAGCGCCGGAGTGTTTTCCGATATCGTTTCATTCGCTGATAAGTGGACCGTGTTTTGTAAAACAACCACGAAAAAGTCTGATTGTTTTATTCTATGAGACGCGTTTGTCGAAACATCAGTAGACAACTTGTGAGATCTTGAAAAGAAACTTAACATTATTTCATCGATGAAATCGGAGTATATTTATTCATTGAATGTGTTTGGAATTACTGATAAAATAATTTTTACGGTAGGCAGTATTTTGCTTTTATTCTTTTTAATTTTGTGAAAAGACGGCTAAGCAATATTTAATCGCGTAACATGCAATATGACAATTATATTTGTATAATCATATTTGTACGGAACAAAAAAAAAAACTTTGCTAATAACTTATAATTAGTTATAATCTCGGGAGCAGGGAAATAATCTTATCTACTGTTGCAAGTTTACACCTCGGAGGAAAACGAAACAATAACGAGACAAAACCATGCGATATCTCTAACATATTCATCTTTCAATGGATAGCTCATTGTACCAATTAAGATCTAAAGTTAGAAATGATTCAAATAATATATAGTTCCATTGAAATGATAAACTGTTTCTAAATAAGATTTAAAATGTAATGAAGTTGCAAAAATTATCATTACAATTTTAGTATTAAAATTGTTTGTACTAACTTAATATAATGTATACACCATTGGTATAATGGAGCCTTAATCATCAATCAATAAATAATCATATTGCGGTTATCAATTCTAATTTAAAATTTACCACTTCTGTTGTCGTATTAGTATTACAACATTGTATCTATTTATGTTTGTAAATATGTTGTTCACGTGGGTCTTAGAGCCTAATGAATCAGAAATAAACATATTTATTATTTTAGCCCGTTTAATCATAACATTTTATTTTACGGGATTCTGTTGCGGCGTTAACATCTCTACGATGCCGTCATTATGTGGCTCTGCTTGTTACTAATCATAACAATATGTCTATTAATATCTCGTTCCACTAAATGTTCATTAAAATCTAATCAGGCTTTATGGTAACACATAAACATCTCTTTGCAATGTTGTGTACGTTTTTTTCACTACCTTCACTATTTGTAACTGTATTCATTGGTCCATAATGATTGTTAACGGATTTCCTATTGTTTATGCTTGAATAGATTATTGTGTCATATCTAGCAGTGTGCGTTTATTATCTCAGTCACTGGGATTTAATGTCGCACAAGCAGCCATGAATGTACGCATTTTTTGTTTGTTTTACCAGTGGAGGACTATCCTAAACGTACATCTGGGTCCCGCGTAGAACATCAACCTTCCGTTAGCTAGCTCAGTTGCTTCCTCATCGCTTGTCTGTTCAAATAAGGGATTCGAATAGAGTTGAGGAGTAAGTATGCGAGGTGCGCTTAAGTAGCTTACTAAGGATGTTTTATCTTACAGCTCCCTACGACATTGTCATCAGATGAAAAATATAATTAGGGTATAGTCTGGTCAATGTAAACCTTGATGCAAGAAGTTATAAATCAGGTTAATTAGTATATTGGTTATATGTATTTATTTATAACGACTCGACTCGTTTAAATGAATATTACAAAGATACATGTATGATGAAGAAAATATTGTTGCTTGGTCATGTTGATCATGCCATAAACAATTGCATATAGTTATTTATTTTTATTTTATTTATTAATAGAGCGTATCAGTTTGTAAGTCGTTATAATGCCAGTGTAAATACTGATCTGTTATTTTCATAATTGTTACGAGAGGAAAACGCGCTTGAATATCTATAAATTAGTTTTTCTTGCGATTATCACATCAGAGAACTTCTCCAGGATACCTGTTGAAGACATTAATTTATTTACCATGTGTTCTTATAGTGTCTACTAAAGTTTAATTAACCGATTTCCGGCAATTCTCATAAATGTAGAAATATAATTGCATCATTTGATTATCATTTCCTTATTTCCGGTATCAGCAAATAAGCAATCAAAGTGGCAGATTTGTATTTCGAAAATATAACACAGTCGAAGTGTTTTACACTATTGATACGATGTACGGAAGTGTAAACATCTGGGTCTGTACGTGCATTGTCACGTGATACCCATGATATACCAACAGGATCGGCAACATTGCCAAAATAATCAACTTGTTTTATACAGAAGACAAATGTTCTTCTTGTCGTTTTTGGTGATAACGTGCAGAGAATCAAAAGGATAAGTACGCCTATTGTCTATTTATGAAAGAATATGTACAATCGGTGGGCGGCGGATCAACTAAATACAGATAATGTGCTGGAATTCATTTAACGTTTGCCTTACTCACATGTGGAGTTAATTTTATGAGAAGCACTGAGGTCCAAACTTGCATTCGTTTTGTGCTAATGGCCAGCATCTCTAGCAATTCCAGTCTCTTTACTGGTTATGCTATTGCTAAACTAAATTAGACAAGGATTCTTGTTAAATAATAATCAATTAACTCCCTTGATAAATGATCAAATACCTGAAGATACTTTAAAGCCCCATTAGCTTTTTGCTATAAAAGATATATGAAAAAAAAACAATTGCTGATATTATCCCAGGATAATTATTACCAACGAAACAAGCCATTTTACTTCTAAAAACACCCATTTCGCTGTGAATTTTGCTTTTGTAAAGTTGTAATATATAGAGCGCGTGACGTCACTTCATGCCGTGTGCATAATATGACTGCGGGAAAACACAGCTGTTCTATAAATAGTATTTATTTCAATGATATTGAAAAAAATACGATAGTGGTTTTGGAAACAATTTTTTCTTGACATTAAGTACGCACGGGAGGAAAGCACACCGGATTCATCTGTATAGAACAAACAGAAACTATTACGACCGATATATTTATATGATTATGGGACTTAAAGTCGTTAATTTATTAGTTTTTACGAGCACTTTTTAAAATATAAACAGTTGTACAACCATTATATTATTATGCCATATTTATATAGCCCTTTTTTCATGTAATTACACGTCCAAAAGTGCTGTACAATCACGATTAAGACATGGTTAAAACAATATGTAATGAATACAAACATATTAGTCAAAAATGATATGGGTAACATATATACAACTATGGACAATTAAATTTATAAGGCAACATATCCACCGTTAATTTATGCAAACAAGTAAAGTACACAATAATTCTAAAATGTTCAAGTCCAGTTGGCTATATAGTTGTTATTCCGTTGTTATATTTTGTCACAATAACTATGAATTCATCGTTCTGATAATCTTATAATTAGTGACAATGGGTGAATGTTAATTATGATAAAACCTTCTATGTACGACAACTTTCATAAAGACACAGGTCATCTAATTGATTAAATGCCTAAATACAAAACCTTCAGGCGAGCAAACTACACCAGCAGAGCATCACGTGACTTCGGTTTGGCTTCGGTAACGATGATACACAAAATTAAATAAACTGAAATGCAATGCAAAAGCATTTGTTTAATGTTTCAAGGGGACGATATATAAAAAAGCCCCATGAGAAACGTTTATGCGTGTACTAAGTTATGAAATTTACAAGTTAACGATTGTCAGATCAAGATTGTCTATTGCCAATCTTAAAAAAGAAGTCAGATTACTCCTCAGCAAGTTAAATAAAGTCCACAATATTATTGACCTCATCAAAACAACGCAATCTGGTGATTTTTTTATAAAATAATTTAGATGTGCAGATAGATGCATACACATGCTTTACTATGTATTCATTATAGATTGATATATGTTGAAAGTTTTTACTGTCACACTTTCAGACGTCTACCACACAATATTTTGTATAATTGTGTTTATTCAATTGCGCGGTATTTATGGCTCTCGATTGACTACATGAACAGCTACGTCCATATAAAGAAGATTGCTAAAGTAATATATAGATTAACATCACGCCTCACAAGACACTGGCACATTTCTTACTTCTCATTATGTTTTGAGAATATTCTAAAATAACATCGCGTAAACTGTACATAACTATTTTACGACTCGCCGCCGTTAGATGAAGTAAACTTCACATCACATAGTATCACGTATTGAAACATTCTGGCACTTACAGACGATGTCATGTCATTCAAATACTCACCATATAGGGCGCCTTATTTACACAACACCACTTTGATGAATTATGCTATTGTCACAGATAATGAATTTACAATTAAGAGAGACATAGGCAAGATCACTGAATAACAAATGAAACAATATTACGGGATCAGAGAGATAATGATAGTGTGAGGGGGAGAAAATGAAAGAATTACTATAATGTTAATAAGTGAGTGTTTTCATAACGGCCTTATTATTGGGCTGAAGACCGTCATATTAGCCTGAGGCCGAAGGCTAGTATGACTGTCTGAAGCCAATAACAAGGCCATTATGAAAACACTTGCTTATTGACAATTTTATTAAATTAACTTTAGACTATAGCAGCGGTTTCATAATGGCCGAGCTGGACAGCCAATCAGAATGACCGAATCTCATAATAGCCGAGTTTTTCATAATGGCCGAGCTGGACAGCCAATCAGAATGACGGAATCTCATAATAGCCGAGTTTTTTCATAATGGCCGAGTTTTGTGTTCATAATGTCTTGGAGAACTTCATATCAGCCCAGCATTTGAAGTGAAAACGCGCCTATTATTGAACAGTTAATTAATAAATCGGCTTAATATCACTAATTATCTATTAACTATCTAATGTTAGAAGAAAACGACACTCAATAGAAAAGAGTGGTCAACAATGCGAGCAATACGGACAAAACTCGGCAATACAGCATTTCATGCATTCCGATTGGTTAAAAACCTCAGCGCTATTTGAGTTATGAAATGCGGGCTTTTCATTTGTTGAATTCGAGTGACGGATAAGAAAATAAACTAACGGCTGCCATTTTTGCATTAAACATTCAAAATGAGCAGCAATTCAATATTGTACTTGAATATGATTTTTATTAAATCAGACGAGTATTAAATAGTCATTAATGAAGCACATAATTATGAGGTTAAACTATTTGCACTATAATACTACCTCTACAGTGATGTTATGTTTTCCTATGTCAGAGGAAAGATGCTTTTCTACTCGCGATAACATTTAAAGTATTCAGTATTCCATTCCTTAACTTGATGATAAATTGAGTCATTTATTTCTGCTCGTCAAATATTCATTACCCTGAAATAAATACGTTGCTGTCACGAAAACCATGCAAGCATCTAAGAAAACTTTAGACACACCATGACATATCCTTTTTAAAATAAAGAAATGACAAACAAATGTCCTGATGAGACACTTTTAAACTTTCAGACATTTACATACAACAGCTGACAGTACATCAGATAATCAGTCTGTAGGATCAAACATGATTTATCTACCAACAAGTTAGGTCTAACTGTAACTGGTTATAAATAAGAAAAAATGATTTCATAGAAACAATCCCACCTTCCCTACATGACACCCAACACATAGGTCTATACAAACATCCCACCTTCCCTACACCACACCCAGCACATAGGTCTATACAAACACCCCACCTTCCCTATACCACACCCAGCACATAGGTCTATACAAACATTCCACCTTCACTACACTACACCCAACACATAGGTCTATACAAACATCCCACCTTCACTACACCACACCAAGCACATAGGTCTATACAAACATCCCACCTACACTACACTCAGCACATAGGTCTATACAAACACCCCACCTTCCCTACACCACACCCAGCACATAGGTCTATACAAACATCCCACCTTCCCTACACCACACCCAGCACATAGGTCTATACAAACATCCCACCTTCACTACACCACACTCAGCACATAGGTCTATACAAACATCCCACCTACACTACACTCAGCACATAGGTCTATACAAACCTCGCACCTTCCCTACACTACGCCCAAGCACATAGGTCTATACAAATATCCAACCTTCACTGCACCACACCCAGCACATAGGTCTATACAAACATCCCACCTACACTACACTCAGCACATAGGTCTATACAAACATCCAACCTACACTACACTACACCCAAGCATATAGGTCTACACAAACCTCACACCTTCCCTACACCACACTCAGCACATAGGTCTATACAAACATCCCACCTTCCCTACACCACACCAAACACATAGGTTCAACAACTTAACAAACAAAACATACATGCATTAAAATAAATATGAAGATTTGTTGTTTGTTCCTTTAGAAATATCTTAAAAGTTCTAAAAATCATTGAAAAAGAACGATGCGCGTTTAATTCAATGTTTAGTGTTTGTTCTTACAAAATCTGTCAAACAAATCATACTAAAATCAAATTAACTTGGTCCCATGCGTGCCATTAAATACTAATTAATACTCTTGGATCTTAAAACTCATTAGGCAAACGCTTTATTTTAATATTAAAGCAGTTGCCTGTATTCCTGATGGTACCCTCGTTGTAAGCATTAAGAGTATCCGAATGCAATCAATGTGCATTTCATTATGTCATTTTAGTCACTGATATTTTTTATGGATTGAGGTTACGTCTATTAAACCTTTTTTTACTAAAATTTATTTCATTAGTTTGTTTAGTTGTATGACATTAGTTTAAACTGGGAAAATACCCTTTTTGAAAGCGTGGATGAAGTTTATGACCCGGTAATTAAATTTTAAGAAATATATATTCAAATGTAACTGGCATTTCGAAAAATATTAAAAACTATTTATGGAACGGTGATCCGTTGAAATAGCCCTGATCAAGTAGTAAGTTCGTAAACTAATTCTGCATGTGTACATTTTGTATACTTATTCAATTTTATATACACGTACTTATTGATCGTAACTAAATTCTAACTAATATTTTGAAATTTTGATAGTCCTTCAAAGATTCCCCATCGGATGTTTTACAGTGTAGTGTTTTTAGCTCACCAGAGCACGAATGTGCTCAGGGTGAGCTTTTGTGATCACCCTGCGTCAATCGTGCGTCGTTACGATTACGTGGCGTCCATGTTTACTTAAAACAACATCTCCTCCTACACCGCTATGCCGATTGCAACCAAACTTGGCTGGAATGATCCTTGGGTGGTCCCCTTTCAAAGTTGTTCAAAAAATTAAATTTCATTAAAAATTCTGGTTGCTATGGCAACAAATAGAAAAAACTTAAAAAATCTTCTTGTCTGAAACCACAGGGCCTAGAGCTGAGATATTTGGTATGTAGCATTGTCTAATGAAACTCTACAAAGTTTGTTCAAATTATTCCCCTAGGGTCAAAATTGGCTCCGCCCCGGGGGTAACTTGATTTTACATAGACTTATATAGGAAATTTAAAAAATCTTCTTGTCAAAAACTACAATGCCTAGAGCTTTGATATTTGGTGTGTAGCATAGTCTAGTGGACCTCTACCAAGTTTGTTCAAATTATGGCCCCGGGGTCAAAATTAGCCGTGCCCTGGGGTTTATTCTATTTTATATAGGAAAATTAAAAAAATCTTCTCCGAAACCACAAGGCCTAGAGCTAAGATATTTGGTATGTAGCATTGTCTAGTGGACCTCTACCAAGTTTGTTCAAATTATTGCCCTAGGGTCAAAATTGGCCCCGCCCCGGGGGTCACTTTATTTATATAGACTTATATAGGAAAATTTAAAAAATCTTCTTCTCCGAAACCGCAAGGCCTAGAGCTAAGATATTTTGTATGTGGCATTGTCTAGTGGACCTCTACCAAGTTAGTTCAAATTATGGACCCGGGGTCAAAATTAGCCGTGCCCTGGGGTTTATTCTATTTTATATAGGAAAATTAAAAAAATCTTCTCCGAAACCACAAGGCCTAGAGCTAAGATATTTGGTATGTAGCATTGTCTAGTGGACCTCTACCAAGTTTGTTCAAATTATTGCCCTAGGGTCAAAATTGGCCCCGCCCCGGGGGTCACTTGATTTATATAGACTTATATAGGAAAATTTAAAAAATCTTCTTCTCCGAAACCACAAGGCCTAGAGCTAAGATATTTGGTATGTAGCATTATCTAGTAGACCTCTACCAAGTTTGTTCAAATTATTGCCCTAGGGTCAAAATTGGCCCTGCCCTGGGGTTTATTCTATTTTATATAGGAAAATTTAAAAAATCTTCTTCTCCGAAACCACAATGCCTAGAGCTAAGATATTTGGTATGTAGCATTGTCTAGTGGACCTCTACCAAGTTTGTTCAAATTATTGCCCTAGGGTCAAAATTGGCCCCGCACCGGGGGTCACTTGATTTATATAGACTTATATAGGAAAATTTAAAAAATCTTCTCAGAAACCACAAGGCCTAGAGCTAAGATATTTGGTATGTAGCATTGTCTAGTAGACCTCTACCAAGTTTGTTCAAATTATTGCCCTAGGGTCAAAATTGGCCCTGCCCTGGGGTTTATTCTATTTTATATAGGAAAATTTAAAAAATCTTCTTCTCCGAAACCACAAGGCCTAGAGCTAAGATATTTGGTATGTAGCATTGTCTAGTGGACCTCTACCAAGTTTGTTCAAATTATTGCCCTAGGGTCAAAATTGGCCCCGCCCCGGGGGTCACTTTATTTATATAGACTTATATAGGAAAATTTAAAAAATCTTCTTCTCCGAAACCAAAAGGCCTAGAGCTCAGATATTTGGTATGTAGCATTATCTAGTAGACCTCTACCAAGTTTGTTCAAATTATTGCCCTAGGGTCATAATTGGCCCTGCCCTGGGGTTTATTCTATTTTATATAGGAAAATTTAAAAAATCTTCTTCTCCGAAACCACAAGGCCTAGAGCTAAGATATTTGGTATGTAGCATTGTCTAGTGGACCTCTACCAAGTTTGTTCAAATTATTGCCCTAGGGTCAAAATTGGCCCCGCCCCGGGGGTCACTTGATTTATATAGACTTATATAGGAAAATTAAAAAAATCTTCTCCGAAACCACAAGGCCTAGAGCTAAGATATTTGGTATGTAGCATTGTCTAGTAGACCTCTACCAAGTTTGTTCAAATTATTGCCCTAGGGTCAAAATTGGCCCTGCCCTGGGGTTTATTCTATTTTATATAGGAAAATTTAAAAAATCTTCTCCGAAACCACAAGGCCTAGAGCTAAGATATTTGGTATGTAGCATTGTCTAGTGGATCTGTACCAAGTTTGTTCAAATTATTGCCCTAGGGTCAAAATTGGCCCTGCCCTGGGGTTTATTCTATTTTATATAGGAAAATTTAAAAAATCTTCTTCTCCGAAACCACAAGGCCTAGAGCTAAGATATTTGGTATGTAGCATTGTCTAGTGGACCTCTACCAAGTTTGTTCAAATTATTGCCCTAGGGTCAAAATTGGCCCCGCCCCGGGGGTCACTTGATTTATATAGACTTATATAGGAAAATTAAAAAAATCTTCTCCGAAACCACAAGGCCTAGAGCTAAGATATTTGGTATGTAGCATTGTCTAGTAGACCTCTACCAAGTTTGTTCAAATTATTGCCCTAGGGTCAAAATTGGCCCTGCCCTGGGGTTTATTCTATTTTATATAGGAAAATTTAAAAAATCTTCTTCTCCGAAACCACAAGGCCTAGAGCTAAGATATTTGGTATGTAGCATTGTCTAGTGGACCTCTACCAAGTTTGTTCAAATTATTGCCCTAGGGTCAAAATTGGCCCCGCCCCGGGGGTCACTTGATTTATATAGACTTATATAGGAAAATTAAAAAAATCTTCTCCGAAACCACAAGGCCTAGAGCTAAGATATTTGGTATGTAGCATTGTCTAGTAGACCTCTACCAAGTTTGTTCAAATTATTGCCCTAGGGTCAAAATTGGCCCTGCCCTGGGGTTTATTCTATTTTATATAGGAAAATTTAAAAAATCTTCTCCGAAACCACAAGGCCTAGAGCTAAGATATTTGGTATGTAGCATTGTCTAGTGGATCTGTACCAAGTTTGTTCAAATTATTGCCCTAGGGTCAAAATTGGCCCTGCCCTGGGGTTTATTCTATTTTATATAGGAAAATTTAAAAAATCTTCTTCTCCGAAACCACAAGGCCTAGAGCTAAGATATTTGGTATGTAGCATTGTCTAGTGGACCTCTACCAAGTTTGTTCAAATTATTGCCCTAGGGTCAAAATTGGCCCCGCCCCGGGGGTCACTTGATTTATATAGACTTATATAGGAAAATTAAAAAAATCTTCTCCGAAACCACAAGGCCTAGAGCTAAGATATTTGGTATGTAGCATTGTCTAGTAGACCTCTACCAAGTTTGTTCAAATTATTGCCCTAGGGTCAAAATTGGCCCTGCCCTGGGGTTTATTCTATTTTATATAGGAAAATTTAAAAAATCTTCTCCGAAACCACAAGGCCTAGAGCTAAGATATTTGGTATGTAGCATTGTCTAGTGGACCTCTACCAAGTTTGTTCAAATTATTGCCCTAGGGTCAAAATTGGCCCCGCCCCGGGGGTCACTTGATTTATATAGACTTATATAGGAAAATAAAAAAAATCTTCTCCGAAACCACAAGGCCTAGAGCTAAGATATTTGGTATGTAGCATTGTCTAGTAGACCTCTACCAAGTTTGTTCAAATTATTGCCCTAGGGTCAAAATTGGCCCTGCCCTGGGGTTTATTCTATTTTATATAGGAAAATTTAAAAAATCTTCTCCGAAACCACAAGGCCTAGAGCTAAGATATTTGGTATGTAGCATTGTCTAGTGGATCTGTACCAAGTTTGTTCAAATTATTGCCCTAGGGTCAAAATTGGCCCTGCCCTGGGGTTTATTCTATTTTATATAGGAAAATTTAAAAAATCTTCTTCTCCGAAACCACAAGGCCTAGAGCTAAGATATTTGGTATGTAGCATTGTCTAGTGGACCTCTACCAAGTTTGTTCAAATTATTGCCCTAGGGTCAAAATTGGCCCCGCCCCGGGGGTCACTTGATTTATATAGACTTATATAGGAAAATTAAAAAAATCTTCTCCGAAACCACAAGGCCTAGAGCTAAGATATTTGGTATGTAGCATTGTCTAGTAGACCTCTACCAAGTTTGTTCAAATTATTGCCCTAGGGTCAAAATTGGCCCTGCCCTGGGGTTTATTCTATTTTATATAGGAAAATTTAAAAAATCTTCTCCGAAACCACAAGGCCTAGAGCTAAGATATTTGGTATGTAGCATTGTCTAGTGGATCTGTACCAAGTTTGTTCAAATTATTGCCCTAGGGTCAAAATTGGCCCTGCCCTGGGGTTTATTCTATTTTATATAGGAAAATTTAAAAAATCTTCTTCTCCGAAACCACAAGGCCTAGAGCTAAGATATTTGGTATGTAGCATTGTCTAGTGGACCTCTACCAAGTTTGTTCAAATTATTGCCCTAGGGTCAAAATTGGCCCCGCCCCGGGGGT
Source organism: Lutraria lutraria (assembly GCA_964023205.1). Lineage (NCBI taxonomy): Eukaryota > Metazoa > Mollusca > Bivalvia > Venerida > Mactridae > Lutraria > Lutraria lutraria. The sequence goes on from OZ026850.1 coordinate 6,489,923, forward strand.
CACTTGATTTATATAGACTTATATAGGAAAATTAAAAAAATCTTCTCCGAAACCACAAGGCCTAGAGCTAAGATATTTGGTATGTAGCATTGTCTAGTAGACCTCTACCAAGTTTGTTCAAATTATTGCCCTAGGGTCAAAATTGGCCCTGCCCTGGGGTTTATTCTATTTTATATAGGAAAATTTAAAAAATCTTCTTCTCCGAAACCACAAGGCCTAGAGCTAAGATATTTGGTATGTAGCATTGTCTAGTGGACCTCTACCAAGTTTGTTCAAATTATTGCCCTAGGGTCAAAATTGGCCCCGCCCCGGGGGTCACTTGATTTATATAGACTTATATAGGAAAATTAAAAAAATCTTCTCCGAAACCACAAGGCCTAGAGCTAAGATATTTGGTATGTAGCATTGTCTAGTAGACCTCTACCAAGTTTGTTCAAATTATTGCCCTAGGGTCAAAATTGGCCCTGCCCTGGGGTTTATTCTATTTTATATAGGAAAATTTAAAAAATCTTCTCCGAAACCACAAGGCCTAGAGCTAAGATATTTGGTATGTAGCATTGTCTAGTGGATCTGTACCAAGTTTGTTCAAATTATTGCCCTAGGGTCAAAATTGGCCCTGCCCTGGGGTTTATTCTATTTTATATAGGAAAATTTAAAAAATCTTCTTCTCCGAAACCACAAGGCCTAGAGCTAAGATATTTGGTATGTAGCATTGTCTAGTGGACCTCTACCAAGTTTGTTCAAATTATTGCCCTAGGGTCAAAATTGGCCCCGCCCCGGGGGTCACTTGATTTATATAGACTTATATAGGAAAATTAAAAAAATCTTCTCCGAAACCACAAGGCCTAGAGCTAAGATATTTGGTATGTAGCATTGTCTAGTAGACCTCTACCAAGTTTGTTCAAATTATTGCCCTAGGGTCAAAATTGGCCCTGCCCTGGGGTTTATTCTATTTTATATAGGAAAATTAAAAAAATCTTCTCCGAAACCACAAGGCCTAGAGCTAAGATATTTGGTATGTAGCATTGTCTAGTGGATCTGTACCAAGTTTGTTCAAATTATTGCCCTAGGGTCAAAATTGGCCCCGCCCCGGGGGTCACTTGATTTATATAGACTTATATTGGAAAATGTAAAAAATCTTCTTCTCCGAAACCGCAAGGCCTAGAGCTTAGATATTTTGTATGTGGCATTGTCTAGTAGACCTCTACCAAGTTTGTTCAACTTATGGCCCCGGGGTCAAAATTAGCCCTGCCCTGGGGTTTATTATATTTTATATAGGAAAATTTTTAAAATCTTCTCCGAAACCACAAGGCCTAGAGCTAAGATATTTGGTATCTAGCTTTGTCTAATGGACCTCTTTTAAATCTGTTTATATTATGGCCATGGGATAAAAAACGGCCCAGATGGGTCACTTGATCTTACTTAGACTCGTATAGAAAACTTCAACAATGTTAATCTCCAAATGACCTTTTCTCCTGGTGAGCATTCATAGGGCCATCATGGCCCTCTTGTTATAGAATTCCATGCCATTGGTGTTTAATCGGTTATCAGAGGTAATCATTTTGAAGACTTTTTTATCAAATCAAATCTTTGACTCAGAGACAAAATAATTTAATCTTAATTAATTAGTTCCATAAAAACGTGTTAGTTTGTTATTTAGTAACGCCTTGCAGACTTCTGGTGATATCACCGCGTGCAGTTTTATTCCAGGTTGCTCTATGGTTGGTTATGTGTAAAGGTTAATTGCAATATTATGCAGATGTATTGCGTCTGACTAAGAGTACTTTGCACTTTGCTTCCATCCATGTCTGTGTGTCACCCGCGAGAAGGGATGTTTTATTATATTAATCTTTATTCAATGAACACGCAAAAGTGACTCATTCTACGTAGTTACATGGAGGAAAGCCTCAACACGCCATTTTTGCTTTCAATTACCTGTAATTATTTTTGGATTAAGAATCGTATACATGTGCTCACATCATGTGTTATGCTTATACTGTTATAGCCTCCAATTATATTGTTTTAACATTGTCCCTAATGTTACATTTCGTATTCTATATGTGTGCTGCTGACAGTAAGCAATTTTATCATGTAACGTTACTTCCCTTTATTTCATACATAGTTTACCGCGCACACAAGTCTAACAAAAGGTAGGTTATACGAACAAAAAGGTGAATTAATTGTTAAGTGTTTTAGAAGTCAACTTATTTTTGCATAATCCGACGTATGGAGAAACTGTAATTGAAACTTAAGTCACTGAATGGTCATTGTTCAAATTATAGACAAGGGATTGCATAATCTCACGGTGTATTACGGAAGTGAATGGCAGTTACCGAAGGTAAGAACCAATTAAATTACATTCTAGTTGGGCGAGCATTCTGTGTGGTATGAATAGCGATGCCATGAAAAAATATGTTTTTATTATGCACTGTATGCGCTCATAAAGACAACTTCTTCAATTGACGGAGGCTTTTATAGAAAGCATTGCAATCGGGTAGGAAATTTATAACAAATGCGGGTTCGTCGCCGAACGATTAAGCTGAGTTGGAACTTTGGGCTTTAGATATCAAGACAGACCCTTCTTAATAAGTTGTTAATTAGACAATTCGCTTTGACTCATTCAGTCTTTACACTGGCGGATTCAATGAGCCAAGTGCACCTGGCGAGCGCCACTCTAGATGTCACCGACCGTAGATAGAACTGAAACTTCATTCAACTATTTTCTAGCCCAATCGCAACCAATTAAATGAGAGAGTAAACGGACCCAAAACTCGATAGAATGCACCATTCCACTTCTTTAAATTAATATTTTTGCGGGGGAGACTCGCACCCCCACTGCCTGCTTTACGCCTGCATTCCTGGATCCGTCTCTGCTTTATATTGAAGGATACATCTTCAATTTTTAAACTTATCATTCTGATAGTTGGTCTTAATAAATGAATTCATTCGATCAAATCGTATTTAAATAATAGTTTGTTTCAATCCACTGGTCAGGTTATGTCCATGAAAAATTAACAAATATCAATATTACACATAAATAATCAACTAGAAGAAGGGTTATTAATGATCACGATATGCATGGTACATGCGACACATTTTCTTGTACGCCGGATAACAACCTATCATAATATACAGAGTACTTAATATTCCTTCTGAATGCCTCTTCATCATTGAAATAAATCTATCTTCTTTGTATGTCTTTTAAATGGAAGCAGCTATTTTGCATCAAATCATTAGTTTTATGAATATTTGAGAATACGAACCCTCTGATTTGCGGTATTCTCCCCCCCCCCCCCCCCCCCCCCCCCTGTGTATTAAACTGACATCTCATTGATATAACATTGACATTTATCATATGTCTCATCATCTCAGTGTAGTCGTGTTACATCTATTTTCCAAAGTAAATTTACCATAGGAACCAGTATGTTGTTTAGGTAAAGTAACTTCTATAGTACAGCCTTAAGACCTGCGAGTATAAGATAGTTGATATTGTCGAGTATAATTATGATTTAAATTTCCTTCATCATTGGCAACCTTTTAAAGGTAAATCTTAATCGTTAGATTCATTATATCTATAACTGTATACATGTAAATATGTGTGTGATTACGTACACTATGATACTGTTGTCTTAGAATCTGTTGTACCTCCTACATAGTACTTTTAGTCTCATGATTTAACACCTTTGGCTTCACCGTCTTGGCTTTAACCATTCTTTCACCTTTTTCCATTTTTCTCTAGCTCTTAATTCGTGAATGTTGATTTCTTTGTATGATTGTTTACCTTTTTCATATTTTGTCAATTATACTTCTATATACTATGCTTCTATATGATCCTAACCACACTTATGAAATGATCATCGTTGATTTCATTTCATATAATATAACAATAAAGGAATAAAGTCGACCACTTAAGCATTAACAGATATTACTAAATATCTTAAAATTCATTTAATTCATTCAGTCACGCTTTTGCTGGTTTAAGCTTTGGGCAGAATCGCAAATTGCAGTTAAACGAACCTAGTGCCAAATAGTTTCACGATTTCTCAGTAATTAGCGATTATATAATTGATATTTATAGCTGCATTAAGATGCACACATGTCTGGTATTGAATAATAAATCTCAACTTGTATGCTTCGTAATGTTAGTTTTAGTTCTCAAATCTGGATACCGCCATTTCAAATCTAGGCGAGGCTAATAATGTTTACATAGATATCGCTGAATATAATACATACAACTGTATAAGTAACGTGGTCGTATCCCCGGGCACTGATTTTATCCTTTTTGCAGTTGTTTTTGTTTTGGGTGTGTATGCTTAGGTTGAATATTTAAAAGAAGGTTTATCAAAAATGCCGGAAGTAAATATCAAAATCTTTCCTCGTATGTCTTGTTTTCCATGCCCGAATGAAAGTGGAAATGCAATTATTTTCTTCTTTTTTTGCATTTAATCTATCATATCCCACATTAAATTTCAAGAATTCGAATTTATATTTAATTAGCCCTAGCAAAGATATACATTTAAATGCAGTTGTGATTTGGATCTGTTTGTAACAAGAGTGTGTATTAATTTCCTCAATGACACACATATACTTGAAAATATTCCCTTAAATCTGATAAATTGATAGACTAAGACGTGCAAAATTAATTTGCTCGGTCTGTTAGCTTGTTAACCAAAATTACGAAAGAGATTCCTGTGTGATCCTTGATCTCTCTAATAACATGTTAGTCTGTTCACAGCCATGATATTACCAGTTGATGTCACATAATGATAGAAGGAGAACGTAAAGTGTAAATTCAATAACTGTTCCTGCGTAATTACATTATGTTCAATCTGCAATTAAGAAACACACAGTTAATAACAAATAACAATGTTTTGATGATTTCCAATTAAATTTAAAATAAAGTACTGCCCTGTTATGATGTTGATTTAAATTTCAGTTGAAATGAATTCAGAATGTAGAACGGTTGGTAAACGTTTGCTTTGATGTTTTGTTTTATAAATGAAACATCCAGACTCTGTATAGTTTTCGTTTATAAGACCACTCGCCACCCCCAAAGCTGATAAGTAATGTTGAGAAGATGAAAGTTTGTACCGATACAGAATCTAAGTAATCTGGTTAGCGGTATAATTCATTTTCTAGATTCTCTGACCATGATCATTAAAAGGTTCGCATATCCTGTCAGATTACCAAATAATATTCACAAATGTCTCTCGTTCTTCTAAATTAAAATGCCGGCCAGAACCTACGTCTCGATTTCTTGGTACAATTGTGTTGTTCATTAGTCTTATTGTGTAGGTTTCTCGAGGGTAGGTTGGGACAAATTAATGATCTTTGTGTCAGTCGAACTTCCTTGTATAATATATGCCTTCCTGAATATAGGGGAAAATGAAATGGTCTGATATAACATAGATATTGTCAATGAGCTGAATATTTCACTGCTTGCTTGGAATACATTCAGGCGTTCAATACTCGTATTTAGTACTCTCAGTTTTCGATTGATACACATTTCTTAATTAGATGTTTACTTAGATCCTGCCATTAATTCTTTCTTTTTCCGCATCTTTATATTTGTATCGCGGGGTGCATATCTGTCTAATAAATGTGAACTTAATATTTATATTGTCGAATATATCTATCAATATAGAATATCTGCAATTACTTGCACCATAAAACAAGCCGACTGAAATGTACATAATCATTAAAAGGTTCCCTATGGAATTGTTTGCATCAACATCCAAATTGTATTCTAAGCTTATACGTAATAAAAGAAAACTACTAATGTCAATTCTCACTTTGTTGTGGAACCATGATAACATTTGTTTTTCAGATTGGTCATGTATTTCACGAATTACGTACATTGCATGATCGTTAGTATAAATCTCTTATTGGCTTTGTTGCAGACCGTTTTAATGCAGAAACCCTCGGAGAGATTGCTTTATGTCCCCTATTTTGTACAATGTGTCTATATATAAGATCTGGAGAATGTAATGTTCTCAGTATATCCTGTGTGTGTCTAGAAATCCTTTCTTATCTGTGTTCTAGGGTTCTCTGTATCGAGTGTTTGACCCTTTTGTGCGGCACATGTTCTCTGTGATCATTTAGTTAAACATTTATTTCCAGCTGTGAAAACACAAGGTTCATTATGAGGTGATGTAACACTAAAACACACTTAATATGATTTGGATTTACCTAGAATTATCACACTTGTCAATTAAACTTATTCATGTATATAATTGCAATTATGTTCAAACAACATATTGCAACATGCATGTTTGCGTAGTTTTTGCACAAATGTATACATGGACACATTTCTCATCATGAAACAGCTTTCATGGTGTATAAATTGTGCATCTGAATCGTTACAAGTATAGGCAGATTATTTATATTTAATTCCGTGCAACCTTTATTATCCGATCATTCACGTTAATTCCGATTATGACCGGATAAGAGGGATTGTACTGTATTCAAACACAAATGTTGCACAATATCCAGTACCAATATGTCACATCTTGTTTTACTTCAAACACGAACTGACACGATGTAGATAATCGATAGGTTTAAGTCTATGATCACCTTTTCTTTGGGATTTTTGATTTTGCAATCATCCCTCGGAGATAGTCCTAGTGACCCTGGATATGGTGAAGAACCATGTACTATTGTATAAAACAACGTTACCATCACATTTACAAGGACACGTGTTTTAATTGCAATGCCACAGTCTCTTGACAAATGACTAACCTCTTGTTTCCTAAAAAGAATCTGGAAACCTCTGAATTTAGGACGTCTCTTAACTTATTAAATACAAGATTTATTTCTCAATGTAATGTAGTATTTAAAAACAAGTTTAACTGTTCATTAAATTGTCCCCAGCCTCTTACAACTGAAACTAAATAGACATGAATAGAAAGTTATTTTTTGTTTGCATAAATTTAAGTAGAACGACGCAGAATATTTGTCCGAATCATTAACATGTCGCGTAATTTTTCAGTTCAACCACATGAAGTGATATAATTTTTACATCGACACAGCTGTACCACAGTATTCACGTGACCGCTCTTTGTAAAGAAATTATTGGTGAATTGGTACAACATTTTCTCATTTCAAGTTTCTGCTATTGTGTGTTACGACACACAAATTCTTACAGTTTATGCAATATACAAGTTATATTCATCTTGGAAAAATAAACGGTGTTGGCTGAAAGAAGAGTCCATTAAACAGACCAATCAAAAACTGCTTTACCTTCTTGACAAATGGAATAAAACATGTGATGCAACCTTATAACAGGATCGCACATAGCGCTGATGTGAATTCCGTGAATCTACGATAGCAAAACCAGCTTTAAAACTAAATAAATAGAATATATAAAGATGGAATTATTGTCACGAGCAATGAAGAAATCGGTCCGTTAAAGTGTGGGAGGTCTTGGTAATGGACAAATACTACACATCAAGGTTTTATGTACATTTTGTATTTCGAATTATAGTATTGCAAGATGGTTTCTGCAGATTGTTTTCAACTGCAAATCTACTCAATAATATGTTGAATGGCCAATCTTGATAGCGTCGCCTCAAACTGACAATGTCCGTTGTAATTTGTAACACAAAGTGTGATGCTGCATTTATTCATTCTGTTCAATACATATAAATGTATAATATTTGATATTAATCTGTCTGGTCGAGACATTTATTTGTCGTATGCATGCATTGTAACAGTTGATATAACATAATCACTATAGTTGCGTTCATAAATGGTTGCGTGTGGGTACCGTATATTCTTATCAATAAAGACTAATGCGTCAAAGAGTCAAATAAACATACCATATATACATAAATATATATACATTTGTATATGAATATTTCAAAACTATGGGATCGCGAAGAGCAGTCAAACATCGCATGTCTCCAGCGATAAAGGTAGCATTTTAATGATAAACTACCGGTTTACCGTTATCTGGACATTTCCTACAAATTGTTACACTAGGGAATACAGTTTTGACGTAGAGCGACGTAATTCCTCAAAATTGTTGTAAATTGAAACTGACAAAGTTTATATAACCTAATGCAGTTTCTTTTTACCGGTCTGGCCAAGTTGGGATAGAGAGTTTCAACACTATTATGGTTGTGTTGTGGATATAGTGTTCTTTAAAATGTTGACTTTTATACAAATCATTACAACTGTTTTAGGTTACATAGGTTCATATTTTGCATGTAAAGATTTTGGAAATACTTTTTGTGTTCTTTGTCTAAGCATAAAACACTTCCTGTCAGGTGCAAAGGGTCATGTCACATAGAAAATATACGACATATTGTTTGCATATTGTACATATTGTTTCATGTTTATAAGGGGTAGAACTCCCACGAAATGATAGTTTGTCGAAATTCTCAGAATATTGGTTCTGTTCAAATGTAGAAACGACGCACAGTACTCATATATATATCCAATAGGCGACAGTTATATAACCTTTCAACTGACCGAAAGATATTTTTCTTAATGATGCATTTTAGACATAGCAGATATAACTTTACCGCTACTCGCATAAAATAGAATGGGTCTAGAACGACCTTGTAACCGAAGAAATCTAAAAGAATACATGCTAAATTGCAAAAAAGACGAACACCTGCACATAATTGAAGTACACAAACTGACACAAAATATATATTAACCTGCAACAAACATTCAATCACTGGTCAATAACTGATTGTGTACGGAGTTAATATCAAAATCGGTACCGACAGGTTTATTTACCAGTCAGTTTGTCTCGGTGCGCGACGTTGTAACAAACGATTTGATTGGACGATACCCCGTCGTTCCCGGCTTGAGACTAATTGAGGTATCATTGCGCAATAAAAACTGGGTTACTGACACTTGTTTTGTTAACCCGAACATTAAAAATCATGAATTTCGTGCGTTATTCTGTGCTACCGTATGGTAGCACTGTACGCAAAATATCAACGGTGTTTACAAGATGGCAGACGCATAAATGTTGTGAGGTAGGTGTCGTTTGTTTTTGGTCCAAACTTTTTAAATACGACGTCCTCTACACAATAGTATACATCAAATGAAAGAACTTTAAAACGGCAATCGGTGGCTAATAATCGTTTTTTATCAAACCACGCCGTTTTCACAAAATCAGTGTCTGAACATCACGTGTTGAGTTTTTTGAAAAACGAAGCAAGGAAACTAATCAAAACCGATTATCATTCCATAAAAATGAATGAATCGACAAAAATACTTGTCCATGCGTATGGAGACTGTAAAGCTCCTCACGTATATACATTGTTTCTTCATCAAAATCCTTTGTAGTAGATGTTTTAAAGCTTTTAAATTTTACACCCTGTACGCAACGGTGCCAAGTATAAACATTGCACTGTACGCCACGGAGAAAACAATTTCTATACGCAACGGAGCTACAATTTTAGTCCAAAATCTTCTGTACTTTGATTTCAATTTTAAGTGAATTATATGAATATTATTATCATCTAAACTGCTACATACTCATTCATCATAAAACTGCTTATGTCTTAAGATGTTTGTCTTTTTACCAATCAACTTGTGTTTTGTCTTATTTGATATTGTAGATAAATTGGATAAATGCAATGATTGGAAGGTATGAAGGATTCAGAGTTAAAGCTACGGCACAATTAAATGAGGGCAATGGATCTATGCGCCTGAGAAACTCTAGTTCGGCCTAATTAATTATACTAATATATCCAGGACTATCAATACCCCCAGTAAACAGATGACAGATATCCTAGAGGTTAATATACTTGAAAGAGACTACCTACGAGCAAAAGTAATTAATATCTTCCTACGAAATACAGATAGACGTCTTATATCAATTTGGCAGCAATCTAGTATTATTATCAATATGCAATGCATTTGAATGGTACTCGGCACTTTTCAATGATTAATACAGTTACATATATGTAGAATATTGACTTTCAGTTTTGGTTGGTATAAAACATATGATGTATCTATATACTAGTATAAGTTAATATATGCTAACCATAGATAGAAGCCAATACTTTTTGCACACTGTAAGGCCCCTAAAAATTGTAATACTTATTTTGGTGTGTTTTATTTTCTCATGCATATATATGGAACATTGAAGACAGGTCAAATGTCAAAACTAGAAGGTCGTTATATTGAGATGGTCGCTTAGCTAGTTTTTACTGTTAATCTCAAAATGTATACATTAATTGTATCTGTTATCTCTATTTCTTTAGTAGCGTTACTCTACATGTTTTGCTGCATAAAGCTGGTCCTGTGATTTTTCATTGAACGTAAAAGCGGCTGAACATTTGAAATGCAGATTTATACGTAAATATTCTACCGTCCAAACTTCGTTTGAATGCTTTGTACTTATATCCAGACATTGAACCTTTTAACAAAAGAACATCAAAATTTGAAGCTCTGAATGTTATTTGTTTGTGCAAAATATTAAAGCACTTAAGAATAATTTAATTAAGATATTTAGTTAATGTCATTTGATTTGGAATGAATATCCTTTTCCTTGTAAAAAGAATTTCATCGTTCATCAATTAGTTCTGATCCTATGTGATGCCAGGTTTGTTACATCAATAATGGTTTTATAGACATACACTACAACGTCTGAGCAATAATTTAATTTCCATTGATGTTGTTTCTTATTCATTCAATAAAAACGTATGTAACTTTTACTTAAATATATTTATTGCAGTCCCGCACGATTCTGGCAAACCATTACATTTTTATATCATTATGTAAATATAGATTGGTGTAAATTGATTATGTATACATATCGATGGTTTAAAGAAATGTTCTTCCGTCTTGGATAAAGGAGGATGAAATACTATGAAATAGAATTCATTTATGAGATTTTAATGCTTTGTATTTTCATAGAGTCATATATCAGATGCTTTCCAGATAAGACGATTTCCCGGTTTTATATTTTGAAAATCGTGAATACACAATGACAAAGATAAATGCATGTTATTTTTTAACAAACATCACAAAGTGAAGACCATGCAAATTGTTTGTGTTTCAGAAAATATAACTGATTTGTTAAATTATAAAGGTAACCATTACATAACTGAATCGTCTGTTTAAGAGAGTCTACCTGTGTATCATTTGAAGAAGTTAGGTTCAATAAATAAAATGTCTATATTTAAAATATGTTGTTTTTCAAAATATTTTAGGTTTGTTTGTCTATATAATTTATTACATTCAGATTACAGTAACTGTGGGACTTAATTGGTTCATGGTATAAACTATTCTCTATTTCATAATGTATTAATGGAATCGACCCTTCATTTCTATTGTGCAAATAATTCATAGAATTGATATTCGACAATTATGTACCAGACGATGGTATCTTAAGATATGACTATTTTTCAAGTTAAATATGCAGATAACGACGTCTGACATATGATGTTATTTCATTAGACAATAATTGTCAACATTTCTAATGTTGTAATCAGTAATATAATGTATTTGTTGTCGTCAGAAATTGTCTCAGTCCAAAAATATCGCGTCACAATCACATAAAATTAGCATAAAAGCAATGACTGTTAATGTCAGCACGATCCTAGTGTATGATTCTTAGCTTATAAAACTGATTGTTGATGTTGATGAATGTACTAAATACTATATTTTACTGAATGCCTGAGTTAAAGAACATATCTCAATAGCAACATTTCGTTATTTAAGAAATAAGATTTCTCACACAGGTGCCTGACGTATCCGAAGTAGTCCGCATTATTTAATCATTCATGTAAACTATCACATCATTGGTCAAAAATAAATTTTTTTAAAAAAAAATGTGCTTTAATTACAACCAATGAAAATGTTTGTTTATTACTTCATGTGACGTAAACTTTACATGTGGACTTGTTCGATCAAAATGGCCGTTGTGTGAGCGAAAGGATAGTTTATTCGTAAAAATTAACGACTATTGCGATTAGTAAACCAGTTAGGAATGTCATTATACCTGCAATCAGTGCCGAAACATCGAAGAAATACGTACATGCCAAAACATGTATGTTTTCCGTATAAATCTCCGGAAAAACCGCCAAAATGATGAGTTAAAGCGTGAAATCTGGGGGACAGGTTTAACTCGATTTTAGAAAAAACGGCAATATTTCGTAGAAACTGAGCTTAAAATGTTTTATAGGAAGAATAATTATCTAAGCGCCGACTGAATAAGTTTATTTGATCACATGACTTCATTTGTCTTCTCAGTTGATCATTTTTTTCGGGACAGTGTGAGGTCGGAAAAACGACTCGTTGCATACCTTGTATTTATTATGTGTATATTGGGGGCGTGTCAGACCAGATACGTCAGGCACCTGTGATTTCTCATAACAACGACTACTTATTTTAGAATTGTCATCTTTCTTCAAATGTTTGGTTAGAGTACCTCAGTAAACCGAAGACAGATTCTTAAGCTCGTCTTGACACAGATTACCTCAGTGTGCTTGTCTGAGGAAGTTAGAAATTTTCTCGGGTGTTATAAGTTTAAAGAAGTACACATAAGCCTGTTGTACGTGATTTTCCATGATATGCGTGGAACAAACTAAGTAAACAAACGTTCGGTCTAGGTTACATTTTCTTTGATATCTTGTCTGAAGCAGAGAGCCGTCTCATTAAAGTAACTGACATATATATATAATTGTTTTGGAAAGAATCCGGTATTCTTTTAGAGATTTGAGTGACATGAAACTGCCGTGATACGCCATTATTTTAAGAAATACTGATAAATACCAACAAAGAAAATGTTACCTTGACCGAGCCTTTGTTTACAAAATCTGTTCCACGCACATCATGGAAAGTTACGTGGAAATATCACTTTGAAGCGAATGTTCTCTTTTTGTTCGGATGTTAAGCCTTTTCTCAACAGTTTTGAAAATACATTTGTATTCCAGTAGGAGATTTATTCTGTACCAGTATTGACACAAAAAGTCATTCAAGTGAGTCTTTCAATCAACGGTATAAGGTGCCACTTTTAGCCATTTAAGGTTTCCCTTTCTTACTGGACATTCATTGCAATATTTTGATGTTATCAATTTCAGCAAATGAAGTTTTGACTTCCAACATATCATTCTCTACTGCCTCTTATTGTAGGATCATGATAATGATTGATACTTCAATCCTCCAATATTTTTAAAGAAAATTCGCAAAACAATCAGATGTAATGAACCACCATAGAAACATATTTTGGACGAACCACTAAATAACGTCGCAAATTGGAGATTAGAATAGTTTTTTAGGGTCTTTTATTAATGAGAAATAGGATCACTTGCGACGGAAACGTTTATTTTCAAACTATAAGTGAAAACAATAGTTCACTTAAAATGAATTTTACAATTACACAAGGACAGATGTTTTCGTATGAAATTAATTCATTGTACAATTGCATTTTCGTTCATGGAATTCACATATGTTTGTCATAATTGTGGTGCTCCTTCACGGAGAACATTTCCGGACATGGTTATTGTAATTTACTTTTAACAGAATTCGTGGATATTTGTCCATCTGTCTTACGAAGTATGGGCGGACATATCGAAATGTTATGTCATGTGTTCAAAATCTGTTGTGGTAGAGCACTGGTCAGGTTTCCTAAATGAGCATTTCATTCCACTTAGTTCAGTTCATAACTACAGTGATTCATTTACAGACACTGAAAGATTCTGTATACCCGAGGTTATGGGTTTTGGTAATCATTTGCGCATCAAGGTTGCTCCCTCTATAATGAAATGCCAGAGCATATAAAAGAAATTAAGAGCCTAATTCTTTTCAAGTCCACCGTCAAACTCACCTGCTTGCTAGTGTTTGGGGTTGTTTTTATAAACATTTTGAATATCAATCATTCTTAGATAACGATATAAATTCTGTGATAGTAATTTTATTCTGTGATAATAATGATCTCTAAGATAAATTTGTATTCCATTTTCTTTTATTTTCATATTAATATAATTTGTTGTTGTTTCCTTGGTTATTTACATTAATTTTATAAAGGACCACAATGGAAATTAGGATGTACTTCATTTTTTGTGTTATCCTTGTGTTTTAACGTTTGTGACATCGTTTCAATTTATTTTATTTGTTTCATTTACCTTTAATTTTTTGACAATCTCAATTTTTATATTCAGTAATATATTTTTGTTTGAACACTGTAACTTTATATGCCCATTTTGTGTATTATATATTTCCTTCGTACCATGTTTTAGAAATGGTTAAAATATTAATAAGAATAAATAAATAAGTATTTTTGTTTGAAAACATACAACTTTGAGTAGTGGGTCCCCATTTTTGTCAAATATTAATTTACTAAATTAAATACATTCATCATAGGCCTTAAACTACCCGACATTTCATAGATGAATAGAGATTCCAACTTCTACATATTTGAACATAATTTATATTGCTTGAGCATGTGAGCGTTGTTTCTTATTAATTAAAATGATATGCAACGCCGTGTAATTTTTTAATTTAAATTGAACAGATACCAGAAAACTTGTGAAATACCAGCAGACTTCAAAATAATTATGTGAACTTTTACACTGTCCGACAATGCACAAATAGATGCAAAGCTATCATCTGCGTGTTTGTAAATGTGTAGAAATGCATTATTATAAAACAACCTTCAGTTCTCTTGCACTAATAAAACTTTCCGTGTTTAATGTTAATACGAAATTTCCTATCCTCCTTCCTGTCCCGTCATGCCTTAAGTAAAGACACTCAGACACGACAAAGTGTACTAAGTACTAAACTCGTTCGTTTATAATTTAAACAGGAAATCTTACCAAAGCTAACATTAATGAATTATCCAAATATAGTAATTTTATTGAACGTAGAGGAAAATATGATAATGCCTTTAAAAGCAAAGAGAGGATCAATAGACACACAATAATGAACACGACTCATACCAATATTCATTTTACATTACATATATGTGTCCTCAAACCGGTCAAACCTGCTCGTGTCAATTATTCCGGAAATAGTCATGTGTCCGGTTGCCCTGAAGTTTCAACAGCAAAATTCAAAACGTTGATTTCCGAAAATACAAGTCATAAATCGTGCCTCAAAAGTACATGAAATATGTTTAAAAGATAAATGTTTATGTTAAAAAAACTCATATATTCACTAAGATACATCCCAACAAATGATTAGCCAAGCGCCGGCGACAATTAGCGTTTATTACACATAAACCCTATAGATTTATAATTTATAAAGTCAATTGGATAAGGACAAAACATATTTTACGAAGTACAAACAAACACTAGCAAGCAAACACAACATGTAAGATACAAGGGAAATATAGATAAATACATTAAATACAAAGACATGAAAGATAGTACTCATAACCTATATCAAATTAAACATCTAATTGTGTAAATTATATCATAATGACATAATTATAAAAACAAAACAAATACAAAATGAATATATCATTATGCACATAACATGTAGTACTAAAAAGATGTAAATACTACACCTATATATTGTACAATGTACAAAGCATCACGTAATTAAAAACCTTAATAATAAATACACTAAGTTTCTTAACAGTAGTTTTGGAATGATTCTCAAATAATAATTGTAATTTAAACATGTTTGGTCTATTCCCATAATAATTTCTTTGTGCATTACTTACGTAAATCGTTAAAAAGACTACATTTTAAATAAAGTGATATCCGTCATCCATTAAAGTATTATATTGACAAGTTCTGTTTGCTCTTTCTAATGTTGGCCTCTGCCATCTTCCAAATGTAATGTTCAGATTATGCGATAAAACAATCAATTTTGTCAATGCTAATCGAAATATTGGTATATCTAAAACAATATGAAAGCTAAAAGTCACTCCTACTTATACAACATATATGCAGTTTAATATCGTGTAAATGTTGCTTTAAATGATAATAAAAATATCAGCATTTCCTACACCTTGACTAAGCTAAGGATCGTAAAAAACCTAACATCGATAGCAAGTCACGTATTGATACAGCCCATGATTTATATTAGGAAATAGTAAAAAAAGTTTTCAAGCATATCATAAATTTGTTTTCTTAATTCAGGTTCATTACTATGGACATTTTTCAACCCAAATTTTATTACACGCATATAGCTATCATTAATTCAATTACATCTTCCAAGGAGTCCGTAAACAAAATCATTATGTGTCGTTCTTTTGTATGTTCATGCACATATAGTCTTAGTGCTGATAAACCTCCTTTCTTCACATCCATAACATAAAGTAGGGGATATGAGTTTATCGTAGAGCTCAAGACTGTGTTACAGCACAATTTCGAAATATACTTACTAAGTATACATTCATTTTAGATATACCTTTCAAATACTTTTCAGAAAGATTTCGTCAAATTACGTTAAATGACCCTTCTTAGCTGAATATAATACATTGTACCAAGATATCAAAACGAATTCACAATTTCTACCGGACTGTTGTCAATTTGTCATATAACATAGAAAATAAGACTGGAAAAAAAATCCCTTGTCTCACTCCCAAAAATAATCAGTCGAAGTCATTACTAAGTTTATTACAGTACAGAAATGTTATCAGTTGTTCCCATGACCGCCCAAAAGTCTTCTTGTGATTCTGTGTAAACATTGTAACTTTCTGTCATATTATTTAAAGTCCCATAAGCTTATAAATGTATTGGTCCTAATAGTTACTGTTTGTTATATAACAGAGGAATCCGGCGTGTTTTCCTCCCGTGCATACTTTATAACAAGATAAAATGTTTCCGAAACCACTATCGTATTTTTTTCAATATCATTGAAATTAAAACTCATTATTTAAAAACTTGCCTATCCTTTTTGGTAGGTAACCGGAAACTCTATTATAATTATCTGTCCTTATCGTAATGCGTATTCTGTGGAGAGTCATGGACCGGAACCAACTGGTATTGTATCGTGATATTGTCAACTTAAATTTAAAACTTCACGGAAAATGAATATTATTTACTGGGTTGTGATATGTTTGTCATTCTCTGTCGCAACGAAATCCAATAATTAATTGCTAGGATATTGTTTTTAAACGAACTAATACTGCTAATTGTTTGTAGCATGATAAGAATGCATCTATCGACCTATAGAAGTTTAATGAACTGTTTCATTAAAGGAAGCCATTAGAGCGACATATGCAAACTCTGTTTGTAAACTTCATTCAATCAAGATCATAAATGTATTATTAACAACAACAAACAACAAATACACTTTATTGAAAATCGGCAAACAAATTTGCCTTTGGTAACGAAAAGCATAATCATACATGCATAATATGACACGCACGAAAACATTTTGTATTGCCCCCCCCCCCCCCCCCCAAAGAATTACCATATAACAACAACTACAACAACGTGTTGTGTGAAAGGAAACTAATCGGCAATTATTTATAATTTACTTTTAACTCGTCCATTGTAACCATTCAAGTCTTGTTAACAAATGATCATCATGAAGATTTATACAACAATGTCGTGATTGGTAACCAATTGAAAAGATCTAGTTTGCGAATTCATATTTGAATGGGAATTTTATTTGTCATTGTTTATTACAGGCAAACAATGAAACGAAAATATGTAGTCTTGAAATATCGATGGTCTCGCTTAAAAAAACTGTACTTTTTACAATAATTCTCATTTTGATATTTTTCAGTTCTGTATAGCCACATGCCAAAATGCCGTATTTCAATTGACCAGAATAAATAAATAAAAAAGTCCGAACCTACAAGCTTTGCAGCTTCGACAATTTATTGTACTGTTTGTCAAAAATTCAAAATTTGTACGTTCGGCATTTTCAAGCGAGGCCATCGATATACTTTTTTCTTCAGATTTTGCAATATATTGAAACAAAGTTTTACAAATAAGCAGATTGTGGTTTGTTGTGTTCATGGTCACACGCATTGCTTACTGAAAACGACGATTAATAGATGAAAGTAATGTAACAGTTATAAATACATCAATCCTGATAGAAGTTTCCTGCAGTAATACTATGTATAATACAAAACTGATATTTGAAGAACACTGCGTTTTGATATTGTTTACGACATGCAATTTTCTGAATCAGTTTAGTTGATTATTTTCGCTGTAGTTTTATCATCGGCTAAGGTAACCCTCTCGTGAAAATAGGTATCAAATTAACAGACAATGGATTTGTGAATAGGTTTATATGGTATAATGTAAACCTATCTACATTATTAACAATAAGTATTAACATCTATTTCGTATGTCTGATTATAGACAGTGGTTCGGAAACGTTTAAGAACCATTATACTGTGGATTTCTCATTATGATCTAGACTTAAGTTCAGATTTATGAAGTCCGTATTTTAGACGATCCATTTTATGTTTTTGATATACTAGTACCTGTACAATGATCAGTTATAAAACGGTTAGACGGATAAACTAAGGATTGCTGATCGAGTAACCACGGGTACGAAAGTTGAGGATGGTGTTGGCTTCTTAAAAACTGTGCACGACTTGTGACACGAGTCGATATTTTTTTGCGGAAAGTGTCCAAGAAAAACCGTATGTTTGCTAAATGCAAAGGGCACGGCTTCCTCACAGTGATTGTGTATGGACTGCCCAATGCCATCTGCGACATGTCTGCGGGTTTTCGAGTTGTTTTAATATGTGTTTAATATTCCGCTTAACAAAATCGTAGTGACTGTGGAGAATGTGACTACATATATAAATCGTACGACTGCCTCTGTAGACGTATCGCAGATCAAATGTGAACTAGGCAAAATAACTACAATGTAGTAATACAGTTTGACATTCTTTGATTGAACAATACCTGTTACAGACTATTATTTTGTCAAACAATCTAAATACTGTGTTTTATCATGTTAAATATGTAGCAGACAATTTTCACTTGTGTTAATTTGTAGCTTATATTGGTAATAATTGTCGTGCATAATTCATAATTGGTAATTACAGTTTATGACATGTTCGGTGGCTGTTTAATTTTAGCATTCGTTTTGTACTGTGTATTAGTAATCTATAACGTAATAATTGAACCTTTGAAAGTTGTTTTAATGAATGATTCATATAGCGCTCAGTTATACTTTCCTCGGCGTTTAGTCACATCCAGATTCTTCTTATTCATTTCAAATGATGCGCTAGAATATCCATCTACACGATCTCCTGCAGAGTATTGGTTTTTGTTCAGCTCGAAGAATCCGTTATATACCTGGGCAGAACCACCATCTGGTTCTCTTCCTTTCTTTGAGTTTCTTTTTGGTAGGATTAGAACTCGAGATGGTAAGGAGCTATTTAGCACTAGAGCAGAGGCCCCTTTGTCAACAGAACTGATAGATCGTAAATATTGTAAGCATCAAATTCTACAGTCACCCATTATTCCATAAGCGTACTTTGACGACAAATAACATATTCAGGCTGTTTGACATATTCCATTTACAAAACAGGTTCCGTCCTGAAATGGTGCAAAATTCCAAAATACCACACTTCATCGTTAGTAATCCAAGAGGAGAGTATGAAAGTGTTAAAACTAAAAAAATTAAACTAATAATGCAATGGTAGTTTAAACTAGTGGCAAAGAAATGTATCATTGCTTTGGCATTTGCCAGAAATGCGCATTATATCAATTTTGAAGAGTCTTATTTTTAAATTAGCGATGTCTGCAATAGTTCCTTGTTGGCTATTAAATCAGCAGACCATCTAGGGGTGACTTATAAATAAAACATTACCGTTTAATTCTTACTTTTCGTAGAAAATTAATTTATACCAAATGTAAGTGTAGTCTTCTCTATCAGACGCGAATCATCTAAACGACTCTCAGACAGAATTCAGAACTTATATAATGTGTCTTATGATGATGACATTCTCATTGATATTGTTTCTTTTCATCAATACATTTCACACAATAAATGAAAATACTGGTTTAATGCGTTTGTCACATGATATAACTGAGTACATTGTTCATTGTTGCTTGGTGGACTAAGTTTGTGCTTTGGTGATTTCTGTGATCTTCTTGTATTGCATAATCAACATAACAACTGACTTCCTGGACATTTCTCATGCACGACAGAAAACATCATGTAAATTTAGCACGACGGACAAACGTTTTATTAGATGATATGATAGATCACAGTAACGTACAATGTCACGTGAAGAGTTCACTGCATTGAAACAGTACTGTCTCTAATAATTAAAAGTAAGATTTTTTATCCAAAAGAACAGACTGAAAAGAGTTTATTTCATTATATATACGTTTTATTTTTTATATGGCATGTATCCATATTTAGTTAGACCTGTACATTTGTATCAGCTGTTGAGTGTAACAAAGAGTTGTTTTATTAATAATATTTCATTATCTGTGCACATACATGACTTGTTTACTTTGATGTTCTTGATCTGTCGCCATAAAAAAATCAACTGATATATATTCAGTAATATATTAAGTTTCAATGCATTTCGTCCTCATATGACTCTTCCTGGCAATTTCCACAAGCCCTAATGTGCTCATTATGCAAATTAACCTCTGTCACGGAATGCTGCTACTTATTTATTAGTCGCACGACATACAATATTGATTCATTTACTATCAATTAAAGACATGATATGCTGTTGGTGAAATTCATTATAAAGCCCGTTTATGGCACTTCAGATATCATAGGCAAATGTGTGTCTATATGATGCTATTGGTAATAATATTTTTATCTTAATAACTAATGACATTGTTACATCTTTATACTGTCTCAGCCACTGTTTCAGCAGTAAACAACAGTTTATATAACGTACATCATTGCATCGAAATCAGATATCTTTATGTAGAATTTGTTATTGCTTTATATCTTGAACTCAAATAACTTACTTACTATGGGCATTGGATATTATAATTATAACAAGATGGTAAATCGATAGTAGACGATGGTAAAATATGTAGCCTCGAACTTAAAGACCCATTAGCTATTTGCTATAAAATATATATGCAAAAAACAAAGAATTGCTGACATTATCCCAAGATAATTATTACCGATGAAACGAGCCTTTTTTCTTTTAAAAACACTCATTTCGCTGTGAATTTTGCTTTTGTAAACTTGAAATATATAGACCGCGTGACGTCACTTGATGCCGTGTGCATAATATGACTGCGGGAAAACACATCTATTCTATAAATAGTAGTATTTTCAATGATATTGAAAAAATACGATTGTGGTTTTGGAAACATTTTTTCTTGCTATAAAGTATGCGCGGGAGGAAAACACACCGGATTCCTCTGTTTAAGAACAAACAGAAACTATTACGACCGATAAATTTATATGGTTATGGGACTTTAACTGAAGGACTCAAATTCCGCTGGTCCTACCTATGTATATGTCTCGGCACATTTTCTACCGCTAGAATCATGAAAAGTCGCTGAAGGAACCTGGTTGTCGGCCTTAGTCTAAATCCAAACAAAAAAAACCCCGAAGATTCAGATACTGCAGCCACCTACGAGAAACATATTATCTGGCGTCATCCATCTTTTGTAAATTAGTCAGGATAAACCTAGTACAAAACCACTGCACGGATAAATTGAGAAATCTAATGAATGTTTGTGTTGTTGAAATAAGTTCGTTATCACGGACTATGAATTAAGGTCTTAGTTCTGTTTCCGGTATTATTGACCTCATACAAGGTTAATGATCCAGATATGCTTTCGTTTCTTCATTTTGCGTTCTTAATATCATTTTTAAATTATTGTTTGGAATGTACGCCTAAGTATTTACATATATTCCAATTTATAAAAATGTGTGCTCCTGGATTCTGTAGCAGGACTAACCTTGTTCTCCACTTGTAATTATCAACGCATTCACTCGATTATTCCAAACAACGGTGGACGGTGTAAAGCCTTATAAATAGCATGTCCCGCACACATGGTTCCTACTTACGAACCCGAGGCTCATGGATGAAAGCTCTCCTTGTCGAGCCAATCACTTTAGTGTACTTAGTTATCAAACGGACATAAAATATCTCGATATTTATTATTTACAGAAGCAAGAGAAATATAAATATCAGCCACTTTTTGTATTCTTCAGTCTCTATTACTGGGCATACAATGCAATGCTTTGCAGTCATCAACTTCAGCAACATGTCATTTTTACTGATGCCTGCCTCTTATTGCTGGATCATGAAACTGGCTGATATTTCAAACCATTTTTTAGAATAACATTTACAAAATCAGGTATAATGAACCACCATGAAAAACACATGTTGGGCGAACCGCTAATATTAGCGATTATTTTCGTTTTTGCGAAGGAAATATTCATTTTCCAATGATAAGTGAAAACAATAGTTCACATAAAAATAATTTTACAATAACATAATGACAGATAATTTTGTACGAAATCAATTCGATGTACGAGTACAATCACATGACCGTTAATGGAAATTACATGTGTTTATCAAAATTGTGGTGCTCCTTCACGGAAAACATTTCTTTATTGTGACAGTGGTGTTGTACTTCTGACCGATTATGATTTCGTGCAAATGTGCTTTGGATATTTGTCTTACAAAGACTGGGTGACTAAATCGGATTATTGGACAATGACGTTTGCTGTTTGTTTATTTCACACTGATCATGTTTTTTTTTCATTTTTGTTCAATGTTATTGAATCTAGTCTTTTTGCAATTCACAAAGTATCTTGGTCTACGACATTCACCATTGATCAGCGGTTTCTAATTTTGATTATTATTACTATCTTAATACGTCCATCATAGATATGAAACATCCGTATTTTATTTGAACATATGTTGCTATGAGCATGTGGGCGTTTTTTATTCATTCCCATAATGTGCAAGAACGTGTCATTTTTAAATGTTGAAGTAACAACTTGCTTAATAAAAAAAGACTGCACAATGTAAAACTTTAATAGACAAGATTCAAATAAATGCATACAATAAAACGTATCATCTGCGTAATGGCCAATGTATAAATGCACTATCATGAAACATTCTTCCTGTCTCCTTTTTGTAAGGATTTCCGTGTCAAAAATTCCCCGAAATTGTATTTCCTCCTTTCTGTCGTGCCCTAAGTAAGGACACTCAAACACGCAAAGTGCAGTTAGTACTAAACTCGTCCGTTTATGATTTGAATAGGAAATCTTAGTAAAGCCAATATTAACGAATTATCTAAATATAGCAATCTTATTTTAACCCGCGCGTAGAGGAAACTATAATGAATCAAAGAGAGAGGAATAAAGATTACATTGTCCTCATCAATAGACTCACAACAATGTTCATCCTAGACTATGTCCTCATCAATAGACTCACAACAATGTTCATCCTAGATTATGTCCTCATCAATAGACTCACAACAATGTTCATCCTAGATTATGTCCTCATCAATAGACTCACAACAATGTTCATCCTAGACTATGTCCTCATCAATAGACTCACAACAATGTTCATCCTAGATTATGTCCTCATCAATAGACTCACAACAATGTTCATCCTAGACTATGTCCTCATCAATAGACTCACAACAATGTTCATCCTAGATTATGTCCTCATCAATAGACTCACAACAATGTTCATCCTAGATTATGTCCTCATCAATAGACTCACAACAATGTTCATCCTAGACTATGTCCTCATCAATAGACTCACAACAATGTTCATCCTAGATTATGTCCTCATCAATAGACTCACAACAATGTTCATCCTAGACTATGTCCTCATCAATAGACTCACAACAATGTTCATCCTAGACTATGTCCTCATCAATAGACTCACAACAATGTTCATCCTAGATTATGTCCTCATCAATAGACTCACAACAATGTTCATCCTAGATTATGTCCTCATCAATAGACTCACAACAATGTTCATCCTAGACTATGTCCTCATCAATAGACTCACAACAATGTTCATCCTAGACTATGTCCTCATCAATAGACTCACAACAATGTTCATCCTAGATTATGTCCTCATCAATAGACTCACAACAATGTTCATCCTAGATTATGTCCTCATCAATAGACTCACAACAATGTTCATCCTAGACTATGTCCTCATCAATAGACTCACAACAATGTTCATCCTAGACTATGTCCTCATCAATAGACTCACAACAATGTTCATCCTAGATTATGTCCTCATCAATAGACTCACAACAATGTTCATCCTAGATTATGTCCTCATCAATAGACTCACAACAATGTTCATCCTAGACTATGTCCTCATCAATAGACTCACAACAATGTTCATCCTAGACTATGTCCTCATCAATAGACTCACAACAATGTTCATCCTAGATTATGTCCTCATCAATAGACTCACAACAATGTTCATCCTAGATTATGTCCTCATCAATAGACTCACAACAATGTTCATCCTAGATTATGTCCTCATCAATAGACTCACAACAATGTTCATCCTAGACTATGTCCTCATCAATAGACTCACAACAATGTTCATCCTAGACTATGTCTCGCACTCATCATATCAATTAGACCAGAAAAGGAGGTTTGTCCGGTTGCCTGATCGGCCTTATTTTTTTGGCACCAACCCTAAAGTTTAAACAGCAAAATTCGAAACTTTGCAACTAATCGTGGATAGTAAGCATTTTGAAAATGTCAGTTACAAATCGTGTCTCAAAGGTACATAAGATATACTTCGAAAATAATGAAGAAACATTTTGCTTATCATTTGCATTTGTCTTGTAATCGAAAACTCAACTATAATCATCTGAAGAGAGTTATTGTCCGGAATGAACTGGTATTGTATCGTGGTACTGTCAACTTGAATTAAAAACATAACGGAAATTGATATTATTTCTGGGCGAAACAAACTGTGACTCGTATGACTGTACATTATTATAACTGGTGATAAGTATGTTTTACCAGTCTTTATCGCAACGAACTCCAATAATTAATTGCTTAGACTTTGGTTTTAAAACGAACAATGCTAATTATGTGCGGCATGTTACAAATACATCGAACGACATTTAGAAGTTGTATGATCTTTTTTATTAATGGAAGTCACTCAGAGCGACCTGTTTAAAATTTCTCTTTGTAAACATCATAATGTATCTGATCTTTGATCATGAATAGTGAAAATGTATAAGAATTTACAACCAAGATAAAAAATGTATCATTCTCCCCCCCCCCCCCCCCCTTCCCGTATTGTATTTTAGTTTTCACACGTGTTTGTCACTATTCAAATTTTGTTAACAAATGATCATCATGAAAACTTTATACAACAATGTCGTGATTGGTAATCATTAAAAAGCAACAATTGTAAAGAACAAAGTAACGAATTCATATTTGAATGGGTTTCTATAAGATATTTCACAGACGTCGGTGTTGTTTGCTCTAGTTTATAAACAGTCAAACTATATAACGATAATTTATGTAGTCTTGAAATATATTTTGCGATATATTGAAACAAAGTTGTGTTTGACTTGCTATCGATGTTTGGTTTTTACGATGCTTGGCTTAATCAAAGAGTAGGAGTTTGGTGTTTGGTAGATCAAAAAGTAATGTTATTAATGCATATAACCTTATTAAGTTTTCCTAGCACGATGCACTAAGGTATGTTTAATACAAAACTGATGTATGAAGTACACCGTGTTTTGATATTGTTTACGACTTACAATTTTCTGAATCAGTTTAGTTTATCATTTGCGCTGTGATTCTATTATCGGATTTTGTAACTGTCCCTCCAAGATAGTTATCAAATAATTGATTTTCATAGTACATAATATAAACTATCGCTTTATTAACTATATCTATTTCGTACGTCTGATTATAAACAGTGGTTCGAAAAAATAGTTTAACCTTTTTACAGTGGATTTAACAGTATCTAGACTATGTTCAGGCGTATAAAGTTCGTATTTTAGAGGATCCACGGTATACTTTGAATATAATTGTACTGTGGTCAGTCATAAAATGGTTAGACGGATAAACGCACTTAACGTAGTCCTATTGCTGATCGAATAATCACGTATGCGAAAATTGAGGATGGTATAAGCTTCTTCCAGACTATGCACGTGCTGCTCGAAGCAATCACGAGTCTACTTCTTTTGTGGAAAGTGTCCAAGAAAAAATCATGCCTTTGCTTAACGATCAGCGCACGGCTTCCTCACAGTGATCGTGTGTGGACTGTCCATTGTCATCTGCGACATGTCTACGAGTTGTTTTAAAATTTTACAGAATCGTAGATACTGCGGAGACCGTGATTACGTACATGAATCGTACGACTGCCCCTGTAGCCGTATCAGATCAAATACAGTTGACATTCTTTGATGGAATAATACCAGTTACAGACTTATAATATTTTATCGAACTATCTAAATACTGTGTTTTATCATGTTAAATACGAAATGGACGGTTTTTAATGGTGTTAATGTATGGGTATTAACTACCGAGCATAATGCAGGTTGTGTTGTTACATATCTTTATATGGCATGTTCGGTGACTCTTTAATTTTAGAATTCGTTTTGTATTGTGTAATATGTAATCCATAAAGAAATAATTGAACCATTGAAAGTTGTTTTAATGAATAATTCATGATTCGTTCATCTTCATTCTCCTCTGTGATTAGTCACATCTATTTTCTTCTTATTTATCTATATATCCCTCCACACGATCTCCTATAGATTATGTTATTCTTCGGCACCCAGAGCTACAGTCATCTTGTGACTTTTCCAGCTTTTAACGAAGGTTTCATGTATATGTGCGTGGGTAAAACCACCAACTTCCCGTGGCTTCTTAGACATCTTGGTTGATTTTTTCTTACCCATTCCCATTCCAGTATTCCACATCACAATTGCTTTGGCATTTGTCAGAAGCTAAGCCGTTCGCATTTATGAATGTTTGAAGAGTCTTATTTTAGCAAAGTCTGCAGTAGTTCCCAGTTGGCTATTTATTCAGCAGACCATTTAGGGGTGACTTATAAATAACCGGTTGATCTAACTTAATTGCTTCTTTTCGTAGAACAATAATCTATACAAACTGTAAGTGCGTTTTTTCCATCAAAAGCGAATCATCTAAACGACTCTCCAGATGAAGATGAAGACATAATCAAGTACTTATATAATCTGTCTTACGATGATGACATTCTAATCGATAGCGTATCATCTCATCAATATATTTCACACAATACTGATAAGTGAAAATACTGGTAAATCTTAATGCGTCTGTTACATCTGATATAACTGAGTACATTGTTTATTGCTGCTTGGTTGACTAAGCTGCTAATTTGGAGTTTTCTATGATCTTCTCGTGTTGCGTAATCAGCATCACATATGACCTTGAAATTCTCATGATGGACTGAAGCCATTGTCAAAATTTACCAATACGGACAAAATTATTTGTAATTGTCGATGGTAGATCATACGTATCTCATAAATCCTAATGTTGCATACACTAAAATATAATGAATGGACTATTTCTTTTACCAATGATTGGAAACATTTATCAGCAGACATTAATTCTAAGTAATATTCAACGAAACATGCGTGTTTGGATCCGAAATAACAAACTGTGTATAGAGTTGATTTTATTATCAAGTTGAAATTACATGGAATTATTGAACACCAGTCCAAAATTAGTGCTCCTTATAATGAGACGGTCTCCAGCTTATTCTTTACTCTATTATGAATTCAATGCTATACAATATTAGACTGTCGTATGTTTTATTTTTTATTTGGCATTTGACATGTTTAGTTAGGTACATTTTGTACCAGCTGTAATTAAGATATAGTCTGAACCAGCTGTATACTATAGTGTTGCTGTATTAATGTTACCTTATCTTGGCACATACACATAGCAGTCATACTTTGATGTTCGTGACCTGTCGCCATTAAGAAAGCAACTAATGCACTTTCAGTAATACATTAAAGGTTTCAATGTTTTAGTTCTGATAAAATGTTTGTAATTTATTTTCTCCTCGTGTGACTCTAAAGACGTGTTGGCAATTTACCAGAAGCCGTGCACTGTGCACATTATGCAAATGGACTTTGATATGAATTTATAAGTCACACAACGAGCAACATTGTTTGATCTTGTTCAATATTAAGTTTACTATCAATTAAAGACTGGATATGCTATTGGCGAAAGTCATTCTAAAACTCATTTTTAACTAATTGCGATTGTCTCTATTGAATTGTATAAGTATTTATGACACTTAAGAGATCATAGGTAAATATGTGTCTAGATATTGCTATTCATAACATTTTCCTTATCTGACTACATTATAACATCGTTACGTCTTTCTCAACCACTTGGACTGATTAATAAAATTGCAATCCAGTTTATCATATAGCTATAATAATAAGCGGTGCCGATATGTATCTAAATAAATGAATGTACAATTGTCTGTGGCAAATATTTTGTTCAAATGTTGAGTTAGATTTTGCTGTATGTTTCAAGAATGTTGTTTGTGTAATTCTTGAATATTTTATATTCGCTCATCAAGAGTATTAGCACTCTGTATTGATAGGTTTGAAGTATTCGCCATTAAAACACATATTTCTGTCGCTGTCATCTCGTACAAAGCTCATAACATTAGTTTTCAACAATGAACATCTGTTTATTACGAACATTAATGCGTTGAAATTTAATCGTTTTTGTGTATAATTTGTTATTGCTTTATATCTTGAACCCAAACAACAAATTGACTTTGGACATTGCATATTATAATAACATGGCAGTAGACGATGGTAAAACTCCTTCATTTTAAGATAAATGTTAAATGTGAGCATGCGCCTCTAACCTAGCTAAATGACACAAAATTGTCCATTTATCAAAAGTAAATATCAAGGTTAGAATCCAAGTGGTACTAGACAAATGTCACATGTAATTAAGCGGCCTAGAAAGTGAGCTTTCTACTCGGTTCACCTTCTACCGTATTAATAAGGAAAAGTCGTTAAATGAACCTCGATGCTAATATGACTCTAAATCCAATAAAAACTAAGCAGGTTCGGATGCTGCGCAACAACCGACAAGAAACACATTATTTAGCGTCATCCGTATTTTATGAATTTGTCAGAATAAACCTACATTGTAGTACCAAATCACGTGAATTCAATAAAACCTCCAAATAAAGACTTCACTTTAGACCGAAAGAAGCGATCTTAATATTATATTAATCTCGTGGTCAATATTATGAACACTTCGTTAAGGGTCTTCCATTACAATGACTACGTATCTTATTTTAGGACCGTCTTTTAAAATATCCTTCATATTTCAAATTTATAAAAAGTCTACTTCAGTATAACAGAGACATATTCTAAAGTTCGTCTTGCAAAAAAAACAAGGTTACGTCTGCACAGATAAGTTGAGAAATCTAATGAATGTATTTGATGTCACCAAGAATTTGAAATTAATTTCGTTGTTTCAGACAATGAATTAAATTCCTAGTCCTGTTTTCGGTTTTATTCAATAACGTCATACAGGGTTAAGTATCCAGAAATGCTTTTTCTTTGCTTCATTTTACGTACTGAATCTCCTTTTGTTCGGATAGTACGCCTGATTTCAACAATTATATTTAAATATATTCCAGTAGAAGATTTACGTTACTCGTATTCCTGGATTCTGTACCAATAATAACCTTGTTCATCACATGTAATTATTAATCAACGCATTCACACGATTATTCAAATCAACAACAATCGAAGGAGAAAAGCCTTATACATAACATTTTCCGCGCACGTGGTTTGACCTTAGGAACCCGAAGTTCATGGTAAAACGCTCTCCTTGTTGAGCCAAGAACATTTTTTAATTTAAATTTAAATCACTTTTTCTCGTTTTCGGTTTTTCTTTTTAATGGACATTCAATGCAATGCTTCGCTGTTATCTAATTCAGCAATCGAACTTTTGATTGCAAAGTTCCGGCTTCCAACGCAAATTGTAATGATACCTGCCTCTTATTTATTGATGGATCATGAAAATTATTGATATTTCACACCTATTTTTTTTAAAAACGTTACAAAGTCAGGTGTAATGAACCACCATGAAAAACCACATGTTGGACGAACCGCTATTATTAGCAATTACATTTGTTATGGAGGTATGCTATACAGTTGGGAAATAGGAGCACTTGAGAAGGAAATTTTTTTTAAGTGAAAATAATAGTTCACTTACAATGGATTTTACAATTTCGCAAATAGCAATGATACTGAGATATTTTTAACGAAATCAGGTTCATTGTAAAATTGCATTTACATTTGGAGTAGCATATGTTTTGTCATAATTGTGGTACTCCTTCTTGGAGAAATATGTTTTACATCGTTATTGCACTCCATTCTGACAGGTTATGGTTTCGTACAAATGTGCGTTCGATATTTGTCAATTTCTCTTACAAAGTATGGACAGCCACATCGAAATATTGGACATAGACCTTTGCTCCTTTTTATTTAATTCGGCCAATTGCTTCTTTCTTTTGTTGTACGATATTATTGAAATAAGTCTTTTTGCATTCAACGTGGACTCTTTAACGAACTATTTTGGTCTAATACATTCAACCTTGAACAGTGGTTCCTAAATAAGGCTATTATTATTTTCTAATACATCCATCTTCGGTCTTAGTGTGGTCTTATCCCCCTCTTCCCGGCTTTGGTGGTAAAGCAATGACTAGGGCGTTGCATATGTATTTGAAAATATGTTGCCTTGAGCATGTGAGTGTTTTATTATTCATTACCACAATGTGCAACAACGTGTCATTTTGAAGTGGACAATTTCCAGAAATTGCTTAATGCATGCAAAACATGAAAACTTTTACAGACAATACACATATAGATGCACACAATAAAACTATCATCTACGTGATTGCAAATGTGTAGAAATGCATTAGTATGATACAACTTCAGTTCTCTTTCTCTATAAAGATGTCCGTGTTGAATGTTAAACTTCCTTAACATTTCCTTTCCTTCTTGTGCCTTAAGTAAAGACACACAGACACGACAAAGTGCAGTAATCGTCAGTTTATAATTTAAACAGGAAATCTTAGCATAGCAAGTATTAATGAATTATCTAAATATTGTAAGTTTATTTTAACCGGCACGTAGAGGAAAATATGATGATGCCTTTAAAGCAAATTGAAAGGAATAAAGATCAAAATGACCTCATCAATAGATACAGAACAATGAACACGTCTCACACCAGTATTCGTTCTACATGTAGTATCATCAAACCATCCAACACTACCGATATTAATTAGACCTGAAATAGCCGTGTGTCCGGTTGCCCGATCGATCCATATTTGTAATATTAGTCACAAATCATGCCTCACAAGTATACTTAGACAAATAGAATTGTTTTTGACTGGCCTATCCATTGCACTTGTCTTGTATCGGAATCACAACTGTGACTATCTGATCTTGCCTTATGCGTTTTCCATAGAGAGTTATTGGCTGGAACGAACTAGTATAATATTGTGATATAGTATACATACATTTAAAACATCACAGAAATTAATATCAATAATTGGCTTGTGATATGTTTTGTCATCCTCTGTCGCAACGAACTTCAATAATTAATTGCTAGGTCATTGTTTGTTAAACGAACTAATAATGTTAATTGTTTGTAGCAAGTTACAAATGCATCTACCGACCTTTAGAAGTTGCATGATCTGTTTCATTAAAGGAAGTCAGCCAGAGCAACCTATTTAAAAATTCCGTTTGTAAACAGCATAATGTATTTGCTTTTTGATCATGGAAAGTGATAATGTATTAGAAACCAAGATCATAAATATACCAGTTATATAATACCCCCACACACAAAACAAATCAGTGTATTGCTTGAATGGAAACTATTCGACAATAATTAAGTAGTTTAAACGTGCATGTTAATCATTCAAATTTGGTTAACAAATGATCACTGTTAAATAACAATCATTAAATTTACATTTTAATGTAGATTTGTAATATATTTATTGTGTTTCCCTATGTTTATACACAGACAAACTATATAACGAAATGTATTTTGTTTGAAATTGTGACTTTTTTGTTCAAATTGTGTGATATATTGAAACAAAGTGATGTTTGCTCTTCAAATCTATAACTTTGTTGAAATTTGTTCAGTTATTCATACCAAACTTCCATAATGATATGGTTTCAGTTGATTTCGTCTGATATAAAATCAACATTTTGTGTTTTGTCTTAGCTGTGTTCATGATTGCATGAATTACTTATTGAAAACGTCGATTTTGTAGATAAAAGTAAAGTAATGTAATAGATACATTAATCTTGATATAAGTCTCCAAACACGATGAAGTGAAAATACGTATAATACAAATAGTTAACATAAAGAACACTGTGTTTAATATTGTTTACGACAGGCAATTTCTTGATCAGTTTAGTTTATTATTTTCGCTGTGATTCTATTATCGGATTGTGTAACTCTCTCTTGAAAATAGTTATCAAATAATTGACAATGGATTTGTAAATAGGTTTATATGGTATAATGCAAACCTATCAATTCATTACACTATATGGACAGTTGTATATGTATTCCATACTAGTACTGGTATTTATTTTTGTTGTTCGGTCCGAATAATATAATTATTTCCATTTTTCAACAATCGCTCAGCTTTCATTTTTTCTTCATACCGAACAGCTTCCGTTAACATAGCTTCCGCCTAGGATTATAGTTCCGATATTTCATTGAATGGCTAAATACAAATTCAAATATTACGTGCATTTTAAAAGTCAAAATCATATGGCTAAGCAATATCCTAAACGAGCAATACAAATAAGTCGTAAAAAATCTAAACCATCCTCTCCCTCCTGTTTCTACAATAATTACTATCAGTACACACATTTCAAGGAAGGATGACGTCATAATTCTAGTGCTGTATATGCTAATATAGACAACCAGATATTTTAAAAAGTGATTAATCGAGAAGTTTTACTCGATTAATTTAATGCTTATCACGTGTAACTCTTTCTTCGAGCATGTCTTCATGTATGATATACATTTGTATTACATTCTGCATAAGTTGGGTATTCAAAGAGGCAGGTAATGTAGCCTATATAAAATTATGCTAATTGCTGAACTACTTTTGGTGATCAGATGGGAAACATAAATCAAAGTACTGAAAGCACATGGAACGGGAACAACTGTAACAACCGGATGTAGAAAGGCGCTCGTAGTACATCAAAATTCATGCGCGAACTATCGTTCGTTTTCCAAAACTCACCTTACAAAGAAATTCAACAACAACAGAACCTTCAGAACCTTGAACAGTGGTTCAAGTACAAAAACATGCATGATTGGGCCTTTATACAGCGGATTTGTCAGGACTTAGTTCAGATTCATGAAGTCCGTATTTTAGAGTATCCTCAATATGCTTCAGTCATAACAATGTAATCGTAAGAGTATGATCTGGAAAACTTAAGATTGTAAAAGAGGAATCATTTCAAAACCGTTAGATGGGTAAACGTAGGAATGCTGATCGTGTAATCACGGGTACGAAAAATGATTGACGATGAAATACGCTTCATCACGACTGCGCACGTGCAGTGCGAAGCTTTCATGAGTAGATTTCTTTTGTGGAATGTGTCCAAGGAAAATCGTGCCTTTGCTAAACGATCAGCGCAAGGCTTACTAACAGTGATCGTGTGTGGACAGTGTAATGCCATCTGCGACATGTGTACGGGTTTACGAGTTTTTTTCAAAATGGAGAACGAAAAACGTACAAAAGTGTATGACTGCCAGGCTGTCCATGGACACTGTAGATGTACAATATAGTGATACAGTTTGAATTCATTAATTGAATAATAACAGTTGCAGAATTCTATATCATTTTATCAAACATTCTAAATACATTGTACTGTGTTTTATCATGATAAATATGTAGCAGACGGTTTCAATGGTTTTAATTTGTCGCTTATATTGGTAATAATTGCCGTGCATAATGCAGAATGGGTAATTACAGTTCTGTATATGGCATGTTCGGTGGCTGTTTAATTCTAGCATTCGTTTTATATTGTGGGATATCTAATGCATAAAGGAATAATTAAACCGTTGAAAGTCGTTTGAATGAATAATTCATAATCCGCTTAATTTCATTTTCCACAGCGTTTAGTCACATCTGATTTGTTCTTAATATATGTTTTAAATGATGCGCTATCCCACCACACGAACTCCTTTTGCTTATTACTATTGAACGGCACCGACAGCTAGCGTCATCTTATGACTTCTCCAGCTTTTATCAATGACAGTGCTCGAATGGGTAGAAACACCAACCTCCCGTGGCTATCTAAACATCTTCCTCACATTTGTTTTTTTCTTGTCCATGGTGGGATTCAAACTCTAGACGGTAATGGTCTAGTTATCACTAAAACAAAAATGTCAAATTCTTGTATTACTAATAATTCCATTAGCGTACTAATTTTATCAAAATTTGACATTAAATCAGACATTCACACTGTATAAATATTTCATTATGCACCCGTTTCCATTACATATGAGCAACGTGAAATGGTACAAAATTCTAAAATGACACGATTTATCGTCAATAATCCATGAGGACAATATGAAAGTGCTAAGACCTGCTATAACTAGGAATGTGTACGTCAGATACAATGTAAAATGTTAACACCAGACAGAATTAAACAATGCTAGTTTGTTGAATTAAATTTGTGTTAAAGAAAAATATTCCATAATATCAATGCTCTTACATTTGTCAGTAGCTAAGCCGATCGCATTTTATGATGTTAACAGAGTCTTATTTTAGCAACGTCTGCCGTAGTTCCTGGTTGGCTATTTATACAGCAGACCATTTAGGGCTGACTAATGATTATAAACATTACCGTTTCATTCTTACTAACCTGTTATTTGTCACATCATATAACTGAGGACATTGTTTATTACAGCTCGGTTGACTAAGTTGTTAATTGGGAGTTTTATGCTCTTCTCGTATTGCTTAATCAACATCACATATGACCTTGAAATTCCTCATGTACGACTAAAAACATTGTTTAAGTTTACCACTACGGACACACGTTTTGTTAAACATTGTTTAAGTTTACCACTACGGACGCACGTTTTGTTAAACATTGTTTAAGTTTACCACTACGGACACACGTTTTGTTAAACATTGTTTAAGTTTACCACTACGGACGCACGTTTTGTTAAACATTGTTTAAGTTTACCACTACGGACACACGTTTGTTAAACATTGTTTAAGTTTACCACTACGGACGCACGTTTTGTTAAACATTGTTTAAGTTTACCACTACGGACGCACGTTTTGTTAAACATTGTTTAAGTTTACCACTACGGACGCACGTTTTGTTAAACATTGTTTAAGTTTACCACTACGGACGCACGTTTTGTTAAACATTGTTTAAGTTTACCACTACGGACGCACGTTTTGTTAAACATTGTTTAAGTTTACCACTACGGACGCACGTTTTGTTAAACATTGTTTAAGTTTACCACTACGGACGCACGTTTTGTTAAACATTGTTTAAGTTTACCACTACGGACGCACGTTTTGTTAAACATTGTTTAAGTTTACCACTACGGACGCACGTTTTGTTAAACATTGTTTAAGTTTACCACTACGGACGCACGTTTTGTTAAACATTGTTTAAGTTTACCACTACGGACGCACGTTTTGTTAAACATTGTTTAAGTTTACCACTACGGACGCACGTTTTGTTAAACATTGTTTAAGTTTACCACTACGGACGCACGTTTTGTTAAACATTGTTTAAGTTTACCACTACGGACGCACGTTTTGTTAAACATTGTTTAAGTTTACCACTACGGACGCACGTTTTGTTAAACATTGTTTAAGTTTACCACTACGGACGCACGTTTTGTTAAACATTGTTTAAGTTTACCACTACGGACACACGTTTTGTTAAACATTGTTTAAGTTGACGCACGTTTTGTTAAACATTGTTTAAGTTTACAACTACGGACGCACGTTTTGTTAAACATTGTTTAAGTTTACCACTACGGACGCACGTTTTGTTAAACATTGTTTAAGTTTACCACTACGGACACACGTTTTGTTAAACATTGTTTAAGTTTACCACTACGGACGCACGTTTTGTTAAACATTGTTTAAGTTTACCACTATGGACACACGTTTTGTTAAACATTGTTTAAGTTTACCACTACGGACACACGTTTTGTTAAACATTGTTTAAGTTTACCACTACGGACGCACGTTTTGTTAAACATTGTTTAAGTTTACCACTACGGACACACGTTTTGTTAAACATTGTTTAAGTTTACCACTACGGACACGTTTTGTTAAACATTGTCGATGATAGATCACACGTATCATCTCATCAATACATTTTACACAATACGTGGAAATACTGGTAACACTATTTATCTTATTGCGTCTGTTACATCATATTATAAATGAGGACATTGCTTAATGCTGCTCGGTTGACTAAGTTCTTAATTGGGAGTGTTCTATACTTTTCTCGTATTGATTGATCACGTAGAAAACTTCCTGGACATTCCTCAAGTACGACTGAAAACATCGTTTACCACGATGGATAAATGTTTTGTCACATGATATGATAGATCATACGACGTCGTATAATGTCGCATGATGGTTTCACTGCATTGAAATAATACTTTTAATTCAGTAAATCTTTTGTTCTGAATAGAGTCGATTTCATTATCATGTTCAATACATGAAATTAGAAGAAAAGCGCTCATTATCACGAGATGGTCTCTATTTGGTGTTTCCACTATTATGAATTAAATCCTAAATCAATATGAGAAGATCGTATGTTTTACTTTTTATATGGCATGCATCATGGTTAGATACATTTTGTATCAGATGTATATTGTAACATAGTGTTACTTTATTAATAATGTTACATTGCCTTAGCACATGTACATATAGCAGTTATACTTTGATGTTCGTGACCTGTCGCTATTAAGTAAACAACTAATGCACTTTCAGTAATACATTAAAGGTTTCATAATTAAAGTTCTGATAAAATGTTTATAACTTATTTCCTCCTCATGTGACTCTTGCTGGCAATTTACCACAAGCCCTGCACGGTGCACATTATGCAAATGGACTTTAAGAAAGGTGATATTCATTTATTAGTCGCACAACATGCAATATTGTTTGATCTTGTTCAATTGTCTCACTTACGTCTTTCTACTGTCTCAACCACTTTGACTGATTAATGACATTGTAATCCAGTCTATCATAGCAGGCCCACAATTTGGGATTGTGCCATATTGAGAAGCGGCGCCAATCCATATCCAAAATTAAGGAATATGCATTTTTATGTGACTAATATATTGTTTGAAATTTTGGAATATGATTTTGTTGTAAGTTTTAAAATGTTGTTTGTGTAACATGTTAATTCATTTATATATTTGTTCTTAAATCATGTGTATTAGCACTCTGTGATCATGGTAGTGTATAAATTATTCATCAGTAATACACATATTTGTATCGCTATATCTCATAAAAACGGATATGATTAGTTTTCAACAATAAACATCAGTTTATAACATACATTATTGCGTTGCAGTTGATTTCTTTTTAAGTTTGAAGATTATAATCTGAATTTGTTTTGTCTTTGTATCTTGAACTCAAACTACTATTATGATGACGTGCCAGTAGACAATATTAAAATAATAATAATTGTATGCCTGTACTCTTTCATTTTAACGTAACGGGATTGGCTAAAATCACTAAAAAACGTAAAGTAATAATTTAAGTAATTTACAAAGATTAAATATCATACTTAGATCCCAAGCAACAAGGAATTCTAACCGAACGAGCACACATAGGCCTCGTTTCATCAAACATCTTACGCCACTTCTTTAGTAAGAAGTGGCTTATCTCCCTTCTTAGCGTTATAATACGTTTCATCAATAGTTTCTCAGCTACGAATTCTTAAGTTTGGGAACAATTCTTTCTTAACTTTACGATAGCTCATGGGCTGTCTTAAAGATAAGAAAACGCGGCTTTTGCCTTCATTATTACGTGACGGCCTTTTATTTTAAGACTGTTGAGTGCAATGTTCAAGATATTCGTAAATAATGGAAAAGAAATTCAGTTTTATGTTCAAGGGCGTAGCCAGCTACAAATGAATTTTATGCACACAAGGAAGAATGTAACACCGGCTGTTGTTTGGTTCTGGATTTTTTATGGCCCGCTATTTGAAATTGTGAAAGAGCATAAAGTTTTTCCCCTGTCCATCCGTGCGGCTGTGTGTCCGTCCGTTCAAATTTTGGCTTCCGAGCAATAACTCAAGAAATATTTCAAGGGTTGGTTTCATATTTTACATGAATGAATATAATAATAAAATGCAGGTCAAGATCGATTTCACTTAAAATCCAAACATTTTCTCAGTAGTTACGGTCCCTTTTTACATAGCTCTCGGAGAGGCATTCGTGTCCTCTGGACACATTTCTAGTTTAAATTAGAACTCAAATGGTGAACTTTCAGTTGTATTAGCAGGGATTAGAGGCACTGTCAAATATTTTTTATTTGAATGCATTTATTTCAAACACCGTGATAACGATTGTTAGACATAATATTAGCTTTCGACATAGATGGCATTTTTATATTGTTCACTTTTTGTTACGCTGATGTTATAACTTGTTGACAATCTGATATTTTTAAAACTTATTTTAAGACCGTGAACAAATCTTCAAAAGAAACCTTTTTTGCATTTCTCTTTAACCGATCGTATGCGCGTTTAATAGCCATAATACATATTTTCCATGATAAAAAATGAAAAATAAGCTAATAGATATTTAAATACATTTGGAGTTTTCGTATTTATTAACTGTTTTCTCCGCATCTTGCTGTGGAATCTTACTGGTCAAACGATAATAATTTTATCTGACGAGCACAACATATATAGGCGTGCGAAGTAATTCTCGTATGTGCAAGTTTGAGCGACTCAAAAACACATTTATCATGAGTCAATGTTCACATTGTTTAAAAACATATTTTCAGTTAATATATATCAAATAGTTTACATTTTCTGAAAGATTAGAGCTTCATCTTTAATTTGGTATATAATTTACAAAAGTCTGTTGAGAAATAAAATAAAATTCTCTATATAACATATGTATAGAATCAAGTGCATTTTCTTATTTACATAGCTAGGGCCGGTGAATAAACTTTACCCGTGCAGACTGTGTCGCGGTCTTTACACATTTAGATAAGAACAGTTAATAAAACGGTTTAAGAATTTCGTAACTTTTGTCGTAAGTGTCTTCGTAGGAAAGAATCTTACGAAAGATAAGAATATATTCAATTTGATGAAACGAGGCCATAGTGTTTAATTGCGATACATACTGTACGCCTTTATCGACTTTTCCTTGTCAGCGTTAACCATCTCTAACGTAATGTGCATTGTATTGGTTCGATATGATACTATTAAAATAATTTGTTATAAAATCTTTTACTAGACATCAAACCTTGGCGTGGTTTCAATTATTGAATCGTGATTTTGATTGGCTATCAAAATTGAATGGGTGCGTCAAATTCGTTGATTTCATGAGACGATATGATGTTCCAACACTTCAATTGTTAATTGCTCAGCTTAAAAACACAGTAGGTGTCATTTTCGAATTAACATTGCCGCCTTATTTGATGACGGAGCTCAAAGCGGTTTTCGGTATTTTGAAGCGTAAATGTTAATCTAGGGAACCGTGCCTCAGAATATTGATACCTCTTTTCGTTTCTATGCCCCCGTACCGATAGATCGGGGGCATATTGTTTTTGGCCTCTCTGTTTGTCTATTTGTCTGTTTGTACCAAACTTTAACCTTGCCTATAAAACGCCTGCACCTACATCCATCAAACTTCACATGTAGGTTCCTCATGACAACCTCTACAGGACCTGTGCATTTTCAGGTCAGTAGGTCAAAGGTCAAGGTCACAGGGTCATTGTGTTTAAAAAAATTCCGACATTTTTTTTAGGATACTACTCCTACATTTTTCAAGGGATTTTGACGAAACTTTCACAGACTTGTTACCAAGAACCACCACACATATATTCCGGATTTTGTGATTCGATCATTTTTGACGGAATTATGGCCCTTTTGTTTATTTTGTGTGATTGTAACAGCGAAATACTCTTGTTTCCTTGTTTTCTCAAGGGAATTTGATAAAACTTTCATGGAACTATTGTTATCGAGATACACAATATATGTTGTAAAGGTTTTATGATTCAATAAATTTTGACGGAATTATGGCCCTTTGTTTATTTTGTGCATATGTAATATATACAGAAATATTCTTTTGTTTGCAACTACTTCTGTATTTCTCAAGGGATTTTTACCAAACTTTGATAGAACTATTGTCACCATGTTTACCAGCACATATTGTTAGGGTTTTGTGATTCGATCATTTTTAGCAGATTTACGGCCCTTTGTTTGCCTGTACCGAAATTTAACCTTGCCTATTAAATCAAAACGCTACCACCTGCAATCATCAAACTTCATATCTTGGTTCATCATGACAATCTCTCTGTGCATTTTCAAAAAGGGCAACCGGAGGGGGCATGGTGTTTATAAAACACATCTTGTTTTATCTATGACATAAAACGTAACAAACAGTCGGGTTCTATGTACGGAATTTCTTTAAAGTCAAGTATCCAACGAACGGAGAACGTTATTAAAAGTCTGAGGCACTGGTCCCTGCATTATACATTTATAGTCATTTAAGTCTATTTGTTGTAATATATTCCTATAAACAGAGTAGCTATCTCTGTTCTAAAATTTGTAAATTACGTGCAATATTGGTTTATAGAAGACCAACCAAATGTAATATTTGTTTCAAATCACTTGCAATGGACTACCTACAGTGGATTTATTTCAGTGTACGAGTATGGTTTAGTTTTTATATCTGTAAATTGGTGAGACCTGATATCACCAGGCATCCAGTCCCGAAACCTTTAGAATAATGTTTACTGAGGTCATGCACCCCTAATACAGTTAAACCCAGCTAAAACAGTTAAAAACAGGAAAATTTACCATAACTGTTGGTATGACTTTAAATCCAATAAAACCCGTGGAAGGTTCAGATACTGAAACAAACCTATAAGAAATATATACTAATGTCTTTGGTGTCATTCATCTTTTGTAAATTTATAAGAATCAAGCTTATAGAAAGTCACTCACTGTGAATACTCTGGTTTTAAACGATATTTCCACGAGTATGAATATTTATTTCTTTTGCTTTGAACAGATGCCGAATTAACCATAATGAATTGAAATCTTGTTTGATAAATTACGTACGATTTTCACTATGATTGTGTATCATACTGTAGAAGATGCTTGTTATGTGTAAGCTGGTAGGATTGTTTGCCTTTCTATTGTGTGTGTTTTATGATTTATGGATAAGTTGATGATACAACACTTGCTTATTCGTCAAAACTCAAAACAAGATGAATTGGTCTATCCCTGCGAGAAAGTTAACACAATTTACACCTTATCGGTCTTGTAAAAACATTGTAATATTGTCGTTAACGACTGAACTTTGTCTGAGAATCGTAAACGGACACAGTTTATTAGGTTACTCATACACATTTGGTGAAAAGGTAACATCTATAGGAAAACTCTCACCTCCTGTAGTGTTTTATGTTTTTGATGAATTCGATTTGATTTAAAGAGATGAAGCAAGTATTACGTACATGAACTAATTTCATACATCTAAGTCCACATTAAATTGTTGAAGTGACTCGATAGATCGATATATGATATCTATATTTATTGATAATAAACTGTTCTGTAACCTGGGTGTGTTACTTAGTTCTTCCTACTGTACTTCCGTATTCCTTTTTTATTTTCGTAATCGGTGGTGAATAAATATAATATCTAACTAGAGGCCATGTTTCATTCCATCAAAATATGTTCTTCGGTCTTTTTGGTCGAACATGGTTAAATCTTACTCTGTATTAGAACAGGCTGTACTATATTTGTTCAGATCAAAGTAATTGGCAAACATTGGGAAAAAGGTTGGTCTAAAGATAGATTTTTTTTACTTTGACAGATAATGACATTTTCAGAATTATTCCTCGGAAGAACACTTATATTGATCGCTCCAATAAGATTTCAGATTATATGATTAATAACACGCTTTATACAACATATATGATAAAGGTTGATATTTCCTCTAATGTCATCTGGTTGCGATAAATAACATCTAGTTAACTGGTAAGTCCATTTATTACATTGGTTATTTGCGCCTATTATGATATAGAGATGAT
Source organism: Lutraria lutraria (assembly GCA_964023205.1). Classification (NCBI taxonomy): domain Eukaryota; kingdom Metazoa; phylum Mollusca; class Bivalvia; order Venerida; family Mactridae; genus Lutraria; species Lutraria lutraria. The sequence continues at coordinate 6,532,092 of OZ026850.1, forward strand.
TTATGATATTGTACGGCTCTCAGTATTATAAAAAATATCACACTCTCTTTTATTCCGTAGAATGTATGGTGTTTTTAGCTACGTTCCCTATTTAGTGTAAATTTATTTCTTTGTTATTTTTAAATGACTTTAGTAAGCCACCTGAATTATTAAAGTTGCATTTTTTAGCTCACCTGGCACAGAGTGCCAAGGTCGTCCGTCGTCCGTCGTCAACAATTTCTTTAAACAACATCTTCTCCTAAACCACTGGGTCAATATCAATAAAACTTCACAGGTGTGTTCCTTGCTTGAAGCTCTACCACAGTTGTTCAAAGAATTCCATTCCATAAAGAACTCTGGTTGATAGCAAAAATAAATCTTAAAAAATATTCTCCTCAAAAACCAGAGGACCTAGAGCTTTGATATTTGGTGTGTAGCATTGCCTAGTGGACCTCTACCAAGATTGTTCAAATTATTGCCATAGGGTCAAAATTGGCCCCTCCCTGGGGCTCACTTGATTTTTATATATAGACTATATAGGAAAATTAAAAATTATCTTCTTGACTAAAACTACAGGCTCTAGAGCTTCAATATTTTGTATGTGACATTGTCTAATGGACCTCTACCAAGTTTGTTCAAATCATGGCCCGTGGTCAATATTGGCCCAGCCCCGGGGGTCAGTTGATTTCAACACCTACTTAAGAGTTTTGGTAGATAATTCTTTACCATGTCAAATAACCTTTCCTTTATCAAATTATCCCTTAGTGTTACAGTGCTCAGGTGAGCGATATAGGGCCATCATGGCCCTCTTGTTTATTTCTAGTTTGATCATGAGTCTAAAACCATTCGAAGTAAATTTTGTTTCTCCAACTGACAACTGTTGTTTTACATCGACGGGATAAAGTTTTCACAAAACATTTTGAACAAGATAAGGGTTTCCGCGTGCGTTTTTAACAAATAAAATTTCAAATGTCTAAACAACCGTTACCAGATATAATTATCTGTAAAAGGATATAGATACAAGCGTGGTGGTTAATTTACGTATGAAAACGAACTTTGACTTTGTTCCTTTGACCGTCCATATCAAACAACATAACAAAGCGGACGCATATACAGTTTAGGAATAAACCCGACATTTAATGTTCAGTGTGTGGAAATTAGTGAAAACTAAAGCGATCTTCAAAATTCATGTCCATTTTTTAATTCACTTCCTTATCGCTGCACAGCGCATGTTCGCATTGCAATTGTGAGCTTTCAATCTTGAAATAAGCCATTGATTGCATATTTGCAAAATGTACGTAAACCTGATATCAATCAGTGTATCAGCACTGTTGTATGTTACTCTAAGGTCTCTAACACCATTTAATGTCATCCTAGAACACGTTGTCATTATTAAGCTATAACTCACAAACGGAGATATAACGTCATTGTAATAGTGTTTTGCTTTGGCGACACAAGTTAACAGCCTTCAAATTATTATGTGATATAAACTTGAGTTAGGGTTTTCAATGAAGCAGTTTTTTGTCGTAGTTATCTAAGTACGAGATATATCCACTTTTGTTCTTTTTTTATGTTTTACCTAACAACCGAAGTGAATGGTCCTTTCAGCATACATGACGCTATATGAAACTTGACACAGTTGATTAATCTCCAGGAACAGACTGCATGATTCATCAAACAGCATTTTAATCAGTGGAAATCATTATTGCACAACACATCGCATGCTCAATGGCAGTATGAATGGGCGCATTTGATTTCAATGGGATAAAATTCCAAATTGTAAAAAAAGTTGATGTGCCAATGCATCTTTTACAGTTGTATCATTCGTAAGCTCAGGAATTGAATTTTGTTACAGTATCTAAAATTCGCCCATACATTGTTGATTAAAATCCAGGCTTGCTTAAGTAGTAAATGGTTACATGGACTTCCCATCAGAGTGTTTGATCTCAGATATAGACACCGGGCTATCACTCACGATTAACATTAAAAGGATAAAATAACTTTTCAGAAGAAAAAGATAATCCACCAAAAGTTAACTTAGTAATAGATAGTTTAAGATTGCTTTATTTGAAACAAACATTGAGACCATCTTAGGATCTAACACGATCGATGTAAACATCTTGGGATTTTCAAATTATGAGGTTATAACGGAGGTAAAGTTGAAAACCGTTAAAAAATAAGTGGTCGTTATTATGACGTGGTCTTAATCTAAATGTGATGGTCAACTTAATAATGAGACATCTTTCATATTTAGATTGTTTATTTTGTCCCAGATCTGGAAGTGGCTATACTATCGATTTTTTTACGATTCAAACAACCTACATGCAGGCTATCATTAGTTAGTGTATTATGATAAATAATTGCTTCGAGTGCGTCTGTGACAATAATTTATATCTTTAGAATTCTCTTAGCCTTCATTTTGTCTCATGATTTGTCCTACAGCTTGTTTATTTCGCTGAATTAGAAAGTGACTGATTTAACCTCTAAGTGTGAACATCAATCCTCAGCTAGAGCAAGATAAGATTGCCTGTCTTTGTATGAAAGACAAGGCATATCAATTCACAATTCGGTCCTTATTAAGTCATTGCAAAACTTACATTACCGACTTGGAAATTGATCAAATCAGTAGGTCGCTTGACTTGTCTGGAACATAACAATATTGACAAAGTGACCGACTAGCTTACAGAAAAATTGACTTACCTTCAGTTGCAAGGTATCGCTTTACAGAATTTGGGACACAAAAATGATAGAACGTAAAAGGTACATTCATCAGTGAGATTAATGATGGACCTGTATCATTCTAAAATAAAATTAAACATTCAATAAAATATGATATCATTACGATATAAGGCTTGTTAGGAAAGTTAATTTGTAACTATAGTATTCATTTCTAATAGGGATTCAAACAAATACAATTGATATTGTCATGTACATTCTTGTTATTGTTAGCACGCAAACAATAAAATAATAAAGCAATTGTGTCAATGATGAAAAAGATTGTTAAAATTTGCCTTCACATAGAAGTCTTAACAGTCTGATTTAGGTGTTCACAAAATAAATCATACTTCCGAAAGACTTTTTGCATTTTGATGACTGAGTCCCAGATTAAGAACTTTAGACATGACTCCAACCTCAAATCTCAAATTATTTGCATTCAAAGATATTGTTTAATGTTTGAATACAAAGTCGGATCAATCATACAGCTTGTTAATGAAGTGTTAGTATGATCATAAAAAAGTAAACACAAAATATGAGAATTGAGTTTGGAGACCGATCTCAAGTTTTATAACTTGTTGCCCTGTTAACATAAGTTGTCAGTATAATATAACGTAACTATGTTCTAAAGCCTATTATATTTATTATATTCTCTTTGTAAACGGCTTATTTAACACAAAAAGTCAAAAAGTAATATAAATAGTTATTGTTCAAATCGTTTAATAATAATTAAAATATAAATATGGTCCATTTTAAGTTACAAGAGAATTTCATAATAAGAACAAATCTAAAATTTTATCTAAATGCAATAATTTATATCCATTAGACAAAACCAGAAAATCTCAAATTATCCCGTTTATGAGCGTGTAGAGACAAGTTGTCCGGGAAACATTCTGTCAGAAATTGACAAATAATATCCTTCCAGGATCTTAATAATAAGTTGTCAACAATAATTGTGATTCATAATTGTTGGAAAGATGAATATATGCACAATTGCATGAAATAGTGGTAGCCACCAAATGCCAACATGTAACATAACTCTGATATCGTGGTGTATACTTTCAAATTGAGATGGCTTGAATTTTGATGCTCTTAGCGCAACTTCTACGGGTTATTTGACATTTTGTTTCAGCCTTCAATATCACTCTTTTCCAACATAATTTGTAAAATTCGAAGTATAATCATTATACAGAATGATACTAGATGTATTCAATTAATCACAGACAACATCATGTGGTACATAGGTTCATTATTGTTGAAAAAGTAGGAATGTCCGCAATAAGACGATATAATGTAAATATTAACCAGTCTGAAGTCGGGTACATCTAATACATTTATTATTGAATTGCTTGACGTCCTGTGTGTTTACTTGTACTATTCTAAGATCTCTGATCATGCATGTTTACACGTATTGTTCCAGATTGGTCGACTGATCTACAGACTCTTTTTCATATACTTGTACAATACGAACATAACCTTACATTTATTACTAGTATCTAATATTGTGTTGCCAAATAATCATGAATTAAGATTAATTTGAAGACGATCGCTTAGAGTATTTAACTCATTACCAGGGAATAAAAACATATGTTTTAACCGTATTTATTTCTTGAGAGAAAACAAAAGTCACGAAATCGCCATTAGATTATTGAAGTTACTTCTAGACCACTAGATTCATACCACACACGTCATCATACATGTGTTGTTTAGTCTTGTCAAAGTATTTTTCAATGTTTCAGGAAATGTAGAATTAAATGTCCATTTGGGAAAGAGCTTTAGTCAGTGTGTGTCTGGTCTGGTATTTTTTCTAAAGATGTCGGATTGATCAATACAATGTAATTAGCCTGACTTGTTGAGATCTTATTATTTAATGTAATCTTAATATAAAGCATCCTGGTTTAATGTAATACCATAATTGGATGTTTTAAATAATTTATTTGATAAATGACCACTGTCTTTGATATTTAAATATTTCATTTTCATGTGTATCAAATTGTTCTATTTACTTTGAACCAAAGAGTACACTGAACATTAACGTATATGAAAGTTACACGCGGCGAGCAGGAGATCTAACAAAAAACTTTCTTTTCGGCGCAGCTGTATTAGAATTGATTTTCACCTACATTTGAACCAATGAACTTGTTAGATGCTTAAGAAGGAAGTTTGTCATTGGTTAAAAGTGTTGTCGTTATGAAATTTTAGGGCAGAACTCGTAATTGTTAGTTGTTCGTAATTGTTTGAAAATAATGCAATAATCAAAATCTGCAACGGTATAAAATTAAATATCGAAACGTTTTAAGTATGCAAAATAAACTCTAGAGTTTAGTTTATGTCCTGAACTGTTATCGTAATAGTACATGTGGTTTAAAATATTTCAATGTCAAACCAGACTCTGGTGCTAAACCCAACTTAAACAAAGCTGAAAAAACAGGTGGACCGAGTAACTGTACGCTAAACAAAAACAGATATGACAGATATGAGCAATATCTACCTGACATAGATGCATTTCTAATACCATTACCATTAATTAGAATCATATAATTAGTTGTTTTTTCTTACTTGAGCATGTTGAGGATTTCCTAACATAGCCGATGAGAAAAAAAAAAGAATTTGTTTGACCACTGAGTACATTTTACCCAAAAATCAATACAATTAATTATTATAAAGTGTCGTTAAAATTGTTTATAACTGCTCCGAAATAAATGGTCGTTATCATGGGATGGTTGTAATATTAGGTAGTGATATTTACTGTTTAGAAACAAACGCACACTGTTCTTAATGCGTGATTTACGATTATGCGGGTAAATACTGTGTGTCTTATATGTCATGTGTTCTTACAGTCTCATTTTGTATCCAGTATACATTACTTATTTATATTTTATTCCTACATGTATACAGGAGATTTTTGTTGGCTGATTAATGCTACTTCTTTGATTCCCTGTTTTGACGTTTTCTACAAAGTGCACATACCTGCATTATTTATGATCAAGTTCCAGCTAAACCTATACCGACAAAGGTACAACACTCTACAATTTAATTACACACATCGCAAAATCTAAATCTATACAAAATGTCTAAAAGCCATTCACAAATATAATGCGCTTCAACACATTTCTTTGTATAACTAATGTCACCTTCAATCAGATATATTTGATATTTATTTTCCATTATAAGAAGCAAATCTACAAAGGCATCACAAATAATGCATAATACTTTAAAAGTGAATTACAATACAATTCTTTTGACTTAAAGTTAAACCTTTACCATAGTACTACCTTCACCATAGTACTACCTTCACCATAGTACTACCTTCACCATAGTACTACCTTCGCCATAGTACTACCTTCGCCATAGTACTACCTTCGCCATAGTACTACCTTCACCATAGTACTACCTTTACCATAGTACTACCTTCACCATAGTACTACCTTCACCATAGTACTACCTTCACCATAGTACTACCTTCACCATAGTACTACCTTCACCATAGTACTACCTTTACCATAGTACTACCTTCACCATAGTACTACCTTTACCATAGTACTACCTTCACCAGAGTACTACCTTCACCATAGTACTACCTTCACCATAGTACTACCTTTACCATAGTACTACCTTCACCATAGTACTACCTTCACCATAGTACTACCTTTACCATAGTACTACCTTCACCAGAGTACTACCTTCACCATAGTACTACCTTCACCATAGTACTACATTCACCAAATCACTACTTTTACCAAAGTACTACCTATATCAAATCACTACTTCACCAATCACTACTTTCACCAAATCACTGTCTTCATCAAATCACTACTTTCACCCAATCACTGCCTTCATCAAATCACTACCTTCACCAAAGTTTTACCTTCGCCAAATCACTACTTTCACCAAATCACTAGATTCACCATAGTACTGCCTTCATTAAATCACTGCCTTCACCAAATGCTACCTGTACCAAATAACTCAACACATAGAAACACGAAACAGTTTCTCAAATGGTCTGCCGTACATATACAGGGGTTTGCACTGGTTTAAATTAATAGACCAACAGCGTCCGTAAACAATGGCACCTTGAACATCAAATAAAACTAATGATTTTTTATTTGTCTCGTCCGATAGAACTCTCTTTGATCTTAGCGCATTTTTTGTCATTTTAAGGGAGGGGCAATTTACTGATGTTTTCTCCATTGAATTAATTTTATTTTCATCCAGATGTTCCTGATAAAAAATAATGATTTGGTTGATGGTTGATGGAGTTATACGATCACGACAGCTTTATCACGTTTAACGTCTCTTAACAATGTTTTTGTTCATTATAGAATAATTATAATGCTAACCAGCTCGGCATTCCGTGAATAATAAGACTTAATAGACGACAACGTACAAAGCCATGAAGGCTAGCACACACAAACATTGCTTATCCTTGCATATAAGAAGACACAGAGTCATTGGGGCGAATCTGACGACCAGGTTGGACTTTGTTCTTTGTTGTGCTTCATGGATGACCTTGCCTTATAATGATAGTCAACATTATCCAACAAAGAATTATAGCATATCTAATTACTTCAAACAAGCCCACGGGAAATGCCTCATACTGAAAACCGACATATTTAAAGAACCTAACCTTACCTACAGTCCAACATTGACGTCTAAAACATCTATTACAGAAGGAACTGGAACAAGATCATAGGAAAGGACATTCATGATTACTTGCCCCTTACTGTTGTAAGGGTAGTTATCCTAACCAGCTTCCCTGGGCTTCATTTAAGCCTTAGCCAGTACCAAGCACATTCTATCCGTAAGCTTCTGCCAAGCTACCCCACACAATTTAGAGGTGTAGGACAATTTAACATACTAGTAGGATTTACTATCCTCAGTCAAAGGCACGGACGGTGTGAGCCTCGCCCGGGGTTCGAACTCCCAACCTCTTGATTAGTTGACAAACGTTCTAACCACTGAGCTAGCCGGGCGGGCTTTTAATGTTGTCACACTAATGGCCCTGGCTGTTGGTTCGACGTAACACTACAGTGTTATACTAGTATTACACTTACGTACAGATTTACAACGAACTATCTGATACAGATAAAAAACGCATATAATATTCTACCTTCCCTCAACATCAACACTTCTTCCGGAAGGAAAGTGCAATATAGTTTCCATCTCGTATAACCCATTTTACGTAGATTTTGAGATCAAAACCAACAATGAAAGTATAATACTGTTAAACAAGCTAAAACGTAGCAAATCTTCTTATCCAAGGGCCCACAACTCTTGAAGTTGTGGTCCAATTACACCCATAACTGAACTTGTCAAAGACAGGTCATACACATACATTCTAAATATGATTAGGATCAGTGAATATATGAAGGCGCCAGAGTGTAAACAAGCTAAAATATAGCAGATTTTTTAAGTCAAGGGCCCATAACTCGTCCGATTCCGCCCATAATCGAACTTTTCCAAGATCTTTTGGTTATACACATTTACTGTAAATATGATTAAGATTGGAGAATAAATGAAGGTGCTAGGGTGTAAACAAGCTAAATTTAACAAATTTTGTAATTCTAATTTTTGTAACTCTAGAAGTTATTGTCCGATTTTGCCCATAACCGAACTTAGCCGAGACATTGTGGCCATATACATTGTGAGCAAGTTTGATCACGATTCGTTAAGAGCTGTGGATGCTAGAGTGTAAACAAACTAATTGTGGACGGACGCCGGACATTCATCGATCCTAAAAGCTCACCTGATGAAAAATGATTAACAAGTAAATTTAGCTGACCCAAAATCGTTCTTACCTTAGAATTTACCACAATTCAAATCACTACAAGGGATAACTTCTTCATAAATTTGATGATTTGAAAAGTGGAATACATGTTGACTATTATATAAAACAGAATACGACATCAACATTTCATGTCAGTTCGCATAAACTTGATTAATATTGTGCAATGAATTGAATACATTAAATATCCCATACACTTTCTTTGATCGAATTGTTGGGGTCTACATTATCAATACCATATTTGCTGACGTCGATCTTTTGTCTTATTGATTGACCGACCATGACTAAGGCATACAATAGCGACATTCAGTTCATTTGTCATTTCAAAAACACAAGATAATATTGATATGCCTGTAACAAACATGTCCCTCGTTCGTTCAATATGTGAATTAAATTAGATAAAGTGAAAAGGGTTATTCGGTATATATCAACAGATGGAGGAAATTCAATTGACGTGAATTATAGTTTCTCGTACTTTGCTGCGATATGGTATAAACCATTTCTCTTGATTAAACCTGACATTTATCGCTGTCGTCGCGTGCATCTCGAACAAATATGATTACTTTTTCTTCGACTTACGACATCAATATTAAACTAATTTATATTAATATTAACATGATTGTGACGTACCAGGAACCGCTTCTAATCATTAAAATACAAAGTACATTTTTGCACATGCATTTATTCAACGCGATTTCAAGGTGTTTGAGAAATCTTTAGAAAAAAGCAAAAAGCATGCTTTACTAAAACCTGTAATTGAAGCGTCAACAGCTTTCAGTGTGTTTATGTCTCAGACTGTCAGTTTAAGGAAATGGTAATCGAATGGTCGATTTAGTGAAACTCTGAGTTCCGTTTTGTGGCGTTTACAGGGTAAGTACGTTTGGTTCAGTATTTTGTCCATTTAATATTTATTTATACTCTTATATTATACTATTCCATCACCCAAAGTCTCGCTTTCAGAATTATTTTTCAATTTCAATTTAATCTAAAAGTCAGTATGATTCACTAAGTATTATACTGAAAGTTTTATGTGTTAGACTTTTAGTTAAGTTTTGTCTCGGAAGGCTGGATTATTCAAAGAGAGTAAGTTTTGATTTGATTCCTGACGGGGTTGTGTTGCGACAACTATTCGTTTATTTGTCATACATTTATGTTATCCATCTGATTCGAGTTTTATCTACAATCAAAGGGTTTCTCGTGAATAATGAAGTTGCCGATTTTGTCTGTGCACATTCATCAGAGAAGCAAACAAGATTAATATGTCTGCTTATGTAGGGGAGAAAAAAACACAGATATTTCCTCGTGTTAGTCTTTTAGCGATCACACGGAAACTACTAAAGATTGCCTTAACTAAATGTTAGTCGAAACCATGGTTAACTATAAATGTCTGGAATATACCACAGCTGACATATAATTTATTTACTACTACTCGTGGAAATAGAATAATAATGTTAAGATCATTTTCTACCATATGTTTCCCCGATTTCGTTATAAACAATTTCTGTGTCACAGAAGTTAGTAAATAAGAAAATAAAAATAACAAGACAATCCCAGACTTATATGACAGGATGTTTAAAATATGTACAAAGGGGATGTTCAATTGGTGTGAAATTTCTTTGTGCACATGCTTTGGTACGAGTAGTGGAAACCAGACTGATGTATCGATGCCGATGTTTACTCAATATTATTTATATTCATACACTGTACTTTAAGTACAAAATTAGCAATGATATTATCTATAAACCCTTTTAATCTGTTATTTGGCAAGGTCTGATTAGACATGTTACGGTGTATCGAATAGTTCATAATATAAATGTTAATAATAACTTAACCTGCCAAAGTTCATCTCTGAAGGTGTTCCACGCAATATGTGTTTTTGATTAACATATTAAAATGATGTGGGATTTCATTGCATGAGGCGATCAGTCTTTACTTTTAAATGTGCATTCGATCTCAGACAGTGCTTAAAAAGTCACATGGCTGTTTTTAGCTCACCTGATTCATCAGGTGAGCTTTTAGGATCGGTGAATGTCCGGCGTCCGTCGTCCGTCCACAATTAGTTTGTTTACACTCTAGCAACCGCAACTCTTTACGAATCTTGATTAAACTTGCTCACAATGTATATGGCCACAATGTCTCGGCTAAGTTCGATTATGGGCAAAATCTGATTATAACTTCTAGAGTTATGGGCCCTTGAATTACAAAATTTGCTATATTTAGCTTGTTTACACTCTAGCGCCTTCATTTATTCACCAATCCTAATCATATTTTCAGTAAATGTGTATAACCAAAAGATCTTGGACAAGTTCGATCATGGGGAATATCGGACCAGAACTTCAAGAGTTATGTGCCTTTGACTTAGAAAATTTACTATATTTGAGTTTGTTTACACTCTAGCGCATTCATTTATTCACCAATCCTAATCATATTTTCAGTAAATGTGTATAACCAAGCGATCTTGGACAAGTTCGATTATAGGCAGAATCGGACCAGAACTTCAAGAGTTATGGGCCCTTGACTTTGAAAATTTGCTATATTTTAGCTTGTTTCCACTCTAGCACCTACATTTATTCACCGACCCTAATAATATTTTCAGTAAATGTATATAACCAAAAGATCTTGGACAAGTTCGATTATGGATGGAATCGGACCCAAACTTCAAGAGTTATGGGCCCTTGATTTTGAAAATATGCTATATTTTAGCTTGTTTACACACTAGCGCCTTTATTTATGCACCGATCCTAATAATATTTTCAGTAAATGAGTATAACCAAAAGTTCTCGAACAAGATCGATTATGGGCGGAATCGGACCACATCTTCAAGAGTTATGGGCCCTTGACTTAGCAAATATGCTATATTTTAGCTTGTTTACAATCTAGCGCCTTCATTTATTCACCGATCCTAATCATGTTTACAATGAAAGTGTATGACATTATGGTTTTAGACATGTTAAGTTATGGGTGGAATCGAACCACAACTTCAAGAGTTATGGACCCTAGGATTAGAAAATTTGCTACGTTTTAGCTTGTTTAACAGTATTATACCTTCAGTGTTGGTTTTGATCTCAAAATCTACGTAAATATGAGTTTTACAAGATGGAAACTATATTACCTGGTCATTGATTATTGGCCTTGGTTCTCAGGTGAGCGATAAAGGGCCAATGTGGCCCTCTTGTTTTAGTATGTAGTAGTTTCATGGTAAGGTCATTTAAATATGTCGATAGATGTGTACCCACGGGGTCTTCTTTGGTGTTTATAGACATATAGACGGAATCGGCTCCTTTGTCAAATGACAAAAGCAAAAGCCAAGTGATTTGTTGCATTACAACAATCGTGTTTTCAATTTCACCGTTCGTCGCATTGTGTTTTGTCCCCCGCTTATTATATGTTTCTGTAAAATGTGTGGGTTTTTGGTTGGGGGTATTGGTGAAGATGGGATGTTTCTTCTGTGCTCCTCATTTATATTCATAACAATTCTGCCAATACATTGACATTCGTCATTGGATCATGTTTAGGAGGTCTAAAGGATACTGAATATCTAAGTGTACCTAAAGAGGTATCGCACTGACCATTTCTCTAACAACTCAGTCCATATTTAGATACTTTTCAACTTAAGCAATTTTATTTAACAACTGCCTGAGACAAGACAATTTAACTATTATAATAAATATTCTCCAACCATCACTTGTCTATATGTAGGTTTAAATAGTAAAGAAGATAACGCTGAGTCGCTTAGGTCATTATTAAGGGATTACTTACATTTTCAGACAGTGTAATTTCTTCTCTAAATCCAGAAAGTCTTCTTTTTACTAATCAACTTTTATGGCTTTTTTTGCATAAAAGGTAATCCACGAACTCATAATCATTTTGTAACATATTCTCATGACAGAAAAATAAGTTCGCATAGAGTTTGGTTTTTGAAGGTCACCATGTGAATGATTGCCACTCTTTTATGCATGTTCCTTTTATGATATACATGTATATCAAAATAAGCCTTTGAGGAAAAGCCAAGAGTATATAATTATCATATAACAAACTTTGCTTACACAATCATGGCTTACAATTCCATTTCCAGAATGACACCTGATAATGTATATTGTCATTTCTTATTATTCCAATAGCGCTACAAAACACTATGCATTAAATTCGTATGTCACATTACCACATCCAAAAGTTCTGCTAAATCAAACAGATCTCAGATGACTGCATTAGATGCATCTACTTTGTCTCGATTGAATCTATGAAATGATCTTTACATCAAAGCCTTCATCAATGTTTATGACCCGTTCTTGAGTTAGAAACACCTGATTACTTCAACAAACCTTCGGTAATTCTTTTAATTAAAATATTAATTTAAAAAAATTTACCAAACAATTCTAATAATCTAAAAGACTTTGTTACTGGCTTCAGAATGTCGGAGTTACATCTATGATTAGAATTAAATCACAAAATAAAGGAACATAAATATTACAATAAAGGACAACACGTCAAGAACCAGACACAAGCCTGTCATTAACTTTGAAAAGACGTTTTATCAGTCACAATAGATCAGTGCGACAGGATCATGTTTGACGTAATTTCTCGCTAGATATCTATTGAAACCGAATTTCTTTCAGAAAAGGGCATATTTGTCTTTCTGTATTTCTTTCTGGTTTTGCTGGTCATTTTCTGTTTTTTTTTGTTAATTTCATTTTGTTATGTTTTCTAATCATTTTATCAGGTCATATTTTCTAATTATTTTATCTGGTCATATTTTCTGGTTATTTTATCTGGTCATATTTTCTAATTATTTTATGTGGTCATATTTTCTAATTATTTTATGTGGTCATATTTTCTAATTATTTTATCTGGTCATATTTTCTGGTTAATTTGTCTGGTCATATTTTCTAATTATTTTATCTGGTTATTTTATATGGTCATATTTACTAATTATTTTATGTGGTCATATTTTCTAATTATTTTATCTGGTCATATTTTCTGGTTAATTTGTCTGGTCATATTTTCTAATTATTTTATCTGGTTATTTTATATGGTCATATTTACTAATTATTTTATGTGGTCATATTTTCTAATTATTTTATGTGGTCATATTTTCTAATTATTGTATGTGGACATATTTTCTGGTTATTTTATGTGGTCATATTTTCTGGCTATTTTATCTGGTCATATTTTATAATTATTTCATGTGGTCATATTTTCTAATGATTTTATGTGGTCATATTTTCTAATTATTTTATCTGGTCATATTTTCTGGTTATTTGATCTGGTCATATTTTCTAATTATTTTATCTGGTTATTTTATGTGGTCATAATTTCTAATTATTTTATCTGGTTATTTTATGTGGTCATATTTACTAATTATTGTATGTGGACATATTTTCTGGTTATTTTATGTGGTCATATTTTCTGGCTATTTTATCTGGTCATATTTTCTAATTATTTTATTTGGTTATATTCTCTGGTTATTTTATCTGGTCATATTTTCTGGTTATTTTGCTACTAATTTTTGTTTGGTTATTATCACTTTCTGATTATGTTTCTAGTTATTCAAGAATACAGTGTTATTTAATATTGTACCCCGTATAGCAGTCAAATGTCATTCATGTGAAACATCATTATAGAATAATTGATGAGTGGATAACAGCTATTAATTAAAATTTTATGTTGGGTCAATTTTCCTTGATTTAACTAAAGCTTTTGACCTTGTAAATCACTCTATTTTTGTTAATGAATTGAAACTCTATCACTTCAAATAAATAAAACAAAAGCAATGTAGGTATCTGCATCAGTAAACTGTAGTAATAATGAACTGCTTGATTGTGTCCTTAAATTCCAAAAACGTGTTACTAGAATTATTCTTGACAACGATTCCAGTACCCTCTCTGTTGAACTGTTCAAAGAACTTACATGGATGACATTTCAAGAGAGAGTTACTAACATAAAGGCAATATTAGTTTACAAATTACTGAATGGTGGTATGTGTCCTGATTATTTTATCTCAAAATTTAACCTCTCCAAAAACCTAACTAATTACCAGCTTAGATCAGAGAAACAAGAAATATCTTTAAAAAAAGATAATCGGCGCAGATGCAGTGCAAAATTAATGCCATATAGCTGTATAATTTTTCGGACTTTGGCAAAGTCTAGCATGACGACATTTTGTTACAGGAAATAATACAGTCATTGTATTGATTTTTGGATAAAATGTACTCAGTGGTGAAGGTTACATTTTCTTCTTTTTTTCTCACCTGCAATGTCAGTACATCCTCAATATGTGAAAATAACTTTAAAAAAATAACTAAAATTAACTAATACGAATTCTGCCCTAAAATTTCATAACAACAACACTTTTAACCAATGACAAACTTCCTTCTTCAACTGAAAACTTTGAAAACAATTTCATTGGTTACAAATGTAGGTCAAAATCCATTTTAATACAGCTGCACCGAAAACATGGACTGTCTGTTTCCAAACCAAGATTAGATTTTTTTCCTAAATCACTTGATTACTCTGGACCCGTTGTCTGGAACAATATACCCAAATACATACGTGACTCAAACATTATTGTAAAGTTCAAACATTCTTATATTAAGTGGATACACTCTGGTAGGACAATTATCACATCATACTGTTAATACTATCATAGAACATATTAGTAATATATATTGCTATTAAATGTCATACTACCTTTTCTTTATCATTTCTGTTTCTGAAAGTGTGTTTACTTTGAACTTACTGTATATAGTTACTTGTATTGTGTTAGAAATTGTATTACGCTTGTCTGTTTTGTGGACCATACTGAAAATTGGTTGTATACCAAGTATGTTATCCACACAAAATAAAGTCGTAATTAATATTGTTACTAAATGCTTAATAGGGCAATACATTCAAAGATCCCAGTACGTAACTGACGTGTTGGTATGTTCTTCTTATTTTATTTGATGGTAGGCAAAACTTGGAAGTAAAAATACGGACTGCTGGAAATGTCAAAGTTTTAAACATTTCACATTCCGACTTATAATATCTTGAACCAGCAATTAGTACTTATGCACACATTAGAAAGTTTTTCATGTTCGATACATATCGTAATACAGTTAATATCATGATGGATGATAGCGAGTTGGTACCAAATGATTGAACATGTTGATGTTTGTCCAAAGCAGGCTTCTGAATTCGAAAAAGGTGTCGTTATATAAACGTGTAGCGTTCCTTTACTATCGTACAGTCTTCAAGCCCACCATTCAATGAACGTCTCGGAGATGTAAAAATGAAACCAGTCCATAGGGATTCTAACAATATCATTATATGTCTTAAGATATCGTGCTTTGTCTCAATTCACGCTAAAATTGCTATTGTAATTTTGTTAAGGAGAAAATCATTTTCAAAATCGCCAACTTTAATGTGTTTTGACACTTTTTGCGACGTCTGAAAATAATGATGCTGCTGAATCAGCGCTTTTGTTTTACATTTCAATGTCATTGATTTTTCTTTGGTGTACGAGAACAATATAACGATTTTATTTAGATGGTATCAGAATTCTACGGTTAGGCAAAAAAGCTGGTAGCAAGTCTTGTTTTTTGATAAATTCATTGAATTACATCCAAATTGATAAAATAAAAATATTACTTAAGACCCTAACAAAGGTTTCAAAAATTACGTCCTCGTTGTCACTCAAAGTCTTTAGGATGGAACTATCGCTGTTCTTGTTATACCAAAAATCTCAATGTAAAAAATGCATGGAGAACAATAATATAGCGATGAGTGCAAGACTTTATATATAACATAGAATTATACAATTCATAGAATTGTGGGTAGTGTCTATGTTATTAAACGTGGTTGTCTTTTGTGTGCAATAAACATCACGCTTTTCTTGCGGACTGACATTTAATTCACATTCCAGTCAGTAGATTGCTAATGGCACAAGACGAATCTCTGATAAGTACGTTATGATGATGTGTATGAATTGTTTTGTTGTCGCCTGTTCATAATCGTAAATAGCCTTAATGGACAGACTTCCATCTTCTCTAGCATATAAGTCTAGGTGTATGTCATCAATGTGGATGCGTGGGAAATACGATTAAGCTTATACGATGTAAGATAGCTTGTGTGTGGGGGCAAAAAGGATAGTCTAGGATACAATATGTTCCATATATCTGCCCTTGTGACATCAGTTTAATATAATACCACTAAAGCGATAAGCAGACAGATGAAACTTTCGGGTTTTAAGTCATTACTGTTGCAACCCGGCAGTGTGATATGACAGTGAACAATTGTTTCAAACAAGTTTGAGAAGTTCCTTGATTTAACTGGAAAATATTGAAAAGTGTGTTTCTTTCGGATAACAGGTAGGAAGAACTTAGATACAAACTATTGGTACTTGATACTCAAACGAGTCTCGGGTTACTTTTTCAAAAATAATATTGTGAAACTATTATAATACTCACATGAGCGCCCTCAAATCTATAGACCATGATACCTCAACAGTATTAAGCGAAAGCAGCGTGTTTGTTTATTGTTACGCAGGATAAGACAGACAAATTTATTACATAACGAAACAATGAGTTTGCGATGTAAAGTTCACTTTGGCGTTATATGATAGGTTTGAGAATTGACAATAAGTTTGAGAACTTTTGTGACAAATGCATGGAGATTAAATAACGGTAAGATACAAATAACTATGTTCAGGGTACGTTAAAACTTTGCTATGAAGAACACAATCAGACATAATAATGCCTGATCATTAAGATGTGAATGCAGTCGTTTCGCTACAGTCCGTTTTAAGGCGGTATCCTTCAGAGTACTGTTTGGTGGATTGTGTTCGGCAGGTTTAGGGTTGGGTGCTTTTGTAATTAATTTATTTGGAATATTTTTCTGTAGCCGTTCTCAAAGTAAGACATCACAGTAGCACTATCATTACCTTAGCGATATTTTTTCTTGTGTTGTTTACGCAGATGAATGTTGAATACCTCAATTGCTCCTTATATCAACCGTCAGCTACATTGAACATTGGTAATAATGAATGACACCATGTTATTTATCAGGCTTCACTAAGACTGTACAAACATAACAAAAAAGTGTCATTTGTCTGTAATGCACAGATGTAGATATTTCTTGCCGTGTGTTTTAACTGTGCATGAAATTTGACACCAGCGTGTGTTTCAAACTCTTGCCACATCATCTGCGTAATCATTGACGAGAACTTTTTGAACTTAGTTGATATAAGAAAGAGGAAGAAGACAATAATTACAGAAAACAGAAATTGCACACATAGTTCATTTGTTCGTTCGTCCCTTTGTTTTGTTCGTTTGGTCTGGATAGGTTAACACTTTTATTGACCTAATATCCGCAAAAAAGCGGAAGCAGCATTTTCCTGACACAGATGAATTAAATCATCCATTTAAACCTTCTCGAGATTAGTCGTTCTTGTAGTTTCACATTACATCAGAATCGTCCTGGGAGGCTATCCTGTGATGCTATGTAATTTGCATATTTATTGTTGTAAGTGACATTTCTAAATGGGTCCTCACTTTTGGTCGGGGTTTATAATCTATATGTATTCCAGTGCTATCAAACTTGTGAACTATGGCCACCGGGGAGGGAAGAAATATTATATGCTATATCTTATCAATAAATGTGAGCTGTAGAATAATCAATGAAATAGATTCTCTGTGCTTGTATCAATTATTTGAAATATCTACCTCTCGGAATTCCCAGTTTCATATTGTTTACAGCTTCGAATGATAAGTAATAGCGTGTCATAAAGTCATTCATACTTAGTCTAGCACATATATAATACAACTGCATCAATCTCTCTGTAAACTGATACCTTTGAATTATATACCATAACAGTGTTGTGAAAGAAATCAGTTTTCTTTGTGTTAAGTCCAGTTCCTCTTCTTAAGTCGTGTTCCTACCTAACCCATCAGTAATAACAGTTTCCACTCTCTGTTACAAACATTTAAAAGTTCACCATGCACTCACACATACAATGTGTTTATCAATATACAGATAAAAGTTCACCATGCACTCACACATACAATGTGTTTATCAATATACAAATAAAAGTTCACCATGCACTCACACATACAATGTGTTTATCAATATACAAATAAAGGTAACAAACGGAACATTATAATCCTCCATATTCTAACTGCAAGTTCTAATACTAACGCTCTTAGGATAGAAATTATAAAATGATTTCCATAACTGCAACTTGCAAAAATATCCACATCACTACATGATCAATCGTAGCCAAATATCAACCACCAAGATTCATACTGTCAGTCATACCCCCCCCCCATACAATAAAAAGCGAACGTGGCATTTTACTACACACAATCCATAAACCCATAAACGCGGCTAATAACAGTTTTGATACACATGATAATCACATGTCTAATTATCGTAGAAACAAATACATCACACTTTGAACTGTGAATGAAATAAAATACACGTCTTTTACAAGCAATTCCTAATCCATCAAACACACACTATGTTTATAATTTCATTAAACGAGCTCAGAACATGTAATATAAAACCTGGAATTACATTGTCTTCTTCCGTCAGAAACTATTTGTCGTAAATTCTTAAAATAACAGACGTTACTTAATTAAACACTATCTACATTCAACCTAATGTTGTGCGTTTTGTCGTTTGTTGTTTGTTGTTGATTTATTGACATAATTCTACCGCCTTAGTGGTTTCCATGTAAAGTTGATGATGGTCGATTGGACGAGGATGATGGTAATAGCGGGAACTTGGTTGGTGATGGTAGTGTTGGTTTTGATTATGTTCATCATGGCGAAATTAATGATGGTGCCGGTTGATATTTTATCGTTTTTCTTTACTTGTGATGATGACGATGACGGAGCTTTGGCAGTTATGTATATCGTAAGATAGCGTGGATGATAATAATGTTATTAATGTTAATTATAATTATACTGATGTCGATAATGATTATAAATATGTCATTACAGTGATTGATAAGATAGATGTAAATCATAATTCTGGTAATGGTTAAACAAACCCACATGATACCATTATACCACGGTGACTTTGTGACTTAGAAAACTATCCCGTCATTTCTAGGATGGTTTCAACTTATTTATCTGCCCGCTTATTTTAGACTTGATGGGGGACAAAAGACTCCAGAAGGGATATTTCCATATTATGTGAATAATCATTCCATTTCCTTTTTAGATATATGTTTTAGCCTACGTGCTGAGTATCTTAATTGTTGTACTAGATTTAAGTCATGTGATCAGACAAGAATTATTTTTGTTGAAAAGGCGAAAAATGTTCTATCAGGTTCACATTCCTTTAGTGGCTTGTGTTGGTCGATCAATACAAAATAATGAAACAGTGGTTATTTTGTAGCTGATAAATGTGTTGTAGATAATGCTAATGTTGATGTTGTCGTTTATGAGCGTGTTAATGATGACACTGTTACTGATGTTATTGTATTATTGTCACTGTTCCAGTAATCAATCATGTTTATATATTAAGCGAGATAATAATGGAACATATCGTATGTCGTTTTGATAGTAATGCAGATAATGGTAGTGATGGTATTAAAATGTCGAGAACTTAAATGATAGATAATGACAAAGAAGTATTGAACCTGTTTCCTGGTGGAGGCGTGGTCGTGTCGATGCTCATCAAAAATGTCAATTTATCACTTAACGTTGTTCGGAACAATGCATGATATTCTCTTGTGAATTTCCGTTAATTTAGATTTTAAATTAAGATAGCAGGAGTAATGGTATTTCATGAGAAAAAGAGGCAATGAGAACAATTTAAATTGCATTTCTAAAATGTTTTAAGCAATTCTTTATCATTTTCTTGCAATGACAGGTGTATAACTTGAATACAGACGACAACTTTAGTCAAACAAATACAAACCACGTGACAAGTGACGACTAACGAAGGTACTTTTATCATTAGTTTTAGGACGTTTGCAATTTTAACGTTTTATTGAAGCGTTCAATATTTTTTATTTTAACTTTTAAGTGTGATTTCATTCCTTTTAGCGGTATGTAACACTTGATTAAATAGTGTCTGTCAAGTATTTAAAATTCATCATTTTTCCTAACCTATGTTAACTCTGTCTGAACACTTTACATAAGTGCTCAGACAATCACTCAGATAAAATAAACTGATTTAGGAAACAATTAAAAGTTCAAATAATTTAATTTGTGTTCATTCGTTTTCAATCTTCAGTAAAACATGCGTGCAAGTCATTAAGAAGCACATGAATAAAACTAGGACTAGAAGTTCAAGCAAACTGAATGGATGTGATTACAACAATGTAATAAAGACCAGACAGATAAGCATCTTCAAACATGTTGTCTTGGTTGCAGCTCAACCCAAATGATCAACTAAGATGACTTTCTGAAGATTTCAAATATCACATTATTGAACTTAGGTGACATTGATTTAGCTTATATTTTGTATGCGTTTCTATTTGTATGAATCTTTTTCTCTACTAAACAGACTGAATACTTCTAGTATACACGTACTAAAACGTATTGTTTCTGAATCCTGTTATATGTTGGTGTTAAATATTTACTTACCAGTACAAGGGTTGAAATGTATAATTATAGTCAAATATAAATAATTGTTTTTATTCTTGACACAAGATATCTGTTTTGGCCTAAAGGATCTCTTACTAGAACAAGGATGGTTGAAACATGTAGTATACATATTAAAGACAAGATGAGGAGTCCATGTAAATTATCATATAAGTGTCATTGAAGTATGTTATCGATTACTTTAATAGTTCTTCAGACTTGCTTTTTATTCCTGCATAATTATTTTCTATATCTACATTTTCTGTCCAAATAACGACAACTGAATTTTGCATCTTGTCAAACATTTCAGCTGAAATAAATCAAATCTCCATATCTGTCTAATCGTGATGCCTCCTCTTACCATTGTGTATGAAGTGGCTTCTTAAATGAACACGTCATATCCATCATTCTGATAATTATCTATGATAAATACCCTGCATAAAATGAATATAATTATAACCGTCTCGCTCTTCCGCAATATAAACCAATAAAGAAGTGATTTTATTATCGAGTTTAAATATTGACGAGGCATAAATACTGATATTTTTACACACCCCTGGTGCACCAGTGCATATTTCAAATAAGACTAACATGTGTGTAAAGTTTAAACGCCCTTCTCTCTGTTTCGTAGATATGATGTTTGAAATATCTCAGTAATAACGATATGTCGCCTTCATTGTGAGCGCCAAACAAATTGTCAGTATTGAGATAGTCTTATTTCTATTACAAATTTGGATTTCAACCCATTATGATAGCACAAACATAATAGTTCGTTCCAATGTGTTTCTTAGTGAATTTGATAAACGTTCATAGTTATGTTATAAGGCGACGGGTATTCGTTAAAATCCCAGCTACTAGTATTTAGATTTATGATTAATTTCTTCACCAGAAGCGTCATGGCGTTCATTCATCATAATCAGATTTTCTGAATGAGAATTTTTGCCCAAAAAATGGAATAATCTCGAAGCACTTTAGATCTACCACAAATTCAATCTTATTTGTATTCAAATGGTGGCTGCAAATGGAAAATATCGTCCATTAGTTGCCTATTTAACTTAGATAAGCCACCAACGATATTGTATAACAGACATTTCTGATCAGATAAAAAGTCGATTTGTTAAATGAATTACGGAATAAGTTGACGATACAGTCGACGTAGATATGGATATAATTTGCTCAGTTTTCTATTGTTACGATTAAGTTGATCACATTTGGACGACAACGTTGATTAATAATTTGTATGGTTTCATACGATCGTTGGCCCTTTATTTAACATGAAAAAGGGCTTTTAGATTTGATAAATAATGAAAATTAAATTTGGTTTCAATCAATCCCATGTACTGTAGTAAACAGTATATTTTTTCAAAAGAAATTTCTTGTTAAATTAATCAAATTCTACACCATGTGGTAATGATATAAGTGTACGGTGTTTGAATGCATAGGCATATTTGAAGGAAGGGGTATATTCTAATAAAGAGGCATATTTGCAATGTTCATGGTCCCTACCTGGTCTATTCATGGTCCCTACCTGGTCTATTCATGGTCCCTAACTTGTCTATTCATGGTCTCTCTTTGGTATATTCATGGTCCCTACCTTGTCTATGCATGGTCCCTAACTTGTCTATTCATGGTATCTCTTTGGTATATTCATGGTCCCTACCTGGTCTATTCATGGTCCCTAGCCTGTCTATTCATGGTATCTCTTTGGTATATTCATGGTCCCTACATTGTCTATTCATGGTCCCTAGCCTGTCTATTCATGGTCTCTCTTTGGTATATTCATGGTCCCTACCTTGTCTATTCATGGTCCCTAACTTGTCTATTCATGGTATCTCTTTGGTATATTCATGGTCCCTACCTGGTCTATTCATGGTCCCTAGCCTGTCTATTCATGGTCTCTCTTTGGTATATTCATGGTCCCTACCTGGTATATTCATAGTCCCTACATTGTCTATTCATGGTCTCTCTTTGGTATATTCATGGTCCCTACCTGGTATATTCATGGTCCCTACATTGTCTATTCATGGTCTCTCTTTGGTATATTCATAGTCCCTACCTTGTCTATTCATGGTCTCTCTTTGGTATATTCATGGTCCCTACCTGGTATATTCATGGTCCTTACATTGTCTATTCATGGTCCCTACATTGTCTATTCATGGTCTCTCTTTGGTATATTCATAGTCCCTACCTTGTCTATTCATGGTCTCTCTTTGGTATATTCATGGTCCCTACCTGGTATATTCATGGTCCCTACATTGTCTATTCATGGTCCCTACCTTGTCTATTCATGGTCTCTCTTTGGTATATTCATAGTCCCTACCTTGTCTATTCATGGTCTCTCTTTGGTATATTCATGGTCCCTACCTGGTATATTCATGGTCTCTCTTTGGTATATTCATGGTCCCTACCTGGTATATTCATGGTCCCTACATTGTCTATTCATGGTCCCTACATTGTCTATTCATGGTCTCTCTTTGGTATATTCATGGTCCCTACATTGTCTAT
Organism: Lutraria lutraria; assembly: GCA_964023205.1. Taxonomy (NCBI): domain Eukaryota; kingdom Metazoa; phylum Mollusca; class Bivalvia; order Venerida; family Mactridae; genus Lutraria; species Lutraria lutraria. Next base: position 6,555,645 of record OZ026850.1, read on the forward strand.
TCATGGTCTCTCTTTGGTATATTCATAGTCCCTACCTTGTCTATTCATGGTCTCTCTTTGGTATATTCATAGTCCCTACATTGTCTATTCATGGTCTCTCTTTGGTATATTCATAGTCCCTACATTGTCTATTCATGGTCTCTCTTTGGTATATTCATGGTCCCTACCTGGTATATTCATGGTCCCTACCTTGTCTATTCATGGTCTCTCTTTGGTATATTCATAGTCCCTACCTTGTCTATTCATGGTCTCTCTTTGGTATATTCATGGTCCCTACCTTGTCTATTCATGGTCTCTCTTTGGTATATTCATGGTCCCTACCTGATATATTCATGGTCCCTACCTTGTCTATTCACGGTCTCTCTTTGGTATATTCATGGTCCCTACCTTGTCTATTCACGGTCTCTCTTTGGTATATTCATAGTCCCTACCTGATATATTCATGGTCCCTACCTTGTCTATTCACGGTCTCTCTTTGGTATATTCATAGTCCCTACCTGATATATTCATGGTCCCTACCTTGTCTATTCACGGTCTCTCTTTGGTATATTCATGGTCCCTACCTGGTATATTCATGGTCCCTACATTGTCTATTCATGGTCTCTCTTTGGTATATTCATAGTCCCTACCTTGTCTATTCATGGTCTCTCTTTGGTATATTCATGGTCCCTACCTTGTCTATTCATGGTCTCTCTTTGGTATATTCATGGTCCCTACCTTGTCTATTCATGGTCTCTCTTTGGTATATTCATGGTCCCTACCTTGTCTATTCACGGTCTCTCTTTGGTATATTCATGGTCCCTACCTGATATATTCATGGTCCCTACCTTGTCTATTCATGGTCTCTCTTTGGTATATTCATAGTCCCTACCTTGTCTATTCATGGTCTCTCTTTGGTATATTCATGGTCCCTACATTGTCTATTCATGGTCTCTCTTTGGTATATTCATGGTCCCTACATTGTCTATTCATGGTCTCTCTTTGGTATATTCATGGTCCCTACATTGTCTATTCATGGTCTCTCTTTGGTATATTCATGGTCCCTACATTGTCTATTCATGGTCTCTCTTTGGTATATTCATGGTCCCTACCTGATATATTCATGGTCCCTACATTGTCTATTCATGGTCTCTCTTTGGTATATTCATGGTCCCTACCTGGTCTATTCATGGTCCCTAACTTGTCTATTCATGGTATCTCTTTGGTATATTCATAGTCCCTACCTTGTCTATTCATGGTCTCTCTTTGGTATATTCATGGTCCCTACCTTGTCTATTCATGGTCTCTCTTTGGTATATTCATGGTCCCTACCTTGTCTATTCATGGTCCCTACCTGGTCTATTCATGGTCCCTACATTGTCTATTCATGGTCTCTACCTGGTCTATTCATGGTCCCTACCTTGTCTATTCATGGTCCCTACATTGTCTATTCATGGTCTCTACCTTGTCTATTCATGGTCCCTACCTGTTCTATTCATGGTCCCTACCTTGTCTATTCATGGTCCCTACCTGATATATTCATGGTCCCTACATTGTCTATTCATGGTCTCTCTTTGGTATATTCATGGTCCCTACATTGTCTATTCATGGTCTCTCTTTGGTATATTCATGGTCCCTACCTGATATATTCATGGTCCCTACATTGTCTATTCATGGTCTCTCTTTGGTATATTCATGGTCCCTACCTGGTCTATTCATGGTCCCTAACTTGTCTATTCATGGTATCTCTTTGGTATATTCATGGTCCCTACCTGGTCTATTCATGGTCCCTAACTTGTCTATTCATGGTCCCTAACTTGTCTATTCATGGTCCCTACCTGGTCTATTCATGGTCTCGTCTTGGTCTTTTCACACGTGCGTACTCGGGAGACCCGAAGTTAACGAACTGCACTCCGATACTTTTACACAAAGGCCTGTATTTTTCAAACTGCTGGAAAAACATACCTTGTTGACAAACAATACGGGTGCTCACAACGAGGACGGAAGTTCCTCACAACATTTTTTGCCGAATGATAAATCACACTGGTTGAGAGTTAAACGGGCGCCGTGCTAGCTGGTATTTTCAAAATTCAGCTTACTCAGTTAATCAAGTGTTCGGTCTACACACCTCGAGTTCATGAGTTGGACTCGGACAGTCTTATTAGACTCGGACAGTCTTATTAGACTCGGACAGTCTTATTAGTGAAGAGATCCACATCCACACAGGGAATAAAACCTTGATTCGCTTAAAAAAACGACGTTTAATAGAATATTCGCTGCTTGAAGGTGTAAAATGAAACAAAAATAAGCCGGGTAGTTTGTGAACAAATAAACGCACAGACGGATGGACATTAGTGCAACACATAAATTACTGAGAGATTCCAACAGACGTATAACTATCCTCAATCTGAAGCAGTCAATTTGAAGTGAAATAAATATAAAATGCCCATCTCGTAAGTCTAAATCTGATAATAGCTAGTTTACCCTTGGGGCATAATAAATATTTACGATGTTCCATTAAACCATAATTTCTAGTTTAGTTGCCTGTTCGTCGTATTTTGATGAGACGAATTATTCCAAGACGACCACATCATTACAAGCTTCAATATTTCTGATGATTCCAAAAGTACTGTTAAATGACTGTATTAAATCCTTGTGGACCCAGAAAAAATGTTTTGATATCGGGGTCTCTTTTTCGAGTTTCAGAATAATCCATTTTTGAAAACACATTCGTTATAGTGACGAAATCTTGATACTGAAATGATCGTTAGTATTACATGTTTTTTATGGTTTGTACCCTCTATGTAAACAAATTTAATTTGATTTAATGATCAATCGAATAAAAAATTCAATTGATTTATTTACTTAAGAAATGTTGTAGAGTGATTTCGATATCTGTATAAAGCGTCGTTAAACATGGTTGTTTACTGTAACACGACTGGGTTATTTAAAAATCCTCCTCGACTTAAAAAATACTACGACGATTTTCGTTCCCTATGATAGCTTTTCTTTTTTATTTCAAGCAAATAATGTGCCTACCTAACAACCAAAAGTTGTAATTTTGTCTTTCGTTACTACAAACCAACACTTTTAAAGAATGACCTCGCGTTTTAGGATGGGAAGACTTCGGAGCTAAGACAGTAATTATCATTCATCAGTTTGTGTGTTTACAAACACGTCTGACACAAAAACAACACCATGCCCCGAAAACACACTTAACGCATTTTCATCCGCAACAAAAGATACATACCTTTTATTTCGAAGCACCTGTCGACAATTAAGTGTATTATTACGAATGCCGAACATATCAAGATTGTAACAATAGGTTTACCAGTGGTGCTCCGCTGTATATGCAGCGTCTGCAGATACACTGACATGATTTTACTTACATTTATTGCGGATTAATTTTCATAGCAACTGCTACATTCTACTTGAACGGAATTAAAATGTAAGTGGAATCATTAATCGTCAAAGATGTTTTGGATATGATCGCCGGGCTATTGTACAAACAATTACACCGAGCGGACATCTTCCTAGGCACTCGAAAAGACAAATTCTCGTTTTTTGCTTGACAGTTGTAAATAATGAACTTGATGACAGCAAAGCTAAAAATGAGGTTTTTAATCCCCTGTGAAGTAGAATCCTAGAATATTGTATATTTTAAGAGTTACTATTTAAAAAGGTGTATGTACTTATTCAGACTTAACATTCACGTTAAATGCATGTATAAATCGACCATTTAAAAATTCTATGTGAGCAGACACACGACTGACTCATCAAAATCCTACAATCCAAATTTGTTTATCGATTTTGAGATGTTATTTTTTATTCATATAATGGTAACAAGAACATGCTTACTTATGTTACCACTTTGAAAAAATGCAATTTTCAAACCAACATTTTTTAAAGCGAACTTATATTCATTCATTCATTTATTTATTACGATAACATGAATTATATGATAATATTAAGAATTCCCAGGAGTCTACTCAAACAATTCTACGTAAACATTATCGCAGAAATGCCTTACAGAGATCTAATAAGCGTCATCGGAATTCTCAAGTTACGTAATCTCGGATTCCGCCGAACTAAAAAAATATCATTATGATAACATAATCCCACTAAATCTTAAATTCAATGAAACATATCAATACCACACACGACTTGTAAGATGTTTAGAGCTATGTTCCAAATTGTTGATTTATGTGTAAGATATACCGATAAGGTAAACATTAAGTTCCAGGTTCCCACTTTCACACACCAAAATGTCGTATCGGTAGAGGGTTTTATTTATTTTCATTCATTTTTAAAATATATTTGAGCTCGGAGATATAGTTCATATGAAAATGTTGACAAGGAAAACAAATGACCAAAAGCAGTAAAGTCGGCAGAAAAATGTCAGAACGGTTTGTCACTCCGTGTATCGGCGTCAACGCTTATCAAACAGCATTGTTTATTTATTTTCGAGTTTCTCAACAGTTCACGTGACATTCTACAAATGTGTGTATATGATTTCGTATTGTTTTGCTGCGATTAATTATAAAAAACACATTTTAGACGGAAATCGTTCTCACGTGTTATCATCAAATAAATCAGTTTGTTTTCCATGGTAACCGTTTGGAAATAAGTGCAATATTTGCATTTTTATGCACGCAGTTATTTGGCAAAATTCTGATAATGCATCTAATAGGGAGATATATCTTTTGGTTCTGCAGTTATTTATTAATGTTTTACTGCTTTGTTCACACGTCTGTAGAGCTAATGGGTGTTGAAGTGAAGAATGTACGGACACAGTAAGCAATTATTCTGAAACAACCAATCCTCATAAGACAAAAGCAAACAATAATCACCATATTATACTGCATTGCATACGAAATACATCCATAAATAATCGTTGTATTTCTGTCCTTATTTACCCATTCATTCTGTTACACATGTTTGTACAAATGTCCAATATGACATATCTTTATACGTCAGTGACACTGGTGAATTCCATAGGGTGCCAACGAAGTATCACGAGATGCGGTTCGCATCGAAAGCATGTGTATGGCACAGGTGACTGTATCAGTGTTCGGGCCACACACAAAACAATCCCGTCACTGAGCTTATATTACTATCAAGGTAAAAAGCCTACTATATGTCTATATGCCAAACAATGTGGAACATCGCAACTCGTTGTTTCAGCATGAAATACGTGCGCTGAAGGAAAATAGCTACACATGTGTGTACAATAGACTGTTCATTTAATGCCGACCAATCAGATCGCTTGATACATCACTCGCGCTTGACTCAAAATGGCTTGCAGCGAAGTTAAATAACGAAAGGAACACAATTTTACCGTTTCACGGTTATTAGATGTAATTGAATGAGATTTTCGATAGGAATGAATATCTTATAGTTTATTTAAATGACATGTGTAGCAATTTTCCTTCAGCGCACATATTTTATGCTGAAACGACGAGTTGCGATGTTCCACATTGAATGACATGTGTAGCTATTTTCCTTCAGCGCACGTATGTCATGCTGAAACAACGAGTTGCGATGTTCCACATTGTTTGGCATATAGACATATAGTAGGCTTTTTACCTTGATAGTAATATAAGCTCAGTGACGGGATTTTTTTGTGTGTGGCCCGAACACTGATACAGTCACCTGAGCCATACACATGCTTTCGATGCGAACCGCATCTCGTGATACTTCGCTGGCACCCCATGGAATTCACCAGTGTCACTGACGATATAAGCTCAGTGACGGTTTTTTTTGTGAACCAAACACTGATACAGCCACCTGTGGTGTATAGTATGCAACCAACGAAATTTTATGTAAACAGTCTCTGGTTTTCTGACCTCCACATGCCATTTTGGAAAGTTTGACCAGCAGGAGAACGAAATGTTAGTTTTTTTTATTGTTTTGTTAGTTGTTCTTATTAAGTTTATATTTGCCGTTGTAAAATGCGTTTTCTGTACAATAATTGCGTTGTCATTCATCACATTATTCCATCTTAGTCCGTTATTCTGTGTAAAAAACAGTTTTCCTAAAAAATGTTGCGACGATGAAACTCATTAGACAGTGTAATATTTAGCACCCATGATACTGGCATCATGTATGTGACATAACTGAACATCTCCCCACCGCTTATCAGATTGTATAGAATGTACATACGCTTATATAACAAGGCCTTTCTCACTAGACAAGTGAGTATGCTGTCAACTGAAGTCTCTTTGATGTATATGTTACTAACAGAATGTGCGGATGTTTCACTCTGAAGTCAATTGTGTATATTTATCAATATTTTGGTGGTCTGAAGAGAACAGTTAAAATTGTCAGATGGTCTGTCTTATCATTTAATAACTGCATTATGATTTAGGCACATAATTATATAATTTACGAGTTTGAACAATGTTTAAAATCTGCTGTTATCTAAAATGTTGATAGTATTTCTCCGATTCGTTACCACCATTGCCCTATTCATTAGTATTCAAACTAGTCTCTATAGCAATGTTGTACTGTGGTCGTTATTCCAAGCGTGATTTGCACCGAATTCGCCAATATCCAGCATTTGAAAATAATGTGACCCAGTCTTTATGACGTCTTCAGTCATTTAGAGTAGATGTGATAGACGGAAGAAGCTTTTGTATTTGTACCACGGTATCTTTTATTGTTTCATCGGTAACGTCATCTAACTTTTCAAAGTTCTCTGCTTGTAAGCACAGTATAGTTGTGTCCAACTGTTCCGTCAATTCAGCACCATCTGGTTGAGAAACTTCTGTACATCCCGATTCCGCTTGTTTCAGGAAAAATTAGCAATGGACAGACTTAGTTGGCGTGTTCACTTTTAGAAAAATTCCTTATTGGTCTGTCACTTGTTACATTATTTGTAGGGATTAATTTTTCCAGTCCTGTGTTCGTTGTCATGTTGTCGATAATGTAATGTCCTTCATTTTAAGTTATATGGTGATATTAAGTTGTATCTCTGTCATTTGCTTCCTCATAAACGTAACGCTCTATATGCTGGAGTTTGCACAGTGTCATGTCGCTTCTTAAATGCTGGCAAATGGCGCCCGGCGCTACATACACACCGCGTGATCTGTATCCTGAAATTGATTTTGACTTCAATGAGCAACGTACACACGAAGAATGACATTCGTTTAGCACCGTACACACTCTGTGAGAAACTAACACGGTCGTAGTATGCAAAAACCCCATTCAAATGTGCTTATTTCACCTACAGAACATTTCTAATGAAGACATAATGATTGAAATTGTATAACATACCCAATAAGTATAAGAAATAATACTCACGAAAAATATTTTAATGAAAAATCTACCGAAACAAGGCTGTCTACGAACATCCCTAACTTAGGAGGACATTCTATTTATATTTTTATACACCATTGTTATACATTTTTACATGACACGTTTTCTTTTCAGATTGAAATGGATTACTCGTTTTGTTTGATTTTATATATTTCTAAAACATTGTATGTCAAGTGATATACAGTGTTGTTGCTGTTGTTCTTAGACAAAAGGAACCAGACAGTCTCGTACTCATTTTTCTTGTCTGTTTTCAGGTGTAAACTTTAATCTGGTATCCGGCGTCACACTAGCAATGTCGGCGGCACCACTTGACGAGTTTTTCATGCTTGGGAACTTTCAGGTAAAACTAGCTTTTGTGCTATTAATGCCAAAACATAAATGCCTCCACTTAAAATCTCTTCATTCACATTGTACAGGAACAGTAGGACGGCTAACCTCTCGATTTATCCTGAGACAAAGATGATGTGAAAAAAAATCTTCAGGAAAAAAATGGCAGAGACCGAAAAGAATGTATTAGGTCGGCAGAAAAAATATGAACAGTTAGCGAGAACCGGGAAGTTTTTCATTCTTAATTTTCTCCTAAATTAGGTCGATAACCATATAAAGGCATCAACTCTGCTGTACAAGAAACACATCCATATTAAACAGATTTAACAATAAAACTAGTCGGGAACGCTACAGACTAATTACGAAATTATCAGAAATAAAGCGCGAGTTATCTAAGTGACTAAATGCAACAACGTTCCTTTCTTTATTGGTATATTGATTATTCCTTGTATAATTAGAATGTAAAATTTATTTTAGCAAATACATATTTATTAATCATCTTGCGGTAATCGTTAACGGTGTTATCATGCATGCAGGTTAATCGCGATATTAGATTCGACTGGTTACATATCTACGTACTAGGAATAACTACTATTGATGACTCGCATTACATAGTGTTCCTTCTTTAATGCTAGGCTTCCAGTCACTATGTAACAACACGATTTTAAGGTCCGATATATGCAATGCTGTTCCTGAAGTAAGATACGAGCGATCTTTAGTTGACGAATGTTCAACAGTCATGTAAAATTACACATTCCAATCATGAGAAATGCAAAACTTTGAGAATTATCATGTTAGATATATCTGGTCAACTTCAAGGTTGATTTTAAAACCGACCAATCAGACGCTTAAGATTTGGGACGGGTCGTCTGTCGTTAGTCAATATGGAACTATTCTGACAAATTAACCCCATCAAATTTAGTGGTCTTTGCCAACAGGTGGTTAGGAAATACGTCAGATGAACTTAAAATTCTTCTATTTGAGAGGCACCTTGAAGCAGATTATTATATTTTAATTAAGTAATTTAGTAATAAACCTCAGTATAAAGTATTGTTTAATCCTAAATAGCGTTTATTATCATCTTCAAAGAAAAACGCCGACGGGGAAAAATAAAACCATTTAAGCGTATGAAGCACTCCATTAACAGAACATACATGAACAACACATAAACATTTCTAATTGATATCAATTTAAAGAAGAAAAAAACGTGTATCAGTGTTTTATTAAATGCCTGAAGCATTTTTACAATTGAAATTGCCAAGTTTCAATTTAAATTGGTAGCATTGGTAGGATTTATTATGTACAATGTATGCTTAGCTGGTTTTAAAGTTTGGAACTCTCCTCAATGCTAATACTGCACGTGATTTATCCATACTGTTTGATTCCATTTTAATCTTCTTGCCAAACAGGATTGCTTTTAGTGTACTTTTAATGCTAATAATTATGATACAGAAGTTTTGATGCCAAAAAAGCGAATCTTCCGAAGTCCGGTTATTATCTTCTCCGTGCCAAGAGCCCTTAAACCTTTATCGTAAATTTGGCACTTAACTTAAATGGGGTCACGTCTTAAAATGAAATTGAGCGGGATTTTTGCATGACATCCAATTTGTTTACTGACGTGTAACAGTCAATTACGTGAGTCACTTCAGAAAAAAAGTTTTGCGTTGTTTCAAAAACTCAGATCTATCATAATATAGTTTGCCTCAAATTCATTGTAACAGTCATTAGATTTTAAGCAATCATGAGTAAGTTTGAGCTCTGTATTTTTATATCAAACAAACGATGGAAGACAAATAAAGATGAAATGTATAATTTCGTTTTTTTATGGATTTATGTTGTCTGTATTCTAAACAGTCCGGGTTCTTTTAGTTACTTAATGTTTTTTTCGCGATCGTTTCTTTTTAATGCAACAAATTATTTATCTGGTTCCCATTTGTTCTTCCTACACTCGTACATCTTTAGTAACATACAATATATAAATTATACAGAACGGGTACAAGCATCAGGACATTTCCAAACTGGGGAAAAAGTTGTATAAGTAGAATAAATAATGTTTTTGCCAGTCTTTCTTCCTATTCAAGTAGCTTGGAAGTCTACCAACATGGGATTGAACGCCATTTTTACGTTATTTCAGTCATAGCGTGGCGGGCAGTTATCCTAACCAGCTTTCCTGCACATAATTTCGGCCTTAACCAGTACTAACAACATCTTATCTGCAAGCGACTGCCAAGCTACCCCGGACAATTATATTCATTCAAATTTGTCAGGGACATTGTGAGCCCCGCCTAGGGTTCGAAGTCACAACCTTTTGGTCACTGGATACTCGGATCTGACCACTGAGCTAACAATCCGGGCTTTTAATCCACCAACAAATACATGGACAGAACACGTAAACGAAATATGATGCTGTTGATTTCAATTAGACCTTACAATAAAACTTTACCGCACAACTATTAATAGTACGACCTTAATGTTTTAACTTAATTGAATTAGCCTTTTGGTATACGGGTTATGTAAATTTTAATTCATTGTAGGTATAAAGATTCGTCCATGATGGATGTTCATGTGTTTGGTTTCATTTGCCTCGTAAAAAACTATACTTTTTCTTCTTTTTTATTACCACATATTGTTTAATCTCTCGATAAAATGTTGTAATGTATTTTCGCGACCTACAAATAGCAGTCCCATATTCCACAGATGAATTTTAAGTACACATCTGCCGAGTTCTTTCTAACAATTTATTTCTGATAAGTACACTGCAGGCATTTACGTTTTATTACGTTTGTTTCTACAGAAAAATATGTAAGTTCACACGCTCGACATTTTACTGCATGCCATAATTTATAACTGTGTTTGCTTCTTTTCTAGAATAATGAATATTTCTGAATTAATAGGAAATAGAATAAACGTAACATTGACATAAAGTTATTAAACCTGCCTTAGAAAGTATAAAAAGTCTCATTGTTTGCATCAGTTTTATATAATAAGCACAATTGTCGTGCAAAATAATAAATGTGTGTATTGCTTTAAATGCGGTCAGACGGTCGGACAAACAGAAATAGTTTCACGTATCCACAGGTGAACAGACCCAAACTATTTATAAATCTGTATATTTGTTTTATTTGATAAAGATCTTGTGGAAGAATGTAATCAATAAAATTAGACTTTATCATATAGCGTGTTCACATTTTCAAAATATGATTGTTATAGACGTTTTGGCTGTATAAATGAACTATGCACAGAATGTGCTATTGCTACGTCGTACATTTTGATTTGCAGTAAAATCACATTTAAGGTATTATATCCATAACACTATGTTTTTACATACCCGTTAATGCTACTAAAAATGATACTATTTTGAAAATAGTATTGCCCAATTATCTTTATGTCACAGGGTCATTTTGTCATGTTATTATTGGTATTTTATCACGGTCACTAAGTCTTGTATATCATTAACATCGTCATTAACATTCTAACATTTAACATTTAAAGGATCAGTGACTCAAAGGATTATCATTGGTTTTTTTAAAAGAAATTCTACCTGTAAACTAATTTTCATTCGTAAAAACCTTTAAACATTATAAAGGTTCCTAAAATCTGTCCATTTAAAGGTTATAAGTTTAGACATTATGGGAATAAAACCTTAATCCCATTCCTCATCATGTAATCATGACAATACATTATTATCAATATTGTATCTTTAATATCGAGATTGTATTATATTGCTTATAAATAATTCGATGGTGTCTGAATAAATGGATAACTGGCGAACGCAATTTATTTCATTTTTTTTTTGGATAAAACAAAAACTACACAAGGATGGCGTAATACTAGATATTGAAAGCTCATGTTTCGCACATGTTTTAGATATGCCATTCAATTAGCACATGGAGGGTTTATATGTTTATAAATACTAACAGACGGAAAATAAACGTAAAATTGCGGTTCAAGAAGAGATTTTCACATGAACCTATAAAATTCATCGTTTTCCCATCTTTCATTTTTTCACTGCTGAATGAGTACAGTTTCCTTCGTAATCTAAACTAGTACGGTAAAGCACGGTTATAGTGTTTATGTTTATATAATGTTGAACGACCCATTTGATAGCCATGGTTATTTCAGGTCCGCCCCAGAGAGAGAGAGAGAGAGAGGAGTACTTGGCCTTTGTACCCCTACTACTCTTATTTTCAATAGTTTTCCTGGTATTTTATCGTGTCCGGTGTAAAGCACCGATACAAGACACAGTACTTTACTCGATATTTACGATGGGGACACGCGAAAAGCGTTTATGAAAAAATCGGAAATCGTAGCCGAGGTTCGAACTTATAACCTTTCGTTGAGTAGTCCAGCGCGTTACCACTAGCCCGCCGATCATCTCTACATTATATACTTGTAGTGTACTGGGATATTGTATATACATGTAGTGTACTGGGATATTGTATATACATGTAGTGTACTGGGATATTGTATATACATGTAGTGTACTGGGATATTGTATATACATGTAGTGTACTGGGATATTGTATATTAATGTAGTGTACTGGGATATTGTATATTGTGTAATACCTGAATACACCTATCACTGTTTCATCGTTTGAATTATCGTTAAGTCATTATTTACTATAATGGTGTTTTACTGTATAATGAATTAATTGGTCAGATCCTCACGATATCACTATAATTTTGGTGTTCTTTTGTATAATAAAGTCATTATTCAAGTTCTAATCTATCTATAATCACTTGATAATTTGCCTAAGAGAATGGAAAATGTAAATTTAATGCTTTGTTTATAATTATAATGATAAATGCGGATTTTTTATCATATAAAACAGTCTAAGTGTTATTTCTTCAACAAATATGTTGATTTCATAGAATAAATGCTTAGCCTAGGAGAAAATTAATCAAACACATTGCTAACACGTGTCTCCTAACGTGTATTTGTTAAAATGATTTTAAACATATTGATAATGATATCAACAAACACTAATTAACATACATATTATTTAATATCAAATTCAACCTCACGCGCAAATGCGACTTGACACATGGCCGACAGCTACAAAAAAACCTTTATCGCAATAACAGCAGCAGCATAAAAATAGCAGTAACACCAATAAACAACTGCGTTCAAACAAGTTCAACAACAGCTGCAACATAACATATAACCACTGGAGGCAGTGACAAACAGCATAATCGACATCAACAGAAGAAGCAGCAGCAACAACACAAACAAACAACTGCAGCAGCTACAAATAGAAACAGGAACAACTAAAAACTACTTCAGCAGCTGCAACAACAATACCAGGAGCTACACCAACAAACAAAAAACAGCATCATCAACAACACAAAACAACAATTGTAGTGGCAACGCCTGCAAACAACTACCACAAGAGCAACAAAACCATCAAACAATAGCAGCAACAACTAACAAAGCAGCGGCAACAACAGCAACAAGTAATAGCCGTAATGTATAGCCTACATGTACCTGTAGCATGCTTTTAGTATTTTTTATAGTGTTCTGTTTTTGTCTTTCAGATGAATATGACACACGATTTTCAGTCATTTTCTCCGTGTTCCTTGGTGGATCAAAATTTTACACAGAACTCCACAAACTGCTCCATGGACGATGGTCGCCTGCTTCAGAGTATTTACGGTGAAAGAAAGCCAATTGTTCCATCTGCTGCGCTCTCATTTTTTACCTACTTTACACCTGTGATTTTTCTCATCGGAATTGTAGGAAACATTCTTTGTCTGATTGTTTTCTTGTCTAAAAATATGCGTAAACTTTCCGCAAGCATCTATTTAGCGGCACTGTCAACTTCCGATTTAATGGCGTTGTTGTTTTACGTACTTCCGGAATGGCTAAAATACGGTCTTCCGACCTTACCTGGACAAAATGTGGTTATATTCTTAGATCACCCAGGAACATGCCAGATAATGATGTATCTACGCTACATAGCGCGATTTCTGTCCTCTTGGATCGTTGTATTCTTCACAATTGAACGATTCATCGGAGTATGCTTTCCTCTTCGACGAAAGGACATTTGCGATCCAAAATCGTCATCGCGTGTGATTCTCGGTGCGATAATCGTGGCTTCAACAGGATGTGTGTTTAAACCTATTTTAAGTGCTTCACACACAGCTATAAATGGCAATCCAGTTTGTACCAGTTCCAGAGATCACCAATACCTTTCCTTCATCCTTGACAGCATATTCGGTGTCACCATTACGTTCATTCCATTTGTCCTTATAACAATTCTCAATTTGCTCATTATTCGCAAGCTTGTCCTTCGAAATAAGAGACACAGAAAGATAAGGATCATCACAGAAGAGTCGATCATTCGCCTGGAGTTTACCTTCATTCTGTTGGCAATATCTATTTGCTTTGTCTCGCTAAACTTGCCGTATTTCGCGATTTGGTGTAAATGGTATTGGATATCGAGGAAGATGTTTGGTCGGCTTTCTTCATCGGAGAACAATCACATATCGGACTTGGGCGAAATTTTACAAGTCACCCGAACAATATTTTTCATCAATTACTGTATTAATTTCTTTTTGTATTCTATAACTGGAGCTTACTTTAGAAAAGAATTAAAACATCTGTTCTTACAAAAGAACCGTGGCTATAACTACAGTCATCATTGTTCTGCCTACTATTCCAGGTCTAACTCCCATAGCACGCCGCAGTCTTGGGTTTGACTAGGCCGGGTCCCAAGGTACAAAGTCTGACCTTGGGACTGTTGTTTTACTTTAACTTTTACCCTTGTTCTACAATCAGACAACCAACGAATTGTTGTACCAAACAAACTGTAATTGTGATGTTAATTGGCTCCTCTTAGATAGGGGTCGTTTTTTTGCCATGTCTTATAAATGCATTTCCCATGAACCAAAATACGTATGCTATGTTATCTGATGTATGTGTCTCTTTAATGAACAAAAAGGCTTGAACATGAATTTAAAAATACGAAGGAACTCTACTTAGCTACCATCTCTATATTATATCCGCCTCACTATTGCGTCAGCTTATTTTTGAACAGGATTTGTTTTGAAAACCACTGTTTGAGATAACAAAATATCGAATATTGCTTCTTTTGCATTTCCATGAACGAAGACGATGCTTAGTAATACTTCATGGAGTTAATGGCGTGATAGAACAAAGCGTAACACGTTATGCCCAATTAGCATCAAATGAAATAATAGGCAGCTTTACAAAAATGTGTATGTTTTATCTGTTGACAAATATTAATTAGAAATTGAGGTTCGAATTTTTAAAGTTGGACTCGGGTCGGCGTTAATAAACATGTATGGTTGGTAACAAATGTGATTAATTCGATTCCATCACTCGAGTCATAAACATCAAATACATTAAGCATATTAGAGCTATATTTCCATTCTGAAAGATTTCGCAAGTATGCAACAATGAAACATGTTAACACTGATTAAGTGCAAGACCGAGTATACATACCACATAACAGATTTTATGAATTGATGGATGTTAATATGAAATAACTGATATAATGAAATGATTGATTTTATAAAGTAATGGGATAATGGATTTTATAAATTAAAGGATATTGTGAATAATGGATTGTGTAGAAAATAAAGGATATAGTGAATTATTGGATTTTATCAAATAAAGGATATTGTGAAATGATGGAATTTATAAAATAAAGGATATTGTGGAATAGTGGATTTATTAAAAAGAAAAGGTTAATGTGAAATAAAAGATTTTATAAAATAAAGGATATTGTGAAATAATGGATTTCATAAAATAAAGGATATTGTGTTTAAAACATTATTGTGAAGCATACATTTGGTTTACATTGTTAAGACGGACTTCTACTGTGTATAAGACAACTATTGTTATTCATTATAAATGTAGATTGTTTTTTAAAATGTCTCTGTTTGACAATAAACAACTATGACTTTATATGATTCCATATCTCTTCACCAGGGCATGTAATGTTGTTGACTGTAAATATTTATCAAGCTGAACGTAAACATTTTTCGATTTGAATAGTTTATATTATTGTACATAGGGCAACTTTTTTCACTATACATATATAATATCCTTTTTACATTCGTACGGTCGTATAATCATGTGTTTGTATGTATATATATTTAATATGTATGTTTTACTTTTGTGATAATGTTAAAATATCATTGTATCATAATGTGTATATAACACAATGTTATAATATGATAGAACTGATAGAATATTATAACTTTAACATGACATAACAGGATTATGATATGATATGCGATGCAGTACTTTCAGAATCGTACAAATAACTGTTGCCTCTTTTTTTAAATCGTCAGTTTAACATAGAAAAGCTAAAGCTAAGATAGAACCTCAATTTCTATCTGAAAACCACTTTAAAACTCATTTGTTATAATTATGATTGTTAATGTAAAAGATAGATGTCTAAAATGTGCATCGTATGAGAATTGTTTTTTTTAAACAAAGTGCTGTACTGGTACTCCCTAAAGTGTGTGTATGAAACATCTCCCAGTCAATCTACAGAATGTACAACATAAACCTCAATGTCTAGCATGACCTTAACATTATATAATAATAGTTTTAGTTTAGCTTCCATTTTAATGGGTTTTTTCTGGTCTGAATTACAACAAAAATGTACATGTACTTAAAAACTGAAATGTGCTTTGTTTAATTTAATTAATGTACATCGTTCGTACAAAGCATTGTGTGTTTTTTTATCTATAAACACGAATTTGAATTTGAAGAAAAACAAAAAGTTGTAAATATAAATAAGTATAAGCAGCATTGACAAAATGAAGACTTTCATCACCCAATCTGGAAGTTGAAAAGGGTAGACACACAAATACAGCTAAAGAAGAAAGACAATGCAATTAATGTTATGTGAACTGTATAGAAAACGAATTTCATTTATTGCGTGTTTGTCAAAATACTATATACTACATAGACAATATCTTATACCATATTTTTGTCATTGGCCAACGATACAGAAACTAAATGTGTTGTTATTTATTCATACAAACATTGAATAATATATCTAAATACGAGTCTATCGTTTGCAAGAGGCTGTTAAAACGCATTTCCGTATCTTGATGTTGTTAAAACGTGAGGTTTTTGTTATGTTTTTTTCTCTGTACACATTCTGATTTGATTCACTATTATATATTTTCACATCATCTGAGATGATAGTATAATAATATACTGTCACCATTTGTACATGTATTTTGTTACGGCTATGTATTAATGTGCCATGTATACAATGCCTAACAAAGAGTATGTTATGTTACGTATGTTTTTAAAACGATGCGTTTTGGCAAGATATTCATAAGTAGTGACAAAGATATGCTATGTAATGTCAAGATATCAGCAATATTAGTATATTATCATATAATATAATTATGCTCGTGATGCGATATAAGGATCATATGTAATGTCACAGATATTGTGTATGGTTTGAAATCATTTTGAAACGGTTTATCGTGGATGTATCAAATGGCAACATGAACACTTGTAAATATAATGTGATGACATCAACTTGCTTTGGTGTAACATGGTTGTTGTATAATCGGATGATCATTTTACAATTATGCTGTACAACTGACTTGCTACTAACGTTATTGTATGTTTTTGTAATAAAATATTCCATGTTCTGCGCACTGTATAAATTGTATATTTTGCTCATGTGATAATACATGATAGTAAAGAATTTAACTCATGAACAGTCATTCTGGTTTATTTTTTGATCACATGTCACAAAGTGACAAAGTGAGCTATTAGGATCACTCTCCGTCCGGCGTCCGGCGTCGTGCGTTGTGCGTCGTGCGTCGTCAAACCTTTTTTTGTGACCACACTAGGGGCCACATTTTTGGCTCAATTTTAGCAAAACTGGGTCAGAACGTTAATATCAACAAAATCTCGGACGAGTTCGATATTGGGCCATTTGGGGTCAAAAACTAGGTCACCAGGGCCAAATAAGGGAAAACCTTGTGAACACTTTAGAAATCACTGTTTTGAATTTATCTTCATGAAACTTTGTCAGAATGTTTATTTTAATAATATGTAGGTCAAGTTTGAAAATGGGTAATTTCTGTAGTAAAATTAGGTCACTAGGGCAAATTGCTGGAAAACCTTGTGAACACTCTAGAAGTCACTGTTTTGATTGGATGATCATGAAACCTTGTCAGAATGTTTGTCTTCATAATATCTTGGACGAGTTCGAACATGGGTCATCTTGGGTCAAAAACTAGGTCGCTAGGTCAAATCTTATGAAAAAACATGTTAACACTGTATATTTCACAGTTATTATTGGATCTTCACCAAACTTTGTCAAATCGTTTGTTTTAATGATATAACGGTCAAGTATAAATATGGGTCATCTGGGGTCAATAACTAGGTCACCAGGTCAAATCTTAGGGAACATTTGTTAACACTGTAGATGTCACAGTTTTAATTGGATCTTCACCAAACCTTGTCAAAATGTTTGCCTCAATGATATGTGGGTCAAGGATGAAGATGGGTCAGCCGGGTTCAAAAACTGGGTTACAAGGTCAAATCTAAGGTAAAAATCTTGTAAAATCTCTAAATGTCATGGTTTTGATTGGATCTTGGCCAAACCTTGTCAGATTGTTTGTCTTAATGATATTAAGGACAAGTTCAAATATGGGTCACCTAGGGTCAAATACCATGTCACAAGGTCAAATCTTAGGAAAACCTTATTAACACTGTAGATGTCAAATTTTGATCATATCTTCACCAAACCTAGTCAGACTGTTTGTCTTAATGATATATAAGACAAATTCGAACATAGGTCGTCTGGGGTAAAAAACTAGGTCACCGGTTCAAAACAATGTTTTAATGAGTGAACAGTGATTGTCATGTGAGCGATATAGGGCCATCTTGGCCCTCTTGTTACATCTTGTTATATACTATTTTTTTTATTTTGCTTTCCGTCATGGTCCATAGGATAGACATGTCACACTTATTGTCTAATGTTGTCGGCAATTCTGTCCTGATCAAAGAACGACAGTAGTTTTTTAGCTCACATGTCACAAAGTGACAAAGTGAGCTATTAGGATCACTCTCCGTCCGGCGTCCGGCGTCGTGCGGTGTGCGTCGTGCGTCGTCAAACTTTATGTTGTGACCACACTAGGGGCCACATTTTTAGCTCAATTTTAGCAAAACTGGGTCAGAACGTTAATATCAACAAAATCTCGGACGGGTTCGATATTTGGCCATTTTGGGTAAAAAACTAGGTCACTAGGGCCAAATTAGGGAAAACCTTGTATACACTTTAGAAATCACTGTTTTGACTGGATCTTCATGAAACTTTGTCAAAATGTTTATTTCAATAATATGTAGGTCAAGTTTGATAATGGGTAATTTCCGTAGTAAAACTAGGTCACTAGGGCAAATTGCTGGAAAACCTTGTGAACACTCTAGAAGTCACTGTTTTGATTGGATGATCATGAATCCTTGTCAGAATGTTTGTCTTTATAATATCTTGGACGAGTTCGAACATGGGTCATCTTGGGTCAAAAACTAGGTCGCTAGGTCAAATCTTATGAAAAACATGTTAACACTGTAGATTTCACAGTTATTATTGGATCTTCACCAAACTTTGTCAAATCGTTTGTTTTAATGATATAACGGTCAAATATAAATATGGGTCATCTGGGGTCAATAACTAGGTCACCAGGTCAAATCTTAGGAAAACTTTGTTAACACTGTAGATGTCACAGTTTTAATTGGATCTTCACCAAACCTTGTTAGAATGTTTGCCTCGATGATATGTGGGTCAAGGTTGAACATGGGTCAGCCGGGTCAAAAACTGGGTCACCAGGTCAAATCTTAGGTAAAAATCTTGAAAAAGCTCTAAATGTCATTGTTTGTCTTAATGATATTAAGGACAAGTTCAAATATGGGTCACCTAGGGTCAAAAACCAGGTCACAAGGTCAAATCTTAGGAAAACCTTATTAACACTGTAGATGTCAAATTTTGATCATATCTTCACCAAACCTAGTCAGAATGTTTGTCTTAATGATATGTAAGACAAATTCGAACATAGGTCGTCTGGGGTCAAAAACTAGGTCACGAGGTCAAATCTTAGGAAAACCTTGTCTATGCTGTAGTTTTCATGATTTTGATTGGATCTTCACCAAATTTTGTCAGAATGTTTGTCTTATTTATATGTAGGACAAGTTCTAACATGGGTCATCTGGGGTCAAAAACTAGGTCAGCGGTTCAAAACAATGTTTTAATGAGTGAACAGTGATTGTCATGTGAGCGATATAGGGCCATATTGGCCCTCTTGTTTTATTTTACTTTCTGACGATTTCTTCATGATCGACGATCGAATTATTGATGCTGGTGTCAATCATGTATTTCTCACTTAGCAAAATAAACTTTTAATATATGTCAAACATTGTTTATGTTTATCTACGAAATAAATTTCAGATTTATATAATCTGCTACAATTTATGTTTTGTTTCATTTTACCGACAAAGAAATATGGAGCACCAATGTTAAAAAGCTTACTGACTTGATAATTTTTTTATGCTTTTTTCGGTATAAACACCGACACTTGTGTTATGGTCGCTATATGATTACACGACGGAAAAGACACCAGTGTCCTGGCGGCTAAACCATAGTACATACACATTGTTTAAGATGACACGGAAAGTAACATGACTTTCACAAGACCTTAGTCATTCATGGTGTCATACCCCCTTCCTATGGCCCATGATACTCACTTTATGGTATCGTATACAGTTCTACAAGGTCATAGTGAACTTGAATAGTGTAGAGATTGGATACAGTGAAGTTTTATTTCATTGTTGTAGATATAGTGTGTTGAGCTTGTGAAGCAGTTATTCGGGTTCAGGTGAATTCACTATTACAGTGTACTATTCAGTCAAAAATTATACATTCCTCATGATTTCTGTTAACTTGTAACAAGTATTATTTAAAGTCCCATAATCATATAAATTTATTGGTCGTAATAATTTCTGTTTGTTCTATAACAGAGGAATCCGGTGTGTTTTCCTCCCTTGCGTACTTTATAGCAAGAAAAATGTTTCCAAAACCAATATCGTATTTTTTTTAATATCATTGAAAAAAATTCTAATTATAGAACAGCTGTGTTTCCCGCGGTCATATTATGCACATGCCATGAAGTGAGGTCACGCGCTCTATATATTTCAATTTTACAAAAGCAAAATTCACAGCGAAATGAGTTTTTTTAGAAGAAAATGGGCTTTTTTCGTCGGTAAAAATTATCTTGGGATAAATAAGTGTTTGTTTTTTTGCATATATTTTTATAGCAAAAAGCTAATGGGACTTTAACGTGTTTATTTAGTCACAACTATTGTAATGATTAATTTAAGACAGACATCCCAGATTCGTCTATAAGTGGTAAATAAATCGTCCAGCTGTCGAAAATATTTTTGAAAACCATTCATTTGTTAAAGTCGGAACTTCGTCCAGCAACCTATCACGTTTTCGTCCAAGAAATAATAATGATTATTTAATTGATGAAGGTAACGCATATGGACAGACATACACATATATATACACACACATACCATGCCATACATTACAGCTACATTACTGCATGGCCCATGCAAAAACTGAAACTATTCAAAACAGACTAAAATTATGATCGGGGAACACGTGATACAGCTGTAAAGTATGTTGTTTGTTGTTCACCACAGTCACTTCTTTGTCTTGGTTGAGAAGAAAACAATGATTATTATTTAAGTGATCATGTAAATCATTAAACGCGCTTGAAGAAAATTATATTAAATCACAAAAACACATACAGAGGCATTATTTCACGTTAGCTGAAACAGTCGATTGTGCTACCAAACAAAACAAGAGTACAAAAACGCGAGATTCAAGCGGAATATTTCCATTTTTTATTGAAAGTAAACTACGGGCGGCGGTATTGAAATCAACTTTAAACATTAAACTATGTGCGGTCAGCAACTTTAAACGGTAAACTATGTGAGGTCAGTATTGACAGAAACTGTATACAGTAAACAATGTGAGGTCAGTATTAACAGGCACTGTATACAGTAAACAATGTGAGGTCAGTATAGACAGGCACTGTATACAGTTAACAATTAGAGGTCAGTATTAACAGACACTGTATACAGTAAACAATGTGAGGTCAGTATTGACAGACACTGTATACAGTAAACAATGTGATGTCAGTATTGACAGGCACTGTATACAGTAAACAATATGATGTCAGTATTGACAGGCACTGTATACAGTAAACAATGTGATGTCAGTATTGACAGACACTGTATACAGTAAACAATGTGATGTCAGTATTGACAGACACTGTATACAGTTATCAATTAGAGGTCAGTATTAACAGACACTGTATACAGTAAACAATGTGAGGTCAGTATTAACAGACACTGTATACAGTAAACAATGTGATGTCAGTATAAACAGACACTGTATACAGTAAACACTTAGAGGTCAGTATTGACAGACACTGTATACAGTAAACAATGTCATGTCAGTATTAACATACACTGTATACAGTAAACAATTAGAGGTCAGTATTAACAGACACTGTATACAGTAAACAATGTGAGGTCAGTATTAACAGACACTGTATACAGTAAACAATTAGAGTTCAGTATTAACAGACACTGTATACAGTAAACAATGTGAGGTCAGTATTGACAGACACAGTATACAGTAAACTATGTGAAGTCAGTATTGACAGGCACTATATACAGTAAACAATGTGAGGTCAGTATTGACAGGCACTATATACAGTAAACTATCTGATGTCAGTATTGACAGACACTGTTTACAGTAAACTATGTGAGGTCAGTATTGACAGACACTGTATACAGTAAACAATGTGAAGTCAGTATTGACAGGCACTGTTTACAGTAAACTATGTGAGGTCAGTATTGACAGACACTGTATACAGTAAACTATGGGAAGTCAGTATTGACAGACACTGTATACAGTAAACTATCGGAAGTCAGTATTGACAGACACTGTATACAGTAAACTGTCGGAAGTCAGTATTGACAGACACTGTATACAGTAAACTATGGGAAGTCAGTATTGACAGACACTGTATACAGTAAACTATCGGAAGTCAGTATTGACAGACACTGTATACAGTAAACTATGGGAAGTCAGTATTGACAGACACTGTATACAGTAAACTATCGGAAGTCAGTATTGACAGACACTGTATACAGTAAACTATGGGAAGTCAGTATTGACAGACACTGTATACAGTAAACTATGGGAAGTCAGTATTGACAGACACTGTATACAGTAAACTATGGGAAGTCAGTATTGACAGACTCTGTATACAGTAAACTATCGGAAGTCAGTATTGACAGGCACTGTATACAGTAAACTATCGGAAGTCAGTATTGACAGACACTTTTATAATACTGCATTCATCCATTTTTGTATGTGATATTTTTTTGTGCTATTCGGATTTAGGTAATTAATTTCCTTTAGTTTGCTCTACTTTAACCCTTAGCTCTTTTAGGTGCATGGATTCTTGTATATATACTCCTGCATTTGATATATTTTATGTACTTAATTGCCTTGTCTACTTTAGTTAATTCAACTTGCTTTAGTTTCTTTGTTTTATACTCTTAGTTCTTTTAGTTGCTTAAATTATTGTACATGTACTTTTGTATGTGATGTAGTTATGTGCTTGCCTTGCCTGTATTATTTCATCTATTCTGCTCTAATTAATTTTGCTCTGCTTTGTACTATAAGTCCTTTTAATTATCATATGTGCTCATTTCTTTAGCTGCTTATATATGTGCTTATTCCTTAATGTAATTTCTTTAATAGCAGCTATTATTTTGATACGTTTACTATGTTGATCATAGTCGGTTAAAAAGCTCATAAGAGCTTACGTTGTATTGTTATGTCCTCTTGTCTACTTTAAATAATCTTTACTTACTTACTTCAATCAAAGTACTGTCGGAATTTGATTTTTTCATATGAGACAAGTCACTGCCATAATGTTGCTGGCAACACAACAATGACAGTTAGGAGAAGGTACAGTTCATGGATATTCATGCTTAGGAATTAACATACACCATCTCAATATTGCCATCTATTTATGTACATATTCTGATATTCATGTGCTAAATTCCATTAACCTAACATGATGGTTATCTAAGTTATCAGATGTTTCAAGTTTATTATGTAGCCCATTATCCAGCCTATATTTTTCCGAATCCATCGGTACCAAAATAAGCATTGTTGCTGTCGTATTTACTGATTTAATACATACCGAAAAGCTCTTCAAAACGCTCCATTTTAATGATATATCTTGATTATGACCACATATCACTTTAAATGCACACTACAGTGTAAGAAACGAATTAAAATCGACCTATATAATTCTTTTAGTGATAATTTGGTTTTGAAGAATTTTTCGATTTTCCATGTTTTAGTTCCTAACTCGGAACAAAACTGACATAAACCACTATCGATTGATTAATCGTAGTTTAAGATTTTTTTTTCAGGAAATATATGTAATTGGTATATGAATTATATTCAAACTTAATATCATGATGTTGGACTATATGACAGGTTTTGAAGTGAAAGTAAAAGTTTATTGTAAAAAAATATAGCTATTCGGAAACGAGCTGTTATACGGCGACATTTGCCGATCTCGCTACGGAATATACCGACATCGCACGATTTCATCAGTTCCATTACGATCCTTCTGTCTTAACATCAAAATACCCTTCACACACTGTGAACCAACATAATAATTGCGAACTTCACAATAACTGTAATTTCTTCGCAAATGTATGTGTACTGCCGTTCTGTTCTCTGCACTTCGACGGGAAAACCCCACATTCTATTTTTAGAATTTATCCAACTATATATAGCTCTAGCCGATAGTATCGATCGATACGCGTTGTGGATATAAACCTTAACACTGATTTACATATCATGTCAAAAAGTCACATATAAGACATACATCAATAGTAGATTAATGTAATTACATGCATACTTCTGTAGAGAAATTACTGACCTACTGAACGAAAGCCGAAAGTAGAACTATTTTATGCTTAACTAGTTGGTTTCCTAACCCTATCTTACCGCACACAATAGAATGAAAGTGGGAACGGGAACCATGGCAGTTATGGAGCTCACGGCATTTTTGTAAGTCGATGATAGCAAAGGAATTATCAAATTATCAAAATTCTGAGGCAAGTTCCCTAGATTAACATTTCCGCTACAAAATACCGAGAACCGCTTTGCAATCCGTCATCAAATAAGACGGCAATGTTAATTCGAAAATGACACCTACTGTGTTTTTTTTAGCTGAGCAATTAACAATTGAAATGTCGGATCATTATCGTCTCAAGAAATCAACGAATTTGACGCACCCCTTTCAATTTTGATAGCCAATCAAAATCGCTGATGTTTACGGTTCAATAATTGAAACCACGGCCATGTCTGATGTTTAGTAAGAGATTTTATAACATGTTTTGTCATTAATGAATAAATAGTATCATATCGTACCGATACAATGCGCATTTTTTTTTTTGACGCTGATAAGGAAAAATCGATAAGTGGGTGCAGTATCTATTTTTGCGTTCGGTTAAACATTTGTGTTGCTTGGTGTTAAAGTATGATATTCAATCCATGAAAATAACGTAAAATATCATTTTACGTTATTTTAGCGATTTCAACCTATGCCGATACGTTAAATGTTAAATACAACCCGGCTTTCAAAAATAATTCAAAACCCGCTTAATTCTTGTATCTCCTAGACAGAACTGAGGCATGTCCGAGCTGGTACCCTGGGTGTACCGTGAGAATCCCTTTTATTCAACACCGTAACAGTGAGAATGGGGTTATACAAGAGAAAAATAAGCATAACTTGGTGAATGATCGTACCAAAAATGAAATCTTCCGAGACCAATACTGTGTTTAGAAAATGACAAAAATACAGACGAGGCGTGTGGCTCTGCTTTACATCGGGCATGATAAAACAGGAAAACTAAAATATAAATGATCGGTTCGTCTGTATCTTCTTCTTTCTCCAACCACTCTCTCACTCTGAGGTGACAATGAAGTGACCATATATTTAGCCGTCGAGTGGGTCGTTAAACAAATAGTATCTGCGAGTTCAAACTGGAGGAGAACAAGAGAAGTAACGCAATTGTTTTTCGAAATGAGTGCGCAATTGTTACCTCCCTTATGCAGGCGTCACACTGTCACCAAGCTATGACCATTATAACACTCTTCTAATGAGTGCGCAATTGTTACCTCCCTTATGCAGGCGTCACACTGTCACCAAGCTATGACCATTATAACACTCTTCTAATGAGTGCGCAATTGTTACCTCCCTTATGCAGGCGTCACACTGTCACCAAGCTATGACCATTATAACACTCTTCTAATGAGTGCGCAATTGTTACCTCCCTTATGCAGGCGTCACACTGTCACCAAGCTATGACCATTATAACACTCTTCTAATGAGTGCGCAATTGTTACCTCCCTTATGCAGGCGTCACACTGTCACCAAGCTATGACCATTATAACACTCTTCTAATGAGTGCGCAATTGTTACCTCCCTTATGCAGGCGTCACACTGTCACCAAGCTATGACCATTATAACACTCTTCTAATGAGTGCGTAATTGTTACCTCCCTTATGCAGGCGTCACACTGTCACCAAGCTATGACCATTATAACACTCTTCTAATGAAATAAAATACAAGTGTCTTTGAATTGATTTTATGCCTCCCTCTGTGGTTGGAGGCTCAGTGAAGTCAGTGGAAAAATTATGTTTTTGTTTGAGAGAGTGTTACTAGAGAGGTTAAGTGAACTCGTGCAGCGGAAAAAATCATGTTGTTGAAGAGACTTTGTTGCCCAATTTAAAGCCGCTTTTGAGAGGTTACAAAATGGGCTCTGGCCTTAAAATCTAGAACAAATTAAATTAGGACTTATAACCCCATATAACCGGTTACCCCTGACAACAAAATGGTTAAAACTTCTGCTTCATTTTATTATAGTAACACTGTTTTAAGTAAATTTGCACTCTATTTTGTTACAATATGATGTACGTACTTCGCTAAACAATGAGTCTACCTTTGCCAGTACGATATTTGATAAATGATTTAAGATTAAGGTGAAAAATCATCAGATAAGTCCACTAACCGCAAAGATCGTAAGAAAAACAATCTGTGAGTTTTATCAGCACTATATTGTAAAACTTGATAACAACTCAGATAGGACACGATGGAGTGAACTTGTTTCATATACACTTAAAATAAAGATGATATATTGAAAACAGGTCGGAAAATATGAGGTCGTACTAAACAGATTATATTAACATTATCGTGCTCACTATGTACTTTGACAAATTATCAGTACTACTCCGGGACAAAATGAGTTGATCCCGAACTAAGTATCTTACATCGTTTACTTATAAAATAAACAAATCATGCTAAGATAACATCGCTTGCGTATGAAAAGATAAAAATGTGGAACTGTCAAGTTACATATTTTCAGAGCCAGCGATTTATTGCTAAATATCGGATTTTGTTAGATTAATAAAATATAGGTTCTGCAGTAGACGTTTTGTCCATGTCTATAGGGTTTACTATAGTATTAACACTATTGATAGCGAATCATGACAAAACATTTTTTAATCTGATATCTAATAAAAACGTAGACATTCTGAAATTTCAAATCAGGAAGTTAGAATTAGTCTGATAAAAGAGGGTGTTTTATCCCTCTGATAAGGTCTAAAAGTAGGCAAAGTTCCCTCCCTCTCACACTCGTTCAGGCTGAATTCAGTAAAATTAATTACGATGATAGAAATTTACAAATTCTCTGAAAATGATCAAGTTGTATTAATTGTATGGTATAGTCTAGTCTTGTTTGGGATTTAGTGATCAATTAAAAAGTAGGTCGAAAAAATGTTTCTTTTACTTATTTTTTTTATAAAAGAATCCATTCTGCGAACACGATGTAGTCGTCCTCAAATAGTTTGTTTTGGATTTTACTCTGTCGACGTAAAATAGGCTCGGTCGGAGAACATTGTCCATGTCTGATGATAATTCTATCCTAATGTGTTTGTGTTTGATAAATAAGAGATTAAAGTACAGCTCACTCATTGTGTTAACTTTCATTCATTAGATTTCTTCTCCGTGCCTAACGTTACATGTACTTCCCAGTGACTAACGTTACATGTATTTCTCCGTGACTAACTCCGGGACTAACGTTACATGCACTGCTCCATGACTAACGTTACATGCACTGCTCCGGGACTAACGTTACATGCACTGCTCCGGGACTAACGTTACATGCACTGCTCCGGGACTAACGTGACTATATTCAATGTACCAAAAGTCTGTATTATGTCATAAGTTTTCAGATTTAATTTAAAAAGAAGGAACCCAAAGGAGGTGTACCATGTTCAATAATATAAATATTATATCAGTGCTTGTTACCATAGCGTGTGATTTTCAAACAACCGATTCAGGAAGTTGGTTGAAGCCTTTCTGGCGTTTTATCCATATTTGTAACTGATAACGAAATGAAATCAATACTCGGGAGGTTATAAAGAGACGAAACTATTGTATTTTTTTTAGAGTCCCATAGATGTGTTCGGGCATTTTACACGATGAACTTGAAATAAAATCATAGGGAAAGTGTTGATTTTATAGGTGAAAATGACCTGCAGACTGAAAATATTCCTTTTAGTGATGTTCTATTTAACCTTCGGTAAGTCTGATTTATTATAACTTGTTATGTTTTATTTTAAATTTCAAATATTGAAATGCTGATCCGATGATTTGTTCAGCCATATGGTATATGTGTATGTAACATACAAGTAATACATTATCATTATTTTGTACTCTTAGAGCACAAACAACTATATATAATTCAAATTATCTATCATACCTACAGAATGTTTTTTTTTTTTATTATTATAAATTTACTTGACTCGGCACAATCTTAAACATTTTATATATAATATATATATACATGTATTTGTATTTAGTAATACTAAAACTCTATGTTCAATTGACCGGACATGAAAAGCAAATACGAAAATATTTGTGTTTATTAGACTGGACATGGATGAAACAGATATATACCCGCACAATTTCTCGTAAGAATGTTTGTTGCAAAAAAGCACACTGGTATAGATTCTTGGAACAAGTATATCGTACATCCTCCGGCAAGCAGATTATATATATAATAAATTTCTAAAATTAAAAAAAAACTCGACTACTTAGAATAGAAAGGTGCTAATCTACTTTTTTTATTCACATTTCGCAGCCAAAAAGGTTGGATAATAATTCTACACAACTGGTCTGAATACTTATCTCGTGTAGTTATATTACTACACAGATACGCAAGTATCTGACTTGGGTTCCGAATATTTGATCACTTTGTCAGTAGTCAGCTATCTTTAATTGCTAGCTGTATTAACAGTCATGCTATCATTCATTGATTACTTTATTAACATCATTCACGTTCTCTCCTAGATCATCGACGTTCTCTTCTTGTTTATTCACGTTCTCTCCTTGTTTATTCCAGTTCGCTGGTAGGTCTTTCACGTTCTCTCCTTGTTTATTCCAGTTCGCTGGTAGGTCTTTCACGTTCTCTCCTTGTTCATTCCAGTTCGCTGGTAGGTCTTTCACGTTCTCTCCTTGTTCATTCCAGTTCGCTGGTAGGTCTTTCACGTTCTCTCCTTGTTTATTCCAGTTCGCTGGTAGGTCTTTCACGTTCTCTCCTTGTTCATTCCAGTTCGCTGGTAGGTCTTTCACTTTCTCTCCATGTTCATTCCAGTACGCTGGTAGGTCTTTCACGTTCTCTCCTTGTTCATTCCAGTTCGCTGGTAGGTCTTTCACGTTCTCTCCTTGTTTATTCCAGTTCGCTGGTAGGTCTTTCACGTTCTCTAGCTGCTCTTTCGCGTTCTCTCCTTGTTTATTCACTTTCGCGTCTAGATCATTCACGTTCTTCACGATTCTATCCAAGTTAACTCATAGATTATTCACATTATTTCATAGTTTATACACGTTCTCTCCTAGTTTATACACGTTCTCTCCTAGTTTCTTCACGTTCTCTCCTAGTTTATTCACGTTCTCTCCTAGTTTAGTCAAGTCCTTTCCTATTTTATTCATTTTCTCGCCTAGCTTATTCACATTATTTCCAAGTTTATTCACGGTCTCACCTAGTTCATTTACGTTTAGAAAATCAGATTCTTCCTTTAATTTGCATTTTCACTAAATGTATGCTAAATCTAACGAATAGTGAATGTTTTAAAAGATACACCGCTTTCCATCAGCTACGTGAGAATCTATGTAAAATGTAACAAGGGGATATAAAAAGAATGCACGGGCAGGGGATCCATTTACTAATAATTTCATCATGTATATGTATGTGTTGACAAATCTCGAGGCTTCGACATACGAGGTATGAACAGAAATATTTTATGCCGTAACTGAAACATTGATAGAGTTTAAGATCGCATGTTCAATATCGTCAGTAATATTCGAGAACCAGGATTCCAGATAATCAGCATCGACATTTTGTTGTTCTATATAGTAATTTGTCATGTTTGTTTTCTGTCTTTAGATGGAGTATCCTCACATACATTCCAGCACTGTAAAACTGCCACAGAGAATAATATAAAAAACGAAACCGGCATGACTCAGTGTATTGGTATCACAAGATTTGCTTTTATCAATCTAACGCCAGGATCATCAAATTGCAGCAATAACAGTGAGTGTATCATTTCTATCTCTAGTTTAGAGCCCTATTTAATATAAAAGCAAAGAGATCTATATTGCAGGCTTGGCAAACACTGAGAATACTGTTGTGGTCAGGCTTGGCAACATTCTAATTTGTGTTATAGGAGTAATAAGAATACTAAGAGAACTGTTGTAGTAAGGCTAAGCAGTATTCTGTTCTAAGCAGATAAATTAATGAACACATCAAAACACTAAGAAGGCTATTGTATGCAGGCTTTCTCAGTTGTTTTGAAATTTAAATAAGAAATGTGATAGTGTAACATAGTGGCCTCATACATGTTTGTTTGTATATGTAAATATAATTGATGAATTGATTGATAATTAAATGACTATAAGTGCATACTTGATAGAGAAGCATACAAATCAAGTTATGCACGTGATGTGCACGTGCATTTGTATGTATGTTCAGGTGGATAGTTTGCACTTGATAGTATTTGATTGTTGTGTTGAACTGATCATATAGTGACAGTTGTCTAATAATTAATAAGTAATTTTAGAATAAATTTATCAACATAACTTTTCACTTTTGGCAAGACGAAAGTAATACGACATTAAAGAAAGATAAATTGCACAATTAAAACTCATTGGTCAGAAAACAAGGACCACCCAACTGTCAAAACACTTTCGGACATCCTATATGAAAGTTCGACCACAGATAGCAAGTTAGTACGAACGGGAATACGAACGGAAGTAAGATCAGTAAGACTAATTGAAATTGGTACTCATTGAAGTTAATTAATATTTTTAATTTGGTCGCGGAGAATAAAAACGTTGAAAGCGAAGTACTTGCATTATTTTATTTGAATCCAACAACGAGAGTTACGTTACGATAGATACCTGTCTGTCTGAACCGATGTTTTATCAATTGGTTAATAACTACTGATACATGCTAGATAGTCATGACCAA
Organism: Lutraria lutraria; assembly: GCA_964023205.1. Lineage (NCBI taxonomy): Eukaryota > Metazoa > Mollusca > Bivalvia > Venerida > Mactridae > Lutraria > Lutraria lutraria. The sequence continues at coordinate 6,586,972 of OZ026850.1, forward strand.
TACACGAACAAGCAGACAGACAGTTCACTACTGTTGTAAAAAAGACCAGTATCATCATTTTTATGCTATAGATTAATTTCTCAAGACTGCCCACAAAAAGGCCATGTCCAAAGAATCATAATTTGACTTGCGTATGCCTGAAATATACGTGAAATTGCAACAATTTCTAATAAAAGTATAAATTATGGAATGCAATACGAGATACTGCGTATTCAGTTAGCCTTTGTTGTTGTTATTTTTGTTGTTGTTTATTGAAATCATTTTGTGTGAAAATAACAAAACAATCAATGTATTATAAACAGAACAAACTATGACATCGTGTAAAAAAATACACTGTATATTGTCTCTTTAGGTATTGTGACGTATCCATATCAAATGAAACCACACCCATGCAGATTAAACAGGGAGACAATTGACCATGTATTCAAAAATATCTCATGTCAACAAAAAGCGACGTTCAGGGTCTCCTTGTTCAGATGTGATTCTCCGTTCGACGTCTTTAAGTTTGATTATGATTGGGTACCACTTCAAAACAACGGTAAGTTGTGACATTCGATAAATGATAATTTAATATTTATAACTTTCTGTTTCACACAATTTGTATAATTTTGATTGTCGGAACATTTGACTTAGCATAGAGTGTGTCGCATATCACTGTCGCAACCGTCGTTATCAGATTGCCGTTAATACATGCTTTAATTTGTGCGTACAGTCAATGGTGCGAGCAAAGCCCACGAACAGTATTCATTCATCGCACAGTCGGTTTTTTATATAAGTATTGTATGTGCTTTACGGTGACAATTATTGGCATGTGGTCATTCATTCAGGTTTGATTTTTGTAGATGTTCATTGTACCTGTTATCTGACAATTATCTTATTATCTTTTCTAGGTGGCACAGTTGTCATTAATAATATGACAGATCTATATACGTCAAATTTTAACAACATAACGTTCGTTAGGATTTACAACAATGATTATGGGACGCTAAGTGTTCACGACACAATACCAGCATTAAAGCTGAATTGTATATGTACACTAACTTTTACCACGACCACAAAGTTAATTTTGCATACATACGATAATCGATTGACCAAAAACCAAACTATGACCCTTTTGTATGAGAATGGAACTCACATAAAGTCATGGGGAAATGAAACAGATTTGTTGCTAGTTGTTAATACGGATGAAATCATTGTGGATCAGAAAACGCTTTACCTTCAATGGATAAACGAGGCTGAGACTCCTAGTGGACACTTTTGGATAGGTATCGAAGGTAAATCCATATAATTATCTTTAGTACAATCAGAAATAGAATGATCACATTGGTCAGTCCATTCCAGTCCGATCACTTATTCTTATTTCCGTTCCGTGGCACTTAAATCTGTGATGTGACGATTTGGTGTGACAATATAATGTCTAACGCCAATCGCCCGTCACTGTTAATCATTCGTGTATAGATTATGTCAATACCTTGCGAAGAGCAACAAGAGTACTGATATAAAATCCAGACACAGTTATTGCCAACTGCCAACCGGTTCGTACAAAATAAGTGAAATATAATGTCACTAGCAAGCACAAACAAGCACCATCCTAAAACTAATACAATGTTATTATGTTCATTCTTTCAGCTCAGAACTCAACCTTTGACTTTGTCGGTGGTATGAACAAAACAAAATATTTTACCCAAGTAGTGGACACTACAACTGCCCCTGAAATTATAACAGAAAGTGTTAGCACTCCCAGTATGCCATCTAAGGCACCAGTTACTACACAAACATTGGAAAATGATAGTTTGGCGACAGAGACCACTGTGACCCCCAATGATAAAAATAAAACATCACTTTCAAGTCCGACTTCCGTGTCGGAAACATCTCATACTTCATTTTTTACAAGAACATTAACAGGCGATTCAACTGTCATGTTCGGTTCTTCGTCATCTGAATCATCGACAAACGCAGCTTCACCTGGAAAGTCAGATCCTGAATCAAATGGTATGAGCTCTTAATAATTATCTTCTTTTTTAGGTCACCGGATCAAAGGTCGTGGTTAGCTGTAAGTATGTTATTTTGTCCGTCGTCCATCCGTCCAAACTTTTCAAACAACTTTTCTAAAACAGCTGTGCCAAATTTCAAGAAACTCCAATAGATTGATCTTTGACTGATCCTTTACAAAAGTTGCTTAAAGAATCAGAATGCTATTCACCGCTGTACTCTTGCTTCCATGTCAACCGAAAGGAAAAACAAACATAGTCCGAAGCTTAAATATTTGGCACGGAGCACCAACCAGAGACCCTCTACCAAAATTGCTAAATTAATGTCCCTGGGTCATAACTAGCCCCGTCCCAGGGGTTACGTGTTCAATATTTGGTCTATATAGGAAAAAATAAAATTCTTCTTGTCTGAAAGCAGAAGGTTTAGAGCTCATACATTTGGCATTGATCAACATCTAGAGACACTCTAACAAAGTTGGTAAAATCTTGTCTCTTGAGTCAATAATGGCCACGCTGCATGGGTCACAAGTTTAACATAGGTTATATAGGAAAATTTTTTTTTTTAATCTTCTAGTCTGAAAGCACAAGGTTTAGAGCTTATATGTTTGGCACGTAGCTGCATCTAGAGACCATCTAACAAATAATGGTTATCATTAACCTTTCTTCTCCAGGTGTCACATATTTTACATCGTATATAGGAAAATGGACCTCTAACAAAATTGCTGAAATAATATTTATTTTTTTTACTTTCTGCGACACACATTTAAATCAATTTCGTAGGTAATATTGCAATAACTTACTCGTTTCTCAGATGAGCATCCCAAAGCCACTTGGCCCTCTTATTTTCATATAGTTTATCTTTCTTCTCATATATCTTTTTTTATAAAAATGCACATTACGAACAGACTTGTGTATGGGTTAAGGGAGTGGCCTATTACTAGGATAATATTATCATCTCTGAGATCGTAGGATCGCAATCTGAATAAAAAACATATTACATGTAGTTTTATATAACTTTCCAATCAGGAAGCGTAGTATGAAATATTGACACGCTCTTAAAGTATTTGTTACAAGGCTAATATGTTGTAGCTCAGTTTATAAGTTCGTAGGTGACAACAACATGCATTGAGAAGTAGAGCTGTATTGTACACTTTATTCTATGTTTCATTTGCGATTCGTTGTGTACTGGATTGGCTCGCATTATATCCGAATGTATTTTAAAAAACACCGACCCTATGGTTAAGGAGATATTGGCGGAAACTATTTTCGTTTTGGGTTCAAATGATTCAATGATATATGTACTTACTTTAGTTATCAACATTGTTTTGGTATTTCAGGTAATATGGGTTTGATAATTGGCATTGTTGTCGGTGTACTCATGTTGTTGCTGATGATAGTTGTTGTTTGTTGTTGTGTAAGATGGTGCATTATGAAGAAAAACGTAAGAACACACTCACTTTAGTGCTATAAATGAAATGAATGAAGCGACTTATTTCTGAACTCGTATGATTAAATAGGCATGCCCTGGAACTGCTGTGTCTTGGTTTGCATACACCAAAATTTTTAAAACCTATTATTACCGAAAAGTCAAAGAAGAATGTGCGTCGGTATTTGTATGTCAATTTGAATAAAAGGCTCATCAGCCTTTTATTGACGACAACGATATTTTCGATTCGATTACATAAACTTTATACATGTATCGCTAAAATGAACGTAGCATGAGCAATACTTGCCATTCCACTGTTTGTTAACATTTTTCCGCGATAATTTTGACAGATACGGTCGAGTTGTGAAAATGACGAAGACAGGTTTAGTAATCTTTAAATGTATATTTTGAGTAAACTAGCGGGATATTTTTAACTATTTTTCAGGGCTTTCATTAATTGATTAAGGCATTAAAATGATTCCAAATTTGATAGCTATTCGAGACGCTTCAGTTCCCGGCCATGCCCGTTAAAGGCATTCTAGTGTTTCTTTTAGGCACATTATCAGACTTTCTTATTGGCTTAATTTCTTTGGACATATCTTCATACAGGCCTATTTCTTGGTTGAGGCCTCACACACTGGTATCGTAAGCATTATTTATACCTTGAAGCATCAATAAGAGGTTTCACGACATTTATAACTTTATGTTATGAAACAGAACAGACCATTTCCAATAGTTTATTAATCGTGAAATGCAATATATTATACTCGGTGTTGTTTGAATTGTATTTCTCTGAATTGTAGAGGACACGACCCGAGGATGAGAAAACATCAGAGGGAGAAGCGAATGCTGATCCTAGAAGCGGCGGAATGCTTCAACCTCGTACTCTGGAACATCTTCCTAATCCTGTGAATTCAAGGTTCTATAAAGCTAACTATTAAACCTACTGTCAATGAACGTCAGCATGAACACTATCAAGATTCTACAAATGACAACAAAGATAACAAACCAGTCACTGACGAAACAAATCAGGAACAATCAAACCCGGAAAAGAAGAAGAAAAAGAAGAGAAAGAAGGAAAAGAAGAGACGAAAGCAACAGACGATAGAGTATCTGTTGGGTGAAGAATGAACAAAATACATGTACTACCACTCCTGTGTACAATTGAATTATTTTTATCATTTACAAAATCATCTCATTACTGAGACATATCAAATTGTATATATGCACGAATCAGTGCAGTTCAAAACATACACAAAATTACAACCTCAAAAAATAAGAAAGAACGGTAACTGCTAAAGCAGCATAATTTCACGGTCGATGCATGCATTTATTTTTAGCTTCGATGAGGCTATGTAATTTCGTCAGTTGTGGTTGACGTTTGTCGTTACTGACTGTTGGACGCAGTAAGGTCCAACTCTCAAGTACTCGTGCATTAAAAATTATAGGGATCGGAACGGGACGGACCCCCCCCCCCCCCGCGCCTGATGCCAAAGAGATACAAATAATTATTACGCTTGAAACACGCTCGTTTTCAACATCTTTTCAGTTTTATACCGTTAGACCATACCAAATCGTTTCTTCGTTTAGCGTCCGCGGACGGATAGGTTTGAGCCTCCGGAGAAAGAAAAAAATGACCTGTCTTAAGATCTCGCGGTGAAACATTTGACCGGTTTACTTCGGTATATATATATATACCACGTGTTGTTATCTCCCATTACATGTTTACGCCATTTGCATTCGAAAAACGTAAGCAGTACTGTAGCTTAGTAAGTATTTATTTTAGTCAATGATTTAAAAACAATGTGTAATAAGCATACATAAAATAGTATTTTTTAAGATGAATAAGAAGTTTAGTAGATTGTTGGTGTGAATTACTTTTAATTTACATATGTGGATAATTCATTATTTGTAATATGTTTTCACGTTTAGTCGATTTTGTCAGGAACTATTTGAAATATACTAAGGAGACTTTTACCCGTGGATGTTTTACATTGTGTATTTCTTTTTGCTCGCATACATACGAATAAAAACTGATCGGGGTGTGCTTTCATACTTTATTACTTTTAATTAATCTTTGGATTCAAGAATATTAATTTCCTAATTAAGATTCTTAGTTCAGAGTTGTATTCTCTGGCAAGGGGCGAGTGATTTTAAGTCATTTTATCCCTCTTTGCCATTGATGATATTGCATTTATATTAAATTCAAGACGTTAAATTGGTATATTTGATATTGATAACAGAATACTATCATAAAATTGATATATTCTTAGCAACTAAGGCTTATAAATATACTGTGAAAATGTTTATTTCTAGATGTAGTGTGTATCAGTCTATGAAAATGGATACATTTTGATTTACTGATTACAGATGCATGTACGCAACAAAGAAGCAGGTAACTGACAAAAGAACAGAAGTAGAGCTGCTGTAAGAAGAAGTTATCTTCACTAGTTTGAATGTTTTTTACTGCAGAGGACCATCACCTTAATGATGCTATATATTATCTGTATATTCTAATACAACAAAAAAACTGAAAGATGTCTTCTTAACTTAAATGAGACTAATAGTAAAAAAAATTAGTGTTATTAAATAGTTCCCATTTTGAAATTTGTCTGCTAAATTTCCATTTCTGAAAAGTTTGGGAAAAAGTCACTGATTTTACTACATCAGTTTGCAGATTTACTTGTAGGCATTATACTATATGGCTTAGATGCAGTTGGAGTTGGTTTGCAACAAACCAGCAGTGTTCCCTAATCAGTGAAAATGACTTCATGTTATAAATATATGACTGAACTCATTATATAATTATTTTATATATATATATAGTATAAATGTCTATTATTGTATACTTTTTTAGTTTTGTTAAGATTTCTTTCAGTGGATTTTATAGGTTACAATTTGGTTTATATGAAAGAAGAACTGTTTTATTGCTCTTATTCAGTAAGATTTGTAATGATTGAGTTTGAAATTAAATATTGACACTAAATACAAGCTCAGTTGTAGTTTTCTTATGCCCAAACATGTTTTCAGTAACTTCAGTAAGTTATTATGATTGACAATAAATGCATGGAAGCTTTATTTGACAGCCATATTCTGATGAGCATAGAAGTCGTTTTTTTTCAGGAAATCTAGATAGGTTTTCGAACTTGTGGTCGTTAAACGAAAAGACAATTTGGTATGGTCTAAACTGGGATGCCAAGTGAACTATCTGACTGATATGCAATGTTAATGACAAACATGATCTCTTTTAATTACATTATAATTATGCAATGTTATTGAAAAATAAAATGGTGCCAAATATGTTTGTTATATTTGATCGTATTTAGAGCAGGTGTTTATCAGAATGATAGGTCATAATAACGTCGAATGTCATAACTGAACTACATGCACATGTAAAAAATCTAGTAAGGTCATCATAAGGAAGAGAAAAATATCTCACCTATTCCACCATTGACAAGTATTAGCATCGCTTACAATGTCATGTGTCCATACAAACATAAAAGTGAAACATTCGCAAAGATTGATTGGTAAATCATGGTACTTGTAGGGATGTATAGCAAGCTTTGCTGTAAAACGCTTTAAGACAGACGAGTGATTATAAAGGTTCACATTAACAATAAACAGTACATACCCAGCGCCAAGCAATTCAAACAAAGTGTTATTTAGTCATGCTCGTCATCGACATCACTTGCCAGAATGGCGTCAGCCATATTTCTGATGACATCAGGAGAAACTGTTTATAGTGCTCATGAACCTTAAATATTACAGTAACAATAATTTAAATGTATACAAAAATGAGAAAGTGTAACAATAACGTCTAATGTTAAGACCATTGACTACTAGTATGTGAGATAAAAAACAAGACTGACATTGCTATCTGATCATGTAAAGTATCGCAGTTTATGCAAAATATTAGATACAAATGTCGACTGACGTGCCCGGGCTTTGAACATTGAGTCAAACAACAATTTTCTTGACGGTTTGGAATCCAATACCATATGATATTATGACAAGCATAAATGAATTAGAAAAAAATAGGTATATGAAATTCAGCTAAAATATTTATTTGGCCGTGTGCTGCTAAACGTGTCTGTAATCTGCTGTCTCATATAAATGCAAAACATGAAACAATTACACAAATACAAATGCAATTTAGGATCAATCACAAAACAATTATTCCTCTTGAATTTCGTGGAATTTCAGTAATATTGAATGCAACGATGTAATCTTCCACGACATGAAATATTTCAGCCATGACATCACGTCAATTGCACTACCTTCTGGTAAAGAAACCGCAGTGTTGATATTTGTACATTTAATTCCATATATCCGGGGATGATTTCGCGTTGTTTCAGAATCTGGTCTGCAAAAGTGCTCGCTTCAGAAGAAACTATATCTTCTACTGACTTAGGTCTGCCTGATGTGAACAATCTCAGAGCTTTGGCAGCCATATTGATTGACATAAGCGGGTGTATACGCACAGTCTCCGAATGAAAACGTGTCCTCGCTAGTTCGTTACCTTAACAGTAAATACGCAGTAAAGATAAATTCGTTTGTTTGTAAATTCACAACGTGCAGCTTGTGTGTTTTCAGATACTAATAATTGTTTTCTGCAACATCATCGACTAATTATTTGTCTCATTGTGGCTTAAAATTAGTAGACAACCACTTGACAATATTACGCACTAGATATTTAAGCTTTAGACCGTGCGTTTCGACCTATGTATAGATATAAGCCCCAAGACCGGACAGTTGTTGCCAAGGGCTAAGAGATTTTAACATCCTCGAAAGAGGACCACAAAATAATGCTAAACACCGAATATCCTGGGTTTTGGCAAAGTTGTAAGAATTTAAAAAGTTTTCCAAAAACAATTTATGAAAAAGAGATCCCCTTGTACGTGAACAATTTGTACACAGTAAAGAAATAATTTCAATGACCTCATTAAGTGACCACAAGACTTTTCTACATATCTAGGTCAAGAGGTTTTTACCTTACGTGATCATATTCACATTCCAAAATCAATGCTCTTCCCAAAGCCCAAGGACATAGGAGTAAACAAACATTGCAAACAAATAAAATAATCCCGAGTGAGTGGTACCGCTTTATAAAAATCAGCAACTAAATCCGACTTGGATTTGTATACGGTCCAAACCTAAACGTTTCTCCGAAGTAAATTAACGAAACCAATTACATTGATGATATATGGCCGACAATACAGCTGCGATATCAATCTCCTGCCTCGTCCATGTACAATGTACTAACTGGTAGGTAAACAGCAGTGTTTATATTTGTATATCGTCGGTGAAATTCAAAATCAGCGTATATCAATTTTGGCGTTTTTTATGTTTGCACCGTCGGAATCAGCATGTCCAACTGCATAAACTACAAAGAGCATGTATATCAAAGCCTATTACAAGTCCAAGTTTTGATCATCTGAGGCAACCGTGTATATCAATTGGTAATCAAAAGTGAACATCGAAAATCGCGTAAGTCTTGAGAATTTTTTTTTCATTCGTAGAAAAGTTTTCTACATTTTGCTTTTGTGCAATGTTTTAAGTAGACTAAGTTTGGTTTGCATTGGGCTAAGATAATATTGTATATTAGTTTGTTTTGCAGAAAATGCATTATTATTCAAGATATTTCCGATAATTGTCTTAAATAAAGTTCACAGAAAACACAACTCTGAAGTGAGATACGAGCTTTTTGAATTCTCATGTTCAGCCCAGGTAAGTTAGTCATATCAAGCTGCTTGAGATACCAGTACAACCGATGAAAGTAATTAGGTCAATACTGAGAGAAGATACGACAAAGTAAATGACAGTGATGATAATGAACCAGAAAGGCATAAGTTACAAAGAGACAACTGGAGATATATGCTAGAAAATATAAAACCAACAATGAAAGCGAACAAGGCAATCATCATAAAATATTATTATGAACCTCCGCTGGTTTGTTTTTTGCCAAAAACATTATTAAATTGTAACATTTAGTTATTTATTTACAAACTGTAAGTCCCATGTTTCTTTACTAGATTTCTTGAAACAAGAAAAACAGCCTTTGCCAAGGCAAAATATAAGTTAGTTAGGTGCGAATCGGCTAAGACCAGGTCTCGCATTAATGAAGCATCTTAATTATTTTTTATACTCATTCAAAATTTGCTAAGCTAGGGAAAAAATCTTATCATAAGATGAGTGATATTTAAGAATGTATAAGTTAAGAAATATTCCAGCAAAGAAAATTCTTAATTTGAAACAAAATTAATTATATATAACACACGCGCACTCAATCATGAATTTGAATTCATACAATTGTTCCTAATCTTATATTTCTAGACAAGGAGTTATTTACCTTAGGCACAATTCAGTGCTCTCACCACATTTTAAACAAGAGGGCCATGATGGCCCTTTATCGCTTACCAGAAAAAAAGACCCGAGAGAAAATAATCATGAGCCTAGTATGTAAAATCAAGTGACCTGGGACGTGGCCAATTTTTACCCTAGGGCCAAATTATCTAAGCTTTAGACCTTGGGGTATCTGACAAGACGTTTTTTTGTAATTTCTATGTAAGCATAAATAAGATAGAGTAAACCTGGCTGGGGCCAATTTTGACCCACGGGAATTGATTCATAGTGTCAGTGAACACTATGACAATGAAACAGTATTTACTTTGTTTTGGGTCATTTTATTGAGATTTATAGTAGAAGAGCCAACAGCGTTCCAGCATCCGAGTTTTGTGTTAAATACATCGCCACACTGTTGCCACCATCTGAAAAATGCTTTCGTGGGATAGTTTCCATATAGAAAGATAAATGTCCAACAATTGGTAACCCTCGCGGTCCTTTCGGTCCTTTTTCTATCAAACTTAATCTTTTTTTTAAACAGAAAATAAACAAAAAGACACCTATGGTCGCAAGAGAATATGTTATTATGTCCGCTTTATCTATTTCTCAATCCTTCAAAAGTGATCATGTTCATGTATTGTAACTTTCACATCAAATTCAGACTTCAAGTGTTTGTCAAGAATTGATAAGTTTATCTCATAAACATTGTGCATTGTACCACCTAATATTGTTCCATTTCTTATCAGGATTAATTCTACTCACTTATCAACCACGGTGCTTTAATAATTTAAATTTCAAATGAAACCTGTGTTTGTGGATGGACACAAATAAATATGATAAAACCGACTTATCTGAAACATAGATCGAGATTTTCGAGGAGTTCTTAAGACCTACAAACGTTCCATCGTGTCATCCCGGCCGCGGAACCGCTAAACCTACATCTACGTGTTTGTTTAGGTATATTTTCGTTACTTGAGTACTTACTTAAAAAATGCGTAATAAACTTATATAGCATGTTGCATTCATTTTAGCATTTTCGGTAAAATACATGATGAATAATGTATATTGTTAACAAAAAATTATGAAGACTAGGTATTAGTCTGGTGATGACTATTTTATTGCTCAAATTAGGAGTTTGAAATATTTAGAATGTGTAAATGTATCGCCAATTAAATCTTAACCTCGGTTCGTTTAAACGATTCATAATCATTCATTTTTTCACCTTGAAAGGCTTTTTAGCTCACCTGATTCATCAGGTGAGCTTTTAGGATCGTTGAATGTCCGACGTCCGTCGTCCGTCCACAATTAGTTTGTTTACACTCTAGCAACCGCAGCCCTTAACGAATCATGATTAAACTTGCTCACAATGTATATGGCCACAATGTCTCGGCTAAGTTCGATTATGGGCAAAATCGGACAAGAACTTCTAGAGTTATGGGCCCTTGAATTACAAAATTTGCTATATTTAGCTTGTTTACACTCTAGTGCCTTCATTTATTTACCAATCCTAATAATATTTTCAGCACATGTGTATAACCAAAAGATCTTGAACAAGTTCGATTATGGGCAAAATCGGACCAGATCTTCAAGAGTTATGGGCCCTTGACTTTGAAAATTTGCTATATGTTAGCTTGTTTACACTCTACAGTAGCACCTTTATTTATTCACCGATCCTAATAATATTTTTAGTAAATGAGTATAACCAAAAGATCTTGGACAAGTTCGATTATGGGTAATATCGGACCAGAACTTCAAGAGTTATGGGCCCTTGACTTAGAAAATTTGCTATATGTTAGCTTGTTTACACACTAGCGCCTTCATTTATTCACCGAACCTAATCATATTTACAATGAATGTGTATGGGACAAGTTCAGTTATGGGTGGAATCGGACCACAACTTTAAGAGTTATGGGCCCTTGGATTAGAAAATTTGCTACGTTTTAGCTTGTTTAACAGTATTATACCTTCATTGTTGGTTTTGATCTCAAAATCTACGTAAAAATGAGTTTTACGAGATGGAAACTATATTACCTGGTCATTAATTATTGGCCTTTGTTCTCATGGTGAGCGATAAAGGGCCAATGTGGCCCTCTTGTATAGTCTTTCTTAAAATGCTAAATCATAGAGTTATAGAAATTTTATGTAATGAATGGTTTCACAAAGTGCTCATGGTGAGCTATTGTGATCGCGTTATGTCTGTCGTCCGTGTGTGTGTGCGCATGTGTGCATCAACAATTGCTTTAAACAACATCTCCTTCTTAACCAGTTGGCCAATTTCGACGAAACTTTACATGGATGTTCCTTGCATGAAGCTCTATCGCAGTTGTAAATGTTTTTTAATTTCATTAAAAACTCTGGTTGCCATAGAAACCAATAGGAAAAACTTTAAAAATCTTCTTTTTCAAAACCACTGGGCTTAGAGCTTAGAAATTTGGTGTATAACATTGTTTAGCGGACCTCTACCAAGGTTGGTCAAATTATTGTTCTAGGGTCAAATTGGCCCCGCCCCAGGGGTCACTTGATTTTATATTGACTTGTATAGGGACATTTTAAAAATCTACTTGTCAGAAACTACAATGCCTAGAGTTTAGATATTTGATGTATGGCATTTTCAGGTGGCCCTCTACTTAGTTTGTTCAAATTATTGCCTTAGGGTCAAAATTGGCCCCGCCACAGACGTCGCTTGATTCATATAGGCTTATATAGGAAAATAAAAAAAATCTTCTTGGCCGAAACCACAATGCCTAGAGCCAAGATATTTTGTATGTAAATTATATGGTGAGCGATATAGGGCTATCATGGCCCTCTTGTTATCAGTACTTTTCATTACGTTTTGTAACATTAGCACGCATCTCTTATAACAATATCTTATTAAAGCCTTACATAAGTTAAAATCTAAACAATGTAAACGACATATTATTAATAAGTAAATTAGTCAATATATTTCTGCGAACAACTTTAATTCCTGTTTAATCCATTTGAGATATTTATTCCGTATGCAGTTTATACATTCATATTCAATAGCCAGGAGCGATAATCCAGCACCTTTGGTAAAACTTTAAACTTTGAGTTACTTCCCTTGAAACGAATGGATTAACATACGTCATGGCCGTTAGCAGAAAAGCCGCCACCCTTTGCGACTTCGACTAACATTATGGTTTCTTGACAAATGTCATGGTTCGGATGTTGAGATGGGGACACAGACAATGTGTCCATGAGAAATTTGGAAGGAGTAGCCGACATTTGAACCCATGACCTTTCGTTCAGTAGTCCAGCGCGTATATTGAATGATACACATGCTGTCTTTATACTAGAATCAGCTGATAGATTTTTTTAAAAAGAAGGTACTTAGCCTCTTGCCCTGTGTAGGGAGAAAGCAATATTTCACGTTCAGATCTAAGATGATCCATGAACGGTAGGAAGATATTCAACTACTAGTACTGCTTTACCGTATGGGATTGAACTGCTGTCGAGAAACTCAAGCGCTATTATGTTGTTGGTTTCCAAAAGTAGTTGGTGTTTCCCAGATTTCATCATGGTACAGAAGATTAGTGATCGACTGAAAGATTAAACATCGATTCATCAGTCTCTCTTACCGACTGACTATCTGTAACAATCGGAAAATAGGACTAGGATAATAAAAATGTAGTTATAAATTGTCTTTTATACCAGCCTCACTAGCTTGCTTGTTATAAAAGCGTGTCTTTTAGAATTTTAGTCAGTCTGCTGGTGTTAACATCTGGAGTGGTAGTATAACGACGTCTCATTTTGTCCTATTTTATAGTTACACGGTCTTGTGGATTTTTGTACGAATGCATACTTGGGACTGTGGTCAGCGTGAATATTGACTAGAGCAGTCAATTGCGGCATATGTATCATAACAGATGTCTCTATTTCTTAGTTATCAGTACCGGGTCTTAGTTACATCTTGTATTTTATTGTGTATTGCATTTGGTGCGTGTTCGTGACTTTGGTCAGTGTACGTAAGGGCCAGATCCTCTTTCTTGCGGCCTATGTACCATGATAGAGGTTTCTATTCCCTAATTCCAGTATAGGGTCGTGGTCAACTCCAGAGTGTAATACTTCAAATTAGATTTTACAAACTTGCCGGCTTCTGTATTGGTAAAACATATTTTGAAAGACAAAACAATGTAATATTAACAATACATTTATGTCTGAGTATAATATACTATCTAAATATTTAAAAGAGAGAAAAATATCAGATCACTTTATAACTATTTTTAACCAATACTTAAACATATAATGTATGTAATTCTCAAAAGAATAATTGTATAACATAGTACATTTATACTATCTGCACATGTACTTTTTTATTATATACAATTCATTTGTTATCCTATGTTGTTTTTCGTTTCGTAATAGGAAAATGGTATATTTTCATAATAATTAAATACTTTCATTCTACCATGTAATTGAATTACTATATAATGAAATACATCTTATTTATCCTATGATTTTCGTTTCAGCATAGGACAATAAAAAGTGTATTCTACACATCGTAATAACTTACGATTGTATTTTTGTCCTAACAGTTTTGAGTGAATTTTACATATTTATATGCATGTGTTTAGAAAAAAAAAGTTTCATATTATCATACTATTTCATAGTATCATACTATTTTACAAACTGTATAATTCCGTGTATGTAATTATTTGTAAATTGAAAAAATAAACGAAACCGTATGGTTTCACCAAAAAAAAAAAAAAAGATTTTACAAACGTATTTGTGTCTATTGGACTTGTGTCTGTGTCGCGCGTTCCATAATTTATAGATTGTTTTGTTCATTTAATATTTAGTTAAGTTTTGTTAAATAATCACGCGGACAAAATAGTCCTCAGGAAAATAAAATTGATATATGCATGAACATTGTCTTCGTTCATTGTTTGAATTTCATTTACCGTTAAACGACTCAAAACACGTTACAACTGTATTGTACGGATCTGATATTAGAAATGTGAAGCAATCATGATCAACAAGAAAACACTTGAATGAATATAATTCATAGTATAAACGTAGTAACTCACATTAGGTATTTTGGAAAAAAGAAATCCCATGAGATACATGTACAAGAATATATCTAGAAGACATCATACTGCCTTAAACATGTAAATTTATATACAATACATAATCGAACATGACGTATGTAGAGTTTTCTTTCGATTACTTGTGTACGTTAGCCTCGTCTTCCAACAAACGTATATAATCTAATATAAGACACTCATAACAAAATGAAATTGTATTGTATTTCATCGCTTACTCCCTTTCTTTAACTAGAACACGGAAGTCATTACAACTATAAACTAAGCCTGGAATAGGGGTTAAGTCGAGCTTTTCTCCTGGCGGTTTAATAAAATCACATCTTTGCATGATGGTCGCGAATGACAGGAACACATTCATTTTTGCGAGAGCTTCACCAACACAACGACGACGTCCTATTCCAAACGGTATGACATGAGAACATCTCTCAGGGTCGAGAGTGTTGTCGCTCCTAAAGAAACGATCTGGACGGAAACATTCCGGATCTCCCCAGAATTTCTTATCGTGATGTACGGAGTGTAGGTTCAGGATGACAACAGTTCCCTCGTCGATGTCAAAGTCTCCTATCTTAGTATCCATGATAGCACGGTGTGGTAAAGAGAACGGTAGTTGTGTGACTATACGACTAACTTCTAGGCAGACAGCTTCGACAAACGGAAGATTCTTTTTATCTTTGAGTGATACTTTCCTACCTTTAGCTAATTCATCAATTTCTTCATGAACGCGTGTCTGGACGTCTGGATAAGCCGTCATGTACAACAGCATCCAAGTGATTGTCTTATGTGTTGTTTCAAATCTGAAACAAATTTTAACTGAGTTTTGTCTGTTTAAATAATAGTATTCATTATTTCAACCGGACGATTTAATGCCAGAGCATATTGTATAAAATAGTCGATGGAACTAGTCTTGAGAAAAGGTTGCACCAGTATATGACTGAAATACTGTTTACGACTGGTTTTAACTGGCTACTTATGCGAAACTTCCTTTTGGTAAGGTAAGTGACCTTCATTATATTAATAACTTCATCCTATAAGCCGTTAATTTCAATAACTTATGTAAATTTGTAAACAAATGAACTTTAAAATATTGATAAGAACCGAATTCCCAGAATGAAACATATTTAAACAATCGGACCAAGATGGACAAAAATAACGCTCACCAGAACAGCCTCATGAATTGAGAATTTGGTAAACATATAACTCTTGGGACAGAACCAGTACAAAGGAGCATACAGTAAAATCTCGATTATTCGAACACAAATTATCCGAATACCCGGTAATATCCGAATAACTTATGTACTTATATCAATAGTAGTAGACAAACACTTGACAGTACTACGGACTAAGTAACTAAGCGTTAGTCAATGCGCATCCGGCGAAAAAAAACTTTAAAGGTTTTTGCAACATGACTCTTCGGACTTGCAGGACGGGTAAATTTCGACTTAAATGAAATATTTAAAAAGGCTCGATGTAGAACCACACAATGATTCTAGAGTCCAACAATCTTCAACATAAATAATCAAGTTCACCCCATCTGAATATTATGCATGAATATTCAAACGAACCAAATGTATGTCGATGCAAGTGCTACATTGTAATGTCAAGTGGTCTATCTGACTAATGTACACTGTTTATGACAAACATGTTCTTATTTCATTATTTTACACGCAATGTTATTCAAATTAGACATTCATTCGTGTCGTTGTATGATAAACTGGTGCGTGATAAGCTTTATCTAGGATTTTTTGCCCGTTTGCGATCAGCTCGATATAGTCGCCACAGTTCCGTGTCTAACCCTGTCACATTATAACGCGGTTCCACTTCGTTGGCACGGCGTTGTATAGTTTTCCAGTGCGACGTGAGTTCGCAAGCTTCTCTAGATGTTTCTACATAGCGTTTTATCGCGTTTCCGACGGAATTCTTATTTGCGATTGTCTACGATATCACCTCGCTGTGCCAACGCAGTCGAAACGAGGCAGTGTGTAGTGTGACAGGGGTATTAGTTAACTAGTACATCCGTCCGGATCTTTCCTGTCCGGGCTGTATCCGCCTTATGCATTCACATATTTGAAAATAACTTGGCACAACTGTTGAACACCATGATGCGGTGCGTAATACATAAGACCCCGTCCGTTGCTCCAATGTTGTACTTTGAGGTCAGATGCAAACATATTCTTATTAGAGACCTTGTCCGGCCTGTACCTCACATATGCATTGACATACATTGTATTTGAAAATAACTTGACAATTTTATACGAAAATAGTGTGTCAGTCTGAAACCCAGGTCACACTAGGATGTCAAGGGTAAAAAAGCGTATTATAGACCTTGTCCAGGCTGCATCTCCCGGAGGCTGTTTGCATTCAAGGATTTTAAAATAACTTGGTATACACTCGTACGTTCACTTCAATGAGATGATGTGTCATGAATTTCTCCCAGATTCAAAGCTCAAGGACACAAGCTTTCTTATCAGCGGGCTCGAAATGTTGTCCCTGTGTATATAAATAGGTAACACTAATCATGTCTACGTCGAAGGCCATAATTACCTTAATTATATTTGCATCTAAAATCTAGTGATACCATCATAAGGTAAAGATCTTTTTTTTTGGAAAATACCAACTATTTAGCCATTGACAATTATTAGCATTGCTCAAAATTCAAAGAGGGATTATATAGGCGCGCCATTACAGTAAGAAGTATATTACCCAGCACCAAGCAAGTCAACCAACGTATTATTGAGTCTTGCTCGAGATAAGACGAAGCGTTCTTTGTCATTTTCATCATCTGCATCACTTGCTAGAATGGCGTCCGCTACATCGCTGATGATATCACGAGAAAATGTTTCATAGTGCTCATGAACCTTGAAAACTAAAATAATATCAATAAACGAAACCGACGACAAAACACAGCGGAAAATAGAAATTATGTAACAACAACGTCTAATCTTAAAGGCAAATGATTATGCAAGATAAGAAACTAGACTGACTTTAATATCGAATAACGTAATGGCTCAATCGTAATGCAGGTCATATGCAATATATTCGATCTAGATTTCTTGACGGTTTAGTCTCAAAGTTCATTTGACAAATGAAATGCGAGACTGAGTGAGTTTGGCTTGGCACACTATATTAATGGAGGATTATTCTTTAGAAATTCTGACCACCTAATGCACCGGACGTCTTATAATATGTGAATACATGAAACAATTACTAGTGAATATGAAGATTAATAAGAAAACACCCAATGGTTCTATACCTGTTCTTCTTGAATTTTGTAGATTTTCGATAAAAGTAAACGCAAAGTTTTTATCTTCCACGGCATGAAATATTTCAGCCACGGTATCGCATCAATTGCACTACCACTTCCCGTAAATTCACTGAATTCACGAAGACATTCAGCCACTGCCTTAACGTGTCGGTCAATATCAACTTCTTTCCCTCGTCCGTATACTAACCGGTAAGTAAACCGCAGTGTTAATATTTGTACATTAAATTCTACATATCCGGGGTTGTTACCGCATTGTTTGAGAGTCTGGTCCGCAAAAGTAGTCGCTTCAGACGAAACTATCTCTTCTACTGTCTCAGGTCTACCAGATGTGAACAATCGCAGAGCTCTGGCAGTCATCTTTTGCTGCTTGACGTAAGCAGGTGTGTAGTCTCCAAATGAAAACGTGTCCTCGCCGATTCGTTCCCTTAAAAGTTCCATGGAAACGAAATTTGGACGTCCACTGAATGCGTCTTTAGCATGGTGAGTTACTTCTTTAATGGCAGGATAACCATTGACGACAACTGCGTTCCAGCTACCGAGTTTTATGTTAAATACATCGCCGTACTGTTGCCACCACCTGAAAAATGTTTTCGGAGGATAGCTTCCATAGAAAGGTAAATGTCCATCAATTGGTAACCCAAGAGGTCCTTTCGGATATTTCTTTCCATCACCTTTACTCTTATTTTTCATGAATAAAATTAAGAAAAAGACTATTATACTCGCTAGTGAATATGTTACGAAGTCTGCCATATATATTACCATAACCTAACTCAAATACTAATGCATTGTGTGATCTCCTAATGTATATGGACTATGAATGCATTGCATTTCAAATTTGTATGTCAAGTGCATGATAACAAGTATATCATCTAAACAATGTCTGTATCTATATGTACAATGTTGTCAACTTTCTTATCAGGATTAGCTTTGCACGAACACGAAGAACTGAGCGATGTTTTATAGCAATTATATGTGTTAGCAAGATGTAAAAGGAAGTTAGACTTATGAGGTGGTTTGTTTATTAACTCGACTCATCTCAAGTATATTTAGAAAAATATTTTCTAAATCGAGACTTACTAATAATTTATTTAATTTATGATTAAACGCAGACTATAACGTTCTTAAACCCTTTAATCGTCATTTAAGGCGATACACAGCATCATACGATGTACAAAAGTGAAAACTGGTTGTCTGTGCATACAAATTAATACGTTATATAAAGCAACGCTTCTGTTATACATTTTTGAAGTATTTTGATCTGATAAATCATTTCTGAATTTCATATTATAACTATTTCCGAAGGTGACTAACAGATTGCTGCTATAGTTTAGGGAAAATAACAGGCGTGAGACTAATCTATATAACTATAGGAACTTTAACATTTCTTTCTGCTTTGTCATGCTTTTCAGTGATTTTTGCCACAGGGAGACGGAGTGTACCTGTGATATGCATATCATGTGACAGTCTTATTTCGTAAAATGTGCAATGCAAACAGCAGGTTGCACGATCTCGTCCTAGATTTTTCGGGTACAACGTTTTTGAGAGCTGATGCATGTAAGTCATTACAGACTACCATAGAAACCTATACATTTTTGGAAAGGAAATTATATCTGCTATTGATCTAAGTATAGTTCAGTTTCCTAGGACAAAGGATTACGATAAAATCGGGGTTTGTTTGAGAGGAGTCAAAATGAGAATGTGATTTTGGCGAGCGGAGTTCCACCCCTTTTATTATGTATATATATATATATATATATAAGTTAACATGCATTTCGTCTTGAATTGACCAACTTATTATCACAGGTACACTCCGTCCCCCTGGAATTTTTGCACTACATTTACTGCGTTATATAGGCAGTTTCCCCTTGCAAAATTTCTTTAATTTTCTCCCTAAAATGGCCAGAATTTTCCCCAGTTTAATTTAAACAATTTCATAACCACATATTCAATAGAAAATAAAATTAGTGTTATGTAATAGTTCCCATTTTGGAATTTGTTAGCTAAATTTCCATTTCTGAAGAGCATGGGTAGTGAGAAAATTTTGGAAAGAAAAACACTGATTTTACTACATCAGTTTGCAGATTTACTGGTAGACAATACTTACGGCTTATTTAAAGATTCAGTTGGAATTTCTGCTTGACGTATGGTTTTCAACAAAACAGCAGTGTTTCTTTATCAGTGAAAATGACTTGATGTTCTAAATATATTGAACTGAACTCATGAATATTAATATATTATACATGTATCATTATAGTTAACATGTTCAGTAGGATTTAATAATCGAAGGGCAAACTTGATGTTGCACTTTATAAAATATTGAAGTACATGTATAAATGTCTATAATTTTATAGTTTTCAGTGGATTTCATAGGTTATTAAAGTGGGTTTATTATATGTGAAAGAAGAACTGTTTTAGGAATACATTCTTTGCTCTTATTCAGTAAGATTTTGTAATGATTGAGTTTGAAATTAAATATTGACACTAAATATAAGCTCAGTTGTAGTTGTTGCTTGATCAAATATGTTTTCAGTTATTTCAGTAAGTTATTATGATTAACAATGCATGAAAGCTATATTTGACATCCATATTCTGATAAGGAATCCATTCGGAGGTGGCCGCTTACAGTTTGAATGTTGTTCATTGTAGATATTGTATGTGATCTGTTCGCGATTAGTTGTGTTAACTGTCAACTTATTAAGTGCACTATTCAAAATATTATGTGTTCAAATGTTTGAATGTCTGTCCGCCCGTCCGTCTGTTCGTCTGTTCGTCCATCCGCTCGTCTGTCTGCAAGTGTCAGTTTGTTACAAAGTACATGTAAGTCTATGTACATGGATATGTATGAAATAACTATTCAGACAAAATGTGGACGATCCCGGCTGATGAAAGCAATGTCGTGAAATAAACAAACGTTATCAACAGTATCTCTGTTTCAGTGCTAATTATTACGTTCGTGTCCAGAAATTTTCTATCAATAAAGATCATACCTTTATTATATGAATGTATTATTGTGATATCATATGATATAAAATTATACACGGGAGTTTGGCTATATTAGTAAATAAGTGCTTGATCAACGAAAGAAACATAAAAAATCGCCTGGTAAAATATGAAAACATGCGCATCATTTCTAACTACAATAATAAGAGCACCAATACTTCACTGTGTCCGATTCGTGATGTCAAAGTTCACTATGATCGTGTCTAACTGTATCAACTTTCTAGCAAGGCTTTATGTACAACAAATCACGAAATAACTCAATTATCTTTATTACAATGATTAATAATTATTAAATAAAAAGAAACTTTATTAATATTCATACAATTTGTACGTACATAAAATTGAACTTAAAAAATAAACGGATAAAGAAGCTAAACATTCTATTTAATGAAAAAACATAATTATCACAGACGATCCTTTTTCGTTAAACTGAACGATAAGTAAACAGCATAAACTACAACATAAACAACAACATAAACAATAATGTGTAGGACGGATATTCTGGTAAATAAATATTCAATATGACTAAATCACTCTATCCAATATATTAATATGTCTTCATTCTCTGACTTCTAGGAACTTCTTGCATACATGTATTCGTAACGTAATTAGAATACATGTAGATGACATTTTACTTGATCAAGTGGGTCAGATATAAGAATAGATCTGCTTTCTAAAGGCGAGGAGCTGTATCTCCGGTCCGGTCTTATGTTTGAGATGTATTCTATATCTTTTAGATTCTGCTCAAATAGTATACTGTGTGTTATATTATTGAGTGAAGCTATATTCTCGTCTGAGTTTAATCACATCATATTGGTACCATACGATTAAAATCTAGTAGTGTTCACAGGTAATTATTTCAGTGTGTTTTTTAGTCCAAAACATGGATGATTCAGCAAACCTGTAGAAGTCGGTATATTCATAACAATTCTATCATGATTATAGTTCTACTTTATCACGGCGATATTCAAATGTACTAACAAAATGTCATATGCAGGTGACCGATGTTCTGATAATTTATTACTAATTCATATAAATAGTTAAGCTTGTTCTTGTGATAATTCAGGAGTTTGTTCAGGTGCGGTTTCTTGTGTTGTTTGTGAATCAGATGGTTGAACTTCTTGTCCTGTAGATTCTGGTTGTTGTTGTGTACCTTCATTAGCAGTTTGTTCTGTGTTGCCTACATGTTGTTCATTGCTTTCTTGTGTTGTGTCGTCTGTTCTTTGTTCACCAGTCGTTTCACTAACTTCTTGTGTATTTCCATTTTGTTCAGCTGTTTCTTGGACGTATTCTGGTGCTGGGTCATGACAGGATTCTATCTGTTCAGATTGAGGTTCAGACTCCACTTGAGAAGTAACAATAACATTGTTTACAATTACTGTTTCTCCTTCAGATCCTCTCCTACTGTGGGAGCTACCATGTCGTTTACCTGAGTGGTGTCTATCCCGAGAACCACTTCGACTTCTTGATTTATTTCCTCTTCTACCTCCGGACCTGCTACGCTTCCTGTCTCTGGATCTACTGCGAGATTTTGACCCATGTTTGCGCCTGTGTCCAGATCTTGATCGACTGCGAGATTTCGACCCATGTTTGCGCCTGTGTCCAGATCTTGATCGACTGCGAGATTTCGACCCATGTTTGCGCCTGTGTCCAGATCTTGATCGACTGCGAGATTTCGACCCATGTTTGCGCCTGTGTCCAGATCTTGATCGACTGCGAGATTTCGATCCATGTTTGCGTCTGTGTCCAGATCTTGATCTACTGCGAGACTTTTTCCCATGTCTGTGCCTACTCCCAGACCTGCTTCGATTCCTTTCTCGTGATCTACTTCTTTGTCTCGATTCAAGTCTTGATGAAGCACGAGAAAGCATTACTTCTACTTTGAAAATGTAATTACAGAGCTCTACAAATCAGAAAATTAAGATAGTATAGTTCGCTGCAGTATGTGCGATTGTAAGACACAGTTATCGTATTTTCTATAATAATATATGCTTACACGTTAGTCTTATGTACATGTATGTGATAATAGAAATTATTTTAAGATATGCTTTTATTCATATGCGGAGTTCAGAGCACTTAAGAAACATACAAAGGGACCCTATTAACTTTATAATAAAAAAATCTTAATACGATATATACATGTTAGCACGTTTTTCGTTGATCTGAATGGTGATCTTGTTCTCGAAGCTGTTCTGTTGACAGTTATTATTTTTTCCAAATGCATTCATTAATTTAATTATTTTTTAATTCAATCAAAATAAAATCGAGATTGTGTTGTATAAATTATAGCATGGAGTCTGCTAAGATGTCACTGTTATTTACCTTCGTCTGAGATTTCTCCGTCCCGGTCAATATCCATTTCTTGCAAACAGAATTCAATTTCTTCATCTGTAAGAGCCTCATCTTGACCGTATGAAAGAATGGCTTTAAGTTTCGGAAAAGTAAGGGGACCTGAAATTAAGATGTAGATGACCAGTCTTAATGTGTGCTGCTGTCTATTTGCTTTTGATGGACATTGTTATTTGAAGTTGTAAAGTGTTAATAGGACAGTGGGAAACAACATTCTGTTCGTTTTGTATACTCCACTTCTGACGTTGTGATCGATGGTTTAGGCAAGAAAAACCTCAACCTCAATAATTCCATTGAGAAAATTTTATTTGATAGAGTTTTCTCTCATGGGGTAAAGCGCCACCGTTAATGCGTTGCTGTAGGTGGTCAGGACTTTGAAAAAGTGTGACACATTTTAAAGTTAATGACGTGGCGTTACTGACAATGGCCGCACATCTGCAGACATGGTGTTCCTTGTTTGTTTATAGCATAGTAACCTTTCATTTTTTGTCTGTATGAAATTGTGTATTCCAGCTCATAGTGAACTAAAATTTGCACTGTTTTAAATCTCACAGAGATCTACAGATCTCTGTGAGATTTAAAACAGTGCAAATTTTAGTGCGAACTATTTATTCTATAAACATTGTCTACGAACTTTTTCGATAGCACCTCGTTTCTAAGGTTTATCGACAGAAATTAAAGTAAAAAATCCATATTTCGAAATTATCTAAAGACGAATCATAGCTTTAAGTACGAAAGATCTGAGAAGAAAATACAGAAAATAAATGTTTTGTGTCCATCTGTCCTTATTGCTTGGTCAAATAAACGTAAACAAGACAACAGATTTATCATTGTTTAGTTAACAATGAGGCTTACCTTCATCTTTTCTGCAACACTTCAAATTGTCCAGAAATTCTTTTTTTCTTTCATCCATTGGTTGCCACTCTACGCCAATCAAATTATCCACTTCATCAAAGGTCAGTCGAGAATCACCTGGTGATATTAAAAACATCGTAAAATAGTCGAACCTGGTGTAGACCATATCTTTTAATACAAAACTGGGCTTTTAAAAGTGACATGGTCTTCTTTCCCATTGGTTGCCTTTGTTCACTGTTTTGATTGTGTTTGCACTAAACGTACAATACATCAATTGTTTGTGTTTGAAACAAAAAAGAAATATCCTCATATAGATTAGTACGACACGTACATTATTCATAGATCAGTACAACACGTGCCAATACATCATTTATAGACCAATATAAACGTGTAAATACAACATTTCTAGACTAGTTGATCTAATTATAATCTAATTGATCTCACCCGAACCTTCTATCTCTTGACTCACAGGTAAATTGCCTTATTTTTGTATGAAGAATGATATGTAGGGGCGCACAAAGGCTTTACAACAGTTACTGTAAGCTATGATGTTGTGCAGAAAGTTTGTAGTTATTTGTTTAAGGCCTGAAAACGGGATAATTTTTTTTTTCATTTTTATGGCAAAAGTCCTGGTGGGGCATTTCAGAAAGATACTTTATCCTAGATTAAGACATTCACATCATGGCTTGCTTTACTATTCTTCCAGATACAATAGTCATTCCTTGGTGCGCCGTATCACTTTCCTTTAGTTCTTAAAATAATTTCATCTTAGAAGCAGCTGGTGTGCAATGTCGTAGTGTACTACCATTGATAGTCATTATACATGTTAAAATAAAGAAGTCCCTGGTAGGATTTCCATTATATTCAGGATAACTTAACAATGTTTAGGTGACTGTATATTAGTTTTACATTTTGTACAGTTTATTTTCTAATGCATGCACTGTTTACTTACTGTTTTTGTCGAGTGTATGGAACAGCTTATCGATTTGTTTTTTGGTGGGCGCCAAGTAAAGATGAAAACATAACTCCCTGAACTCATCCTTGTCCATTTCATCTTTACCATTTGTGTACTTGTAAAAATACTCTGAAATAATTAAAATCGTAAAATTATGACAACTTGATGAGTTATCCATCTCGGTGTAGAGAATCGGTCGCTCAGTAATATCGACCAATTAGCTGCACGTCCTCTTTAGGAAAAATAATTACATCAAAGGTTACAAGTTGAAAAGCTAAAAGACGCATGACTAAGTTCTCACTAATCTATCCATGATTAGTCAAAGAAACCATCCGTGGCCATTTTCAAAGAAATTGGACTGAAATTAGTCTTATATTAGTAAACACTGAAATTAATTATTCAGAGTAAGTCTCTTGTTAGACTGACTGACGGACGAGAGTCATATTAGTTATATTTTGCACACTTTGATAAGTATATGTATAGTTAATCAGAGAATAAAGCATACAAGATCCTGTAGCGTTAGCCTAATGTTCCTGGATCACATACCAGTACTATCTTCTTTCATCAATCTCTTAATGTTCCTGGAACACCTACCAGTACTATTTTCTTTCATCAATCTCCTAATGTTCCTGGAACACCTACCAGTACTATCTTCTTTCATCAATCTTCCTATATTAGACAACAACATTCACCTTGTCTCACTCGATGACTAATGACTTCAGATGCTACATATTTAGTCAAATTATTTTACTGTACACACGCCTCGCCCGGATCTTTTAAACCTAATACTTAGTATTTCCATCGACGATTGTCCTCTCTGCCGACTGACCTAAACATATCATCCCATTCGTATAATAAAGGTCACTACAGCTGTGTATGACTCAACATGGAATTATCTTGTTTTACTTACTTTTAAGCTTTTTCTTGTTTGGCGGTTTAGAGAAGTCAGCCTGAAAGAATATAGGAAAGTGAAATTAAAATAAACAAATATTTAATTGTTCATCCTCTGTATTACTGGCACTGTAAGACGAGTCAACGAAGCCGTATCGGTTAAAACTAAGTACTAGTAACCGTTTAAATGTCCTGTATACTACAGTGTTTTTGGAATCATCTTTTCTTAAAACGATGAAGGAGTTTAATCTTGAAAACCAAATTTAAAAACATAATCAAAGCAATGAGAGGACTGTCATGGCAATATCTTACGTTTCACATTTATTGATCAAAACCAAAAGGATTTTGTTAATTATGACACATACACACACTTAAATGGTGTTTCTTTAGATATTAAAAAATGCAATGGCAAAAGTGTTGATTTTTTGCCATTGCAAATATAGAAATCTAGTAAAGATAGAAACATGGGACTTACAATTTTTAAATAAATAGCTAAATGCTACGATTTAATAATGTTTTTGTTTCTCAAAAGCGCGTAAAAGTGGGGGCTGTATTTGCCAAAGACCGGCGCGGCAAAAACAAACCGGCGGAGGTTATGTATAATAACTATATAATGTTAACTATTTTTTATTATATTACTTTTTACATATTTATTATATAGATATTTCAATATGACGGATTAGGTAACATCTCAATGTCTACGGTTAATTTCTCCAGATACGCAGCTAAACCAACACAGAAGACATTTTTGACATACTAGTATGAATCTGACCTAATTCACCTGCTGAAACATCTCAACAAACCTTCTTTTCTGTCATTTCTCGGTACTATAGATGGTCAATGTTTCATCAGTTCACACAAGCTTATAATATGAAGATTTTAGACTCAAGCCATACATGTGGTTAGTTTATGAGATGGGTGGTTCTTAGAATACTAATTATAAAGGTAGGCTGATATCAAATGACAGTATTACGGAATGCGACCACTAAGTTGTCTGTTTCTCTTAGAGCAAGCGTGAAAACGGAAGGTTGGAACTATTTGTTTTGTTATTAACAACATCGTATACTAGTATATGAAAAGGGTGTGTGTTGTTATCTTACACTTCACTACTTCAGTCACCGTTCTACAACACTTTGATAAGTAACGTTGTGGTCTCAAGTAGCTACTCGTAACGGAATCGCTTATGTTCTTCTATGACATATACAAAAACTTCACTGTCCAACTATTGTCTACATTAAAATTCAATAGTAAGACAACCATGGAAATCAATAAATTCATTAGTAAGACATCCATGGAAATCAATAAATTCAATAGTAAGCCAACCATGTGAAACAATAAATTCAATAGTAAGACTACCATGTGAACAATGAATTCAATAGTAAGACTACCATGTGAACAATGAATTCAATAGTAAGACTACCATGTGAACAATAAATTCAATAGTAAGACTACCATGGAGACCAATAAATTCAATAGTAAGACCACCATGTGAACAATGAATTCAATAGTAAGACTACCATGTGAACAATGAATTCAATAGTAAGACCACCATGTGAACAATAAATTCATTAGTAAGACCACCATGTGAACAATGAATTCAATAGTAAAACTACCATGTGAACAATGAATTCAATAGTAAGACTACCATGGAGACCAATAAATTCAATAGTAAGACTACAATGTGAACAATGAATTCAATAGTAAGACTACCATGGAGAACAATGAATTCAATAGTAAGACTACAATGTGAACAATGAATTCAATAGTAAGACTACCATGTGAACAATGAATTCAATAGTAAGACTACCATGTGAACAATGAATTCAATAGTAAGACTACCATGTGAACAATGAATTCAATAGTAAGACTACCATGTGTACAATGAATTCAATAGTAAGACTACCATGTGAACAATGAATTCAATAGTAAGCCAACCATGTGAAACAATAAATTCAATAGTAAGACTACCATGTGAACAATGAATTCAATAGTAAGACTACCATGTGAACAATGAATTCAATAGTAAGACTACCATGTGAACAATAAATTCAATAGTAAGACTACCATGGAGACCAATAAATTCAATAGTAAGACCACCATGTGAACAATGAATTCAATAGTAAGAATACCATGTGAACAATGAATTCAATAGTAAGACCACCATGTGAACAATAAATTCATTAGTAAGACCACCATGTGAACAATGAATTCAATAGTAAAACTACCATGTGAACAATGAATTCAATAGTAAGACTACCATGTGAACAATGAATTCAATAGTAAGACTACCATGTGAACAATGAATTCAATAGTAAGACTACCATGTGTACAATGAATTCAATAGTAAGACTACAATGTGAACAATGAATTCAATAGTAAGACTACCATGTGAACAATGAATT
Source organism: Lutraria lutraria (assembly GCA_964023205.1). NCBI lineage: Eukaryota > Metazoa > Mollusca > Bivalvia > Venerida > Mactridae > Lutraria > Lutraria lutraria. Next base: position 6,615,505 of record OZ026850.1, read on the forward strand.
CAATAGTAAGACTACCATGGAGACCAATAAATTCAATAGTAAGACTACAATGTGAACAATGAATTCAATAGTAAGACTACCATGGAGAACAATGAATTCAATAGTAAGACTACAATGTGAACAATGAATTCAATAGTAAGACTACCATGTGAACAATGAATTCAATAGTAAGACTACCATGTGAACAATGAATTCAATAGTAAGACTACCATGTGAACAATGAATTCAATAGTAAGACTACCATGTGTACAATGAATTCAATAGTAAGACTACCATGTGAACAATGAATTCAATAGTAAGACTACCATGTGAACAATGAATTCAATAGTAAAACTACCATGTGAACAATGAATTCAATAGTAAGACCACCATGTGAACAATGAATTCAATAGTAAGACTACCATGTGTACAATGAATTCAATAGTAAGACTACCATGTGAACAATGAATTCAATAGTAAGACCACCATGTGAACAATGAATTCAATAGTAAGACTACCATGTGAACAATGAATTCAATAGTAAGACTACCATGTGAACAATGAATTCAATAGTAAGACTACCATGTGAACAATGAATTCAATAGTAAGACTACCATGTGAACAATGAACTCAATAGTAAGACTACCATGTGAACCAATAAATTCAATAGTAAGACCACCATGTGAACCAATAAATTCAATAGTAAGACCACCATGTGAACTAATAAATTCAATAGTAAGACCACCATGTGAACCTATAAAATCAATAATAAGATTACCATAGAAACCAATAAATTCTATAGCAAGACTACCATAGAAAATTAGAAACCAATAAAATCGATATTGATATTAATTAATGGAGGAAGTCCCATTAGTATTGAAACCAGGTCCCAAAATAAGTAGACTTGAAAATATGATCTTAATAAGAAATTGATCGTAAAGTGGTGTTAAAATGAATTATATAACTGTGTATTATTTGATGTAAGAAATTTCAGTTAAGTTCCCTGATAAAGATTGCAAATAATTAGTGTTCCATTTTAAAATTCAAAAGCAAACATTTTTTGGTAATTTTGAGCTTGCCGTTTATTGAGAGAATCTACACAAAATCGATAAAGTTTATTTAAAATTGTTTAAATCCATTATAGAATTTTGAATGCGTTTGGTTGAAGTGTAATTCTATCCTATAGTGTATAGATAATCAACGAAGCGTGGTACGATTCTTTCATTATATAAATATTTAATGATTATAGTTTCTAAAACTGTTGAATGATATGTGAAAACTTCCAACATGTTACCCGATAGTTTACGGATTCTTTTTTAAATCTTAAAATGACGTCGAGGATTAGCAAATATCAGTCTTAATCGCTGCGAATGCTTTAAAGAAATGTACCGAATGATCTATGATCAAATATGTATTTTACATTAAATCTCGTATATATACGAGAACAAAGAACAATTATTACAATGAATTAAATCGAACTGTGATATAATCTAGTTTTACATAGTTTTTGCTCTACAAACCGATAATTATCTTACAATTAAAGAGTGGGTCGTTTCTTAACAGATTCAGCTATTTACCCCCCCCCCCCCATTATTCCTTAGCAACTAACATTTACCCTTCCCCTTGGAAATTGTAAGTTAAATACTTTCTTTATATAAATTGAATAGATCTTGATCGTTTTATTCAAACTTCATGACAATAAATATATCATAAAAAGAATTGCATATTTGCACTTTATTCTTTTACAAGATTTAGAACTACTTTAACTTTTACATACAATATGTATACATGGTGAATTCTATGGGGCGTTTTTTATCAGAATAGAATTTTTGAAACGTGTTTTAAACTTAAGGTTTACACTTATTATTACACCGAACTTAAAACTAAAAACTAAACGAACTCTCCCCACGGGATTTTTTGTTGTTGTATATCTAACTGATTTTAGTTTAATCGTTGTACTAGATATTGACTTATATACCATAACGATCAGAAGTGGATTTCGCTTGAAGCGCTGGATTTCTATAACTTTTGTTCTGATTCTATTAAAACGGAGAGAAATGAAGATGTTTTATAAGTACGTACTGAAGCGGTATTTTAACATTGAAAGGAAATAAATCGTACTTTAAATATTTAGAAGATCTGATGTATTTGATATTGGAATAGTTTTCAATAATAGAAAGTTATTAAGAATTTCTTAACTCAACCAAACTATTGAAATAATCTTTATTTGTAATGGGAAAATATTCGCGTGTGGGGGTTTCGAACGTTAGCCTAGGAATTTTGTAAATTTGATATCTAATTAAATGTTCGGCTCTGAAATCAATTGCGTTCTGAATGGTTAAGAGACTTGGTTAATTTATTATCCGCTGGGAACATGTGTGTTCATAATGACAGCGACACACGTAATTAACATCTGTATTCGTGCACAGGAGTTTTCTAAGTAGCACAGTTTTTACAACAATGTAACAACGTAATAAATAATGAGCTGGTAATGTATACACAATAAATCACATTAAAACCACTTCAATATTTGGATCAACTTATTATAAAGACAATTCTGATTTATTACATTCAACCAGTTCTTCTCTAATTCAACTCGTTTATGAGACCACCACAATGTTAATAACTGTTGAGTCCACGATTATTGATATAGAGTTTCTAGTTACAGTTATATATACACAATTATTCCATTCAATATATTTCTGAAGAATGGTTCTTCTGAGCAAAACTGCGTCAGGTATATAAACTTAACCGATGAACTACGCCGTATGTTGTGGGGGTGCAAACATATCATATACGATCGTATTTTCTACAAGTCGTATGTTTTACTATCCGAAAGTTGCGATCTTTTGGAGTCACGCATAAATTTAAAACTAATTTCTACTTGATGATAAATACATGTTTTGTACGTGAAACATAAACCTACATGAGAGTGTTGTAAATCTCCCATAAATATATGTTTCAGTAAAACACACACTTTGGCTTAGATAAAAACTTGGTCACGTGTTATTCTAAATAAATCATGTACTTGTAAACGGCATTTTGTAAATGACAGAATACAGCACGTTTTCTTTTTAAACTTTTCCATACGGATATGATAGTCACAATAATTATTAGGTGCTGATGCATATATTTTTATGTTTTGCATAAAAAACGCGCGACGTTTTTCAAGCAATTCATATGCAATACCTAATTGATTAACATTTGTATAGAGTACCGCTGATCGAGTAAAAAATATTGAAAGCTTAAGTTTCTACTATTTAAAACAAAAACTATCTACATAATTGAGTAAAAATCTTACCATTTCTATTGTTGATCAATAAACCAGCTCTAATAATTTTACCACACACCGAGTGAAAATATTTTGCTCAATACAAAAGTACAGTGGATATTGACAACGATTTTATTGCCTCCTATGACGGAAATTGTCGAGCGCAGCTTCGGTAAAGCTCGGATTTGTATGACCGTGTTTGATTGGTACACGTGACCTGGCACCACGACAACGAGCGGGCTTTACTCAAACCGTCTGCTCGTCTCCATAATAATTCAGAAGATGTTATTTTGTCACCGCCCGGAGATTTAAAATTCAACGCCTCGGGATATTTATATTAACTCTCAAGTTTGAATTTACTATAAGTATTTCACGTTGACTTTTTTCGACATCTGTTTACGATAAGTAAACAACAGGAGTCGAAATTGATTTAATTTCTAGTTTAATTTTAAACGCGATGTTTAATCTTTAATATTTATGTCTATACGGATATGGAATATCTGATTGATCAAATTCTGCCAATCATGTTATATTTAGGACTCTATTTTTCCAAATAAATATGCAGAGGCTGAGTATATATATACTTCATCGAGATATTCAGAAGAAAAATCCTAACAGATCAAAATATTTGAATATTAGGCAACATTGGTGCATTCATGGAGAGAACATTTATCTGTCAGAATGTAGATGCCCTCAGACACTATAGTCCCATACAAATCTATAAAATATTCCTTTATAAATACATGTATCAGGTTTGTATTTCAATTATTTATTTGACGACATTTTGAGATACGAATCCTACCAGTTACCGACTCATAGATCATTTAATTTTGTAAAGATATTTAATCATATACATGTATCACTTAATACACAATTCAGAGATCATGTACTCTTATAGAGTTAGGTAATTGTATGTATCACACAATTCAGAGATCATGTACTCTTATAGAGTTAGGTCATTTTATGTATCACTTACACAATTCAGAGATCATGTACTCTTATAGAGTTAGGTAATTTTATGTATCACACAATTCAGAGATCATGTACTCTTATAGAGTTAGGTTATTTTATGTATCACTTACACAATTCAGAGATCATGTACTCTTATAGAGTTAGGTTATTTTATGTATCACTTACACAATTCAGAGATCATGTACTCTTATAGAGTTAGGTAATTTTATGTATCACTTACACAATTCAGAGAGCATGTACTCTTGTAGAGTTAGGTTATTTTATGTATCACTTACACAATTCAGAGATCATGTACTCTTACAGAGTTAGGTAATTTTATGTATCACTTACACAATTCAGAGATCATGTACTCTTATAGAGTTAGGTAATTTTATGTATCACACAATTCAGAGATCATGTACTCTTATAGAGTTAGGTTATTTTATGTATCACTTACACAATTCAGAGATCATGTACTCTTATAGAGTTAGGTAATTTTATGTATGTCAATGATAAATCTGTTTTATGACCTAAACCTTGCATTAATGAAAAGGGTAAAATGGAATGATTTCTTTGATTCCAGTTGTGGATACAATATATGATAATTTTTTACACAATTTTATACATTATTGAAAGATGTTCCTCAAGAGACAATAGCTAGAATATCGTTCGACATTTCAAATTATACGCTTGATTTCGGACAAAATGAAAATATATTTTATACTTCTTTTTTAAATACAAATAATAGAATTAAAGTGAACTAAACTATTTTTGTAAAACCTAAAGTTACGATAATGTTAAATTCGTTGTATGTAAATGTATGATATAATATACACATGATTGTATATAAGATGTATATTACATTGCTTTATATGGTAATATTGCATGTATGCATTATCGCTCACATTTGTTTATATTGTACAATATAACTTATATTTCATATTGTAAATATGATTACTTTTTGTTTGTACATCTATAGAATATGTCTTAACTAATATTTGTTTATATTGTAAATACATGTTTGCAGTATGACTAATATTTGTTTATGTTATAAAAAGACATGTTTTCTTTTACTTTTTATTCTTTTTTTTCCATACTAACAATGTGACAGCATTTGATCAATATACTTATATACGTAGCAAATAAACTTAAACAACACGATATCTCACAGACTGTTCCAACGCCGGTTGTCGATTTTATTCATTTTCACGGACCCAACGAGTGTATAAGTTCATACATAAATACAAACATTTATAGAGCTAAAAGGCTTCTTCATTTCATAATCATTTGAATAATTATATCTCACATATTGCGTCAATAGGTTTTAGTGTACGTGCAGTCGTCATGTAGTTCAATATATAACAGAAATCTCTACCGTAGATGTACATCGTGTTGTTCAATATAACAGAAATCTCTACCGTAGATGTACATCGTGTTGTTCAATATAACAGAAATCTCTACCGTAGATGTACATCATGTAGTTCAATATATAACAGAAATCTCTACCGTAGATGTACATCGTGTTGTTCAATATAACAGAAATCTCTACCGTAGATGTACATCGTGTTGTTCAATATAACAGAAATCTCTACCGTAGATGTACATCGTGTTGTTCAATATAACAGAAATCTCTACCGTAGATGTACATCGTGTTGTTCAATATAACAGAAATCTCTACCGTAGATGTACATCGTGTTGTTTTATATTAATCTAATGTCAATTTAATCAGACATTTGATAAATACCATGCATATTGAAATTAGTATTAAGATAAAATTTCTAAACTTATTCATCAAAGTAACCACAATTTTCACGACAGCCTGGAAGAGAACTAGATACAATAAAAGCGACGCGAACATAAAATATCGAACAAACTTCAAGCCTGTTCTAATCCTAGAACACCTGGGAACGATGTTGTAATAAAACGTCAGCCACAAGACAGATACGATAAGAACAGTTTCCACTGATAACTCGTATTTTGTATTCATTCCGACAGTCCATTACAGTACACGTGTACGATTATTCAAACTTATCAATATTTTCACCAAGTACCACTGAGGTCAGATTTGAAAACTCAAAATTCAGTTTTGATATTAAGTGGAATGTGTGTACGATCGAACTAATTAATATGTAAACATGAAATATATGTATATAAATACATATAAACACCACGGCAGGTAGCGTATTTGTTCGACGAATATATTTCATTTTACTTTTCCATATAATCTACAACTTCGTGATCACTTATAGTCTTAAATTCCACATAATCTTCAATTCAGTCATATCCTTTCAATTCCATAGTGTCATCAATCCCTTATAATCTACAGAAAAATAAAATATTCAAGTCCAATTAAGTTTCGATTCCATATAAAACTATCTAGAGTTATCTGTTTCTAAATCGACAGAATTCCGTTGAAATTCCAATGCAGTCCGTTTCCATTTTAGCATGTTAAGTCTATATAACTTCAGTAAGTTCTGAACATTAATTAGCGATTTAATCGTGCTGCATTATAATACAACTTTTACAAATCAACAATCTAATTCTGCATGAATTCGTAGTTATTATAATTATATGATAATGTGCTACAGATGAACTAACTGGCAATGCTTGTGGTTGTTGATAAAAAGGTCGCAATGATTCAAATTTATAGTACTGTGTATCAGTTCTGAATGTATTAACAAATGTAAAATGCATAGGTAAACAAAAAGTCGTTGTTTGGGGCGATTCATTTGAAATGTAAATCGCATAGACATGTTTTATTCATACCCTCAACTATTCTGAATAATTTACATAGGCCTACGAAGAATATAACGCGAATTTAGACATTTACATTAAAAAGTAGCCTTTTTGGAATGTTCAGATAAAGACACTTGACCCCGTTAACAAAAAAAATGCGATGCAATTTGGCCCAGTGGTTATTGAAACTTCAATTCCATTCTCAAATTCAAATTCCATTCTCAATTAATAAACAAAGTATTATGGTTGAAAATATATATAGAGCTGGTTAATGTTTGAAAACATAATTATTCAGATTAATCGATCATGCTATCAGAATAATGTAATAATAATGTCATATAATTGTCTGCGACCACACGTACTCTATCAGAAGATATATACATGTACATGTATGTATATAAGTCCTTGATATCATTGATTTGTATCTGTTTTATATATAGTCAGTATTTTAGTAGATTTTATGTACATGTATATGAATTTCTGTATCTGTGATAGTCTAAAATTAAGTGACCTTTAAAAACACTGTTTAAAGTGTGCTTCTTTTATATGTGCTAGTCATATGTCTAATGATGTTTTATCACAAATACGTATGTCATGTATTCTAATTAATGTGCTGCTGACCTAAAATCTCAATAAGTAAATCAAAGACCTATATATATACTATACGTGTATAGTATAGGTCTTTGATTAAATCAAACCACATGAACTTTTTTTCCTGAGATCAGAGACGTATATATATACGTCTCTGCTGTAATCAAACATAATTTTACTTAGAATCATCAGGGATGCTATATTACATGTAATATAGCATCCCTGGAATCATTAAAAGGCAAGATATGAGATTTGAGCACGGAGACCGATCTCATTAACTAAGGGAGATGACCGTCCTAAACTGGTTCCCAATAAAAGTCTCTGTGCAAATATAACTTGGAACGGAAACCAATTTAGTCCTAGGTTAATTCTCATGCAACAAATTTAGAGTCCTTTCACCTCAAACATGGCGGTCAAGGTCAGTAAAAGAACTTTCAAGTGATAAAACGAGTGATTTACTAAAGTAACTGAGATGAAACTGAATATAATCCAAACTTTCGTTGTTGATACTGCTATTCGAAATCATTTAGAAAGCTTTTGTGGTCAACACATTGTTTCTTCCAAGTTAGTCCACTTACCAGCTTGAAGTGATATGGATTTCGGACAAAGAAATATATTCGTCTACATTAAATAGTGACCATTTAATGCCTGTTGAAATTGAATACGAAGATGTTTGCACTTTGTGTCCTTTTACTTATTTTCAAACTTCGAATAATGTTGCATTTATAAACCAGTCCAAATGATATTAAATTATCCTATGATCATCATGATGCTATGTAAAATGTACGTTTTTTCTGGGTCGCAATAAAATTCCAAAGAGTTTATTCATATATTTTCCGAAATACTCCAAAGAGTTTATGATCGCTGCGTAGGAAGAAAAGAAGGCCTGTAATGCTGCACCTGTGATTCAGGATCCAAAGTGCCAGATATGATTGAATATAATATCGTCGGCTAATATAAAATGCATTTCAGGATTCACTTAAATTATATTCAGTTTCCGTTTTTTTTTCATTCATTTGGGGATTGGATCGGAATTACAACCTTAAAGTTAAACAGGATGAAAAAGGTCTGAATTACCAGGATATTGTAAAGAGATTGGAGACATTGTAAAATATTGTTATCTCTTGTGACTTGTGCAAGTGCAACACATGTGAGAGACAGAGTGTGCAAAATAAGTCACATCTTGAATTATCATGTAGTCCATAGATCTGATATTAGTCCAAAATTATTGAGGATAGATTTTGATTGCTTGTAAGTTGTTCAGTTTGATGTCCTATCTGGGCCCTTCAACTAACTCAGCCATCTTTCTTGTTTTTATAGGCATGCAACAGTGATGGTTAAATACCAAGATTGTTCAAATGTTTCTCCTGGGGTCAAGACCACTTGCTTTACACAGATTATGTAGGTCTGGGCTTTTTTCCAAAAATTGGGAAGGGGCCTTAGCCTTTCATTTTGGGAAATTAAAGCGCGATATTTGGCCGAATTTTGAGAAGGTTAGACTACTGAGTTTGAATAGCATTGTATTTTTGTGAATTTCTTGCTTAAGATTGGGGAGAAAGTTCTCCGAGAAACAGCCACCAAATTTCGGCCTCTGTCATAGAAGATAAAAAAGCCTTGTAGGTTTCTTGGGGAAAACTGCATGGTCTAGCTAGGGCTTAGATATTGATTCTGTGTGTTGCATTGTTTAGTGATTCTCATCTGACTCTGAGATTGTTCAAATTCTTCCTTTGGGTAAAATTGATCCCTTGCCTACAATCATTTATGAACTACATCTAGACATATTTAGAGACAACTTTTAGAAAAGGTCCATTACTAGAAGCACATGTCTTAGAGCTTCAAATTATCCTCCTGTGTCAAAAAAGGTTCAAGATTTCCTTATAGTTATTTGTTTACCAAATAGTGTATTCATCAGGTTCTTCAGATTAGTGATATACCGTATAAGGCCATTATGACCTTCTTGTTTGTTGTATAGTAGTCACTGTTACATAATTATCCTCGCGTACAAAGTTCTGACGCACCTAAGAATTAATTATCATTTATGATAACTAAGTAAAAAATAAAGCAATAAATTACCTTTGCATTGCAAAGTTTGATAATTTATTTATCATTTTATATCATGTTTACATAGATAAAATACATTTTCTAACCACAGAACTCATAGTTTCATAAGTGACAACCGTCAACAATGGCTGGAAGAGAGTACAATGAAACGACGCATTTGATTGGTTTCTATATTTAACTACAGTTAAACATAAATAACTCCTGATTTTCACTGTGAATACTTAGTACTCATTTTAGCAACAGTATGACTATGATACAATTAATAAAAAGGAATGTGTAGCAAAAAAGTTTTTATGAACAAACATAATTAATGGTATTTTTTGCAGAAAAAAATGCATAAATGTGAAGCTGCTGTTCTTGTGGTGGCACCAGTCTCCTTACAATTGATATGATATTGACTTCTCTCATTTGAGTTGTGGAATAATTTCTGCACCTGACCTTTAGTTACAGAAAAAAAGTGAAAAAAATACAGAGAAATCAAGAATTAAGTTATTCTGCAGCATTTATAAGACACACTGTTTTTTGTTAACTGCAATTTGAGCTAACGAGTACACATCTCTAGACAGTGAATATTTCAATTGTAGATCACATTACAGGTCATATGACCATCACGTGACTTTATAAAAATAGCAAGCGAGGATGTGCCAGCAGATCGCTTTATTTTTTCATTGTTTCAAGAAAAATATTTTGCTTCAACATTTTGACAATTAAGTAATAAGAAAAATACATAGTTTTCAGTGTTTATTTATAAAATCTGTTAAAAAAGTATCAAAAATGGCTAAATCCCCACATTTTCGCCCAGCAGAAAGCGCTGTTACGTTTACTTGTAAATTTCCGCGGGGAGACATCACACGATAGTGCAAAATTGAAAACGAGATCAAAACAAAAATGGCGTCGTAATCGGTGTGCGTCAGAATAGAGTACCGGAGGATATAGATCTATGATGATTCAGAATGACTTTTTCAACTACTGTATACGTTGATATTTCCACGTGTCGAAAATTTAGCGAATTTGAAATTCTTGACATTTCGCATATGGAAATGTTAGCGAAATTCCATCTTTCCAATTTATTCATGCGTAAAAATACCCAATCCCGTGTACAATGAACAATTATAAGCATGTTTAGCAAACAATTCATATGTTTGAAGTAAACATTTGTAAACTGTAAAGGTGAAATTGCAAAGGCCATATTTGACGTTTTTATAGATGTTTGTACAAGTACAATATAGTAGCCTACGTCATAATAGTAAATTGTGACTTATTTTAATACGAGAACAATGTGAAATAAAATCATTTATTTCTTATTATCAATGCTTGAATAAAAGATTCTGTTTTCATTTAACTCTAGTTGTGCAGTTAAATAAATGTTGTAATGATCATAATCGACCCGAGAATTATCGTCTACTGATGTTATTGTAAGATTCTACCCACAATCGGCGGATATTTACGCGAGGTGAAATATTAGCGAATTTTGTCAATTCGCGAAAATTCGCTAACATTTCCACATCGCTAACTTAACCACTTATACAGTATAGAACAAAGGCCAAATTATCATTATTTTGTAACTTGACCAAATATTGACTGAACTTATCCCTCAAATATTTTGCTCCAGTATATATCAGAATTCGCATGTTTAATATACACGCATATATTTGTGTTTCTAGGCTGGAGAATCAGCAGCAGACACTGGCACAGTCATGAAAATATCAGAGGTATGTTAGACATCATAATCATCTAGTTTTGGTTAGATAAATGGCAAGCTGTTAGTTATGTAAGGAATTAGGATTATTGTATCAGGACCAGTTACTTTCAAAGTGGACTTGTATCAGGATAAGAACAGGATCAGTGATTTACTGTAGTATAACTATTCATGAGTGATGAGTCACATTGAGTATGCCACTCTATTTAGTGATGTAATGATAGCCTATTGTTATTGATTAATTGTCAATTTTGTTGCTGACAGCTTGATGTCTCTCCTGTCAAATTCTTTTTAAAATACCTAGCTATATTATAAGGACTTTATATTTTATGACAAACAAGAATCAACCAACTAAGTTCATTAATTATCCCCGCCAAACTTTTGAAAGTCAGTTTGGCATTGTCTGCCTGGCTGTTAGTCCTTCCATCTGTCCTGATGTTTGTCCATCTGTCACACTTTTTGAAACATGCAATAACTTAAAAAGATTTAAAGGTTTTTGTTTGAAACTAGGAGGTAGAGCGTGATGAGTGATAGTGTACTTATCAAGAACCATAACTTTGTCATGCATTTTGACAGAATTATCCCCCTCTTTTCAAGTAAATAAATTGTCATTTTCTTGTAAATAACACTAACTTGAAAAGTACCAAACTTTGGCAAAGGGAACTGCATTGAACATAATATAATTATAGAGTGTGATGAGTGAAAGAGTACCAATCAAGAACCATGACTCTGTCATGCATTTTGACAGAATTATTCCCTTTTTGAGTTAGAAAATTTGTCAATTTTCAATTACTTTAAATGTACCAAAGGGAACAGAGTGAAACCTGAAATCTATGTAGAGTGTGATGAGAGGAAGTAGAGAAATACTGATGTATAGCCTCCTTGTTACTTTAGTGAAAATTTAATATTAATGTCACTCACAATATAATGAATGATAATGACCACTTAATGTCTTATTTTGCAGACCAACTGTCTGTAATTCTACCATAATTCAAATTATTAATGTTATTATTATTTTCTTGTACATCATATACTTATATACACTTAAAGACCACCTCAATATTATGACTAGCTCATTATCACAGCCATATATGTTTACAGACAAGTTTTCTGTATTTCCTCTTGTTTCAACTCCATACAGAAACCACTGCAATATTTAGACCAATATCAAAGTTTTACTGTACAGTTCTTTTACTCTTGTATACAGTTACCGATTTATGAGAAACCTGTAGTGAAGGTGAAACTTGTACCAGAACAGATTGGGTCTTATAGAAAGGGAATATCTACTGTGAGATCAGCAATATGGAGCTGGTTGGATTCTGTACAGGTAAATAGTACTACTAAATACTGCTAAAAGAAACACTTCAACTTTTCTTACTACATTGTAACTATTTATTTGTTTTGAGTTTTACGCCACTTTTCAACACTCAAAGTAATATTAGGCAGACAGTTCATCTAAAGATCATTCCTGGGAAGAACCAATGGTGAATGGTTTAATTTTAATATCCGACTGTAACTTTTTATAAACTTACCTGATTTTTGTGCCCCCATATCGACAGATCTTTGGTATATTGTTTTTGGTCAGTCTGTTTGTACCTAACTTTAACCTTGCCTAAAAAATCAAAATGATTCCACCTACATTCATCAAACTGCATTATGTTGGTTCCTCATGACAACTTCTACAGGACCTGAGCATTTTAAGGTGAATAGGTCAAGGTCATCCAGAGGGGGCATTGTGTTTCAAAACACATCTTGTTTTTATCTGAAACCTATGATAGCTGGATGTAATCAATATATTCTGGGATAAGCTTTATTACAGATGTAAATTTATCACATACCCATGCCGTTTTTGACGTGCCTTAAAAACGATATGGCACGGCCGTGCATATAATATGTAAATGACGTCACAAAGTGACGTCATGAACTTGATGAAGCATAGAAATTGATAGGTACATGTTTTTCAATATTTTAACTTCACAAGTGTAATGTTGAATTGATTTTAACAATTTCAGTAAGCAAAGATACTGTTCACATCGTTAGATATGTTCACACATTTATTATTTATGATGTTTCATAATGTAACTATTTTTGTGCTCTTGATTAAAAAGCCTTATTACGCAAGTGTCACTATTTTGATATTAGTAGCAATGTCAAACAGGTGTGTTGGTTTTCGCCATATTTTCAAGGTATGTGATAAAAAGAATATTAAATTTGTGTAGATTCCGTCTTTAATTCATTGAACTTGTTGAATAAAGCAGTATGAAGCTCGCCAGAGGCTCTCTTCGTAATATTTTATACAACTCGTTCAATAAATTCAATACGGAATCCACACTCATTTAATATCCTCTATGTATTAAAAAGTATGTAACATTTGTTTATTTTGTATTTTCTTTCAGGGGACAACAAACTCAATAAGGGACAAGTATGATACTGGAAAGGCTCACACTATGTGTAAGTAATATCAAGATTAGAGCGTTACTCATAAAGTTAAAGGGGCATGCCCTGGAACTGAAGTGTCTCGAATATCAATCAAATTGGTATCATTTGAATGCCTAAGTCAATTAATGAAAGTCCTGTAAAATATTTACGAAATGTCCCGCTATTTGACTCAAAATACACATTTCAAAATTTACCAAACCTGCCGATTACGCCTTAGAAAATATTCGTCATTTTCATAACTCGACCCTTTCGGGATCTGTCAAAAGCGGAAAAAATGTCAACAAACTGTGAAATGGTAAGTATTGCTCATGTCATGTTCATTGTTTGCGACATAAAGCTTATCTATCGATCAATTATAGGTAAATATCATTGTTTTGCTGCTTGAAAGGCAGTGCGCACGCTAAGTTAAATTCTCAGGCGAATCGGAAATATCATTGTCGTCAATAAAAGGCTTGTAAGCCTTTTATTTAAACCGGCATATAAATACCCACGCGTGCGTTATAGGGCCATTTTTGAAGGCACATTCTTCTTTGACTTTTCAGTAATAATTGTTTTTACAAGTGATAAACGCATTTTTGGTGTATAAAACCCAAGACACAGCAGTTTCAGGGCATGCCCCTTTTAAATTCTGTTGATTTATGAATGAATGAAACTATCAAATTAAACTTTGAGTTCAATTTATTCAGCAATTTTCTGAAAACAATTCAGTCATTATTATCCATGTATCTGATTGTGTACAAAATAAATCGTGAAACAGTAAAATGTCTTTATACTTTAATTCATACAGTTAAAGTAAAGTTATTAACATACTTATCTGATATTTGTTTATATTGAAGGTGTTACTTATATGGAGGTTTGTTGCATGTATTTTCAGCTACCATTGATTATGTACAGAGTAATGATGTCCGTCCTAAGGTTGGATTGATTGGAGCATCTGGCTTAACTGGTCTTGCTTTAACCTTTAGACGTAAGTCAGAATTTCCTTATCAGAATTTGAGCCTATTGTTTAAGGTTTCTATCTTATTGAGCAATATAGTAGGTTTGTGATTTTAGCTCAATTTCGGTAAAACTGGGTCAGAATGTTGATATTGACAAAATCTAGGCAGAGTTTGATAATGGGCCGTTTGGGGTCAAAACCTAGGTCACCAGAGCAAAAAAAGAGAAAACCTTGTGAACACTTTAGAAATCACTGTTTTGATTGGATCTTTATGAAACTTTGTCAGAATGTTATTTCAATGATATGTAGGTCAAGTTTGATAATGGGTCATCTACAGTCAAAAACTTGGTCACTAGGGCAAATTGCTGGAAAACCTTTTGAACACTCTATGAGACACTGTTTTGATTGGATCATCATGAAACCTTGTCAGAATGTTTGTCTTTATAATACTTGGACGAGTTCGGAAATGGGTCATTAGAGGTCAAAAATTAGATCACTAGGTCAAATCTTATGAACCAGGTTAACACTGTAGATTTCACAGTTATGACTGGATCTTCACCAAACTTTGTCAAATTCTTTGCTTAAATGATATAATTATCAAGTACAAATATGTGTCATCTGGGGTCAATTACTGGGTCACTAGGTCAAATCTTAGGAAAAGTTTGTTAACACTTTAGGTGTCACAGTTTTGATTGGATCTTCACCAAAGCTTATCAGAATGTTTTCCTCAATGATATGTGAACCAAGGTTGAACATGGGTCAACTGGCGTCGGAAACTAAGTCACTAGGTCAAGTCTTAGGTATAAACCTTGTTAAAGGTCTAAATGTCACGGTTTTAATTGGATCTTTGCCAATTCTTCAGTTAAGATATGGGTCACCTAGGGTAAAAAACTATGTCACAAGGTCAAATCTTAGGAAACCTATTAACACTGTAGATGTCAAATTTTGATTGGATCTTTACTGAACCTTGTCCTAATGTTTGTCTCAATGATATGATGTAAGACAATTTTGAACATGGGTCATCTGGGGTCAAGAAGTGGGTCACAGGTTCAAAATAATGTTCTAATGAGTAAAACCTTGTCTTTGCTGTAGTTGTCATGGTTTTGATTGTATCTTCACCAAACCTAGTGAGAATGCGTTTCGTATTTATATGTAGAGCAAGTTCTAACATGGGTCATCTGGGGTAAAAAACTAGGTCACCAGTTCAAAACAAATTTTAATGAGTGAACAGTGATTGTCATGTGAGGGATATAGGGCCATCTTGGCCCTCTTGTTTAATGTCGACAGGTGGATGTGTGGGCATCCACAGTATCTTCTGTGCACTACGACTTTATCTCTTACATTTCTCAAGAGATTTTGAACAAACTTTCACAGATTCATTGTCACCAAGTACTCAGCACATTATCTCTGTTTTTTTATCTGATTGTTTGTGGCAACTTAGTGTATTTTGTGAATACATAATATATAGAGAAATACTCTTCTATACACCACTCTTCTTACATTGCTGAATAGATTTACATCTTGAGCATGACAACCTGGTTTTGTGACAATTCCTGTCACTTGTCTTTATTTGCAAATTTGTTTGAAATGAAAAAACATTCTGAAAAGTGCTGCTCTGACAGACCTGTCTGGTAAAATTCTGTTTGGTCTGGGAAAAATTTTGCATGTAACTTTTATCTGAACAATCGATTTATGATTATATCTGGAATTAAGATAAAGGAACTCATAATCAATAAATTTCCATCTTGCAGTAATGATAAAAATACAGAATAATTTTTAAGTTGTTACATGTATCTCCCTTGTTCTGTACAGCACAGACACAAATACACACTTTCTCTGAAGAGATTGTGCTGTACAGCACAGACACAAATACACACTTTCTCTGAAGAGTACAGCACAGACACAAATACACACTTTCTCTCGAGAGATTGTTCTGTACAGAACAGACACAAATACACACTTTCTCAGGAGAGATTGTGCTGTACAGCACAGACACAAATACACACTTTCTCTCGAGAGATTGTGCTGTACAGCACAGACACAAATACACACGTTCTCTTGAGTGATTGTGCTGTACAGCACAGACACAAACACACACTTTCTCTCGAGAGATTGTGCTGTATTGTTCAAATTGAGTTTGTCTATTTGTTGTATTAATTAACTTCATGTATGTAATTGTTTAATTACTTTATTTTCTTTACTTAAGTTCAAGAGTACACTGTGTAACAAATATTAAAGTGATTAGTAAGCAATGTGAAACATGCAACTTGAAAATAAATGTAAACCTATATGTTTACATGTCAGTGAAAATGGTATTGTATCAAAACTGTGCTTAAAAGAAAAATATAATTGATCAGAAAGATATATTTTTGGAATTTTTTTAATTGACCTGTGGCTTTATACTGTATATGATTCAAATAGGTAAGGTAGATGGAAAAACTTGTTTATTATTTTCTTATAGTTTATATGAGGGTGTGAGGAACAATTGATCACAAAATGATTTAATACTTAGGACGGCTAAAAAATAAGGATCAGCCATGTGCACTATAATACAGCTATAAGACTGTAACTA
Organism: Lutraria lutraria; assembly: GCA_964023205.1. NCBI lineage: Eukaryota > Metazoa > Mollusca > Bivalvia > Venerida > Mactridae > Lutraria > Lutraria lutraria. Next base: position 6,632,741 of record OZ026850.1, read on the forward strand.
ATTCAAAGTACCTTTTTTGCAGGTGGCATTTTACAGAAGACATTTGCCTGTGTATTTTTGATGACAGCTGCCACTGCAGTTTGCTATCCCTATGAAACTGTTGATTTTACCACAAAGCGATATGAAGCAGTTAAAGATACTTTCAAAGGAAGTAAGTTCTTTTATGTGATTGATTTTTGTCCAGGTCCAATGGTAGGCTTGAGCCTGGGCTCAACTTAGTCTCCACTATGGTGGTAGGATGTATGTGCTTCAGCATGTATATGCTAATGATGTTCTGATTAATCATTTATTCAACGAATCATTGATGGTCTTTGACATGACGATGACGATGCTCTCATTTTGTCAACGGATTGTTGATTTCTGTACATACAGTACAACCTCTATAGAGCAACACCATGTGGGAGCTTCAAATACTGGCCGTTGTTTAGAGGTTGCTGCTATTCAGAGGTTAAATTTAGAGTAATTATCAACTTAGGGAAAATTTGAAGGTGTTGTTGTAGAGAGGTTGTTGCTCTACAGAGGGCCGCTCTGGAGAGGTTTTACTGTAGTTGTCGTTCTTGACTATGGTACTGCAGACCTTTCATGGTTTTACTAAAGATGACGCTGTTCAATCTGTATCTTTAAATGCAGCATAATTCTGGCCCAGTGTGGTTTGTTTAATAATCAGTGTATTATGAGGTGATGGTTACTCAAACATCTTAATAATGTTAGACCATTTAATATTTCAATTCTTATTGATTTTGTGCTATTCAATTGGTGTAAGGGATGTTAAATCCTTGCAATACTAACATATTTGATCAGATTTTATTTAATTAGTTTTAATCGATTAATCACTGACTTTTGCCTCTGATTAATCAACAAAATTTTCATGGACTGATTACAATCACTGGTATATGTGCACAATGGTGGTAGGGTGTATGTGCATCAGTATGTCTATATGTGTACAATGGTGGTAGAGTGTATGTGCATCAGTATGTCTATATGTGCACAATGGTGGTAGGGTGTATGTGCATCAGTATGTCTATATGTGCACAATGGTGGTAGGGTGTATGTGCATCAGTATGTCTATAAGTCCACAATGGTGGTAGGGTATATGTGCATCAGTATGTCTGTATGTCCACAATGGTGGTAGGGTGTATGTGTATCAGTATGTCTGTATGTCCACAATGGTGGTATGGTGTATGTGCATCAGTATGTCTATATGTCCACAATGGTGGTAGGGTGTATGTGCATCAGTATGTCTGTATGTCCACAATGGTGGTATGGTGTATGTGCATCAGTATGTCTATATGTCCACAATGGTGGTAGGGTGTATGTGCATCAGTATGTCTATATGTCCACAATGTTGGTAGGGTGTATGTGCATCAGTATGTCTATATGTCCACAATGGTGGTAGGGTGTATGTGCATCAGTATGTCTGTATGTCCACAATGTTGGTAGGGTGTATGTGCATCAGTATGTCTATATGTCCACAATGGTGGTAGGGTGTATGTGCATCAGTATGTCTATATGTCCACAATGTTGGTAGAGTGTATATGCATCTGTATGTCTATATGTCCACAATGGTGGTAGGGTGTATGTGCATCAGTATGTCTATATGTCCACAATGGTGGTAGGGTGTATGTGCATCAGTATGTCTATATGTCCACAATGGTGGTAGGGTGTATGTGCATCAGTATGTCTATATGTCCACAATGGTGGTAGGGTGTATGTGCATCAGTATGTCTATATGTCCACAATGGTGGTAGGGTGTATGTGCATCAGTATGTCTATATGTCCACAATGGTGGTAGGGTATATGTGCATCAGTATGTCTATATGTCCACAATGGTGGTAGGGTGTATGTGCATCAGTATGTCTATATGTCCACAATGGTGGTAGGGTGTATGTGCATCAGTATGTCTATATGTCCACAATGGTGGTAGGGTGTATGTGCATCAGTATGTCTATATGTCCACAATGGTGGTAGGGTGTATGTGCATCAGTATGTCTATATGTCCACAATGGTGGTAGGGTGTATGTGCATCAGTATGTCTATATGTCCACAATGGTGGTAGGGTGTATGTGCATCAGTATGTCTATAAGTCCACAATGGTGGTAGGGTGTATGTGCATCAGTATGTCTATATGTCCACAATGGTGGTAGGGTGTATGTGCATCAGTATGTCTATATGTCCACAATGGTGGTAGGGTGTATGTGCATCAGTATGTCTATATGTCCACAATGGTGGTAGGGTGTATGTGCATCAGTATGTCTATATGTCCACAATGGTGGTAGGGTGTATGTGCATCAGTATGTCTATATGTCCACAATGGTGGTAGGGTGTATGTGCATCAGTATGTCTATATGTCCACAATGGTGGTAGGGTGTATGTGCATCAGTATGTCTATATGTCCACAATGGTGGTAGGGTATATGTGCATCAGTATGTCTATATGTCCACAATGGTGGTAGGGTGTATGTGCATCAGTATGTCTATATGTCCACAATGGTGGTAGGGTATATGTGCATCAGTATGTCTATATGTCCACAATGGTGGTAGGGTGTATGTGCATCAGTATGTCTATATGTCCACAATGGTGGTAGGGTGTATGTGCATCAGTATGTCTATAAGTCCACAATGGTGGTAGGGTATATGTGCATCAGTATGTCTATATGTCCACAATGGTGGTAGGGTGTATGTGCATCAGTATGTCTGTATGTCCACAATGGTGGTAGGGTGTATGTGCATCAGTATGTCTATATGTCCACAATGGTGGTAGGGTTTATGTGCATCAGTATGTCTATATGTCCACAATGGTGGTAGGGTGTATGTGCATCAGTATGTCTATATGTCCACAATGGTGGTAGGGTGTATGTGCATCAGTATGTCTATAAGTCCACAATGGTGGTAGGGTATATGTGCATCAGTATGTCTATACGTCCAGATTTTTGTCCTAAAAATAACTTGGACAGTTATTAGGGGATTTCAAAAAAACTTTATACAAATATTTGCCAAGATGTAACCCAGGAGGTCAAGGTCATGACCAAACAAATTTAATATTTATTTTGGTGTGTCAGGGTCTGATGGTATTCATGTGTTCACTGGTCTGATAGTATTCATGTGTTCAATGATATGATAGTATTAATGTGTTCACTGGTCTGAGAGTATTCAATGTGTTCACTGGTCTGATAATATTCATGTATTTACTGATCTGAAAGTATTTATGTGTTCACTGGTCTGATAGTATTTATGTGTTCACTGATCTGATAGTATTCATGTGTTCACTGATCTGATAGTATTCAATGTGTCCACTGATCTGATAGTATTTATGTGTTCACTGATCTGGTAGTATTCATGTGTTCTGATAGATATATATGTTTACAGGACTGGTATGAAAGTATATATGTGTTCTGATAGTGTATGTGTGTTTACGTGTATGAAAGTATGTATGAGTTCTGATAGTGTATGTGTGTTTACAGGTATAATAGTATATATGTGTTCACTGGTCTGATAGTATTTATTTAGCATTTATTTAATCTATTTTCAGAAAGTGATTGAAGACAGCTTGAATCAGGAAGTATCAGTTAATGGGGAAAACATAAAGGAAATGAAACACATTATTTGTTGCAAATTTTGATGAAGTGATGAAAATAAACTATGCTGCATGATTAATTTACTGATAATATGAAGTATGCCATGAACTAACACCTTACATTTGGAGTGCTTATAAATCTTATATATAAATATTTCCCCAGCACTATGAGTGCAGTCATTGACCAGGTATAATGCTGTCACTTAATCAGGATTTCAATCATTGATACATTTAATTTATTTGTTTGATTGATATTTAAAGAGATTAATATCGGATTCCAGATTATTCTGTTCGAAATCTGATTTATTTAAATGTGAATGTAACAATTTGTTTTACATGTAGTAATATGTAGAAAGTTCTTGAGCATTTCTTACATAGTGGAGAAAGGTTAATATATGATAGCATTTTCATAAGATTTCAACAAAATTAACATATGTGAATGATGCTTTGCCTAACTAGTGAATTTCTGTATGTTTCTGTTATTAGGATTGTCTTATGTCTATCTGATGTTGGTCCTGTTTGATCTATTTATAGATCTTTAGCTGTGGTATTGACTTCCTTTTAGGAGTATACTGATATTGCAAAGTTCATTAATGATTTTGTTTGGTCATGGTAGAAATTTGTATTTCTTAAAATGTTGTTGTTTTGTTTTTTTCTTTGTATAAAACCTGTCTAAACTTTGTTTAAATATGTCATGCATAAATATAAACTTAAAAACTGTCTAAAATAAAATCATGTAAATCTTGATGTGATTTGTTGTGAAATTCCCAGAACATACCATCTGTCTGCATGATAAATCTACATGTATTAATAATGAGATGGTCTCATTATCAAGTTGCTGTCATGTTCTGATTCTTTGGATCCTTCTCTAAGTGTTTAAAGTCCCATTAGCTCTTTGCTATAAAAAAACATGCAAAAAACGATCAATGGCTGATATTATCCCAAGATAATAATTACAACATGTTCCAACGGACAAGTCCTTTTTCTTCTTAAAACACTCATTTCACTGTGATTTTTGCTTTTGTAAACTGGAAAGATTATAGAGCGTGTGAGGCCACTTTATGACGTGTGCATAACATGACTGCGGAAAAAACAGTTGTTCTATAAATAGCATTTTGTTCAATGATATTGAAAAAAATACGATGGTGGTTTCGCAAACAATTTTCTAGACGAATTATATTTATGAGTATTAGCAGGGATGCTATGTAATATAGCATCCCTGGTATTAGTTAATTATAGGTTTTTGTGAGTACATAGTGTAGTGTCTATTACTAGTTTGGCTAATCCTGGCCGTTTGATTGGCTAATGGTGATGACTGAATCTATTAATAGTTGACAGGTAAGTAAATCATGAAGGCATTGTCTAGATAAGTTGCTGTGTGGCTATTTGAAGTTCGATGTGGTACTACGATAGTGCTCAGATTTATGGTGTCAAATTCTCATGATTGTCATAATAATGTGTATTACTCGATCATATCATGTAAATATTTTATACTCTCCTTAAAGTCCCATAATACATGTAGTGATCTTAATAGTTTCTGTTTTTCTATAACAAAGGATTCCTCCCGTGCATACTTTAAAGCAAGAAAAAATGTTTCCGAAACTACTATCGTATTTTTTTTCAATATCATTGTAATAAATACTATTTATAGAACACGCTTGTATCTTACCGGAAGTTAACGATTGACAGTCTGACATGCTCTGGCTTACTTTACCTTACTACCTCAAGTATATTGAAGACATCTTTCAAGATCGTCTATTCAGTCGTCACTAGTTAATATGACCTGTGCGAAAATGACTTGTCAAAAAACTGACTGCATAACAAATTCAACTTGCCTCATTATTAATTAGACTACGAATCCAACTAGATGATTATTTGTAATTTTCATAATAAAATGTGTTTCCTGCATAAGATCAGGGATATGCTATATTACATGTAATATAGCAACCCTGATAAGATAGATAACTTATTTATTTAACCTTTAACGCTTGAAAAATAATTTCCCAACACCAAAGACTTATACAGTACATACATTGATCAATAAGAAACTCATGTAAGCGCCTGAAGAAAATACTATTTTTGCACGCAGCAGATCTTTTAATTTTGCAAACTACTAAAATTTGTGCAAATCTCATTAATGAACTTTCATGCAACCATGTCATTAGAAGTACTTATTTTTCTGATGAAAAAGAAATTTCTTTGAAATTATTACTTAAATTCAACAAGTATACTAGCAGAAAAATGAACTATATAAATCACTGTCAAGGTCTTATATACATACATAAGTACAAATGTAATTGGTACTGTAATTTAAGAAGCATATAGGAGTTCAATTGAATAAAAGTGACATTGGTACTATTTATCATAAAATTTTGTTTTCAGAATAAGATAGCAAGTTTTTGTACACTGTATACCAGAGTAATAGTTCACTTTACCTCAATTCTATTCTAAATCCAAAATCCCATTCCTGTTTACATTCTCCGCATGGACGCATATCCATCTTGCTTTGTATAACTACTATTTATTGGTCACTCATTGGTCATTTCATCCCATCAATGTAAGCTTTATATTTTACAGGTCACGTGGCCATAAAATATTACTATAAATATGACTTGAGTAGCCTGATTTAGTAAGCAAGGGTGCTGACTCTATTAGGTCAGTACCATCGATGCACTATATGGCTATTGCTTTAGTCTAGTCAGATAGTCCATGGCTATGATTTATATATATTCATTTAATCGGCACAATAAATAATATATATGTATTGTTTTAATTTTTATAATATTTTAATAGTAAAAATCATTTAAATCCGCCTAATTTATTAAAATCATTATCTTAGAATCTAATATACTCGTTAATAATATCAAGGACTTATATACATAGACTATACAATGTACATGTATGTATATATTAATTAAGTCCTTGATAACATATAACTGTATAAAGTTTATGTACATATACGAATCGTGTTCTAAATTAAATAATTGTTGTAGATCTAGATCTATATTAAAATAGAGGGTTAATTAAAGATTGTTGTTGTTAATTTATCTTTAGTTTAGTTTGTAATAGAATTTATAATAAAACACAAAAACTACTATACGATCAGCCATAATTAAAATCATATGAGAAATTGAGAACACCAGGAACCCCAGACAAATGACACAACGGTTACACCAGTAAATCTCAAACCAAAAATCTAGACTGAGTATAATATAGGCCTGCTGTATATATATATAATAGATCTTTGCTTAAAAGTTTCAAAAACGTTTAAAAATGTCATATTCGTAAATGCAATATCATATTCGCGAATTTATTTCATATTCGCATTTTACCTTTCCGGTTGCGAGAGATAACGAACGACAACTCTGCTAGGAGACTGAGAAAATGGATGAGGAGACGAAAAAATCTCGCACTGTGCTTTCGGAGGGCATGGGTGGTGGACCGAAAGGTTTAGGTAAAAGAAGCATTAATTAATTCTGTCATATTGTAATATCCAGTTTACAACGCTAAGACACTTGTAAGAGTTCGGTGTTATATACTGAAGTGACTAACTTGTACATTTTTCGAACATGGCATAATTTTCGGATATGTCCTCGTCAGTGGTCATTACAAATCAACAATATCAGTACGGTGGTTTATTTTAATATCTGTTGAGTAATCTTAATGATTTTGTTATATTTCTCTGGAAGGTAGATTATCCACGAACTAAGTATACACAAATTAAACAATCTGAAGGTCACTTTATCAAAGTTTATCAAAATTTATGTAACTCAGTAAGTTGTAACACTAACAGGCATCCTAACAAAAGCACACCCGCTTATTAGTTCATCCATCAAAGATATCATAAGTAAAAGTGGATGAAAGGGTATTTTAAATACATCTTTATGTTGTTTTTTCTGGATATGAATAAAAAAAGTTTAATTCATGGGCAGACAACTAAATCAAAGCACTGAAAGTACTGTGGGAACATGATTTATTTCCATACGAGAAATATGTACCCATATCGTTCGTGCCCATGGAAATATTTTTAACATTAACACTAAAAGACCGACTTCATTCATATATATAATGCAGGTCATATACATGTAATTGTATATAAAGGACATACTCTTTACTAGTCTCTTAGCTTTTAAAATGAAAAGAAATATTGGTAAGTTTAATGTTCAGCACATTAATTGAAGACAATTAATGAAATTGTAATGAAAACTCTTTTGTTGTACTAGTGAACAACACATAAGTAACAGTAAATAAAAACATTGATACTTCTGATTTTTAACACAACAGTACATCACCGCATTGAACACAATCAGGGCTGTGCTCCAGAGTCCAGATAATTTTTGAAGGCCATGAGTATTTTACTCATTGAAATTGAAGTGGATGCCTCTAAAACAGCAGAATAAAACTAATCAAATAAGTATTTTGCAAACAACCATACTTTATATTAATTATACTCAAATACAACTCATAACAGCTTCGGTTTCTTCACTACTTAAGCTTATTGCTAGCCACCATACGATAACATTAATCATTCATATAGATGTGACGTCGCTCATCTGTATAAGATGCAGGTAAAAAATCAGCAGAAATCTTTGGGGAAATATTTATTGATGTGTAACCCAAATAACTTTTCAGCAAAGAAAATGGCCAAAGAAATTACGAAAGTATTGAAAAAAATCAGTGCCATTTAGTTTGTTTTGATGTGTTATGTAATTATTACGAAAAAGTGATAATGACTTTCGTAGTATAACACCATTTAATTTCTCAACCTATCAACACATTCTAATTACTTAACGCATAATTAGTCAACGCATTGATTATCTCGTAATTAGCGGCACGATCGGCAAAGAGTATTATGTTGTTGATTTACAAATTTGCGTAGACATCTGATATCAGCGAAATCAGGGAAAAGTACAGAACCTTATTGGTTTTTAGATAAATGTAATTATGTAAGATTTATTTCCCTTAGTTGTGGTACTTTGCATCTGTATTTATAATCGTCTCTGGTAAACAATACAACTAACATTGGTCCGACTTTGACTATTTTTTTAGCCATGAAAAATTTGGATCAACTTCTAAACCTCCAGTTTTAAGACTGATGTTAACAGTTGGTACATGTACGCACTTGTATTAAAATGGAAACATATTTTAAAAATTATTTGCCACAGTTTAAACATTGGACCTCCGCAGGTTACCCGACATGGACTTGATGTTTACATTCTATAATTTGCAGCTGCATCATCAAGCCGTTTTATGTCAAGTATGAATCAATACAATTAGATGAGAATTCGCCTTGTAATATCAAGATAATGTTAAAAAGGAACAAAACACATACATTGATGGTAGATTGCAGTCTCTACACAGAGTTGTCGTTTGTTTATATCTCTCCCATACACAAGATTCTTGTAAAACAAGGAATAAAGCGACAAATGATACAAACTTTACACCTGTAAGAAACAATTTGTATTGTAGAATACATTGGAGTAAAAAACTGTAATGATCGACAAGAAAATCACAAGTCTTTTATTTATCAAGCAGACTATTTCTTGACAGATTTTTGTATTTACTATTGGTAATTTTGGAGTAATAGCGCCAGTATTTCAAATCGCTTCAACTGAAATAAATCACACAAAAAAATATGTAGTTGTTTTACATTTTGACAACAAATATTCACAGTGTTCTGCCAAGATTTTGAAAAAGAGGGGACAAATGTCCCCTTCAATAAAAAATATTGGGGACATTTTGAAAATGACCGAGACAAAAATAAACTTCTAAATAAACTAACTATTAGTATATAGAAAATTACCCAATTTTATTTTGATGTACATTTTCAATTAATCTTGATTAACCAGGTAAATATATAAATAGTTAATATTCATACCTGACTTACATGACATGACCAGGTTCGTATAGCAACACAAAAATGACGTAGTCCAAATAATTGTTCTCTACTGATGAATATCAAGGCACTTTTAGACTAGGCAATATATATCTTTTGAGCAATATATGAAATAACAAAATCATGAACGGACTGCCTGTATGTTTCATAATTTACACTCAAACTACAGCGATCATTCATCCATTTCTTCGCACAGCAACATGTTTGTTTATAGTAGACTCGAGTAGTTTCGTCTGACTTCTAATACGATGAGACAAGTAGGGATGATACTGCAGTAAAAGGAAGGTTGTCAGGGGAGGATTGGCCATTATATTGTTGTTTTGATGCGATTGCGGACTTTTCTTTTGGAAAAAGCTTAGAATTGTCTACGACTTTTTTGCTGGCGTCGCCATTTCGTAAAGATGAACTGCTACTGGCTAACGCTTCTTTTCATCATTTTTAAAATGCGAAACAGCATGCATGAAAAACCTTGGGCAAGTTGAAAGTGCTTTGGGCAAGTTCAAGTCAATCTGAACTTGCCCATGGGCAAGTTGACTTGAAAAATTATTTCTAACACTGCGGTAATTTGCTAAAAGAAATGAAGAAGGCGGTTAAAAATATCTTTTTTCTACTATTTTCTTTTCATACCAGTGATTTTTCACATTCTATAACATAGGCCTATTATAGGCCTCTTCCCTATGCAGTTTTCCCAAAAATCCAAAACTTACATCTCTTCCATATGAAGAGAGAAAATACACTGCATACCTTCAATACTTGGGATGTATGGTTCATGCCCAAATATTTGTTTTCAAGTATTATGTTGGATTCTATTGATAGACTGAGGTTGATTGGTGAACCTTAAAACACAGCCACTTTTTTCTGGCCTTATTGAGGTGATATACTATGGATAAGATTTTTTAGACCAAATTCTCATATTTTCAGGTGATCCTGATGACAGATCTTTACGTACTGTTGAGTCTGATACAATAATTCACAAAATGATGAGAGAGAAATCAGAAGAGTTATGTCATGTACAACGAGATGGTAAAATCATTATTATATTAATGCTCGGCTGTTTTCGAGGAAAAAGTCTAGTTATAGTGATCACTGCATCATCTGTGCAAAACTTTAATGTAGCTCATAACTCGGAAACTATGGGAGGTAGCAACATGAGGTCAAAATTAGCTCTAACCCAGGGGTCACTTGATTTTACATTTTGGCTTATGTGGGAAAAAATTGAAAAATTTCTTCTGTTTGTTTGTGAGTTATCTACTATTTAAACTTATTTCTATGTTTAGGCTGTGTTATACTCTTTGAATGAAAGTAGCTTTTTTTTTGGTGAGCGATTACAGGGCCATCATAGCCTGCTTGTTTATTAATAACTTTGAAAGTCTTATTGTAGCAATTTGAAATAGGCATGCTTAAAGAGGTTGTTTAACAGTTATCTAATTAGATGAAAGACTGACACTAAGTAAGGTATCTGCCTTTGGAGCTGGAGATCAAAGGTTCAAACCCCAGTGGAGTGATGCAGCTGGTTGGTGAGCCTCCAGCTAGTTAAATAATGGTTATCTCAGCCATATGTCAGGCAAAGAGACAAAATATATACGGGAGGTATTGTGCATACAAAAGATAGGTGTCTCATAAGCCAACTTTGCTGCCCTTTCAATAGGGCTGACACTAATAAACAAAACCTTTGCCTTTTACAAAACTTCTTTAAGAAAGGCTTCAATGTGTAATGAACCATCAAATACCTTTTGTTGATACAGTTTTCAACAAAACTTAACAGGTATTCCATGCTAGAACCTCTACCCAACTTGCTCAATGAATTCCATTCCATGTAGAAGTCTGGTTGCCATGGCAGCCAAAAGGAAAAACTTAAATCTTTTTGGAATAAACCTTAGGTATTTAGTATGAAGCATAGTTTGGTGGACCTTTACCAAGTTTGTTCAAAATTGACCCCAACCCAGGGGTCACCTGATTTTACATAGATTTTTATAGGAAAAAGAAGGCTGAGAGTTCAGATATTTATTGTGTAGACCTCTCCCAAAATAAACCAGAAGGCCTAGCCCTTCGATATTTGACAAAGTAGCATTATAGCTACGTGACTTCTTCAAATTTTATAAAAATCCCAGGGGGTCACTTGATTGTACATAGGAAATCTTTTTTAAAAAATGTCAAATTAAACCAGATGACCTAGAGCTAGATACATGTATTTGACATATGTACGTATAGCGTTAGCTAGTGGACCTGCACCAATTTGGACCTTTGACAAGTTTGTTCATTCAAATAAAAAAACAGGGTCAAATTGACTTTCATTGTTCATAGGGAAGTCTTAATAAAAATTCTAGAAATCAACTGTGAAGCTTAGATATTAGATTTGCATTATTGCTTTGTGGCCTACTACCAATTTTATTTGAATTATAATCCCAGGTTCAAAATTGAACCTATCCCAGGGGATATCTTCTGCAGCTGATGATTGAATTGGTTGAAATTCCATTAAGTCATCAATTGGACTCATAGAGTCAGGATACGCACACTGTAAAGTGCTAACCATATTTTTAGCTTACCAGAGCACAAAGTGTTCATGGTGAGTTATTGTGATTGTGTGATGTCCGTTGTCTGTGCGTGCCATGGCAACCAATAGGAAAAACTTTAAAAATCTTCTTGTCAGAAACTACAATGCCTAGAGCTAAGTTATTTGGTGGGTAGCATAGTCTAGTGGACCTCTACCAAGTTTGTTGAAATTATTGCCCAAGAGTCAAAATTGCCCGCCCCGAAAGTTTATTCTACTTTATATAGGAAAATTTGAAAATTCTTCTTCTCCGAAACCACAAGGCATAGACCTTGTTGCATTGTCAAATAGTCCTCAAACAAGTTTGTTATTATTATGGCCCCAGGGTTAATATTGGCCCTGCCCTAGGGTTTATTCTATTATTGTGTAGGAAAATTTGAAAAATCTTCTCCAAAACCGCAAGGCCTAGAGCTAAGATATTTTATATGTAATATTGTCTAGTAGACCTCTACCAAGTTTGTTCAAATTATGGCCCCAGGGTCAAAATTGGCCCAGCCCCAGGGTTTACTCTATTTCATATAGGAAAATTTGAAAAATCTTCTCCGAAACCACAAGGCCTACGGCTAAGATATTTTGTATGAAGTATTGTCTAGCAGACCTCTTCCAAATTTGTTCATATTATGGCCCTGTGGTAAAAATTAGCCCTGACCTTAGGGTCACTTGATTTTACTTGTGCTCGTGTAGAAAAATTTTGTTCCTCTCCAAATGACCTTTTTTCTGGTGAGCATTTACAAGGACATCATGGCCCTCTTGTTTAAGAAGAAAAAAGTTAAAACTACAGTCATTTCAACAATTTGTTTTCATCAAATTTTCTGTATTTTCAGCTCTTTCACAATGCTTGGATAATTCTAGCAACTTAATAACGATGTTGCGATGTCGTAATGAGACTAGGGACCTGAGGCTGTGTCAATATAATTGGTATTTATTTTTATTTGATTTTATTTCATGGTGTAAAGTTAGCCTTATTTGGTGGTTGTATGGTGCTCTGTACTGTAAAGAGTTGATATAATGTAACCTTTGTCTGCAGTGGTCTCTATTCACAGATGACTGGTAATGCAGATTTTATTGTCTATTGGATTAATTTGTACGGGGCCTCCATCTTTGAGTGATTATTGTCTCAGATTATTTATCACTAGTCCCTCACTGCTGTTAGTTAACATCCAGCCTGTGAACTGGAATTATAAAAATTAAATTGAATTTTTGTGCCCCCCACTCTGAAAGATGGGGGGCATATAGATTTACCATTGTCTGTCTGGCATTTCATCCGTCCGAAAAACCTTGTGTTACACTAACCTCCAAAAGTAATAGGGGCAGTTTTATGAAATTGAACAAAAATGTTTATCAGCATAATTATGAAGTTGTGCTTATAAAGTTGTGCATAATTCTTAATAAGGTTGAAGGCTCTGGAGTTATCTGCCCTTGAACTTGTATTAAGTGCAGAGGGATTTGATTTTGTCCAAGATCAAAATGATTGTAATTATGGGCTCTTGAATTTGTTAAAGAGCGTGCCCAGAAACTGTCATGTCTTGGTTTGAATTCACCAAAAATGCGATTATCACTTGTAAAACCAATTATTACCGAAAAGTCAATAAAGAATGTGCCACCATACGATTTATATGTACCGTAATCCACACATTTGTATAAGATGCAGGGGTCACTTGATTTATATACCCTATAATAGGCTTATATAAGAAAAATAAAAAAATAAAAAAATCTTCTTGTCCAAAACCATAAGGCCTAGAGCTTAGATATTTAGTGTGTAGCATTGTCTAGTGGACCTCTACCAAGTTTATTCACATAATTGCCCTGGGGTGAAAATTGGCTCCGCCCCAGGGTCACTTGATTTTGCATTGGCTCATATAGGGGAAAAAAGAAAAATGTTTTTACTGGTGAGTAATATGGGGCCATCATGGCCCTCTTGTTGTTCAATTTGTGCTACGTAATTATTTCGAAAACGTGATAATAACTTTTGTAGTATAACACCATTTAATTTCGGTTAATCTTTAATTTCTCATCCTGTCAACACATTCTCAAACTTATCAATGCCTTGATACTTCAACGGTTGATCATCTCGTGATTAGAGGCATGATCAGCAAATGTTATTATTCTTGACTTTACGAAATCTGGGAAAAATATGGAACCGTATTGGTTTTTAGATAAACGTAATTTTTTTCCCTTAGTCGTTCTACATTGCATTTGCTTAATCGTCTCCGCTAAACAAAACAACCAAGTTTGGTCCGATTTTTACCGTTTTTTTAGCCATGAAAAATTTAGATCAATTTCTACACCTCCGAATTTTGGACCTGATTTTATACACAAGTGATGAGGTACATGTACCAACTTGTATTGAAATGGAAACATATTTATTTATCATTTGATATGGGTATTTTAATGCTCAGATTTTTATTTGTATGCGTATCTGACCATTTCTGATGCGTATTTTACGCAGATACGCATGCTATCTGGATACTGAAATTGGTAGGTTTGGTAAATCTTGAAATGTGTATTTTGAGTAAACTAGTAGGATATTTCGTAACTAGTTTACAGGGCTTTCATTAATTGATTTAGGCAATCAAAAGATACCAATTTGATTGCTATTCAGGACACTTCACTTGTAGGGTATGCTCCCTTTAGGCATTTTATATAACAAAAATTTTGTGTTGCACATATCTTCAAAGCTGTTTGAGAAAGAGTCATGAACTATTACAGGAAGGGTCATTAGTATATGTATAGTTGTGCACCATCATTTTAATTTTATCCAAGGTCAAAATAGTATTTTTGCCCATGTATTTGTTAAGCTTTTTATATAAGAAAATTTTGTGTTATGCATATGTCAAAAACTGTTTGAGACAGAGTTATGAAATATTACAGGAATGTTCATCAGCATATTTAGTAGTGCATCATTGTGATTATAATTTTGTCTATATAAAGTCAAATATTTTTGAGTTATAGACTCTTCATATTTGTTAAGGATTATACATGTATATAAATTTGTGTGTATGCTTATGTATTCGTGATATAGTGTACCATGACCACAATAATAGAGTGGGGGCATCTGTGTCTTATGGACATTTACTAGTTTTATGTTTGAATATTTATGCCCCCCATATCGATAGATCTGGGGCATATTGTTTTAGACCTGTCTGTCTGTTTGTACCAAACTTTAACCTTGCCTTAAACGATTCCACCTACAATCACCAAACTTCATAAATTATGTAGGTTCCTCATGGCAACCTCTACAGGGCATGTGCATTTTCAGGTTAGTTGGTGAAAGGTCAAGGTCACAGAGTCATTGTGTTAAAAAAATATTCTAAATTTCTTTTAGGATATACTACTCCTACATTTTTCATGGGATTTTGATGAAACTTTCACATATTTGTTGTTACCAAAAACCCCAGCACATATATTCTGGATTTTGTGATTCGGTCAGATTTATTGCTCTTTGGTTGTCTGTACCAAACTTTAAAATTGCCTATTAATATCAAAAGGCTTCCACCTACAATCATCAAACTTCATACATTGGTTCATCATGACAATCTATACAGGACCTGTGCATTTTCAAGTCAAATGTCACCCGGAGGGGGCCCAAGTGTTTTATAACACATCTTGTTCTATATCTCTTTGTCAAGACATTTATTTGGCATCCATGTGCCTTTCAAGCACTTTATGTATTGTCTATTTATATCTTTTTCAGGTTTCAGGACCCGAAATTTAAAGAGGAGATGACTGAAAAATACTTAGAACTAAGATCCGAATTTAGACGTACTGGTATGAATAAAAAACGGAAAGATTTATTAATAAAAAAAGAGGAGGAATTTTTAGAATGGCAAAAACAGAAAAACAAAGCCACTAATACACAGTGATATATAATATAAAGTGTTAAAAACCTTATTTGAATTAGCAGACTTATGGATGTGAATTAAAAGTGAACACATTTAATCAAGTTTGGGCTTTCAGTCTTAATCTGTTCACCTGATGTACCAATATTAAATATCTTGACATGACAATCATTTTCAAGGTCCAAGCTCTGCTATGTTCACATGAAGAATAGGGCTTATGATATACTGTGAATTGTGTGATAGATTTTCAAATCTGACAACAGACAGATTTGGTAAATAAGATCAGAACTGGGCATTTTCAAAAAGGTGCTTATTTTCTGTTGTGTGGATATTGTAAGTTACTGAAATTAACTCCTTTAGCCCAGTGTTAGAATCTTTTCTGGTGACAACTGACAAGTTATTGTTAACATTATACAAATATTTGAGCAATATCTTCATACAAAAACAATGATATTAGCACTGTTCTGGTCATATAAATAGGTAGGCCTATTCTCAACTAAATGAAAACTGGAAATACTATTAGAACTTAAAAGAAGACCTTTGGAATGATGAACTCATTTTGTCTAAAAATCCATTTTATGGATTGTCATATAGCAGCTGTACGAACAATGTTGTAGAAAACAATTTTGGCAGCCTGCAATAAGAACACACTAATATACATATATATATGTATGTATATAATTGACCAATAAAGGTTGTATGTGTATAAAGGTTACATACTTCTCTCACTCAGGTGTCATTGTTTCACAAATTGGACAGTTTTTAGAAAATTTCACGAAAGTTGTTAACAGTAATTTGAGTAAATGATTCTGTTAAGATACGAGCGCTGTCCTAGAATTCCTGGAATTTCTCTATTACTAGATACTGCAGATACAAACGAAACTTTATTCCTAATAGTGGTGACTGTCTGTTTTGTCTGTTTTACAGTTTTAACTCACAATTTCATTAAATACTAAATAGTCATGCTATAGAAAGATTCAGTGAACTTTCAGGACAGTCCTTGTTATTTGAAACATGTGATTATGTGTGATGTATAAATTGTAAAATTCTGAGTAAGCATTTATGATATTTCCATCAGTATACCCATTATGCTAGGTACTGAAGGTAGATGGTTCTATCCAGGTGTACATGAAGGATCTTTACTACTGTTAAAGATCAGAGGTGACAATATTGTGGATATATCTGGATCTATCCTAAAAGAGTTATGATTTCTGAGCAAAATAAAAGTTACTTGATGAGAAGACCTCAAGAAATAGCGAAGTTATGGTCGATTTACCAAACTGAGATGAATAGTGGAAACTATGTAGTTGAGGCCAAATGTTTTGAAAAAATGGTTGGCTGCGTATGACAGATGAATCACCTTTAGAATGATCTGGATGTTGGGGCAATGTTAACTTCAGTGAAAAAATACTATGAACAACATTTATATTTAAACATGCTTCCTGCACTAATGATGGGTGAGATAAGAGATACTAATAATAGTTTAACTTTCTAGATGCTGCAAATGTAGGTAGTTAATCAAAGCACTGAAGGTACTGATGGGGAGGCTTTGTACAGAATTGTTGACAAAATAGATTTTGAAGATCGTTAAGTTTTCATGTTAATGTTTGAGGACTGACCATCATGCCACTTTATTATTTAGTTTATTACTATACAATGTAGCATAATGTCAATGTTTTAGGACTGTGCATTATGCCAACATTTGATGACAGTTCATCACCACAAGATATAAAGATCATGTCAACATGTAACATGTTAATCAACAGTACATAATTTATACCATCATACAACTGATTGTTCATTGTGTCAATATTTAGGACTGTCCATCGTACCAGCATTATAATGTCAACCTCATATAATGGTTCATACTGTCAATTTATGATTGAATGGCAATAACACCTGCAAGTTATGCAATTATTACCCCCCCCCCCACAAACAAAGTTTGAGAAGGGGCACTTTAGTATATTGGAATCACTCTGTCAGTCGGTCATTGGTTGGTTGGTCCGTAGGCATACTATTTCACAAGTTTGTAGAGCGAACTACTTTCACATTCCTTTATGGATTGCAATGAAATATGTAATGTTGATGTGCAAGACACAATTTTCTTTCCCAGTGATCCACTCCTTCCAAAACGGTTACATGCCTTTGAATTTAGCCATAAAGTGTACTATCACATTCTTGGTGTCTAAGCGACGGCGGGATAATTAGTCACTTCTTTGACAAAGCTCTAGATTTAATCAACTAAATATATTCCAACAGGGTGTGGTCACACACTTGATCACAATGATAAATAAAATATGCATGCGTCATCAAACTGATATTTTACAATCCTCATGATGACGTTTACATTAACTATATAATAATTTTATTAAAAACTGAACTCAGAATCACATGATACGTTTACAAAGAAACTGTACAGTACATGTACTATCGATATTCATTTTTCACAAATGAATGGATCTCCATAGTCTGAACAGTGCCAGTTCTCACCGTACCAATCAGAATAGTTTACCAACTGAGTACATTTGTGATTTTCCTCATCATTTGGAAACCCCATCCCCCAGAAATATGCCGGGAATGCTGCAATGTCCCCGTTATTGAAATACCAGGTTCCTGCATCATACACCCCGTCCACATAGACATAGTTACTTGAGGTGAAACCTGTTAAAAATTTATGTAGTTATTTCAATGTGCACAAAAAGGCTTTAAACATGGTACCAGCTAGTACTTCTGGTCATTGCATTGCAATGGGATCCAACGGATTTGGTGACATTATTATTACCTCATTGACTGAAGATTTATTTTAAAAATGGAAGCATCGTCCCTTTGTACAGTAAAACACGGGTTATCTAGAGTGAAAGCGGATCTGGTATAGAATCAGGTATACTCTGAAGTATTTATTTCAACAAACTTGCCCTTTTAATTTGTTCTCTTTAAAATAATGGACATACAGAAACATGATTATATTTTAAAAAGTTGTAATGCTAGTCTCCCTTCTAATTTAATATATTCCTATTCTGCTCCATGCATAAAATAAACCAACAAATTGTCCTGAAATTCAACATTATTTCTTCCTATGGTAACTTTCCTTGACATAATTGTATGAAATATTTCCTAGCACATTTATCTATAAATTACCTTCACAGAGGAGAATTTCCCTCAGCATTTGAAGTTTAGCTGATGTCGTTATTTTCACCAGATTGCTAGACTCGCTGGTACAGGTACTCATTGCTTCTTCATAAATTAAAGGGGTAGCGTGGAACCTAGAAAGAAGGATGGATAAAACATCAACAAACAATCTAAAGCAATAACCTTCCACATGTATAAAACATTTACATCACGTTCAGCATTAATGATAATAAACGTTTAAAAATGAAAAACATTTAACAGTTAAAAAATCTACAAAAGTTGAACAGAGCAACAAAGACGGCTTGAACATGCGGTAATTATAACATGCTGACGAGCAAGTTAACATAACTATGATCAGATGAAGTCTTACTTAAAAGTGAATGTCGAAGAATCTGTAAGGGTTACTGTATGGTATTGGTCATCTTTCGGATGGCACTGAGATGACGAAGTTGATACACTTGTTTGCGTTGGTAAAGTTGGAACCGAATAATTCGCTGGAATAACATAGCAAGCATGAGATCCATAGTACGTTCTGTACTTATTTAACGCACAATACTACTCTAATTTGTAAAACATTAATTCTATTATAAAAACAGTATGCCGAATCTTAAGAATCTAGCTCAGTATATATTTCATGCTTTTGAATTAAGAAATCAAATGTTATATGACTTAAAGGTGTAAAAGTGTGTTATGTTTCACAAAAGTTACCATTAATTTACTTTTCTGTATGTACATGTTTGTGTGAATGTCAATATATGCAAGTGTGTGTATTTATTTTTTCGATTATAAACATTGCTTTATTACTTAAAATGATTTTATGCACATGATCTGCTTCATTGAAAAAACCTTTTCCTTTCGACTTGATTATTGTACGGCGGCGGAAGCCCGCCGTACACTCTGGAATGCTTATTTTTAAGTGGCAATGCAAAATCGCAACTTCTTGCGCGAAGCAGATTACTGACAGTGCCCGAAATATTCCGAAATATCCGCAATGGTCATCACGTGATATAAACAAAACAGAAATAGAGCAAGGTCACGTGTTACTCACACCAACTAGTGTTAGCTTGATGACGCAGTCGCTATTTATAGTCTTAAGAATGGAGCGAGCTCGATAAACAACGACGGGAATCTGTCAATAAATGCAGCCGAAACTCTTTATATCAAAGGACTTAGGAAAAATTGTTTGATCTAAATGAACTTCGATGTATAAATTATTAGAGAAATTCGCTGTGTTTATTATCGGTGTGTTGTAATAATCATTTGATCGTGTTATAAGATACGGAACATGGTATTTATACGTTTCGATGTATTTATTTTAGCAACATGTCGCAAATAAAACATTATAAACATATTCACACAGATTAATTTTATAATCGCGAGCGTGGACACTGACTTGTTTACGCAATTGTCGTTAATTAAATATCGATTTCGGAGCTCAATACAAAAAATGTCCGATCAGGTGAGAAATGATGACTTAATTGGTTCGACATAGACGGTCACTTTATGGTTCGATATAGATGGTCACTTTACAGTTGAAAATCTATGTTTGGGACCGTTATACCAGGTTTTTACGACAACGTACCCTCAGACAACGGAGTATATTATTTTTAGAGACTTTATTTAAATATTTTATATGCATTCCAGCAGATATTGCAACGTCTGATACATCGAGGTGATAGTTTCCCCTGATTTTAACTTTAGGGTGGAAACAGGGACTATATATAGAGTACCTCGTGAACTGTAGAACCATATGACCAGATTCATGAGATTCATGAAACATCAACGGCTTGTATTTTTGATGGAGTAGATGATCACTTTAGTTTCGGGATCAGTTAAGTCAAAATATCAAATTCGTTTGATCTGAAACTTCGCACATCCTGATAAAAAATGTTACATAGGCCACATTCTAGTATTGAATTGCCGGATGCGATTTTGCGCCGTACAAACATTTAACTTGTAAGTATATATGTTTCATTTATTCTGCTATACCATTGTATTATACCATGTATCCTCGTGGGCCATATGGCTTTGATAGTTACCTTATATAATTCAATTTACTAACAACCAATTTTATTTTTTGTCGCACGTCTTAAGAAAAAGAAAATTATCCATTTCTGAAGATGTTGCATGGTGACCTATATTTTTTATTCAATAATATTTTAATATACTGAGTCGTTGCATCTTTTTAAAATAAGTTTTCTTTGAAATGTGAAATGGACCTTACTTTGTCTTACTTTGGCTCTTCCTATAAACTATAATTCAAATTTAAAGGGGCAATAACTCACTAGAAGATTGATATCGTTTGTTGTAATCTCATGGAAGATCTTTTTTCTATCATATTTGGTAGCCTACAAATATTTCAATTTTCTCAAAATTTGTCGGCTTTGATGTACATGTACTAATTTTGGATATTATATGTATTAAACCTTAATACAACAGCGACTTGATTAAAAGAGCCATACAAATAACAATGCACATCTATACAAATACAATTTATATGATCAACTATTTTAGTCAAATTTATTATAAATTTATTTACAGCGAAACACCATCTGGCTGAAACCTTTATATAGTATTAAGGTCACATTAAATTAACGACATACTGATTTATATAAACTAAATAGGAAATCGGGAATTCGGTATTCTCAAAGTCCGGACGATATAAATACAAAAAGTATAGCCAATGCATTGTACGTTCTTGTAAAAACACTCACTCAAGGGACATATTAGGAAAAATAATTTTAAAAAGTGGGAACAGTTTTATTAAACTCACAATTGTATCGCGGTACTTTCCTCTAGAGCGGTACGTTTATCGTATCACCAGAGTCAGTAATACCGTCACATATTTATTCAGCCAATTGTCCTCCGAGAAAACAAAAAGAAAATGCTAATCTATAACTGCTATGAGAAATGAATAGATTTGTTCGCCTATTTCAGCGTGAAAATGATAAACCTATCAGATAGACACTTGTTTGATTAATGTTTTAATTATGTTTGTTTGTTCCCAACACTATCAAATAATCAGAAATAAACTGATATGATGATTGCAAAGTTATCAATGATCATAAATGGATATTTCTAGATATTTCATAACTACGCATGCGTGTCGTTTTTATATCCCGTGGAGCGATATAAAGTAAAAGTAGCATACACAACGGAATTATTTAAAGGTAACTGCCTTGTTCCACTAAGCCGAAAATTCCACCAAACGTGTACCGACTTAAGTTCGGCGTATCCGTGAAAGGCGCGTTCCATGAACGGTTTCTGTTCGAAGCTGTTTGTCGAGACACGCTATCCCCTAAAAATAATTGAGTATGCGCATACAGTTGAATCTCGTTATGTCAAACTCGCTTATATCAAAATTTCGGTTATGTCAAACTGTTTCTTTGGGTCCCGATTTTTTTGCTCTTTATCTATATGAAATTAATCCGCTTACCTCCAATTCACTTATCTCAAAATTTCGTTTATGTCAAAGTATATTTTTGTCCCCGTAACTCTAATTAACATGTAGTTTGAGTTGTTTATCTCAAAGTTGGGAGCTGATCGGCGAACAATGGACGCTTTCACACCTATTGTGACATTTTGCTAATTGAACTAAATGCTCCGGGAGATTTACAATCGTGTGACAAACGGAAACCGTAAGTGTAGTGTAGCATGATAATAATATCTGGTACATTGTATTTGACTTAATTAAAACTATGGTAGGTAGGGTAAACAAATACTAGTAGTACGCAATCACGTATGACTTCAGCTACAGTGTCCATCCGAACACTATAATACTCGTAGGTTTAAGTTGAAAATCGAGTACGATTACTCGCCACCTCTAACAGTGTTGGATTTCAATCTTAGCAAAATGATCATAGCTTGATAAAAATAATTCATTCCGAAAGCATGATCGACTTTGCAAGGAACACGCTCATCTTACTTTGTGTACGGAAAGCGTACATATCCGAAAATATGTGAAGCTAGACTCATCGTGTTTTCGAATTCTTACAACAAATTTCAATATGCGTGATAATTTATTATATTACAGCCCAAAATTCGACCTAACATACTCTTTATTGTGAAAAATATCTGAAGTTGGGACATTGATTAATATGAATTATTATGAATAGATGCATATTTTGTTTCTTCTCTACGTATGTACGTGATTTATTCAAGCAAAACGAAAGTAACATACAAGCATTGTAATAAAGGCTATACACAAAAATACTTTAAAAATGTATAATTATACAATATTTGTTTATCTCAAATTTCGCTTATCTCAAACTAATTTCAACGGTCCCTAGGAATTTGAGATAACGAGATTCAACTGTATTTAAGTCGTAACTCAAACGACGAGTGTTGGTTGAGGTTTAGGAATGAAATGCGGCACAGTATTAGTACTAGTACGGTGAAATAACGTCAGCTCTTTGAGATATTACATATATATAGAGATATATAAATTTATACTTGGGCTAGCTATGACGCATACAAAGATAAAAGTTGGACTCGTTAAATCCTACCAGGAATAAAGTATTCCATGTTTGGAGTTCTTGTCATTCCGGAACTTGACAGAAATATATCATCCTGGAGATGGCAGTTGGAGACTAGTTGTTCCTTGGATGTGAAGAAGAACGACTTGCACCCAATGTCAACGTTGGAACATTGAATTCCACAATGTACATGACTTCTAGCAGTCTTCATAGTACCAGTGGATGCTAGAAAACCATCCAAAGATGCAAATTTCGTCCAAGTATTTGTGACGTGATCTGAAACTAAAAAGGTCCGTCTAGTGAACCATGTTTAGGATTTTCCTTATGAAGATCTCCATATAATCAACTCTCCATTTAGGAAATTAAAAAAAGTATTGTTTTAGAAATATAATCTCAAAGAATTAGGAAGAACTGCATGTCATTCAAATACTCTTATAATACGTACTCCACAATCACTTTATCACAAACAATGTTCGAAAGAACATAAAACTGTGTTAATTCCCCGCATCATACTGTCTAAAATAATTGAGAAAAAGTCCAATGTATAAAACAATTACATTTAGAAAATTCACTTACCTGCTGGCCTAAAAAATGCCGCCAAAATATTTAAGAATACAATAGCTTCCATATTTCACAACACCAAATGTCACTACATGCGATCACAATCAATCGTTAAAATCTGATCACATGTATTTTAAAAGGCTAATAAAAATAAAAAGCTTTTATATAACTTTTACCAAAAATAAAATCCAATCACTAGCTGTTAGATTATCAAAGAAGAGATTTGTTGGAGAACTAAAACTATCCTAGGTACTTTTCCATTTGAACCACCATCTGATCAACACTCTCTATGGATCCATAAACATGGCTTGTTAGTGCATGTCGTATAGCCCAACTTATTTATTAACCACTTCACGCTGAATCAATTAATCTAATCTACTTTTGTTTTACTAATTCATCATTTTTATAATCACCTCCGACCACGGCATTTCATGTAACTCATTTTTCCTTCACAAATAAAGGCATCCTGTGAATAAAGGCCATACTTTACAAACGTCTTTAATTTTGTTATCTGGAACAAACCGACCTCCGAATTAATGCCTTCTGTCAATAAAGGCCACCTTTGTCTTTCCAGTTGCCAGGGTGGCCTTTATTCACCGGGTTGATTTATATTCAATTACAATGTATGCAAAAACAACAGCAATGTACTGTTTACCCCCACTGACCCTTATTTTAGGCGCCCGTCGTAGTGTGTTTTACAGCAAAATATATTAGACAATATTAAAGGATGAATTATAGTAAATCCAAGTATAATAGTCGTGTCTAGAAAGCAACATCAATACGAGTTTTGCGGTATATGTATCATTCTTTTAGGGGTCAGATAAACGTAAGCGTGGGTTCTTTTTCGATATTTGCACAGGCTTTCCAAGTGCTACTTGTTTTTTTGCTATTCTAAGTAATGCCAGCTGAATCATATGGTGGTATTCAGGCAATACAATTTCTTATTTGGCCTTATTTTGTTTACTAGTGTTAACAATACATATGTATTCTTGTTTGTCCTTTTTTGTTTACTGGTGTTAACAATACATATGTTTTTGTTTGGCCTCATTTTGTTTACTAGTGTTTACAATACATATGTATTCTTGTTTGTCCTTTTTTGTTTACTAGTGTTATCAATACATATGTTTTTGTTTGGCCTCATTTTGTTTACTAGTGTTTACAATACATATGTATTCTTGTTTGTCCTTTTTTGTTTACTAGTGTTAACAATTCATATGTTTTTGTTTGGCCTCATTTTGTTTACTAGTGTTTACAATACATATGTTTTTTGTTTGGCCTTATTTTGTTTATTTGTGTTAACAATACATATGTTTTTTGTTTGGCTTTAATTTGTTTACAGGTGTTAACAATACATATGTTTTTGTTTGGCCTTATTTTGTTTCTTTGTGTTTACAATACATATGTATTTTGTTTGGCCTTATTTTGTTTACTAGTGTCAACAATACATATGTTTTTTGTTTGGCCTTATTTTGTTTATTTGTGTTAACAATACATATGTTTTGTTTGGCTTTATTTTGTTAACAGGTGTTAACAATACATATGTTTTTGTTTGGCCTTATTTTGTTTATTTGTGTTTACAATACATATGTTTTTTGTTTGGCCTTATTTTGTTTACTAGTGTCAACAATACATATGTTTTTTGTTTGGCCTTATTTTGTTTACTAGTGTTGGCAATACATATGTTTTTTGTTTGGCCTTATTTTGTTTACTAGTGTTAACAATACATATGTTTTTGTTTGGCCTCATTTTGTTTACTAGTGTTGGCAATACATATGTATTTTGTTTGGCCTTATTTTGTT
Source organism: Lutraria lutraria (assembly GCA_964023205.1). NCBI lineage: Eukaryota > Metazoa > Mollusca > Bivalvia > Venerida > Mactridae > Lutraria > Lutraria lutraria. The sequence goes on from OZ026850.1 coordinate 6,658,564, forward strand.
TATTTGTGTTAACAATACATATGTTTTTTGTTTGGCTTTATTTTGTTTACAGGTGTTAACAATACATATGTTTTTGTTTGGCCTTATTTTGTTTATTTGTGTTTACAATACATATGTTTTTTGTTTGGCCTTATTTTGTTTACTAGTGTTGGCAATACATATGTTTTTTGTTGGGCCTTATTTTGTTTACTAGTGTCAACAATACATATGTTTTTTGTTTGGCCTTATTTTGTTTACTAATGTTAACAATACATATGTTTTTTGTTTGGCCTTATTTTTGGTTATTTAGTTAACAAATAAACAATACAAATCTATTAAATTCGTATTTTCCCAATAATATTTCCATCAAAATGTTTATATAAATATAAAAATACAACAGTGATAACAATTAATGATTCTAGAATTCACTTTCCATCGGAAATGGCGAGTATTGCGTGAATCTATTTCATATTAACAATTCAATCAAGTTAATGCCGTGACAAGCGCCGTGTTTGATCAGTTGCAGCAGACAGTTAGGTGATAAATCAAGCTTTGTTTAAAGTCATTCGTTTTTAATTTAACGGAATGACAAAACTTGCACTGATCAATACAACACAAAAATCTAACCCTGAGCCGTACGTAAAATAATGAACCGAACATTTTAGAATGGTGCCTGAAGAAGAAAAGCCCGATGTCCCAAGCGGAGCATTGTGTGCATATGGTTCGAACAATGCCCGTTTGAAGTTTACTCATTTAGTAGCATTTTCCTATCATAATAATTTCAGAAACAAGCCATTTCCAGTTTGAGCCAATATATGATTTATGCTGCATTAGAAATTTATTGATATTTTTATATCCCCAGCATCAACTGATGCGGGGGCGTATAGAAATTGTTGGTTCATCCGTCCGTCTGTCGTTCGTACGAGGTTGACACATTCAATTTCCCGTTTAATCTATCGCTTAGTGCTAGTTCACCCGTACGCACTCAGGTGTCATTGTGGGGTTAGGGTTAGGATAAGTACAAGTTGTCATTATGGGGTTCCAGTACGTACAAACCGACGTTGTGGGGAAAATTTGTGCTTATGGGGTGCAAAAATGTTGCTTGTGGGGTTTAGAAGACCAAAAGAAGATCAAAGGCGGCACCCCACAACGTCACTTCAGTGAGTACTTCCGTCCGTCTGTCGTACGTACAAGGTTGACAGATTTAATTGACCGTTTAATCTATCGCTTAGTGCTGGTTCACCCGTACAAACAAATTGGGTTTGGGTGACTCTAGGGTTAGGGTTAGGACTCTTTGTTCAACCGGAGTCACTTAAAAAAATGTTCATAAGTGGATTTATGTGGCTAAAATCGGGATTATGTGGCTAAATTTTAACAAATTTTAACATGGGAAAGCCACTTAAGTATCCTATCGTTAGTGTGTCCGTCCGACTGCCGTCCATACGAGGCTGACAAATTTAATCTACGGTTTAATCCTTATACAGTTGTTACCCTATAGGTTATTCCCAATCCACCATAATTAAATCTTTTACATAGACTATTTCTACGTTTACTAAACTTTACCGTTTTGTCTTGCACCGACAACGCATTCTATGACACTTTTACACTAATAATAATACATGTACATGTTCTTATACAAAACTTGTTTCCTTGGATTATTCCCAATCAATTCATATCGCCCAACCTTGAATTTACACATCGAAAATGGGTGAATTCTCCGTTTACTAGATTATGACTTTTCTGTCTAGCATTGTCACACCCTTTCGAATATAGTTCCCCGAGGAGCTGTATCCGCAAACGTTTTCGAATGCAGCTCCCCGGGCATCCCTTTTTATCAAAGCTATATTCGATTTTTCACCTGCTTTTTTCCGTATACAAAATGTACAGCTCCTCAAATATAAAGCGTGTTAACTATTCTACGAATAGAGCTTTTTATAGTAATTTATAGTTGTTTGTTTGTTCTTGTACATGTACATACTTTGTGCCTGCAATTGTATAAACATATATACTTATGCCGTCCGAATGCGCGTAAGCGGGTTTGTGTTGGTATGAGTGTATGTGCGTGCGTGTGTGTGTGTGGAGTGTGAACAGTACTATGAATCTTGTTGTTCTAATTGTTCTTTGTATATGCATATCACTCTTCAGAAAATGGAGGAATAAAAGTTATATATTCGTCTAGTACCAACATCGCTTACCTGTTTTGATTATGTTTTTATCACATATGTTTAGCGCAGTTATGGGTTCTGCTTATTTTTCCTATACAGAATAATTATATTGTTCAATTACATATAATGCATAAGTTATATACATATATATAACTGGTCGGCAATTGGATTATATAATAATGCCTATGGAATGTTAGTAATTTTTCATTATACATGTATATATATTTGTATAAGATAAAATTTGCTTCTACTTGTACTCATTGATCTCATACAGAATAAAAAAAATAAGGCCCGCTATTATCTCCAAAATAAGGCCCGCTATTATCTCCAAAATAAGGCCCGCTATTATCTCCAAAATAAGGCCCGCTATTATCTCCAAAATAAGGCCCGCTATTATCTCCAAAATAAGGCTCGCTATTATCTCCAAAATAAGGCCCGCTATTATCTCCAAAACAAGGCTCGCTAATATCTCCAAAATAAGCCCCGCTAATATCTCCAAAATAAGGCCCGCTATTATCTCCAAAATAAGCACCGCTAATATCTCCAAAATAAGGCCCGCTAATATCTCCAAAATAAGGCCCGCTAATATCTCCAAAATAAGCACCGCTAATATCTCCAAAATAAGCACCGCTATTATCTCCAAAATAAGGCCCGCTAATATCTCCAAAATAAGCACCGCTAATATCTCCAAAATAAGCACCGCTAATATCTCCAAAATAAGCACCGCTATTATCTCCAAAGTAAGGCCCGCTAATATCTCCAAAATAAGCACCGCTAATATCTCCAAAATAAGCACCGCTAATATCTCCAAAATAAGCACCGCTAATATCTCCAAAATAAGGCCCGCTAATATCTCCAAAATAAGGCCCGCTAATATCTCCAAAATAAGCACCGCTAATATCTCCAAAATAAGCACCGCTATTATCTCCAAAATAAGGCCCGCTAATATCTCCAAAATAAGCACCGCTAATATCTCCAAAATAAGCACCGCTATTATCTCCAAAATAAGGCCCGCTAATATCTCCAAAATAAGGCTCGCTAATATCTCCAAAATAAGCACCGCTAATATCTCCAAAATAAGCACCGCTATTATCTCCAAAATAAGCACCGCTAATATCTCCAAAATAAGCACCGCTAATATCTCCAAAATAAGCACCGCTATTATCTCCAAAATAAGGCCCGCTAATATCTCCAAAATAAGGCTCGCTAATATCTCCAAAATAAGCACCGCTAATATCTCCAAAATAAGCACCGCTAATATCTCCAAAATAAGCACCGCTAATATCTCCAAAATAAGCACCGCTAATATCTCCAAAATAAGGCCCGCTAATATCTCCAAAATAAGGCTCGCTAATATCTCCAAAATAAGCACCGCTAATATCTCCAAAATAAGCACCGCTAATATCTCCAAAATAAGGCCCGCTAAAGAAGAGATATAGAATATAATAACAACGGCAACGAAACGTCGAAGTGAAGATTTACTATGCATCGTTTATATGACAACGGCATCAGCATTAGCTTTGATGTGATTCGTTACTCTACGCTCTTAAAAACGACGTCAATACAGCATCGTAATGACTCTTTAACTTATGCTCCTTGTGACTTTTTACGGTACGCTCTTAACAACGACCTCAATACAGCCTCGTTGTGACTCATTACTTTAGGCTCTTAACAACGATCACGATACAACTTCGTTGTGACTCTTTGTACCTGACACACATAAGAACGACACCAATATAGCCTCGTTGTGACTCTTTACGTAAAAGACGTCAATATACAGTCTCGTTTTGACTCTTTGTACATTACTAACATATATATATCGACGACGTGAAAAAACAAACTCGAAGTGACTCTTTACATTATGCTCATAACAATTTCAGTAATAAAACCTCGTCTCGTAGTGACCCTTTACCTTACGCTCATGACAATAATGTCAATATAACTTCGTTGTGACCCTTTACCTTACGCTCTTAACATCGACATCTATACCAACCTCGTTGTGACCCTTTATGTTACGCTCTTAACAACGACATCAATACAGCTACGTTTTGACTCTTTACGTTTCGCTCATAACAACGACGTCAATAAAACTTCGTTGTGACTTTTCGACATTACGCACATACCAATGACGTCAATACAGCCTCGTTGTGACTCTTTGTACATTGCGCACATAACAACGACATCAGCCTCGTTGTGACTCTTCACGTTACGCACATAAGAACGACATTAATACAGCCTCGTTGTGACTTTTTGCGGTACGCTCTTAACAACGACGTCAATAAAACTTCGTTGTGACTCTTCAACATTACACACATACCAATGACGTCAATACAGCCTCGATGTGACTTTGTACTTTACATTACGCTCCTAAAAATACGTCAATACAGCCTCGTTGTGACTCTTTACTTTACATCCGTAACAACGACGTCAATATATACAGTCTCGTTGTGACTCTTTACTTTTCGCTCATAACAACGACGTCAATACAGCCTCGTTGTGACTCTTTACTGTTCGCTCATAACAACGACGTCAATACAGTCTCGTTGTGACTCATTACTTTAGGCTCTTAATAACAACCTCAATACAGCCTTGTTGTGACTCATAACTTTAGGCTCTTAACAAAGACCTCAAAACAAGTTCGCTGTGACTCTTTGTACCTGACGCACTTAAGAACGGCATCAATATAGCACCATTGTGACTCTTTACGTTACGCTCTTAACAACGACGTCAATACAGCCTCGTTGTGACTCTTTACGCTCATAAAAACGGCATCAATACAGCCTCGTTGTGACTCTTTACGCTCATAACAACGACATCAATACAGCCTCGCTGTGACTCCTTGTACACTACTAACAAAACGACGACGTCAAAACAAACTCGTTGTGATCTTTACATAACGCTCAAAACAATTTCAGTAATAAAACCTCGTCTCGTTGAGACCCTTTACGTTACGCTCTTAACATCGACTTCAATACCAACCTCGTTGTGACCCTTTACGTTACGCTCATAACATTAATACAGCCTCATTGTGACTTTTTGCGGTACGCTCTTAACAACGACGTCAATAAAACTTCGTTGTGACTCTTCAACATTACACACATACCAATGACTTACGCTCTTAACAACGACATCAATACAACATCGTTATGACTCTTTACCTTACGCTCATAACAACGACGGCCATATATAGCCTCGTTGTGACTCTTTACGGTCATAACAACCATGATATAATACAGCCTCTATGTGACTCCTTACTTTACATCCGTAACAACGACGTCAATACAGCCTCGTTGTGACTCTTTACTTTACATCCGTAACAACGACGTCAATACAGCCTCGTTGTGCTCTTTACATCACGCACATTACCAGGACATCAATACAGCCACGTTGTGACTCTTTACTTTTCGCTCATAACAACGACGTCAATACAGTCTCGTTGCGACTCTTTACTTTTCGCTCATAATAACGACGTCAATACAGTCTCGTTGCGACTCTTTACCTGTCACTCATAACAACGACGTCAATACAGTCTCGTTGCGACTCTTTACTTTTGCTCATAACAACGACGTCAATACAGTCTCGTTGTGACTCTTTACTTTTGCTCATAACAACGACGTCAATACAGTCACGATGTGACTCTTTACTTTTGCTCATAACAACGACGTCAATACAGTCTCGTTGTGACTCTTTACTTTTCGCTCATAACAACGACGGCGATATAAAGCCTCGTTGTGACTCTTTACTTTTCGCTAATAACAACGACGTCAATACAGTCTCGTTGTGAATCTTTACTTTTGCTCATAACAACGACGTCAATACAGTCTCGTTGTGACTCATTACTTTAGGCTCTTAATAACAACCTCAATACAGCCTTGTTGAGACTCATAACTTTAGGCTCTTAACAAAGACCACAAAGAACTTCGCTGTGACTCTTTACTTTAAATCCGTAACAACGACGTCAATACAGCCTCGTTGTGACTCTTTACATTACGCACATTACCAGGACATCAATACAGCCTCGTTGTGACTCTTAAATATTGCTCATAACAACGACGTCAATACAGTCTCGTTGCGACTCTTTACTTTTCACTCATAACAACGACGTCAATACAGTCTCGTTGCGACTCTTTACTTTTCGCTCATAACAACGACGTCAATACAGTCTTGTTGCGAATTTTTACTTTTGCTCATAACAACGACGTCAATACAGTCTCGTTGTGACTCTTTACTTTTCGCTCATAACAACGACGTCAATACAGTCTCGTTGTGACTCTTTACTTTTGCTCATAACAACGACGTCAATACAGTCTCGTTGTGACTGTTTACTTTTGCTCATAACAACGACGTCAATACAGTCTCGTTGTGACTCTTTACGTTTGCTCATAACAACGACGTCAATACAGTCTCGTTGTGACTCTTTACTTTTCGCTCATAACAACGACGGCGATATAAAGCCTCGTTGTGACTCTTTACTTTTCGCTAATAACAACGACGTCAATACAGTCTCGTTGTGAATCTTTACTTTTGCTCATAACAACGACGTCAATACAGTCTCGTTGTGACTCATTACTTTAGGCTCTTAATAACAACCTCAATACAGCCTTGTTGAGACTCATAACTTTAGGCTCTTAACAAAGACCACAAAGAACTTCGCTGTGACTCTTTACTTTAAATCCCTAACAACGACGTCAATACAGCCTCGTTGTGACTCTTTACATTACGCACATTACCAGGACATCAATACAGCTACGTTGTGACTCTTAAATATTGCTCATAACAACGACGTCAATACAGTCTCGTTGCGACTCTTTACTTTTCGCTCATAACAACGACGTCAATACAGTCTCGTTGCGACTCTTTACTTTTCGCTCATAACAACGACGTCAATACAGTCTTGTTGCGAATTTTTACTTTTGCTCATAACAACGACGTCAATACAGTCTCGTTGTGACTCTTTACTTTTCGCTCATAACAACGACGTCAATACAGTCTCGTTGTGACTCTTTACTTTTGCTCATAACAACGACGTCAATACAGTCTCGTTGTGACTGTTTACTTTTGCTCATAACAACGACGTCAATACAGTCTCGTTGTGACTCTTTACGTTTGCTCATAACAACGACGTCAATACAGTCTCGTTGTGACTCTTTACTTTTCGCTCATAACAACGACGTCAATACAGTCTCGTTGTGACACTTTACTTTTCGCTCATAACAACGACGTCAATACAGTCTCGTTGTGACTCTTTACTTTTCTCTCATAACAACGACGTCAATACAGTCTCGTTGTGACTCTTTACTTTTCGCTCATATCAACGACGTCAATACAGTCTCGTTGTGACTCTTTACTTTTAGCTCATAACAACGACGTCAATATATACAGTCTCGTTGTGACTCTTTACTTTTCGCTCATAACAACGACGTCAATACAGTCTCGTTGTGACTCTTTACTTTTGCTCATAACAACGACGTCAATACAGTCTCGTTGTGACTGTTTACTTTTGCTCATAACAACGACGTCAATACAGTCTCGTTGTGACTCTTTACGTTTGCTCATAACAACGACGTCAATACAGTCTCGTTGTGACTCTTTACTTTTCGCTCATAACAACGACGTCAATACAGTCTCGTTGTGACACTTTACTTTTCGCTCATAACAACGACGTCAATACAGTCTCGTTGTGACTCTTTACTTTTCTCTCATAACAACGACGTCAATACAGTCTCGTTGTGACTCTTTACTTTTCGCTCATAACAACGACGTCAATACAGTCTCGTTGTGACTGTTTACTTTTGCTCATAACAACGACGTCAATACAGTCTCGTTGTGACTCTTTACGTTTACTCATAACAACGACGTCAATACAGTCTCGTTGTGACTCTTTACTTTTCGCTCATAACAACGACGTCAATACAGTCTCGTTGTGACACTTTACTTTTCGCTCATAACAACGACGTCAATACAGTCACGATGTGACTCTTTACTTTTGCTCATAACAACCACGTCAATACAGTCTCGTTGTGACTCTTTACTTTCCGCTCATAACAACGACGGCGATATAAAGCCTCGTTGTGACTCTTTACTTTTCGCTAATAACAACGACGTCAATACAGTCTCGTTGTGAATCTTTACTTTTGCTCATAACAACGACGTCAATACAGTCTCGTTGTGACTCATTACTTTAGGCTCTTAATAACAACCTCAATACAGCCTTGTTGAGACTCATAACTTTAGGCTCTTAACAAAGACCACAAAGAACTTCGCTGTGACTCTTTACTTTAAATCCGTAACAACGACGTCAATACAGCCTCGTTGTGACTCTTTACATTACGCACATTACCAGGACATCAATACAGCCTCGTTGTGACTCTTAAATATTGCTCATAACAACGACGTCAATACAGTCTCGTTGCGACTCTTTACTTTTCGCTCATAACAACGACGTCAATACAGTCTCGTTGCGACTCTTTACTTTTCGCTCATAACAACGACGTCAATACAGTCTTGTTGCGAATTTTTACTTTTGCTCATAACAACGACGTCAATACAGTCTCGTTGTGACTCTTTACTTTTCGCTCATAACAACGACGTCAATACAGTCTCGTTGTGACTCTTTACTTTTGCTCATAACAACGACGTCAATACAGTCTCGTTGTGACTGTTTACTTTTGCTCATAACAACGACGTCAATACAGTCTCGTTGTGACTCTTTACGTTTGCTCATAACAACGACGTCAATACAGTCTCGTTGTGACTCTTTACTTTTCGCTCATAACAACGACGTCAATACAGTCTCGTTGTGACACTTTACTTTTCGCTCATAACAACGACGTCAATACAGTCTCGTTGTGACTCTTTACTTTTCTCTCATAACAACGACGTCAATACAGTCTCGTTGTGACTCTTTACTTTTCGCTCATATCAACGACGTCAATACAGTCTCGTTGTGACTCTTTACTTTTAGCTCATAACAACGACGTCAATATATACAGTCTCGTTGTGACTCTTTACTTTTCGCTCATAACAACGACGTCAATACAGTCTCGTTGTGACTCTTTACTTTTGCTCATAACAACGACGTCAATACAGTCTCGTTGTGACTGTTTACTTTTGCTCATAACAACGACGTCAATACAGTCTCGTTGTGACTCTTTACGTTTGCTCATAACAACGACGTCAATACAGTCTCGTTGTGACTCTTTACTTTTCGCTCATAACAACGACGTCAATACAGTCTCGTTGTGACACTTTACTTTTCGCTCATAACAACGACGTCAATACAGTCTCGTTGCGACTCTTTACCTGTCACTCATAACAACGACGTCAATACAGTCTCGTTGCGACTCTTTACTTTTGCTCATAACAACGACGTCAATACAGTCTCGTTGTGACTCTTTACTTTTGCTCATAACAACGACGTCAATACAGTCACGATGTGACTCTTTACTTTTGCTCATAACAACGACGTCAATACAGTCTCGTTGTGACTCTTTACTTTTCGCTCATAACAACGACGGCGATATAAAGCCTCGTTGTGACTCTTTACTTTTCGCTAATAACAACGACGTCAATACAGTCTCGTTGTGAATCTTTACTTTTGCTCATAACAACGACGTCAATACAGTCTCGTTGTGACTCATTACTTTAGGCTCTTAATAACAACCTCAATACAGCCTTGTTGAGACTCATAACTTTAGGCTCTTAACAAAGACCACAAAGAACTTCGCTGTGACTCTTTACTTTAAATCCGTAACAACGACGTCAATACAGCCTCGTTGTGACTCTTTACATTACGCACATTACCAGGACATCAATACAGCCTCGTTGTGACTCTTAAATATTGCTCATAACAACGACGTCAATACAGTCTCGTTGCGACTCTTTACTTTTCACTCATAACAACGACGTCAATACAGTCTCGTTGCGACTCTTTACTTTTCGCTCATAACAACGACGTCAATACAGTCTTGTTGCGAATTTTTACTTTTGCTCATAACAACGACGTCAATACAGTCTCGTTGTGACTCTTTACTTTTCGCTCATAACAACGACGTCAATACAGTCTCGTTGTGACTCTTTACTTTTGCTCATAACAACGACGTCAATACAGTCTCGTTGTGACTGTTTACTTTTGCTCATAACAACGACGTCAATACAGTCTCGTTGTGACTCTTTACGTTTGCTCATAACAACGACGTCAATACAGTCTCGTTGTGACTCTTTACTTTTCGCTCATAACAACGACGGCGATATAAAGCCTCGTTGTGACTCTTTACTTTTCGCTAATAACAACGACGTCAATACAGTCTCGTTGTGAATCTTTACTTTTGCTCATAACAACGACGTCAATACAGTCTCGTTGTGACTCATTACTTTAGGCTCTTAATAACAACCTCAATACAGCCTTGTTGAGACTCATAACTTTAGGCTCTTAACAAAGACCACAAAGAACTTCGCTGTGACTCTTTACTTTAAATCCCTAACAACGACGTCAATACAGCCTCGTTGTGACTCTTTACATTACGCACATTACCAGGACATCAATACAGCTACGTTGTGACTCTTAAATATTGCTCATAACAACGACGTCAATACAGTCTCGTTGCGACTCTTTACTTTTCGCTCATAACAACGACGTCAATACAGTCTCGTTGCGACTCTTTACTTTTCGCTCATAACAACGACGTCAATACAGTCTTGTTGCGAATTTTTACTTTTGCTCATAACAACGACGTCAATACAGTCTCGTTGTGACTCTTTACTTTTCGCTCATAACAACGACGTCAATACAGTCTCGTTGTGACTCTTTACTTTTGCTCATAACAACGACGTCAATACAGTCTCGTTGTGACTGTTTACTTTTGCTCATAACAACGACGTCAATACAGTCTCGTTGTGACTCTTTACGTTTGCTCATAACAACGACGTCAATACAGTCTCGTTGTGACTCTTTACTTTTCGCTCATAACAACGACGTCAATACAGTCTCGTTGTGACACTTTACTTTTCGCTCATAACAACGACGTCAATACAGTCTCGTTGTGACTCTTTACTTTTCTCTCATAACAACGACGTCAATACAGTCTCGTTGTGACTCTTTACTTTTCGCTCATATCAACGACGTCAATACAGTCTCGTTGTGACTCTTTACTTTTAGCTCATAACAACGACGTCAATATATACAGTCTCGTTGTGACTCTTTACTTTTCGCTCATAACAACGACGTCAATACAGTCTCGTTGTGACTCTTTACTTTTGCTCATAACAACGACGTCAATACAGTCTCGTTGTGACTGTTTACTTTTGCTCATAACAACGACGTCAATACAGTCTCGTTGTGACTCTTTACGTTTGCTCATAACAACGACGTCAATACAGTCTCGTTGTGACTCTTTACTTTTCGCTCATAACAACGACGTCAATACAGTCTCGTTGTGACACTTTACTTTTCGCTCATAACAACGACGTCAATACAGTCTCGTTGTGACTCTTTACTTTTCTCTCATAACAACGACGTCAATACAGTCTCGTTGTGACTCTTTACTTTTCGCTCATAACAACGACGTCAATACAGTCTCGTTGTGACTGTTTACTTTTGCTCATAACAACGACGTCAATACAGTCTCGTTGTGACTCTTTACGTTTACTCATAACAACGACGTCAATACAGTCTCGTTGTGACTCTTTACTTTTCGCTCATAACAACGACGTCAATACAGTCTCGTTGTGACACTTTACTTTTCGCTCATAACAACGACGTCAATACAGTCACGATGTGACTCTTTACTTTTGCTCATAACAACCACGTCAATACAGTCTCGTTGTGACTCTTTACTTTCCGCTCATAACAACGACGGCGATATAAAGCCTCGTTGTGACTCTTTACTTTTCGCTAATAACAACGACGTCAATACAGTCTCGTTGTGAATCTTTACTTTTGCTCATAACAACGACGTCAATACAGTCTCGTTGTGACTCATTACTTTAGGCTCTTAATAACAACCTCAATACAGCCTTGTTGAGACTCATAACTTTAGGCTCTTAACAAAGACCACAAAGAACTTCGCTGTGACTCTTTACTTTAAATCCGTAACAACGACGTCAATACAGCCTCGTTGTGACTCTTTACATTACGCACATTACCAGGACATCAATACAGCCTCGTTGTGACTCTTAAATATTGCTCATAACAACGACGTCAATACAGTCTCGTTGCGACTCTTTACTTTTCGCTCATAACAACGACGTCAATACAGTCTCGTTGCGACTCTTTACTTTTCGCTCATAACAACGACGTCAATACAGTCTTGTTGCGAATTTTTACTTTTGCTCATAACAACGACGTCAATACAGTCTCGTTGTGACTCTTTACTTTTCGCTCATAACAACGACGTCAATACAGTCTCGTTGTGACTCTTTACTTTTGCTCATAACAACGACGTCAATACAGTCTCGTTGTGACTGTTTACTTTTGCTCATAACAACGACGTCAATACAGTCTCGTTGTGACTCTTTACGTTTGCTCATAACAACGACGTCAATACAGTCTCGTTGTGACTCTTTACTTTTCGCTCATAACAACGACGTCAATACAGTCTCGTTGTGACACTTTACTTTTCGCTCATAACAACGACGTCAATACAGTCTCGTTGTGACTCTTTACTTTTCTCTCATAACAACGACGTCAATACAGTCTCGTTGTGACTCTTTACTTTTCGCTCATATCAACGACGTCAATACAGTCTCGTTGTGACTCTTTACTTTTAGCTCATAACAACGACGTCAATATATACAGTCTCGTTGTGACTCTTTACTTTTCGCTCATAACAACGACGTCAATACAGTCTCGTTGTGACTCTTTACTTTTGCTCATAACAACGACGTCAATACAGTCTCGTTGTGACTGTTTACTTTTGCTCATAACAACGACGTCAATACAGTCTCGTTGTGACTCTTTACGTTTGCTCATAACAACGACGTCAATACAGTCTCGTTGTGACTCTTTACTTTTCGCTCATAACAACGACGTCAATACAGTCTCGTTGTGACACTTTACTTTTCGCTCATAACAACGACGTCAATACAGTCTCGTTGTGACTCTTTACTTTTCTCTCATATCAACGACGTCAATACAGTCTCGTTGTGACTCTTTACTTTTCGCTCATATCAACGACGTCAATACAGTCTCGTTGTGACTCTTTACTTTTAGCTCATAACAACGACGTCAATATATACAGTCTCGTTGTGACTCTTTACTTTTCGCTCATAACAACGACGTCAATACAGTCTCGTTGTGACTCTTTACTTTTCGCTCATAACAACGACGTCAATATATACAGTCTCGTTGTGACTCTTTACTTTCGCTCATAACAACGACGTCAATACAGCCTCGTTGTGACTCTTTACTGTTCGCTCATAACAACGACGTCAATACAGTCTCGTTGTGACTCATTACTTTAGGCTCTTAATAACAACCTCAATACAGCCTTGTTGAGACTCATAACTTTAGGCTCTTAACAAAGACCTCAAAGAACTTCGCTGTGACTCTTTGTACCGGACGTACATAAGAACGGCATCAATATAGCACCATTGTGTCTCTTTACGTTATGCTCTTAACAACGACGTCTATACAGCCTCGTTGTGACTCTTTACGCTCATAACAACGACATCAATACAGCCTCGTTGTGACTCTTTGTACATTACTAACAAAACGACGACGTCAAAACAAACTCGTTGTGATCTTTACATAACGCTCAAAACAAGTTCAGTAATAAAACCTCGTCTCGTTGAGACCCTTTACGTTACGCTCTTAACATCGACATCAATACCAACCTCGTTGTGACCCTTTACGTTACGCTCTTAACAACGACATCAATATAGCTACGTTTTGACACTTTACGTTTCGGTCATAACAACGACGTCAATAAAAGTTCGTTGTGACTCTTCGACATTACGCACATACCAATGACGTCAATACAGCCTCTATGTGTCTCTTTGTACATTGCGCACATAACAACGACATCAGCCTCGTTGTGACTCTTCACGTTACGCACATAAGAACGACATTAATACAGCCTCATTGTGACTTTTTGCGGTACGCTCTTAACAACGACGTCAATAAAACTTCGTTGTGACTCTTCGACATTACACACATGCCAATGACTTACGCTCTTAACAACGACATCAATACAACATCGTTATGACTCTTTACTTTACGCTCATAACAACGACGGCCATATATAGCCTCGTTGTGACACTTTACGGTCATAATAACCATGATATAATACAGCCTCTATGTGACTCCTTACTTTACATCCGTAACAACGACGTCAATACAGCCTCGTTGTGACTCTTTACTTTACATCCGTAATAACGACGTCAATACAGCCTCGATCGTTGTGACTCTTTACATCACGCACATTACCAGGACATCAATACAGCCTCGTTGTGACTCTTTACTTTTCGCTCATAACAACGACGTCAATACAGTCTCGTTGTGACTCTTTACTTTTCGCTCATAACAACGACGTCAATATATACAGTCTCGTTGTGACTCTTTACTTTTCGCTCATAACAACGACGTCAATACAGTCTCGTTGTGACTCTTTACTTTTCGCTCATAACAACGACGTCAATATATACAGTCTCGTTGTGACTCTTTACTTTTCGCTCATAACAACGACGTCAATACAATCTCGTTGTGACTCTTTACTTTTCGCTCATAACAACGACGTCAATATATACAGTCTCGTTGTGACTCTTTACTTTTCGCTCATAACAACGACGTCAATACAGCCTCGTTGTGACTCTTTACTGTTCGCTCATAACAACGACGTCAATACAGTCTCGTTGTGACACTTTACTTTTGCTCATAACAACGACGGCGATATAAAGCCTCGTTGTGACTCTTTACTGTCATACATGAGTTCTTGGTAAAAGAAACAGCTTATCAAAAAATTATACATAAAATATGCGTACTTAATGACGAAGAAAGCATTGTACGTAAGACCACATTCAGTAAAAGATCACATTTATAACACAGGTGTTACGAATATGATCACACATGTAGCATGAAGCGGAAATCAAGCACATAGGTAACATAATTCTTTTGCGACTAATGTGATCGATGCCAATTATTATTTTACTTGTAGCGATGTGATAACATCCGTAACAAATATATTACAAATGTGATAGATCTATGTTATGAATGTACGTGGTCCTAAAAATCACAATCATTTGTATGAGAAAGAAATCAAATATATGCAGCTAGCAATATCGAGTCAGTCAAACTTCTGAAAATGAGAAACGAAATGTTATCAATATCCGAAAATACACACACAATAAATCATGAATATTTTGTTTTGAGGACTAAATATTAAATTTCAATGAAATCCAACTGTTTTGCGTCAGATACGTTACACAAAGAACATAAAGACCTTTGGCAAGGACTTGTATATGCCTGTGGTGTTATAGTAAGGGAATTCCGTAGATGTTGGCGCCATACTATTTTGCGTATATTGGAATACCTATAAAAAGTAAAATGTTCATATTGTAAGGCAACAAATAAATTTTAACCCTTCTTCAACAAAAGTAAATTTTGCTGTTAATGAAAAATACAATCAGTAATTGTTTTTATTGTGTCTATCAATTCGTTATTTTAGTGGTATTTTTCTTAGTCTTTTGTTATTCCAGCTCAACAATGCTCAGTTTTTTACATTATTATACCTTAATTGGATTTCTACCTTTAACTTTATGCTTTATTGTCAATATATCACTTCAAAGTATCTCACGAATTTGGCGTATCATAAATGCAAGAATGTTTTGACATGACGAGTCGACCGCATGCATGTAATGAAATGGACGGTCTATGTACCCGACTCGTTCCGGAAATTGGGAAATAGCTCGTCTTCTTAAATTTAAGCGTGAGAATTTCTATTTAGTTCTTCTGATTTTTCATGTGTAAATAAGTATTTTTAACCCTCTTATATACTTTAAACGTTTTATAGACACGTTCTATTGTTGATTTATGTAATCTTCAAATGGGTTAGTAATCTTAAAATTATTTTTGGTTGTTGCAAACCGAAAATGAAAGTAGAAACTATAGTAGCATTGTCTTAGTTTCTCGAGTTAAGTGGTTCTTGTCATCTTTATTACTCGTATCATGTGATCTTTAGACTATTTAATGTAAGAGATTTATATGTACATGCACAGTAATGATGTGTATGGAGACGCAGTATTTTATCTTAGTTTTACTGGGAGATAAAATCGTGACCGTGTAGTACGATACATTGAGGAATGTGTGTAAACAATTTGAAACGGTGAAATTTTGTACATAATATGACCTAGTTCTTGTACTATTGTGTCTGAAGTATTATAGTTACGTCTGATTTTATACTGTCTAATACTGTACATATATGTCTGATGATTTACTGTATTTATCAAATCCTGTAAAAAAATAATGGACTTTACACAGAACAGGAAACAAATGCTTCTAAATAGATGTGTAAGTTTTTATGAAAGTCGTCTTGAATGAGTTTTCACTTTAATTTCACTGTTATTGCACTATTACAACTATTTAAACTTTATGTGACTTATTTTTTGTGTGGATTTGGACCTGATGTTTAATTCTTGAATCAAATTGTTACTGAAATTGGCCAACTGGAAGCCTAATTTATATGAACAAACACACGGTCATGTACATCAATGTGCATCAATTTTACTAAATAAATTACTTGTTTTATAACTTGATCACTTGATGTATGTAATCGATGCATGTTTGAAATGTGTAGGAAATCCCACTTAGCAACCACCTTGATATTTAGATCAATGAATATAGAATCTATATAATTGTTGAATTTTGTTTAAAAAAATATGTTATATATATTACAGTAATATGGAGGTACCAATTTGTCAAAATCATTTCTTCTTCTAAGCATTTGCTTATTTATATTAGATTTACTCTCACAGGTCACTCCAGGGGCCTTTACAGAAGAAAACATCCTATATCTATAGCTAGTATTTGATTTAGAGATGCACACACATTTTTAGAAACCTCTTTGACCTATCCTTCTTTTGTTTGCTCTAAAGATCCTGAAAGTTCTAAAAGCAGAATCCTGAAATGTTTGAAAGTTTTGAGGACAAAATATACCTTCAAGATACTAATTTATGTTGTCTAAAAAGAATGGAAATTCCAAGTAACAGTTATTGATAATCATGACAACTTTTTTCAAGCCTAGTTGATGTTTCCCAGAGTGTTTATGGGTTGAACCACTTTAACTGCTGGATATGAGTTCAGGGACATTCCATGTTTGTTTTCTGGCTTGTTAATGTCCTGTAGTTGACTGTACAAGCCTTGTGTCTGTTCCTGACCGGTGACTGACTAATGGTGTTCAACCTCAGAATGTCTGGTTTCAGCAGCTAGTACCTACAACAGGTCTGAATGTCTGGTTTGAGCAGTTAGTACCCACTACAGGTCTGAATGTCTGGTTTGAGCAGCTAGTACCTACTACAGGTCTGAATGTCTGGTTTGAGCAGCTAGTACCTACTACAGGTCTGAATGTCTGGTTTGAGCAGCTAGTACCTACTACAGGTCTGAATGTCTGGTTTGAGCAGCTAGTACCCACTACAGGTCTGAATGTCTGGTTTGAGCAGCTAGTACCCACTACAGGTCTGAATGTCTGGTTTGAGCAGCTAGTACCTACTACAGGTCTGAATGTCTGGTTTGAGCAGCTAGTACCTACAACAGGTCTGAATGTCTGGTTTGAGCAGCTAGTACCTACTACAGGTCTGAATGTCTGGTTTGAGCAGCTAGTACCTACTACAGGTCTGAATGTCTGGTTTGAGCAGCTAGTACCTACAACAGGTCTGAATGTCTGGTTTGAGCAGCTAGTACCTACAACAGGTCTGAATGTCTGGTTTGAGCAGCTAGTACCCACTACAGGTCTGAATGTCTGGTTTGAGCAGCTAGTACCTACAACAGGTCTGAATGTCTGGTTTGAGCAGCTAGTACCTACAACAGGTCTGAATGTCTGGTTTGAGCAGCTAGTACCTACTACAGGTCTGAATGTCTGGTTTGAGCAGCTAGTACCTACTACAGGTCTGAATGTCTGGTTTGAGCAGCTAGTACCCATGACTGGTCCCATGAAAATGTAAGTCCTCGATCCACACTGTCAAGAATGAATTTGGTTTGTTAAAAGTTTTCCTGAAGTTCATCCCTAAAAAGTTGTTGGTTTTATTACAAAATAAATGTGTTTAGTGATGTGGACATTTTTATTGTTATGGTGTTTGATTTCAATAACAGCATGGAGTGTTAACATGCTGGTGTCTACCTATAGCTACCTATACTATCAAAAGCTTTGGTCACATAACTGCAACCCAAAATTTTTTATGATGGCCTAATATCAGAATTTTCTATATACCATACGGCCCAATGACATCATCTCTCATCTTTTTGGTTTCCTTTTCATCAAGGTCAGTGGTACTTGAGTGGTACAGATTCATGTAGTAGTATGATCATTACAAACAACATGAACACATTACACAATACATACAAGAGAAATAACTCTATCTTATGTTGTAAAGGATGACTGGAATTCTAGAAATCTGGAACTGATTTCATCAGTATAGGGGTGGGCCAATGCATTGAAATATCGATGGATTGCGATCCCAAGTGTCCCGATAGTATGGATCGATGGTAAAAGTCTCGATCCAATTATTATCACCAATGGTTAGCTCAAATATCGATAGTTACGATACTTCATGCTTGACTGTTTAGTGTATTCTAGACATTTACTCATGATATTCATATATTTTCAGTGTTTTATTGCCAAGGAAGGCAAGAAATAAAAAAGTGTGCAGTGCAATATATGTATTTGAACTGAATTTTATTAATGTATTTCTGTCCAATTCATTTTAAATCATTTCCACAAACATTTTAGTATGTATTTACAGCAAAGTTATATCTTACACTGTGCAAATTTGTATTTACAAGTTAATCTCTGTGGTTTTCAAATCTTGGCAATAGCTATTGAAATAGTATAGCAATATTATCCAGCAATAGCAATTATAAGTATTGCATATAATTATACTGGTATAAATATAGTCAAAACTGTACCCAATAGTCATTAACCCTATACATGTCAATGCTTGTGATTTTGAGCCAATGAGAGTCCACTGTACAAAAAATATTTAAATTTGACTTCCCAATTCACTAAGTTCTTTTTTTAAACTATAGATATATTCATTGTCATATGACAGTAAGATTGTGTATCTAATCTTGTACTTATTCATTATAATTGTCTGACATTGTCCAATAGTTTTACTGTCACAAATTGACTGCATCCTTATGATATTTTCAAACATTTATTCATGGAAAATATAATTAATATCCATCATCACCTTTTAAATATTCCTACTCTGTCTCATTTAGATTCTGCATCAAAATTATCAAAATGCTGATTTAATGTTGATACTTCTGACCATGAATAAATAATTTGTTGAGAACAAAGGTACAAAAATTGATCCAAATAAAAATGGTGAGATAGTCTCATTCTAAAGTTGGCAATCTGACTTAAAATTATAGAAGAAACCACTACAATAAGTGGTCACTACAATAAGTGGTCACTACAATAAATGGTCACTACAATAAGTGGTCACTACAATAAGTGGTCACTGCAATAAGTGGTCACTACAATAAGTGGTCACTACAATAAATGGTCACTACAATAAGTGGTCACTGCAATAAATAAGTGGTCACTGCAATAAGTGGTCACTACAATAAGTGGTCAAATGGTCACTACAATAAGTGGTCACTACAATAAGTGGTCAAATGGTCACTACAATAAGTGGTCACTACAATAAGTGGTCACTACAATAAGTGGTCACTACAATAAGTGGTCACTGCAATAAGTGGTCACTACAATAAAGTGCTCATGATATTAAGAAGGTTGCTAAGTTAGGTGATACTTATCATTGAAACACTAATTCATGTGGCCTACATGTAGATTACAAGCCATATAACAAGTTTAAGTTATCATTCACTATTGTTATAAATTTATTTGTAGTAATTTAATTGGTCTGTATTTATCTAGATTGTCATCTGACATTTAAAAAGAGGCAGAACCCCCTTAAACTTTTGATATAAAAAGCATTTAACTTGTGTAGATTTATCATCCTTCTAAAATCACAAACATGGAGTTGATGTTAATTTACTAACAATTCTTATCCATGTTTTCATATATCTAAGTACATCTAAGTCTATATGATAATGAGTATATGTTATCTATATTTACAGGAAAAGGTAAGAATTAATTCTTGAACAATTATGGGTTGTCATGAAGGAAACATGCTGAATATTGTGATTATGAATTTAGTACTTGCATATTCATGTTCAGATAGTCATAAACATTATACAAGTTAACTGCTGTATGTACACTTAATGGAGATATCCAGCATCAACTCATGTGAAAAGTTGGACTTAAATTATCTTGCAACTTCTCTTCATTGTGATCATTCTTTCAAATATAGAACTTAGTTTTAGGCCAGCTGGCTATGTGGACATTTACCTGAGTGACTAACCTTTTAATTTCAGGTATGACTTGAATCAGTGTGAACAAGTACCATTGTGTGATGAACATCTGCTTCAAGATCAGCTGCATAATTCTGTTCCATGATGTTTTTCTTAATAGACTACCCTTTCAGATGTACATTTTCTTACATCTTGGGATGTACAATTTCATAAAGTGATTTTTTAATAGTGTTTCCTCAAGCTCTGAATATAAATGATTAAAAGTGATATTTTTGTCCAGAGTGGATTCCATTTATGGTGGATGCTTGCCTGTCTTTTATACCTCATTGTCTGAAGAGTAATTTTATCAGATTGATGCTGATTGGATAAAATTGTTGGTTATTTATGAAGTGTGATAGTTTGAATACAAAAGATGGAACAGAAGAAGAGCCATGTTGTTATACCAAACTCATTGGCAGATGTTGTCTTACTGGTTGGCATCGACGATTCAACTGGATTGACACCATTTGATGAGAATGTATGTGTATAAATTTTTTAGTATAACTTGAAATATTCTGTGCAGGGTTTTTGTAGACTTGTCTTAGTATGAACACTGCAGGTATCATCACCATGTATTTACCAGGTATCATCACCATGTATTTACCAGGTATCATCACCATGTATTTACCAGGTATCATCACCATGTATTTACCAGGTATCATCACCATGTATTTACCAGGTATCATCACCATGTATTTACCACTGGTTACATAAATGTCTCTTTATTCTTTAATTAGTTGACTATAATATATACCTTACTAATTTGTTTTAGTTACGAATTAAGCTTGAAATGATCTAGACCTGAAATGAAAGCTATATAAACATTACTGATTGTAATCAATCCATGAACATTTTGTTGATTAATCAGTGACAAAAGTCAGGTTAAAAATTATTGGCTAACAATTTTGTATGGATATGTATGCCTTGTCTTGTTATGTTCCCCTATTTGCTCTCAAGACACTATTTTTCCTCTGCCTAAGAGCCCTGCAACCTTCCCCTAAATGTAAAGAAAATACTGGATGCATTCAGGTCATTCTTCATTACTTGAAAGCTTCATCCATTATCTGTTGATTTTAGTTCAATAATTTGATTAAAAAGTTGATAGTGATGATAATTTTGGAAAACTGCACTGCTAAAGTACACTTCATGATTTAAGCTGTTGTGTCTAGAAAAGAAAGATTTGACTTTAGATTTCTGCTGTTAAAACTTTGCTGTTAGATTTCTAAAGTTGTATACTTATAGGTGGATGTCAATGTGTTTGATGCATTATATGAACTACAGTATGAACCACGAGTTATTTCTGCTATTAGCGCCATGGATATGGTAAATTTTACACCTTTTACCCACAGGGTCGAGTCCTATCCACCAGCTTTTAAGAAGGTAAGACACAACTTATTTACTATTCCTGGGGATAGTATTCTGTAAATTAATGTTTTTTTTATCCTATGTTCAAGTATTGTATTTTATTATCTTTATTTCTGCCTGATATACTCTTGTTGAGGAATTTCATCAATAAATAAATTCTTATTACTGTAATGATTAATCAAA
Organism: Lutraria lutraria; assembly: GCA_964023205.1. NCBI lineage: Eukaryota > Metazoa > Mollusca > Bivalvia > Venerida > Mactridae > Lutraria > Lutraria lutraria. Next base: position 6,680,821 of record OZ026850.1, read on the forward strand.
TGATTGAAATCAAGTATTAGGTAAGTAATAATATGAACAGGAAAACCAACAAGAAAAGTGCTAACCTGGGTACTGATGATACTTAAAAACTTGTAATCTTTGAATTTAACTCAAAACTCTTCACTACCTATTTTCAAAATAAAATTAATAATAAATTGATAGTAATTGATTTCTTTTTGATAAACCATCATATACTCAAGTGTCCAAGTATTCATGCAGGACGTATATGGTAGATTTCTGTTGTCTTTATAATGATGTAGCTTTTGGAATGTAATCTGTTTGTGTTGAATTCTGTAAAATTCTAGGTTTACTTAGGTTTAGTAGAGTGAATACTTTATAGTCCATGATTATTATATCATTAGGACAAATCTTAATAATTGAAAAATTGATGTCCTATCATCAGGTTTTCATGTGATTTAAATTCTTCATCTGTCTAAAATTAAAAATGCTTTTATATTACACATTTTGAAGATTGCATGAAAATTCAGCCTGTGAAATTAACTAATAACACAGTATTGATCTAAACAAATGATAACACAGTATTGATCTAAACAAATGATACCACTGTATTGATCTAAACAAATGATACCACAGTATTGATCTAAACAAATAATACCGCTGTATTGATCTAAACAAATGATAACACAGCATTGATCTAAACAAATAATACCACTGTATTGATCTAAACAAATGATACCACTGTATTGATCTAAACAAATGATACCACAGTATTGATCTAAACAAATAATACCACAGTATTGATCTAAACAAATGATAACACAGTATTGATCTAAACAAATAATACCACTGTATTGATCTAAACAAATAATAACACAGTATTGATCTAACAAATGATACCACAGTTTTGATCTAAACAAATAATACCACTGTATTGATCTAAACAAATGATAACACAGTATTGATCTAAACAAATGATACCACAGTATTGATCTAAACAAATGATAACACAGTATTGATCTAAACAAATGATAACACAGTATTGATCTAAACAAATGATAACACAGTATTGATCTAAACAAATGATACCACAGTATTGATCTATACAAATGATACCACTGTATTGAGCTTAACAAACTAGCATTCAAACTAAAAAGCTCATATGGTTTGATTTGAATATTGAAATGAGGCATTGTCATTTGTCCTCTTTAAATAATCAATAAGATGTTGATATTTTGTGTAAAAGATGTTGGTTGGTATTTTGTGTATAATTTAAGATCTTGGTATTTTGTGTACTGTAAGATGTTGGTATTTTGTGTATAAGATGTTAGTATTTTGTGTACTTGTAATGAGAAGGTTGGTATTTTGTGTACCATAAGATGTTGGTAATTTGTGCACCATAATATATATTGGTATTTTGTGTACTACAAGATGTTGGTATTTTGTGTACTTGTAATAAGATGTTGGTATTTTGTGTACTATGAGATGTTGGTACTTTGTGTACTATAGGATGTTGGTATTTCTTGTCTCCAGGAAGCTTTAGAAGTTCACCAAGCTGAAGAAATGTTTCATCACAGAGATCGAATGTTCAGTGAATATGATCTTGGAAATAAAAAATCTATGTCTTTTCAGTAAGTAGTCTGTTTTTAGCTCACATGTCACAAAGTGACAAAGTGAGCTATTAGGATCACTCTCCGTCCGGCGTCCGGCGTCGTGCGGTGTGCGTCGTGCGTCGTCAAACTTTATGTTGTGACCACACTAGGGGCCACATTTTTAGCTCAATTTTAGCAAAACTGGGTCAGAACGTTAATATCAACAAAATCTCAGACGAGTTCGATATTGGGCCACTTGGGGTCAAAAACTAGGTCACCAGGGCCAAATAAGGGAAAACCTTGTGAACACTTTAGAAATCACTGTTTTGACTGGATCTTCATGAAACTTTGTCAGAATGTTTATTTTAATAATATGTAGGTCAAGTTTGATAATGGGTCATTTCTGTAGTAAAATTAGGTCACTAGGGCAAATTGCTGGAAAACCTTGTGAACACTCTAGAAGTCACTGTTTTGATTGGATGATCATGAAACCTTGTCAGAATGTTTGTCTTCATAATATCTTGGACGAGTTCGAACATGGGTCATCTTGGGTCAAAAACTAGGTCGCTAGGTCAAATCTTATGAAAAACCATGTTAACACTGTAGATTTCACAGTTATTATTGGATCTTCACCAAACTTTGTCAAAATGTTTGCCTCAATAATACGTGGGCCAAGGTTGAATATGAGTCAGCCGGGGTCGTTTGTTTTAATGATATAACGGTCAAGTGTAAATATGGGTCATCTGGGGTAAATAACTAGGTCACCAGGTCAAATCTTAGGAAAACTTAGTTAACACTGTAGATGTCACAGTTTTAATTGGATCTTCACCAAACCTTGTCAAAATGTTGCCTCAATGATATGTGGGTCAAGGATGAACATGGGTCAGCCGGGTTCAAAAACTGGGTCACAAGGTCAAATCTTAGGTAAAAATCTTGTAAAAGCTCTAAATGTCATGGTTTTGATTGGATCTTGGCCAAACCTTGTCAGATTGTTTGTCTTAATGATATTAAGGACAATTTCAAATATGGGTCACCTAGGGTCAAAAACCAGGTCACAAGGTCAAATCTTAGGAAAACCTTATTAACACTGTAGATGTCAAATTTTGATCATATCTTCACCAAACCTAGTCAGAATGTTTGTCTTAATGATATGTAAGACAAATTCGAACATAGGTCGTCTGGGGTCAAAAACTAGGTCACGGGTTCAAAACAATGTTTTAATGAGTGAACAGTGATTGTCATGTGAGCGATATAGGGCCATCTTGGCCCTCTTGTATTGTTTTCTGTTAATCATTCTAATAAAGGCTACCATAAGGAGAATGCTCTGTACACATGGATGGACTTTATTCAGTAATGTATTAATTCAGTATAGAATATCAATGTATTTGTGCAGTATGGGGCTGTTGTTCATAGAGTGATGGATGACATATTTTTTATGAACTTTTCTAGATTTAAATGCTGGATAGTTTGTACATTGTACACATTGGCTGTATAGTTTGTACATACTGTACACCTTGGTTGTATAGGTTGTACATATTGTACACCTTGGTTGTATAGTTTGTACAAATTGTACACCTTGGTTGTATAGTTTGTACATATTGTACACCTTGGTTGTATAGTTTGTACATATTGTACACCTTAGTTGTATAGTTTGTACATATTGTACACATTGGCTGTATAGTTTGTACATATTGTACACCTTGATTGTATAGTTTGTACATATTGTACACCTTGGTTGTATAGTTTGTACATATTGTACACCTTGGTTATATAGGTTGTACATATTGTACACCTTGGTTGTATAGTTTGTACATATTGTACACCTTGGTTGTATAGTTTGTACATATTGTACACATTGGCTGAATAGTTTGTACATATTGTACACCTTGGTTGTATAGTTTGTACATATTGTACACCTTGGTTGTATAGTTTGTACATATTGTACACATTGGCTGTATAGTTTGTACATATTGTACACCTTGATTGTATAGTTTGTACATATTGTACACCTTGGTTGTATAGTTTGTACATATTGTACACCTTGGTTGTATAGTTTGTACATATTGTACACCTTGGTTGTATAGTTTGTACATATTGTACACCTTGGTTGTATAGTTTGTACATATTGTACACCTTGGTTGTATAGTTTGTACATATTGTACACCTTGGTTATATAGGTTGTACATATTGTACACCTTGGTTGTATAGTTTGTACATATTGTACACCTTGGTTGTATAGTTTGTACATATTGTACACCTTGGTTGTATAGTTTGTACATATTGTACACATTGGTTATATAGGTTGTACATATTGTACACCTTGGTTGTATAGTTTGTACATATTGTACACCTTGGTTGTATAGTTTGTACATATTGTACACATTGGTTATATAGGTTGTACATATTGTACACCTTGGTTGTATAGTTTGTACATATTGTACACCTTGGTTGTATAGTTTGTACATATTGTACACCTTGGTTATATAGGTTGTACATATTGTACACCTTGGTTGTATAGTTTGTACATATTGTACACCTTGGTTGTATAGTTTGTACATATTGTACACCTTGGTTGTATAGTTTGTACATATTGTACACCTTGGTTGTATAGTTTGTACATATTGTACACATTGGTTATATAGGTTGTACATATTGTACACCTTGGTTGTATAGTTTGTACATATTGTACACCTTGGTTGTATAGTTTGTACATATTGTACACATTGGTTATATAGGTTGTACATATTGTACACCTTGGTTGTATAGTTTGTACATATTGTACACCTTGGTTGTATAGTTTGTACATATTGTACACCTTGGTTGTATAGTTTGTACATATTGTACACCTTGGTTGTATAGTTTGTACATACTGTACACCTTAGTTGTATAGTTTGTACATATTGTACACCTTGGTTGTATAGTTTGTACATATTGTACACCTTGGTTGTATAGGTTGTACATATTGTACACCTTGGTTGTATAGGTTGTACATATTGTACACCTTGGTTGTATAGTTTGTACATATTGTACACCTTGGTTATATAGGTTGTACATATTGTACACCTTGGTTGTATAGTTTGTACATATTGTACACCTTGGTTGTATAGTTTGTAGATTGTACACCTTGGTTGTATAGTTTGTACATATTGTACACCTTGGTTGTATAGTTTGTAGATTGTACACCTTGGTTCTAAAGTTTGTACATATTGTACACCTTGGTTGTATAGTTTGTACAAATTGTACACCTTGGTTGTATAGTTTGTACATATTGTACACCTTGGTTGTATAGTTTGTACATATTGTACACCTTGGTTGTATAGTTTGTACATATTGTACACATTGGCTGTATAGTTTGTACATATTGTACACCTTGATTGTATAGTTTGTACATATTGTACACCTTGGTTGTATAGTTTGTACATATTGTACACCTTGGTTATATAGGTTGTACATATTGTACACATTGGTTGTATAGTTTGTACATATTGTACACCTTGGTTGTATAGTTTGTACATATTGTACACATTGGCTGTATAGTTTGTACATATTGTACACCTTGGTTGTATAGTTTGTACATATTGTACACCTTGGTTGTATAGTTTGTACATATTGTACACCTTGGTTGTATAGTTTGTACATATTGTACACCTTGGTTGTATAGGTTGTACATATTGTACACCTTGGTTGTATAGGTTGTACATATTGTACACCTTGGTTGTATAGTTTGTATATATTGTACACCTTGGTTGTATAGTTTGTAGATTGTACACCTTGGTTGTATAGTTTGTACATATTGTACACCTTGGTTGTATAGTTTGTAGATTGTACACCTTGGTTCTATAGTTTGTACATATTGTACACCTTGGTTGTATAGTTTGTACATATTGTACACCTTAGTTGTATAGTTTGTACATATTGTACACCTTGGTTGTATAGTTTGTACATATTGTACACCTTGGTTGTATAGGTTGTACATATTGTACACCTTGTTTGTATAGGTTGTACATATTGTACACCTTGGTTGTATAGTTTGTACATATTGTACACCTTGGTTGTATAGTTTGTACATATTGTACACCTTGGTTGTATAGTTTGTAGATTGTACACCTTGGTTGTATAGTTTGTACATATTCTACACCTTGGTTGTATAGTTTGTACATATTGTACACCTTGGTTGTATAGTTTGTACATATTGTACACCTTGGTTGTATAGTTTGTACATATTGTACACCTTGGTTGTATAGTTTGTAGATTGTACACCTTGGTTGTATAGTTTGTAGATTGTACACCTTGGTTGTATAGTTTGTAGATTGTACACCTTGGTTGTATAGTTTGTAGATTGTACACCTTGGTTGTATAGTTTGTACATATTGTACACCTTGGTTTAGAGCTGGGTATCGGTCCTTAAAAGCGTATCACGATATATCACAATATTTCATGCTGTATCGCGATACGTATCGCGATATATATAAATGGTAAATTTCCAGAAAAGCATTAAAAATTAACATTTATATAATGTCTTGGGTAATAATACAGACTAAAGCTGATAGTGTAGTTTCACACTTCAAATAACTTGTTCTTTTTTAGCACTGTTGAAACTATTAATGCATGTATACATATAAATATGTATGCGTGCACAGGCAATAATATTACAAGATTGACCAGAATTTAGACATGAATAACACTTTACCACAATGTATGAACTATTTTCTACTATAATAAACACAAAGTTCAGTTATTTAAGCTAAACCCGATATATCGGTATGCTGAACAAATATTGTGATATTTATATTGTCTAGCTGATATCGCGATATACCGATAAAACCTCCCAGCTCTACCTTGGTTGTATAGTTTGTACATATTGTACACCTTGGTTGTATAGGTTGTACATATTGTACACCTTGGTTATATAGTTTGTACATATTGTACACAAAATCTATGTTTTAGCTTGTTTAACAGTATTATACCTTCATTGTTGGCTTTGATATCAAAATCTACGTAAAAATGAGTTTTACGAGATGGAAACTATATTACCTGGTCATTAATTATTGGCCTTTGTTCTCAGGTGAGCGATAAAGGGCCATCTTGGCCCTCTTGTTTCTGTTTTAAATACATGTACTTCCACTATTGACCTGCAAATCTGATCTGAATTTCATTAATTAGCATGATGTCAGTTTAAGACTTTTCTTTTAACAGCCCCAGTAAGTTGAATCGAAGTGTATCTGTCAGTTCTAAACTGTTGAGAACCATGTCTGTCGTAAGACATCCAGGGAATGGTGGTACTCTACCAACGATACCGGAGCTGCCAGTTAGCGATGAAGTGATTAATTCCATATCATCATTTTGTTTTCCAGGCAAGTTCCTTTAAAAGTATAAACATTTAAGCATTGATATAGTTTTCAGATTGGTTGATATGTAGCAAAGCTTTTATATGTTTTGACAGTTGTTGATGATGAACATTTTAAGAAAATCTCGAATTATCATTAACTGTCATCATATAGAGTATTACAGACATGACTTTTGATCCCTTGGCATCTACTGATTCAGGGGCATATAATTATTGACTTGTTTGTTTGTTTGTTTGCTTTTCTGTCCCTTGTTGTTCTAACCAGATTTTGTAGTCAAGGCATCTACACAAGTTTGAAAATCAAGAAATGTTTGCCAATGTTGCTGCTAATGAGATCCCGAGGTATTGAGTAAGTTTGAGTACAGGTTTGCATGTTAAGAAATTAAGTGGTGTTTTACCTCAAAAGTCCTCAAAAAGTACATAACACAAAAACAAGCAAACTGGCGAGTTTTTCTTTTCATAGGTCATTTTCTTTCCTAAGAAAATATTTGTGTTTGTTGCATGAATATATTTTTCCCAGGATTTTCGCTGATTTTTTACCAGTGTCTTATGTACACTGGTGCAGTCTCTACATGAGTGATTCTGAAATACCCCTTCATTTAGCATCCCAACTGCTATTTCTTGGTGAACTACATTTTACTGTTTTGTCTAGCTCTAACTCTGCTGACATGTATTGATTTTGGTTGTTGTCACATATTTTTGGTGCTGTTATGGGACTTGGTTATTTTTCCTTTAAAGAATATAATTATAGAGCATTCAGGTATATTTGAAACTTTCCTTCTACTTATTTAAATTCAAAATCTATTGTCAAGCATGCCACGAGGGTCATATACATTAATTGAACTTATATCATCATTGTTTTAACAACATTAAAAGATAAAAACATTTGAGGTTGGAGACCAATTTCAATTTTATAGCCTTTAGACACAATTTTGTGTTGTTGACATTATCGTATCATTGTAAAAAATGCCACAAAGTTCCCTACTCCTGTAAACTTGTCTTAAACAACCCTGATTCCTGACAGTATGAGTAATTTGATGTTCTAACAGTCTAACTTCACATACTATATCAAGCTACATCTAAAACCACCTGCCTTATTTCTAGGAGGAGTAAATATTACCTTAGAAACTTTCAAATTAGCTATTTTTCACATTTAGTAAATAATTATTTGTAGGGAAATAACCATTTTAACCATTTTATGTAAGCAGTATCAAGTTCAAATTACACAAAGTTATATGACTTATAAAACCAATCTTGCTTTATTATCAATGTTGCATATTATACTGATATAAGACATTTGGACCCATTTTTGTAGTAAATACGAACTCAAACTTTAGGGTTGAGACACCAGATTACAGTTAGTTTTATTATTGATTGTAAAGTTGTGAAGCTATTTGAGTGGTTCATTTTACAATTATGACACAATTTATGATGTTTGATTTACTTTTAAGTATGAATAGGACCTTTACAGTAAACTGTGAGATTATTACTGTCTATGGTACATTATCTGCCAGTTTTAGGCCATGTTTTGGTCCAGGATAAGGACCCTTTCCTTTGTTAAAAAGTACAGATTTTTCCCAACTCCCCTAAATAATTCCCCTCTTGAAAAAAACACAGTCATGAGGTATTTGGTCTTTTCTGCAGAGGTCTATGTTGTTGGCTTTTTTCAGTGGTCTACATCACATGTGACCTTTATTCACACAATGGCCTTCTTCACGTGGTTGCCTACAGTCACATGTGGCCATTAAAGCAGGTTTTTCTGTATGTTAATTGTATCCTGAAATGTTGTTAATCTTGTTTTACATAATTGATTGGTATCTGATGGTATAGAGTTGTACTCTTTAATTGCATTTTCAAGTGAACAGTCGAAAACAGGAAGTCCATTAATTGGCAGGAAAATTGTTAAAATGGCTCTTTTGTTTAAAAAAGCAAGCACACAGTTTTAAAGGCTTGTAGCTCAAGATCAATAGCAAAAAACTGAAAAATATATAAAAACTTGAAAATGTTATAAAAATTGATAAATTTGAACTTAGGCCATCCTTGAAAAAATGTTGGTATGCTGTAATGTAACAGACTGTTTATGAAAACAGGACCATTTCAGAAGTAGTTTCAGATTGGAGGGAGGGGGGGGGGGGTTTTAGTGTTTTGTAGCCCAGAATCATTTGCAGGCTAATTTGCTTTCAATTTTCAGTCTCCATGCTAACCCATTAGCCCATAGCCCAGGGCTAGTAAATTTCTATTTGGGCTAGTGAACTTCCTTATAATTATGTATTTGGGCTAGTGAACTTCTTTAGAATTGTGTATTTGGGCTAGTGAACTTCCTTAAAATTGTGTATTTTGGCTAGTGAACTTCCTTAAAATTGTGTATTTGGGCTAGTGAACTTCCTTATAATTGTGTATTTGGGCTAGTGAACTTCCTTATAATTGTGTATTTGGGCTAGTGAACTTCCTTAAAATTGTGTATTTGGGCTAGTGAACTTCCTTATAATTGTGTATTTGGGCTAGTTGTATAGTGTTCATTTCAATAGTTTGGGCTTGTGCTTTAAAACAATTAGTTCAATCACTGATTTTTAGAACAAGCATATATGTTAACAAATAATAGCCCATTGTTAAAAGTTTGCGTCAGGTAATAATAAACCAACATATTTATGAGGATGGCCTTATATGGTATTTTATTCATATATGAATATATGGCTCACTAAAATTCAAATTAAATTGAAACCTATTTCTACTGTGTGACAGTTATCAGCATGTTTTATTATCAAGTGTTGTGTCCCATTGTCTGAGGTCAAAATATGTAAAACAATCCAGGGTAGTGATTTCTTTTTGTCCATACAAATACATGAGTTAAACAATTATTGCAATGAAAAAATGTTATAGATTCTAAAGTATGTATTCTTGTATCATCCATAGAAATATCTTAGCTATCAGGACTTTTATTCAAATAAAAATCTTGCTAAACTTTAATTTTGGGGAAATGCATTTTTTCTTGAATCTGATTTCTCACCGATATGAAATAAATGACTCAATTATTTAGCATTTAGTTTAATTGTTTTGTAGATAAGTGAGAATATAGCTAAGGTATTTCAATGACTGTAACACTTTATCAATGTTTTCATGTATTTCTATATTATATACTCTTCAGAAACAGAGGGAAATAAGGTCATGCGTACATAATGAATAATGCACTAAAACTATTTAACATTCCTATTTTTCCAGATGGTTTAAAAGTGTATGAACGAAAGCCTGAAAATACTTCTCACTTCTTTGTCCTCACCAATATCTCTGGACATCGAACTTACGCCACCTGCGTTACTTTCTTCCAAGTTTTCTTAGCGGACAAGGTGATCTTCAGCATGAAGTCATATTTAGTCACCTAACATAAGAATCTTTTCTTTGTTTGCATGATTATAATCTTATATTGCTGTTTCTAATCTCTAACACTTACTTTTTGCCTCTTTTATGAAGTATCAGCCTTTACTCTAAAGACGTAAAAAGTATTTGTTTGTTTCTGGTTACGTAAAAAAAACTATTTTATGTCTGCAACCCTAGATTTTCATTATAATAGGCATTAGAAACAATGCATCCACTTTCACAAAAAATAGCCCTAACTTACCTACCCTATTTATAATGGAACATGTAGCCAGAAGCAAACAATTTTATACACTTAAACCTTGTTCTCCACTTAGACTACTAAATTATAGTAACCACTTCAGTCTGATCTTTTCTTGTAAAATCACTTTAAACATTTCAGTCTGTTGTGAACAAACATTCGAAGGAATGAAATATAATAAATTTGTCAATATTTAAAAAAAAAAAAACATTCGCCTAACTATGATGCCAATGAAATTGAACAAACTTGCATAATTGTATGTGTGTCCATATTTATCACTCTATTCTACAAGCTTATTAAATCATGATGGCTTGTTGGGAAGTCAAAACCTTGTAAGTATGATAACTTGACAAACAACTTTTTGATCCCACTAGACACAGAATCAAATGGGCACAGTCTCTCATTATGACAAAAACATTCTGACAGATCTGACATAAGAACTTTCAATTACGTATAAATCAAGTTATATCTGTTTAACTGTTTCTGTCATTTCTGTAAAGATTTCCATGATATTAGATTTCTGTTTTTCTGAATTTGTTGTTTTTGACAAAACAGACTAACTAGATATTTTGATGAGTAATTTTTATTCTATAATTTAGATAACACAATTAAATGTTCTTTTTCTCCTGTAAAATTTATAAATTCATACTTTCATGCTCTGACTTCACAAGGATGATATAGTAACTGATTTGTCATCCATCTTGTGAGAGGTTTACTAAAGTCTTTACTGTTTCATTTATTGCATTGATTATACTTATACCTGTCTAAAATGTAAACTAGATTTTACAGATTAGTCTAACACCAATTAATACTGCTTATTAGAAAGCTTAATTGATACTTACACAGTTGTTGCCTTGCCCTGTTCTCAATTCACTCATATCACCCAGCCTCAGTTTGACCTTAACCAGTATAGGACTCATGTTTTGAATGGACTAGTTCTTGGGTTAGCTAGATTTTACCATTTCATCTAGCACCAATGCCACTAGAATGCCTTGTCACTTACACAGTTGTTGCCTTGAACCATTCTAAATCAATTCATATTTTGACACTTCTCTCAGCCCTTTGATTCTGTTAAAGAGTTTTACTGAAGAAATCTTCACTGAATTCTTTGACTCCTTTTCTCCCGATTATGTATTACAACAGCCCCTGTAATTCTTTTGTGTTTTACAAATTGAGTCATACTGTGGTACTCATATTTAGTCCTTCATTTACAGATTGTCATCTTTCACAGGACCCTGACAAATTATTGATTTGAATGAATCTTACTCATATGTCATTTTGTTTATAGTTGATTATGTAAAACACTGGACCATGTGACTTATATCATGTAACACTACTATATGACTTATGTCATGTAACACTACCATATGACTTATGTCATGTAACACTACCATATAACTTTGCTTGGACTTGTATATTCCATCCTTCTGTTACAGTTGGTATTGTATAACACCAGACTGTGTACATTACTATCTATTACACCTGGCTTAGTCCTAGATTGAAATCCTTCTATTACAGACGGTTATTATTTACACCGGACATACCTACCTCCTTGTTGCCATTCCTTTGTACTCACAGATTTGCACGGCCAAAGATTTGCTGTATGTTTGACATTTTACCGATCAGGTATAAGGAAAAAGGTGAATTTAAGTCTGTTCAGTATGCATCAATTACATTGGCTAAGTAATTATACCCCCAGATATGAAATATATGGGGGCTATATTGGATTCACGCTTGACGGTCGGTCGGTCGGTCCGTGCGTCTGTAGACACAATTTGTCCGGAGAATTTCTCAGCAACTACTTACAGGATTTCAATAAAACTTCACAGAAGTGATCAGTAGTAAGCCTAGTTGTGCATGCTTAAATCATTTTTCGTTCGGATTAATTTTCACTGAGTTATACCCCTTTGTTGTTTTTATTCAGCATATACAATAGGCAAATTTTGTCCGGACAATTTCTCAGCAACTACTCACAGGATCTCAATGAAACTTCACAGAAGTGATCAGTAGTAAGCTTAGTTGTGCATGGTTAAATCATTTTTCGTTCGGATTAATTTTCACTGAGTTATAGCCCTTTGTTGTTTTTATACAGTATATACAATAGGCAAATTTTGTCCGGACAATTTCTCAGCAACTACTCACAGGATTTCAACGAAACTTCACAGAAGTAATAAGTAGTAAACCTAGCTGTGCATGCTTAAATCATTTTTCATTTGGAATGATTTTCACTGAGTTATAGCCCTTTGTTTTTTTCTACAATATATACAATAGGCAAATTTTGTCCTGACTATTTCTCATTGACTACTGCCAGGAATTCAATAAAACTTCTCAGAAGTGATGAGTAGTTAGCCTAGTTGTGCATGCATTAAGCTTGTCTTGGTTGGTTAAATTTTCACTGAGTTATGGCCCTTTCTTGTTTTTTATACAGTGTATATACAATATCTCAGTAACTACTCATAGGAATTCAATGAAACTTCACAGAAGTTATAAAAAGTAAGCCTAGTTGTGCATGCAATAACCAGGTTTTGTTTGGATTAATTTTCACTGAGTAATGGCCCTTTGTTTTATACAATTAGGTAAATTTTGTCCGTACCATTTCTCAGCAACTACATGCAGGAATTCATTGAAACTTCTTAGAAGTGATAAGTAGTTTGCCAAGTTGTGCATGTCCACAATAGGTTTTGTCCAAGTAAATTTTAATGAGTTATGGCCCTTTGTTATTTTTTATATAATGTATATTTAGAAACTGGTTAGGATATATCTAATCAACAATTTGCAGGTATTAAAAAAATGAAAATGCATTATATTTCCCTCTGTAAAATGTAACAATAACTGTGTCAAGGCCTCATCTGGGGGTATTCATCACCTTTAGTGATAGTTCTAGTTGTAATTGATTAGATCTTGTTTGTGTCAATATTTGCATTAATTTTCTAATCAGATTCATGTCAATTATTTAATAATTATATCAATCGAATTGAATAATTATGGTTTGAAAATTTCAGTACTTTTAATGCATTTGAAGACTTTTTAAGCACAATAAATGTTATCAATAGCATTTGCAAAATAAATCCAATTGAATAATTTCTTTAACAAATTCAATTTTTATACCCCCAGATATGAAATATATGGGGGCTATATTGGATTCACGCTTGACAGTCGGTCGGTCGGCCGGTCGGTCCGTCGGTCCGTGCGTCTGTAGACACAATTTGTCCGGACAATTTCTCAGCAACTACTTACAGGATTTCAATGAAACTTCACAGAAGTGATCAGTAGTAAGCCTAGTTGTGCTAGCTTAAAGCATTTTTCGTTCGGATTAATTTTCACTGAGTTATACCCCTTTGTTGTTTTTATTCAGTATATACAATAGGCAAATTTTGTCCTGACAATTTCTCAGCAATTACTCACAGGATCTCAATGAAACTTCACAGAAGTGATCAGTAGTAAGCCTAGTTGTGCATGCTTAAAGCATTTTTCGTTCGGATTAATTTTCACTGAGTTATAGCCCTTTGTTGTTTTTATACAGTATATACAATAGGCAAATTTTGTCCGGACAATTTCTCAGCAACTACTCACAGGATTTCAACGAAACTTCACAGAAGTAATAAGTAGTAAACCTAGCCGTGCATGCTTAAATCATTTTTCATTTGGAATGATTTTCACTGAGTTATAGCCCTTTGTTTTTTTCTACAATATATACAATAGGCAAATTTTGTCCTGACTATTTCTCATTGACTACTGCCAGGAATTCAATAAAACTTCTCAGAAGTGATGAGTAGTTAGCCTAGTTGTGCATGCATTAAGCTTGTCTTGGTTGGTTAAATTTTCACTGAGTTATGGCCCTTTCTTGTTTTTTATACAGTGTATATACAATATCTCAGTAACTACTCATAGGAATTCAATGAAACTTCACAGAAGTTATAAAAAGTAAGCCTAGTTGTGCATGCAATAACCAGGTTTTGTTTGGATTAATTTTCACTGAGTAATGGCCCTTTGTTTTATACAATTAGGTAAATTTTGTCTGTACCATTTCTCAGCAACTACATGCAGGAATTCATTGAAACTTCTTAGAAGTGATAAGTAGTTTGCCAAGTTGTGCATGTCCACAATAGGTTTTGTCCAAGTAAATTTTAATGAGTTATGGCCCTTTGTTATTTTTTATATAATGTATATTTAGAAACTGGTTAGGATATATCTAATCAACAATTTGCAGGTATTAAAAAAATGAAAATGCATTATATTTCCCTCTGTAAAATGTAACAATAACTGTGTCAAGGCCTCATCTGGGGGTATTCATCACCTTTAGTGATAGTTCTAGTTGTAATTGATTAGATCTTGTTTGTGTCAATATTTGCATTAATTTTCTAATCAGATTCATGTCAATTATTTAATAATTATATCAATCGAATTGAATAATTATGGTTTGAAAATTTCAGTACTTTTAATGCATTTGAAGACTTTTTAAGCACAATAAATGTTATCAATAGCATTTGCAAAATAAATCCAATTGAATAATTTCTTTAACAAATTCAATTTTTATACCCCCAGATATGAAATATATGGGGGCTATATTGGATTCACGCTTGACAGTCGGTCGGTCGGCCGGTCGGTCCGTCGGTCCGTGCGTCTGTAGACACAATTTGTCCGGACAATTTCTCAGCAACTACTTACAGGATTTCAATGAAACTTCACAGACGTGATCAGTAGTAAGCCTAGTTGTGCTAGCTTAAAGCATTTTTCGTTCGGATTAATTTTCACTGAGTTATACCCCTTTGTTGTTTTTATTCAGTATATACAATAGGCAAATTTTGTCCTGACAATTTCTCAGCAATTACTCACAGGATCTCAATGAAACTTCACAGAAGTGATCAGTAGTAAGCCTAGTTGTGCATGCTTAAAGCATTTTTCGTTCGGATTAATTTTCACTGAGTTATAGCCCTTTATTGTTTTTATACAGTATATACAATAGGCAAATTTTGTCCAGACAATTTCTCAGCAACTACTCACAGGATCTCAATGAAACTTCACAGAAGTGATCAGTAGTAAGCCTAGCTGTGCATGCTTAAAGCATTTTTTGTTCTGATTAATTTTCACTGAGTTATAGCCCTTTATTGTTTTTATACAGTATATACAATAGGCAAATTTTGTCCGGACAATTTCTCAGCAACTACTCATAGGATTTCAACGAAACTTCACAGAAGTAATAAGTAGTTAGCCTAGTTGTGCATGCTTAAATCATTTTTCATTTCGATTGATTTTCACTGAGTTATAGCCCTTTGTTTTTTTCTACAATATATACAATAGGCAAATTTTGTCCTGACTATTTCTCATTGACTACTGCCAGGAATTCTATAAAACTTCTCAGAAGTGATAAGTAGTTAGCCTAGTTGTGCATGCATTAAGCTTGTCTTGGTTGGTTAAGTTTTCACTGAGTTATGGCCCTTTCTTGTTTTTTTATACAGTGTATATACAATATCTCAGTAACTACTCATAGGAATTCAAAGAAACTTCACAGAAGTTATAAACAGTTAGCCAAATTGTGCATGCAATAACCAGGTTTCGTTTGGATTAATTTTCACTGAGTTATGGCCCTTTGTTTTATACAATTAGGTAAATTTTGCTCGTACCATTTCTCAGCAACTACATGCAGGAATTCAGTGAAACTTCTTAGAAGTGATAAGTAGTTTGCCAAGTTGTGCATGTCCACAATAGGTTTTGTCCAAGTAAATTTTAATGAGTTATGGCCCTTTGTTATTTTTTATATAATGTATATTTAGAAACTGGTCAGGATATATCTAAGCAACAATTTGCAGGTATTAAAAAATGAAAACGCATTATATTTCCCTCTGTAAAATGTAACAATAACTGTGTCAAGGCCGCATCTGGGGGTATTCATCACCTTTAGTGATAGTTCTAGTTGATTTTGTAATTGAATACCAATTTGTTTATATGTGTTTTGTAATTGATGACATTTAATTAATTGAGGACTGCTTTTCAATTGCAGTTGAACATTTTTTTTTAAATTCAGTAATAATGACATAATTGATGACATTTTATATGGTAAACTTAATGTTATGAATTACTTTAGCCACAGTGATAAGATTATAAAAGTTAATGTTTTGTGAAATGTATGTATATGTAGTTTTTATTGATGTTGGTGTAATATTGTTAGTTTATTATGTCTAGGAAGCTTATTGCTTTTAAATCAGCTATATACACTCAAGTTCATATCTAATTGGTCAAGCTTATAATCCATATGTAGATATCAATTTTCATTGGTCAATTGAAACATCCAATCAGATGCTTCAGTTGTTAGTCTGATGTTAAAAATTTACTAATTTAGTAGACATACTGGATAATGGCAGTAAAATTTCTGTATCTGACTATCCTTAAAAATTTTGGTTTTCAGTTATAGACTACCTGAATTAAGTGGGTAGATTTTGTAGTTGTTGTTGTTAACATGAAATGCTTGTACTTCAAACAAAGACAGCAAAATATGTTTTTGTCAATTTTTTTATTTATTATTAGAATGCCGAATGTGGTGGGCAGGTGATCTGGTGGGTGGGTGGCCAAGCGTCAAACAGGTGGTGTCTGATTGACCAATGTCCATGCTTTTGAATTGCATCAAGGCCAGAAGGGTCAAGGTCACTGTTACTAAAAGTTGAAAATCAGTTTCTGGTCAATAACTTAAGTAAGGATTGAGATATTGTGATGAAATTTTGTGTGTAGGTAGCTTACATCCAGTCCATGCTTTTGTATTGCATCGAGGGCTAGTAGGGTCATGATCACTGTTACTAAATATAGAAATCAGTTTCAGGTCAATTACTTAAGTTTGGAATGACTTATCTTGACTAAACTGGGTATTTAAGCTTAGCTTATTTGGGGTCAGTTTGGTCATGGTCACTGTCACTAAAAATAGAAAATCAGTTTTTGGTGAATAACTTGATTAAGGATTTAGACATTGCAATGAAATTTTGTGTGTAGGTAGCTTACATAGAAACCAAGCTTGGGATTGCATTCTATGCCAATGGGGTAAAGGTCACTGTTAATTTATTAGCCGCACTGGAAACTGAACCACTGATGAAGCCTTAGCGCAAAATTCTAGAGTACTGTAGTATTTAAGCCTTGGAAAACCTTGTTTCGTGGCATTGCTGCATTTCTTGTTTTACCATGAACATGTGCACATTGAATCAGATTAAATTGATTTTACTAATTTTGATCGATTTCGAAAGTAAGATAAATAATTTATTGGATGGCCCTGCCATCTATTGATGGTCCATCCTAACACCAGCACTGCTTACTTATACAGTCATTGTCTCGTACCCTGTCAATGTGCTCATACATCTTTATCAATGATTATGTTTAATAGTTTTCTATATAAACTTGCATACACTAGGACAGTGCTGGTAACATATATTTAACACACGATGATGGAGGGGCTGATCATGTAGAAAATGGACAACTTAGATGTTACATACCACAATGTTGTGTTGCTATATCTAAATATCCATATTATACAACGCTGAAGGAATGTCTATCAAGGTAAAGTATTTATTGTTGCTTATGACATTAAGGTTAATGCCAGAATTCAGAGGCCTGTTAAACAGCCGTAGTAACATATAACAATTCTAAGATAAAAATCTTGCTTCCCTTCTTAATGAATAGAGAATATTTTATTTTATTGATTATTTTGGGCATCTATTGTAAGCTGAAATGTATATCAATGACAGGATTTTAAACTTTGAGCTAAGCCATAAGCTTTGTGTATAAAATGGGCCTGAGGTTTACCTGCTCCCTATTTCTTCTCACTCAGCCACCAAAGACAGTAAACAGGTCTTCATGCAAGGTTTGTCTTTATACAGAGATCTGGTACACAATGAATGTATCCTAAAAAATGACTTTCTTCATATGGTGACTTTGATCTACTTTTGGCCCTTAACCGTAGTGACCTCTGGAGTTGTTAATGAATTTAGTTATAAATGGATCTATTTATCTGTTAGTCAACAATGGCAGACAAGGTTATAAATTAGTACTATACAGGTGGTACCAGATAACGGTGTAGCTAAATTTAGAACAGATATAGAACAAAGAAAAAAACTCACTGACGTGAACCAAATATTGTATTTTATTTGTACACATCTCTTTTACAAATGCCAACAGTCAAATGTTCAAAATCTGTACTAATCTAGTGCCCACAATCAATAAATACAATGCAGTCGGCCGCCATGTTTCTTTACTCGAATGATCTTAATAACAATGTACAAGTAGAAACCTTTGAAGGTCTAATGGCGTCAAAATGTAGCAGTGATATTATTATGCTGGATTAAACTACAAACAGTAATTTCAACACAGAACTATTTTATAACGGAAGTGGCATAAAAATGAGCACCTGCATTCAAAAATGCAGACGGCAGTGAAAAAAAATTAGTTTTTCAGAGAGAAGCTACGTATTTTTATTGAATCATTTATATTTCATGTATTTTTAATTCAAAACTAATTTTAATGCATACTTATCCTCAAAATGATGTTTTAGCTCTGTTGACAATAGTATTTATGCATGATGAGTGTATATTATGGATATTATACGATACACCGTTATTTGGATAACACTGGTAATCAGGGTACTGACTATAATATGGTATTATGGAAACATTGATTGACGTATTAACATGTCTTGCTTGGTTAAAATCGCAAAAATAATGTTAAATAATATTTTACGTTATTTACAAAGATTAAATATCATACTTTAATACCAAGTAACAAAAATCCTAACCGAACGCTCAAAAATGGTGTTTTATTACGATAGATACTGCACCCCTTTATCGACTTTTCCTTATCAGCGTTAAACATCTCTAACGTAATGTGCATTGTGTTGGTACGATATGACACTATTAATTCATTAATGACAAAAAATTGTTATAAAATCTCTTACTAGACATCAAACCTGGGCATTGTTTCAATTATTGATTGGCTATCAAAATTGAATGGGTTGTGTCAAATTCTTTGATTTCATGAGGCGATAATGATCCAACACTTTAATTGTTAATTTCTCAGCTTAAAAAACACACTTGGTGTCATTTTCGAATTAACATTGCCGTCTTATTTGATGGCGGATTTCAAAGCGGTTTTCGGTATTTGTAGCGGAAATGTTAATCTAAGGAACCGTGCCTCAGAATTTTGATACTTGTTTTCATTTTTCTAGACGAATTATACTTACGAGTATTTGTTTATTATAGCTGTTTGCGAGTACTTACTGTATTGTCTATTACTAGTTTGGCTAATCCTGGCCATTTGATTGGCTAATGGTGATTTCGGTAATTTTTGATTGGTCAATCATTGGACTGGCTATTCGTCGCGTTACCTGTCATGTTTGACTGAATCTGTTCATCTGCTCTGTTGTTGAAATGTAAGTAAGTAATGTAGGCATTGTTCTATGATGTTAACGTGGCATAATATCGGAAACATCATTAGATATAAGTTTAATGTGGTTGTATCATATCAGACTATGGTGGATTTGGTAGTATTTAGGATGTACTTTATTCCATTGATGTATGGTATGGTAATAACATGTATAGTGCGATTTTATTAACCTGTCAAAGCTGCATATTTATACGGTCAATGATTGCATTTATGTTTAGCTTCGGTGAGGTTATACGATACATTTCGTTTTACAGTTATATCAACACATTGATTGGAACATTCCATAACAGTAAAATAAACGAAAACTATCGACTGTGTCACGAAGCTAAAAATAATCACATCCAGCAACCGTGTCATTATTCAGCTTTGACAGATTAATAAAATCGTACTATACAATGTGAACTATATACATGAATGTATTCATTTGTCAAATACTCATGATTGTCAAAATATGTGTATTTTCTATAACTTGTAAATATGATATACTCTCCATAACGAATGAATGAATAAAGTAGACGGTCAATATCCTTTATGAAAAAAGCAACTTCATACAAAAAACTTAAACCAATGCTTCTTGTAATTCGTCTAACTATAACGTTTTGTTATAGTTGTTCTTTTTATCTATAGCGTATTGCATAATAAACAGGGGGGTTCTGGGTACGGAATTTCTTTAAAGTCAAATATCTAATGAACGCAGGCTGATATAAAAAACTGAGGCACGGTTCCCTGCTTATATATTCATAGTCAGTTTAAGTCTATTTGTTGTAATATATTCCAATATACAGAGTTCAAACATTTGTAAATTATGTCCTATATTGGTTTATAGAAGACCAATCAAGTGTAATATTTGTTTCAAATCACTTGCAATGCACTTTATACAGTGGGTTTATTTTAGTATATAATTATGGTTTAGTTTTTAAATCTATAAATTGGTGAAACTTGATTTGACCTGACATCCACACCAGATACCTTAATATTGTTGATAAACATTATATAAAATATTTGTACATATTCACAATTTGTTATTTGCAGTATGTTAATGTATATTGAAAAAGACCCTGAAGAAATAGTGACTTTTTTGAAGGATTATGCCAACATAATGACTCATACTCCAGTCCCACCTGCAGGAAACATTGCTGTGGTTTGTACATTTGTTGTAGTTTTTTCAGGGATTTGAATTCATGATTTATGATATAAACTTTTATTCTCATACAATATGGTGCCATTGATTAATAAGCAGAGGATATTAAATGAGTGTGGATTCCGTATTGAATTTATTGAAAGAGTTGAATAAAACAGTATTAAGCGAGCCTTGGCAACTTCATACTGTTTTATTCAACAAGTTCAATGAATTAAAGATGGAATCTACAAGAATTTAATATTCTTTTTATCACATACCTTGAAAAAAAGGCGAAAACTAACACAACTGTTTGACATTGCTACTAATAACAAAAGAATGACACATGTGTAATAAGGCTTTATAATCAGGAGCACAAAAAAGTGACATTATGAAAGTTCATAAATAATAAATGTGTGAACATATCTAACGATGTGAACAGTATCTTTGCTTACTCAAATTGTTAAAATCAATTCAACATTACTCCCTTGAAGTTATAATTTTGAAAAACATTTACCTATCAATTTCTATGCTTTATCAAGTTCATGGCGTCACTTCGTGACGGCCGTGCCATATCGTTTTTATGGCACGGCAAAAACGGCACGGGTATGTGATAAAGGAATTTAAAGAATATGTAATTGTAATCATATCATCATACCATCATACCTGTTTGCTAAATAAAGGGTAGTGAGAGTAAAATGTAAAAGTGAGCCGTGTTTTATCATAGATATATTTTAATATCTATCAAGTGAGTAGAATGTAAATTTTATGTAAAATTGAATGTAGAACAATGTAAGGATTGGTTTCGTAAATGCTTCTTCTAAAATTACTGCAGACCATATTGAATGAGAATTACAATAATTATTAGGACACTACAGTAAAACTCGCTTATAACGAAATGCCAGGGGGTATAAAAATTATTTCGCTGTAACCGAGTTTTCATTGTAACCGAGCACACGCTTATAGTGAAATTTCACTGTAAGTTGCTCACATATAACGAACTTCGTTATAACCTGTATCGGATGTATAATTCTTCTAGATCTATGTAAATATATGTCATGCAATAAATGAATAGAAAACCTTGATGCATATGTATTTTATTCGTGTATTACATTTGATATTGTGAGAAATGTATTTAATTTGAATAAATAAATAAACAACTGTGAGTCAAGTATTCAGTTTTATTATGTTTTGTATTTAAATGTATTTCTAATCTCTTGTTTCACTACGCACAAAGAAATCCTTTATTGTCTTCTGTTTAATATCGCTAGTATGAAGCACAATGTTTTCCAGAGACTGCAACTGATGGAATGCGGATTCATCTATATCAGACTGCGATTCCAAATACCATCTAAGATTGATAATGTTCTCAATTGCAATTTTATTTTGTAAATCCTTTTCACTCAATAAACATGAAATAATTGACCGCGAAAACATTGAGAACTTACTCAAACAAAATAATTTAAATTGATACACTCCGGTAATCGGTATTTATCACCCGTGAAAACGCTATTGAATTTCATAACAATGGAAAGCTACGGGTCAAAATAATATCCAATACGTAATTATCACAGTCAATAAAAGTTTTTGCTTTGATGTTTGAAAAAATTTAGTTTCATTGTAACTGAGCATATTTCCTCTAAAACATGATTCTGGGGCCAAAAAAATCATTTCACTGTAACCGAGTTTTCACTGTAACCGAGTTCACTGTAACCGTACATTTTTATATAGAATAAAGAAGGCCTCAGCCAGGCCAAAAAAATCGTTTCACTGTAACCGAGTTTTCACTGTAACCGAGTTCGCTGTAAGTGAGTTTTACTGTATATATATATTTAAAACTTAAACAAGCTAACTATACCCCTGAAATCAAAGTGTGTGTGGGGGTATATTGGAGTCGCTCGGTCTGTCCGCATACAAGATTGTGGAGCGAACTACTTCTACATTCTTTGAGCAACTGCTATGAAACTTGAAATATGTTATCACCATGAAATGTATGTGTGCAAGACACACTTTTCATGCCCAGCGATTCACTCACTGCAGAGTTATGTCCTCTTGAATTTAGCCGTATAGTCACTATAGTGTACTATTGCATTCTTAGTGTCAAAGTGGCAGTGAGGGTATTAGTCACCTCTGTGACAACTCTATCTAGTTTTGCTTATTGTGAATGTTTTATGATTGTATTTTTCAGAACTTTTGCGTGTACAACATGCCTGTGACAATACTTCCACCTACGCATCCTGACAAACCTGTCATTGATCTCCCGTTGCACCTGACTCTTTCTTGTTTTCAAGCTGAAGAGTTCCTGAAAGTACTCACCTGTATTCTATTGGAGGAGAAAATAGTCTTCCTCTGTTCAAATTATTCTCTGCTTACAATTGTCATGGAGGTGAGGACATTTTTATGACAAAATTGTATTTTGTTATTCAAGAAAATTCTTAAATTTTGTTGCTTTTGCATAAACATGCAATATTGCTTATTTTCATGGTCATTTTACCGATCCTGGCATCTATTGATATGTGGGCTCATAGTGATTGACTTGCCCATCCATTTGTCTGTCAATTTGTATGTCTGTACAAGGTTTACTAGATTCTACCATTTCCTTTATTGCTTTAACATGAACTTGTTGCCATGGACCATTCCAAGTCCATCCATGTCACCTAACCCTGATTTGACCTTGAGGGAGGCCAGAATAAAGTCAAGTTTACAGTTACCAATTGACCACCTGGTGCAGACCTAAACTTTCTAACAGCAATATGCAAAATATAGAAATATTTAAACTTGATGAATGGCTCAACTATAGTTTGGTATGGTTAGAAAGAAATTTAGACCAGTTTTATGATCAACCTACCTGCTTCAAGTAACTGTAAACATGTCTATTTCTTTTCTAGTCTGAGCTAAGTAATGTGAGTTAGTGGCAATATAGTATGATTTGATAATAATATAGTACAGTAATTTTGATAAAATCTTAGTTTGGTCATTTTGATAACATTATAGTGCAGTCATTTTGGTAACAATAAAGTTTGGAATTTATAATAATAAAGTGTGGTTATTTTGATAACAATTGTTTGGTAAAATATTCTGGAATGTATGATATTTTGTAGGTATAGATGCTATATATTGATTTCTCTTTGAAAGGTTATATGAATTAATGTCATGTTTTGTTTTATGTTGTAGTCATTAATGCATCTTATCTTGCCTTTTAAATGGAGATTTACATATTCAACAATCCTGCCATCAGCAGCACTTGGATTTCTTGAAGCACCTGGTATTTTTATGTATGGAGTACATCACCGACATAAAGGACAAGTTGAACAGGTTTTGTAACAACTACATTTTTGGTTAATGTACATCAGCTAGGATTTTCACATATTAATATGGATGTCAGTTGGATTTAACTACTGAATAATGAGGCTTTTCACTTAAGACAGGAATATTACAATTTTATTTGTTCTAAGTGTATTGTATTAAGCTGACTTCAATCCGTTGAGTGGTTTAACACTGCCTGTGGAATAATTTTATGTACAGTTGAATCGTGAATGTTCGAAATGCCACAGGAATTTCCAACAAATTTTAACTTTTGCATCTTTAATTTGTTGATGTGAAAAGCAAGACTGCATCCAGTGAAGCATTTTTCTCATGTTTATACAGGTTTAAATAATTCATGTGTTCAATAACAGAAAATCTATACTTGACACATACATGTATATAAACAGTATTCCTCGACACTTCATTTGTTCATCAAATTTAACATAACTATGACGTAAAAATGATGAAGTCATTCATGCCATCTTGTTTTAATAATAGCAAGTTGGAAATGTTTTGACATTTTTTAACATATTTCAGTGTTTGCCCTGTAACCTGTAGATACATCTTTGTATGCACAAACATTTTTTCCCACTTACATGTTTTATGAACAAATGATTTTCTGTTTACAATATAACATGTTAAAATTCGGGTTAGAAAAAAACAGTTAATTCTAACTCTCAAGTAGTTGGTAGAAAAACATCACATAGTCATACGGAACTTTCGCATCTTAATTATAGTAATAACAAATCTAGGTACAAAATGTACTTAAATTTCATTTGTAACTTTCGTATTTTTCGGAGTTACACATTTCAAACTTTGGCATCAAATCTATGCTGAAAATAGAAGGGACTGACAAATGATTTTGAATTTTTGCTTCTTTTTAACTTTCGCATTTCAAAATTTTCCTTCACATGTCAAAGTAATTTTGAAACATCCCTCATTTTGATAATGAACTTTCAGGTTGATGATCTTGTATTAGTTGATATAGATGAAGGAACAGTGTACTTCACTCTGCCAGATAGTCACCTAAAGGTCAGGAACGGAACAGAGGAGAGGATAAAAGTACTAAATATACCTGTAGCCATGGCAAAAGCTTTTACAAACAAATGGAGTAAATTACAACCCAGATTTGATCTAGATGATACTAGAAGGTACATTCATTAAACACTTGATGATACTAGAAGGTACATTCATTAAACACTTGGTGATACTCGAAGGTACATTCATTAAACTCCTGATGATACTAGAAGGTACATTCATTAATCACTTGATGATACTAGACGGTACATTCATTAATCACTTGATGATACTAGAAGGTACATTCATTAAACACTTGATGATACTAGAAGGTACATTCATTAAACTCCTGATGATACTAGAAGGTACATTCATTAATCACTTGATGATACTAGAAGGTACATTCATTAATCACTTGATGATTGATGATACTCGAAGGTACATTCATTAAACTCCTGATGATACTAGAAGGTACATTCTTTAAACACTTGATGATACTAGAAGGTACATTCATTAATCACTTGATGATACTAGAAGGTACATTCATTAAACTCCTGATGATACTAGAAGGTACATTCATTAAACACTTGATGATACTAGAAGGTACATTCATTAAACACTTGATGATACTAGAAGGTACATTCATTAATCACTTGATGATACTAGAAGGTACATACTTTAAACTCCTGATGATACTAGAAGGTACATTCATTAAACTCCTGATGCTACTAGAAGGTACAATCTTTAAACTCCTGATGATACTAGAAGGTACATTCATTAAACACTTGATGATACTAGAAGGAACAATCTTTAAACACTTGATGATACTAGAAGGTACATTCTTTAAACTCCTGATGATACTAGAAGGTACATTCATTAAACACTTGATGATACTAGAAGGAACAATCTTTAAACACTTGATGATACTAGAAGGTACATTCTTTAAACTCCTGATGATACTAGAAGGTACATTCATTAAACTCCTGATGATACTAGAAGGTACATTCATTAAACACTTGATGATACTAGAAGGTACATTCATTAAACACTTGATGATACTAGAAGGTACATTCATTAATCACTTGATGATACTAGAAGGTACAATCTTTAAACTCCTGATGATACTAGAAGGTACATTCATTAATCACTTGATGATTGATGATACTAGAAGGTACATTCATTAAACACTTGATGATACTAGAAGGTACATTCATTAATCACTTGATGATACTAGAGGGTACATTCATTAAACACTTGATGATTGATGATACTCGAAGGTACATTCATTGAACTCCTGATGATACTAGAAGGTACAATCTTTAAACACTTCATGATACTAGAAGGTACATTCTTAAAACACTTGATGATACTAGAAGGTACATTCTTTAAACACTTGATGATACTAGAAGGTACATTCATTAAACACTTGATGATACTAGAAGGTACTTTCATTAATCACTTGATGATTGATGATACTCGAAGGTACATTCATTAAACTCCTGATGATACTAGAAGGTACATTCTTTAAACACTTGATGATACTAGAAGGTACATTCATTAAACACTTGATGATACTAGAAGGTACATTCATTAAACACTTGATGATACTAGAAGGTACATTCATTAAACACTTGATGATACTAGAAGGTACATTCATTAAACACTTGATGATACTAGAAGGTACATTCATTATACACTTGGTGATACTAGAATGTACATTCATTAATCACTTGATGATACTAGATGGTACATTCATTGAACACTTGATGATACTAGAAGGTACATTCATTAAACTCTAGATGATACTAGAAGGTACATTCATTAAACTCTAGATGATACTAGAAGGTACATTCATTAAACTCTAGATGATACTAGAAGGTACATTCATTAAACTCTAGATGATACTAGAAGGTACATTCATTAAACACTTGATGATACTAGAAGGTACATTCATTGAACACTTGATGATACTAGAAGGTACATTCATTAAACACTTGATGATACTAAAAGGTACATTCATTATACACTTGATGATACTAGAAGGTACATTCATTATACACTTGATGATACCAGAAGGTACATTCATTATACACTTGATGATACTAGAAGGTCCATTCAATAAACACTTGATGATACTAAAAGGTACATTCAATAAACACTTGATGATACTAGAAGGTACATTCAATAAACACTTGATGATACTAGAAGGTACATTCAATAAACACTTGATGATACTAGAAGGTACATTCATTAAACACTTGATGATACTAGAAGGTACAATCTTTAAACTCCTGATGATACTAGAAGGTACATTCATTAATCACTTGATGATTGATGATACTAGAAGGTACATTCATTAAACACTTGATGATACTAGAAGGTACATTCATTAATCACTTGATGATACTAGAGGGTACATTCATTAAACACTTGATGATTGATGATACTCGAAGGTACATTCATTGAACTCCTGATGATACTAGAAGGTACAATCTTTAAACACTTCATGATACTAGAAGGTACATTCTTAAAACACTTGATGATACTAGAAGGTACATTCTTTAAACACTTGATGATACTAGAAGGTACATTCATTAAACACTTGATGATACTAGAAGGTACTTTCATTAATCACTTGATGATTGATGATACTCGAAGGTACATTCATTAAACTCCTGATGATACTAGAAGGTACATTCTTTAAACACTTGATGATACTAGAAGGTACATTCATTAAACACTTGATGATACTAGAAGGTACATTCATTAAACACTTGATGATACTAGAAGGTACATTCATTAAACACTTGATGATACTAGAAGGTACATTCATTAAACACTTGATGATACTAGAAGGTACATTCATTATACACTTGGTGATACTAGAATGTACATTCATTAATCACTTGATGATACTAGATGGTACATTCATTGAACACTTGATGATACTAGAAGGTACATTCATTAAACTCTAGATGATACTAGAAGGTACATTCATTAAACTCTAGATGATACTAGAAGGTACATTCATTAAACTCTAGATGATACTAGAAGGTACATTCATTAAACTCTAGATGATACTAGAAGGTACATTCATTAAACACTTGATGATACTAGAAGGTACATTCATTGAACACTTGATGATACTAGAAGGTACATTCATTAAACACTTGATGATACTAAAAGGTACATTCATTATACACTTGATGATACTAGAAGGTACATTCATTATACACTTGATGATACCAGAAGGTACATTCATTATACACTTGATGATACTAGAAGGTCCATTCAATAAACACTTGATGATACTAAAAGGTACATTCAATAAACACTTGATGATACTAGAAGGTACATTCAATAAACACTTGATGATACTAGAAGGTACATTCAATAAACACTTGATGATACTAGAAGGTACATTCATTAATCACTTGATGATACTAGAAGGTACATTCATTAATCACTTGATGATACTAGAAGGTACATTCAGTAATCACTTGATGATACTAGAAGGTACATTCATTAATCACTTGATGATACTAGAAGGTACATTCATTAATCACTTGATGATACTAGAAGGTACATTCATTATACACTTGATGATACTATGAGGTACATTCATTAAACACTTGATGATACTAGAAGGTACATTCATTAAACACTTGATGATACTAGAAGGTACATTCATTATACACTTGATGATACTATGAGGTACATTCATTAAACACTTGCTGATACTAGAAGGTACATTCAATAAACACTTGATGATACTAGAAGGTACATTCATTAAACACTTGATGATACTAGATGGTACATTCATTATACACTTGATGATACTAGAAGGTACATTCATTAAACACTTGATGATACTAGAAGGTACATTCATTATACACTTGATGATACCAGAAGGTACATTCATTATACACTTGATGATACTAGAAGGTACATTCAATAAACACTTGATGATACTAGAAGGTACATTCAATAAACACTTGATGATACCAGAAGGTACATTCATTATACACTTGATGATACTAGAAGGTACATTCATTAAACACTTGATGATACTAGAAGGTACATTCATTAAACACTTGATGATACTAGAAGGTACATTCAATAAACACTTGATGATACCAGAAGGTACATTCATTATACAATTGATGATACTAGAAGGTACATTCATTAAACACTTGATGATACTAGAATGTACATTCATTAAACACTTGATGATACTAGAAGGTACATTCATTAAACACAAAGTAAAATTATAAATAAAAATATTATTGTTTCTATTTTAAGACAGAGATTCATTAAAATTCTCATGCCACATAAAATTAAGTTTTTACAAAGCTATGATGAAATTTTTTTTACCATTTCTGACCCTTGGTTATTTGATTAAAGGTTGTTAAGTATGTAGAGTCATATTTTCATGAACTTAGATCATTTTACATTAGTATACTATCAAAACACAAAACTGTATTTGGGAGAAAATTTCCTGGGTAGTGTGATTAGGGCTAGATTGGTCAGTTGCCATAAAGTTGTGATGGAAAATGATAGAATTACAGTGATTCAGTGACTTGATGATACTTTTACTGTTCTCTATATCTGGGTGTTGTTACTTTAAAGTTGTTGTCAGATTCAAAATACAGTAAAACCCCGATTATTCGAATGTCGTTGGGCCCTGAAAAATCATTCGGATAATCCATGGTTTCCAATAATCCATTTCAGTCTGATGTACCAGTTGGAAACGATAAATTCCGTACTGTCCGTATATTGCAAGGGAGTTAACTCTCGTGTGCAAACATGACGTTACATGAGTGATAATAAGAATAAAATAAAAATGTATAACAGACACTTATTATTGGTTTATCCTCGTTTTATGAATGTATATGAGTTAACAAATGAAACAATAATTATTGTTCAATAAATGCCTGCCCATTTATGGATTATGCAGTACACAATCCGTCACAATAATATGTCTTACTAACGATTGACTAGGCATCGCTATCGTCACATTCTCAAACAATTAAAAGAATCGAAGACGTAATGTTTTTATGTTTGAAACATTTTTTTCACTAAATCATCATATTGTAGTTAGTTTTGTTTAATTGTGTTCAAATCAGTTTTTTAAATTTTGGAAGACGCTGAAATGCAAATAATTTCATACAGATCACCAGGTACGTACACGCATTAACTTATTATACCCGAGATCATAGTGAAATAGTCGTCGCGATTTGTATAAAATCGTAACAAACAATATGGTCAACTTAACGATAATTAAACTGTTGACACACTTCATGTATGAATTGATGTTACACATTGTTTGTCACACGACATTTGATTCTCAATCGGCCATTGTCATCAATTGACGAGTTCGAATAATAGGTGTGAAAATACGCGCAATCGTAACTTAAGGGACCAAATAAGGTATTCGGATTACACCAGGTATTCGTAAAATCCGATTCGTATAACCGGGGTTCCTTGCAGTTGAAATATATAGAGACGTAATCGGGACCGTAGATTTTATTCGGATAATACCAGGTATTCGGATAATCGGTGTTCAGATAATCGTGGTTTTACTGTAGCTACAATAGAACACAGTCATAGTAAATTTCTAGATATCCAAATAATCATTTCATCATACACACACATATATATATAGTTTCCATATTCTGGGGTACATGTATCTATCAAAATGAAATAAAGAATACATTAAGAATGAGTACTGATTGTAAGAGAGTATTTTTTCTATTTTAGACCATTTTGTTACAACATGGAACAGCACAGACAATTCCAGATGAGAAGAGTTCGTGATCAGAATTTTGTTATATCATCAGCTTGTCTAGAATTGATGGTGAATCTGTATAAGTAAGTGTTTTTTTTATGTCATGTTTTGCTTTCATTTTGTTCTAAATGGTCCCAGGCAGTTGATGTGCAAAATGATATTTTTTTAAATAAAGAAGCTGTTGATTATTACCATTTTCTCCACTGCTTTTATAGCATGTCCAAATGCACATACACTCTGATAACCCCTAGGTTCTATTAGTTAAAACTGGACAGTTAAATATGGATGATAGTGAACATTTATATAGTGAAGAGTCAGATAGAGTGAAGTAATTCTTCTTCTTTATTTCATTGTGATCAGGTAGTTTAATTACACTCACTGGGTATTATGGATTGGATCATTTTTGTTAAAAAAGGTGGTGCATGTAACATAACCAACCAAAAACAAAGCAGGTATGATAATGACAAAATGATACAAATGATAAAATATAATTGTAACATGTATTCCAGAGAAGTTGTTGGTATGTTGAGAGTTGAACACAACCATTTTAATAAAGAACAGTTTCTACAAGAACACTCAGCTGATAGAAAGTTCTATGAAAAAGTAGGTGGAGTATTTGTCTCTCTAACAGTATACTTGGTTTTATAGGTCACTAATGTCTATGGTTTCATGGGTCACTAATGTCTATGGTTTTATAGGTCACTAATGTCTATGGTTTCATGGGTCACTAATGTCTATGGTTTTATAGGTCACTAATGTCTATGGTTTCATGGGTCACCAATGTCTATGGTTTTATAGGTCACTAATGTCTATGGTTTCATGGGTCACTAATGTCTATGGTTTTATAGGTCACTAATGTCTATGGTTTCATGGGTCACTAATGTTTATGGTTTTATAGGTCACTAATGTCTATGGTTTCATGGGTCACCAGTATCTATTGTTTCATGGGTCACCAGTATCTATTGATTCATGGGTCACTAGTATCTATTGTTTCATGGGTCATTAGTTTCTATAGTTTCATGGGTCACCAGTATCTATGGTTTCATGGGTCACTGGTTTCTATGGTTTCATGGGTCACCAGTATCTATAGTTTCATGGGTCACTGGTATCTATGGTTTCATGGGTCACCACTATCTATAGTTTCATGGGTCACCAGTATCTATGGTTTCATGGGTCACCAGTGTCCATTATTTCATGGGTCACTACTATCTATAGTTTCATGGATCACCAGTATCTATGGTTTCATGCATCACCAGTGTCTATTGTTTCTTGGGTCACTAGTATCTATGGTTTCATGGGTCACTAGTATCTATTGTTTCATGGGTCACCAGTATCTATGGTTTCATGGATCACCAGTATCTATTGTTTCATGGGTCACCAGTATCTATGGTTTCATTGATCACTGGTATCTATGGTTTCATGGGTCACCAGTATCTATTGTTTCATGGGTCACTAGTATCTATGGTGTCATGGGTCACTAGTGTCTATGGTTTCATGGGTCACCAGTGTCTTTAGTTTCATGGGTCACTGGTATCTATGGTTTCATGGGTCACCAGTATCTATTGTTTCATGGGTCACTAGTATCTATTATTTCATGGGTCACCAGTATCTATTGTTTCATGGGTCACTAGTATCTATTGTTTCATGGGTCACCAATATCTATTGTTCCATAGGTCACCAGTATCTATGGTTTCATGGGTCACCAGTATCTATAGTTTCATGCGTCACTGGTATCAATGGTTTCATTGGTCACCAGTATCTATTGTTTCATGGGTCACCAGTATCTATGGTTTCATGGGTCACCAGTATCTATGGTTTCATGGGTCACTAGTATCTATGGTTTCATGGGTCACCAGTATCTATGGTTTCATGGGTCACCAGTATCTATGGTTTCATGGGTCACTAGTATCTATGGTTTCATGGGTCACTAGTATCTATGGTTTCATGGGTCACCAGTATCTATTGTTTCATGGGTCACCGGTATCTATGGTTTCATTGGTCACTAGTATCTATTGTTTCATGGGTCACCAGTATCTATGGTTTCATGGGTCACTAGTATATATGGTTTCATGGGTCACTAGTATCTATGGTTTCATGGGTCACTAGTATCTATGGTTTCATGGGTCACTAGTATCTATTGTTTCATGGGTCACCGGTATCTATGGTTTCATTGGTCACTAGTATCTATGGTTTCATGGGTCACTAGTATCTATGGTTTCATGGGTCACTAGTATCTATTGTTTCATGGGTCACCGGTATCTATGGTTTCATTGGTCACTAGTATCTATTGTTTCATGGGTCACCGGTATCTATGGTTTCATGGGTCACTAGTATCTATGGTTTCATTGGTCACTAGTATCTATTGTTTCATGGGTCACCGGTATCTATGGTTTCATGGGTCACTAGTATCTATGGTTTCATGGGTCACTAGTATCTATTGTTTCATGGGTCACCGGTATCTATGGTTTCATTGGTCACTAGTATCTATTGTTTCATGGGTCACTAGTATCTATGGTTTCATGGGTCACTAGTATCTATGGTTTCATGGGTCACTAGTATCTATTGTTTCATGGGTCACCGGTATCTATGGTTTCATTGGTCACTAGTATCTATGGTTTCATGGGTCACCAGTATCTATTGTTTCATGGGTCACCAGTATCTATGGTTTCATGGGTCACCAGTATCTATGGTTTCATGGGTCACCAGTATCTATGGTTTCATGGGTCACTAGTATCTATGGTTCATGGGTCACCAGTATCTATTGTTTCATGGGTCACCGGTATCTATGGTTTCATGGGTCACTACTATCTATTGTTTCTTGGTTCACCAGTATCTATGGTTTCATGGGTCACCAGTGTCTATTGTTTCATGGGTCACCAATATCTATGGTTTCATGGGTCACCAGTATCTATGGTTTCGAGGGTCACCAGTATCTATTGTTTCATGGGTCACCAGTATCTATGGTTTCATGGGTCACCAGTATCTATGGTTTCATGGGTCACCAGTGTCCATTGTTTCATGGGTCACTACTATCTATAGTTTCATGAATCACCAGTATCTATGGTTTCATGCGTCACCAGTGTCTATTGTTTCATGGGTCACTAGTATCTATGGTTTCATGGGTCACTAGTATCTATGGTTTCATGGGTCACCAGTATCTATGGTTTCATGGATCACTGGTATCTATGGTTTCATGAGTCACCAGTATCTATTCTTTCATGGGTCACTAGTATCTATGGTGTCATGGGTCAATAGTGTCTATGGTTTCATGGGTCACCAGTGTCTTTAGTTTCATGGGTCACTGGTATCTATGGTTTCATGGGTCACCAGTATCTATTGTTTCATGGGTCACTAGTATCTATTGTTCCATGGGTCACCAGTATCTATGGTTTCATGGGTCACCAGTATCTATAGTTTCATGGGTCACTAGTATCTATTGTTCCATGGGTCAACAGTATCTATGGTTTCATGGGTCACCAGTATCTATAGTTTCATGGGTCACTAGTATCTATTGTTTCATGGGTCACCAGTATCTATGGTTTCATGGGTCACCAGTATCTATTGTTTCATGGGTCACCAGTGTCTATGGTTTCATGGGTCACTAGTATCTATTGTTTCATGGGTCACCAGTATCTATGGTTTCATGGGTCACCAGTATCTATGGTTTCATGGGTCACTAGTATCTATGGTTTCATGGGTCACCAGTATCTATTGTTTCATGGGTCACCGGTATCTATGGTTTCATGGGTCACTACTATCTATTGTTTCTTGGTTCACCAGTATCACTGGTTTCATGGGTCACCAGTGTCTATTGTTTCATGGGTCACCAGTATCTATGGTTTCGAGGGTCACCAGTATCTATTGTTTCATGGGTCACCAGTATCTATGGTTTCATGGGTCACCAGTATCTATGGTTTCATGGGTCACCAGTGTCCATTGTTTCATGGGTCACTACTATCTATAGTTTCATGGATCACCAGTATCTATGGTTTCATGCGTCACCAGTGTCTATTGTTTAATGGGTCACTAGTATCTATGGTTTCATGGGTCACTAGTATCTATGGTTTCATGGGTCACCAGTATCTATGGTTTCATGGATCACCAGTATCAATTGTTTCATGGGTCACCAGTATCTATGGTTTCATGGATCACTGGTATCTATGGTTTCATGGGTCACCAGTATCTATTGTTTCATGGGTCACTAGTATCTATGTAGTCATGGGTCAATAGTGTCTATGGTTTCATGGGTCACCAGTGTCTATAGTTTCATGGGTCACTGGTATCTATGGTTTCATGGGTCACCAGTATCTATTGTTTCATGGGTCACTAGTATCTATTGTTCCATGGGTCACCAGTATCTATGGTTTCATGGGTCACCAGTATCTATAGTTTCATGGGTCACTAGTATCTATTGTTTCATGGGTCACCAGTATCTATGGTTTCATGGGTCACCAGTATCTTTGGTTTCATGGGTCACTAATATCTATTGTTTCATGGGTCACCAGTATCTATTGTTTCATGGGTCACCAGTGTCTATGGTTTCATTGGTCACTAGTATCTATTGTTTCATGGGTCACCAGTATCTATTGTTTCATGGGTCACCGGTATCTATTGTTTCATGGGTCACCCGTATCTATTGTTTCATGGGTCACCAGTGTCTATTGTTTCATGGGTCACCAGTATCTATGGTTTCATGGGTCACCAGTATCTATGGTTTCATGGGTCACCAGTGTCTATTGTTTCATGGGTCACCAGTGTCTATGGTTTCATTGGTCACTAGTATCTATTGTTTCATGGGTCACCAGTATCTATTGTTTCATGGGTCACCAGTATCTATTGTTTCATGGGTCACCGGTATCTATGGTTTCATTGGTCACTACTATCTATTGTTTCTTGGGTCACCAGTATCTATGGTTTCATGGGTCACCAGTGTCTATTGTTTCATGGGTCACCAGTATCTATGGTTTCATGGGTCACCAGTATCTATGGTTTCTTGGGTCACCAGTATCTATGGTTTTATGGGTCACTACTATCTATTGTTTCTTGGGTCACGAGTATCTATGGTTTCATGGGTCACCAGTGTGTTTAGTTTCATGGGTCACTAGTATCTATGGTTTCATGGGTCACCAGTATCTATGGTTTCATTGGTCACTAGTGTCATTAGATACAAAAGTTATTATAAAAAGTTATACAATATTTGTACTTAGTCTTGACATGTGATAAATTTCAATTTGCAAAAGGGTCCAGGGTTATAAATCTTGAGATCATTCTTTCTGCTTATATTTCACACAAAATACTGTTTTTACAATATCATGTGTGGATCATTAAAACTCCAAATTGAGATTTTATCTTGGAGATCTATCTCAGGTTATATAAGCTGAGAAGGGAATATAGCTTACTGAAATAGATGTAATCCTAGTCTGTGAAGGGAATATAGCTTACTGAAATACAGTAAAACCTCGATTATCCGAACACCGATTATCCGAATACCCGATATTATCCGAATAAAATCTACGGTCCCGATTACGTCGCTATATATTTCAACTACAACGAACCCCGGTTATACGAATCGGATTTTACGAATACCTGGTGTAATCCGAATACATTATTTGGTCCCCAAAGTTACGAATGCACATAGTTTCACACCCATTATTCGAATTCGTCAATTGATAACAATGGCCAATTGAGAATCAAATGTCGTGTGACAAACAATGTGTAACATCAATTCATACATGAAGCGTGTCAACAGTTTAATTATCGTTAAGTTGATCATATTGTTTGTTACGATTTTATACTAATTTCGACGAATATTTCACAATGATCTCGGGTATAATAAGTTAATAGGCGTACGTACCTGGTGATCTGTATTCCAGCGTCATTCAAAATTTAAAAAACTAATTCGAACACAATTAATACAAAACTAACTAGAATATGATGATTTAGTGAAAACATGTTCCAAACAGAAAAAACATAACATCTTTGATTTTAAAATGTGACGATAGCGATGCCTAGTCGATCGTTAGTAAATAAAGTGTGAATGACATAATTTTGGGTCGGATTGTGTTCTGCATAATCCATAAATACGAAGGTATTCATTTAACAAGAATTATTATTTCATTTGTTAACTCATATACATTCATAAAACAAAGATAAATAGTTAGTGTTTGTTATATATTTGATCTTATTCGTATTATAACGTCGTGTTTGTATACGAGAGTTAACTCCCTTGTAAAATACGGACAGTAAGGAATTTATCGTTTCCAAACAGTACATCATACTGAAATGGATTATTCGAAACCATGGATTATCCGAATGATTTTTCAGGGCCCAATGACATTCGAATAATCGAGGTTTTACTGTAGATGTAATCCTAGTCTGTGAAGGGAATATAGCTCACTGAAATAGATGTAATCATAGTCTGTGTAGGGAATATAGCTTACTGAAATAGATGTAATCCTAGTCTGTGAAGGGAATATAGCTTACTGAAATAGATGTAATCATAGTCTGTGTAGGGAATATAGCTTACTGAAATAGATGTAATCATAGTATGTGAAGGGAATATAGCTTACTGAAATAGATGTAATCATAGTCTGTGAAGGGAATATAGCTTACTGAAATAGATGTAATCCTAGTCTGTGAAGGGAATATAGCTTACTGAAATAGATGTAATCCTAGTATGTGAAGGGAATATAGCTTACTGAAATAGATGTAATCATAGTCTGTGAAGGGAATATAGCTTACTGAAATAGATGTAATCCTAGTATGTGAAGGGAATATAGCTTACTGAAATAGATGTAATCCTAGTATGTGAAGGATATATAGCTTACTGAAATAGATGTAATCATAGTCTGTGAAGGGAATATAGCTTACTGAAATAGATGTAATCCTAGTCTGTGAAGGGAATATAGCTTACTGAAATAGATGTAATCATAGTCTGTGAAGGGAATATAGCTTACTGAAATAGATGTAATCATAGTCTGTGAAGGGAATATAGCTTACTGAAATAGATGTAATCATAGTCTGTGTAGGGAATATAGCTTACTGAAATAGATGTAATCCTAGTATGTGAAGGGAATATAGCTTACTGAAATAGATGTAATCCTAGTCTGTGAAGGGAATATAGCTTACTGAAATAAATGTAATCATAGTCTGTGAAGGGAATATAGCTTACTGAAATAGATGTAATCCTAGTCTGTGAAGGGAATATAGCTTACTGAAATAGATGTAATCCTAGTATGTGAAGGGAATATAGCTTACTGAAATAGATGTAATCCTAGTATGTGAAGGGAATATAGCTTACTGAAATAAATGTAATCCTAGTCTGTATGGGAATATAGCTTACTGAAATAGATGTAATCCTAGTCTGTGAAGGGAATATAGCTTACTGAAATAGATGTAATCCTAGTCTGTGAAGGGAATATAGCTTACTGAAATAGATGTAATCATAGTCTGTGAAGGGAATATAGCTTACTGAAATAGATGTAATCCTAGTATGTGAAGGGAATATAGCTTACTGAAATAAATGTAATCCTAGTCTGTGAAGGGAATATAGCTTACTGAAATAGATGTAATCATAGTCTGTGAAGGGAATATAGCTTACTGAAATAGATGTAATCCTAGTCTGTGAAGGATATATAGCTTACTGAAATAGATGTAATCATAGTCTGTGAAGGGAATATAGCTTACTGAAATAGATGTAATCCTAGTATGTGAAGGGAATATAGCTTACTGAAATAGATGTAATCCTAGTCTGTGAAGGGAATATAGCTTACTGAAATAGATGTAATCATAGTCTGTGAAGGGAATATAGCTTACTGAAATAGATGTAATCCTAGTATGTGAAGGGAATGTAGCTTACTGAAATAGATGTAATCATAGTCTGTGAAGGGAATATAGCTTACTGAAATAGATGTAATCCTAGTCTGTGAAGGGAATATAGCTTACTGAAATAGATGTAATCCTAGTCTGTGAAGGGAATATAGCTTACTGAAATAGATGTAATCCTAGTATGTGAAGGGAATATAGCTTACTGAAATAGATGTAATCATAGTCTGTGAAGGGAATATAGCTTACTGAAATAGATGTAATCATAGTCTGTGAAGGGAATATAGCTTACTGAAATAGATGTAATCCTAGTCTGTGAAGGGAATATAGCTTACTGAAATAGATGTAATCCTAGTCTGTGAAGGGAATATAGCTTACTGAAATAGATGTAATCATAGTCTGTGAAGGGAATATAGCTTACTGAAATAGATGTAATCCTAGTCTGTGAAGGGAATATAGCTTACTGAAATAGATGTAATCCTAGTCTGTGAAGGGAATATAGCTTACTGAAATAGATGTAATCCTAGTATGTGAAGGGAATATAGCTTACTGAAATAGATGTAATCCTAGTCTGTGTAGGGAATATAGCTTACTGAAATAGATGTAATCCTAGTATGTGAAGGGAATATAGCTTACTGAAATAGATGTAATCATAGTCTGTGAAGGGAATATAGCTTACTGAAATAGATGTAATCATAGTCTGTGTAGGGAATATAGCTTACTGAAATAGATGTAATCCTAGTATGTGAAGGGAATATAGCTTACTGAAATAGATGTAATCCTAGTATGTGAAGGGAATATAGCTTACTGAAATAGATGTAATCCTAGTCTGTGAAGGGAATATAGCTTACTGAAATAGATGTAATCATAGTCTGTGAAGGGAATATAGCTTACTGAAATAGATGTAATCCTAGTATGTGAAGGGAATATAGCTTACTGAAATAGATGTAATCATAGTCTGTGAAGGGAATATAGCTTACTGAAATAGATGTAATCATAGTCTGTGAAGGGAATATAGCTTACTGAAATAGATGTAATCATAGTCTGTGTAGGGAATATAGCTTACTGAAATAGATGTAATCATAGTCTGTGTAGGGAATATAGCTTACTGAAATAGATGTAATCATAGTCTGTGAAGGGAATATAGCTTACTGAAATAGATGTAATCCTAGTCTGTATGGGAATATAGCTTACTGAAATAAATGTAATCCTAGTACAGTAAAACCTCGATTATCCGAACACCGATTATCCGAATACCCGGTATTATCCGAATAAAATCTACGGTCCCGATTACGTCGCTATATATTTCAACTACAACGAACCCCGGTTATACGAATCGGATTTTACGAATACCTGGTGTAATCCGAATACATTATTTGGTCCCTAAAGTTACGAATGCGCGTATTTTCACACCTATTATTCGAACTGGGCAATTGATAACAATGGCCAATTGAGAATCAAATGTCGTGTGACAAACAATGTGTAACATCAATTCATACACAAAGCGTGTCAACAGTTTAATTATCGTTAAGTTGATCATATTGTTTGTTACGATTTTATACTAATCGCGACGAATATTTCACAATGATCTCGGGTATAATGAGTTAATACGCGTACGTACCTGTTGATCTGTATGAAATTATTTGCATTTCAGCGTCATTCAAAATTTAAAAACTAATTCGAACACAATTAAACAAAACTAACTAGAATATGATGATTTAGTGAAAAAATGTTCCAAACAGAAAACATTACGTCTTCGATTTTAGAATGGTATTATAGCGATGCCTAGTCGATCGTTAGTAAATAAAGTGTGAATGACATAATTTTGTGTCGGATTGTGTTCTGCATAATCCATAAATACGCGGGTATTCATTTAACAAGAATTATTGTTTCATTTGTTAACTCATATACATTCATAAAACAAAGATAAATAATTAGTGTTTGTTATATATTTGATTTTATTCTTATTATAACGTCGTGTTTGCATACGAGAGTTAACTCCCTTGTAAAATACGGACAGTACGGAATTTATCGTTTCCAACCAGTACACCATACTGAAATGGATTATTCGAAACCATGGATTATCCGAATGATTTTTCAGGGCCCAATGACATTCGAATAATCGAGGTTTTACTGTATGTGAAGGAAATATAGCTTACTGAAATAGATGTAATCCTAGTCTGTGAAGGGAATATAGCTTACTGAAATAGATGTAATCATAGTCTGTGAAGGGAATATAGCTTACTGAAATAGATGTAATCCTAGTCTGTGAAGGGAATATAGCTTACTGAAATAGATGTAATCCTTGTCTGTGAAGGATATATAGCTTACTGAAATAGATGTAATCATAGTCTGTGAAGGGAATATAGCTTACTGAAATAAATGTAATCCTAGTCTGTATGGGAATATAGCTTACTGAAATAGATGTAATCCTAGTCTGTGAAGGGAATATAGCTTACTGAAATAGATGTAATCCTAGTCTGTGAAGGGAATATAGCTTACTGAAATAGATGTAATCCTAGTCTGTGAAGGGAATATAGCTTACTGAAATAGATGTAATCCTAGTCTGTGAAGGGAATATAGCTTACTGAAATAGATGTAATCCTAGTATGTGAAGGGAATATAGCTTACTGAAATAGATGTAATCCTAGTCTGTGTAGGGAATATAGCTTACTGAAATAGATGTAATCCTAGTATGTGAAGGGAATATAGCTTACTGAAATAGATGTAATCATAGTCTGTGAAGGGAATATAGCTTACTGAAATAGATGTAATCATAGTCTGTGTAGGGAATATAGCTTACTGAAATAGATGTAATCCTAGTATGTGAAGGGAATATAGCTTACTGAAATAGATGTAATCCTAGTATGTGAAGGGAATATAGCTTACTGAAATAGATGTAATCCTAGTCTGTGAAGGGAATATAGCTTACTGAAATAGATGTAATCATAGTCTGTGAAGGGAATATAGCTTACTGAAATAGATGTAATCCTAGTATGTGAAGGGAATATAGCTTACTGAAATAGATGTAATCATAGTCTGTGAAGGGAATATAGCTTACTGAAATAGATGTAATCATAGTCTGTGAAGGGAATATAGCTTACTGAAATAGATGTAATCATAGTCTGTGTAGGGAATATAGCTTACTGAAATAGATGTAATCATAGTCTGTGTAGGGAATATAGCTTACTGAAATAGATGTAAT
Source organism: Lutraria lutraria (assembly GCA_964023205.1). Classification (NCBI taxonomy): domain Eukaryota; kingdom Metazoa; phylum Mollusca; class Bivalvia; order Venerida; family Mactridae; genus Lutraria; species Lutraria lutraria. The sequence goes on from OZ026850.1 coordinate 6,723,005, forward strand.
CATAGTCTGTGAAGGGAATATAGCTTACTGAAATAGATGTAATCCTAGTCTGTATGGGAATATAGCTTACTGAAATAAATGTAATCCTAGTACAGTAAAACCTCGATTATCCGAACACCGATTATCCGAATACCCGGTATTATCCGAATAAAATCTACGGTCCCGATTACGTCGCTATATATTTCAACTACAACGAACCCCGGTTATACGAATCGGATTTTACGAATACCTGGTGTAATCCGAATACATTATTTGGTCCCTAAAGTTACGAATGCGCGTATTTTCACACCTATTATTCGAACTGGGCAATTGATAACAATGGCCAATTGAGAATCAAATGTCGTGTGACAAACAATGTGTAACATCAATTCATACACAAAGCGTGTCAACAGTTTAATTATCGTTAAGTTGATCATATTGTTTGTTACGATTTTATACTAATCGCGACGAATATTTCACAATGATCTCGGGTATAATGAGTTAATACGCGTACGTACCTGTTGATCTGTATGAAATTATTTGCATTTCAGCGTCATTCAAAATTTAAAAACTAATTCGAACACAATTAAACAAAACTAACTAGAATATGATGATTTAGTGAAAAAATGTTCCAAACAGAAAACATTACGTCTTCGATTTTAGAATGGTATTATAGCGATGCCTAGTCGATCGTTAGTAAATAAAGTGTGAATGACATAATTTTGTGTCGGATTGTGTTCTGCATAATCCATAAATACGCGGGTATTCATTTAACAAGAATTATTGTTTCATTTGTTAACTCATATACATTCATAAAACAAAGATAAATAATTAGTGTTTGTTATATATTTGATTTTATTCTTATTATAACGTCGTGTTTGCATACGAGAGTTAACTCCCTTGTAAAATACGGACAGTACGGAATTTATCGTTTCCAACCAGTACACCATACTGAAATGGATTATTCGAAACCATGGATTATCCGAATGATTTTTCAGGGCCCAATGACATTCGAATAATCGAGGTTTTACTGTATGTGAAGGAAATATAGCTTACTGAAATAGATGTAATCCTAGTCTGTGAAGGGAATATAGCTTACTGAAATAGATGTAATCATAGTCTGTGAAGGGAATATAGCTTACTGAAATAGATGTAATCCTAGTCTGTGAAGGGAATATAGCTTACTGAAATAGATGTAATCCTTGTCTGTGAAGGATATATAGCTTACTGAAATAGATGTAATCATAGTCTGTGAAGGGAATATAGCTTACTGAAATAAATGTAATCCTAGTCTGTATGGGAATATAGCTTACTGAAATAGATGTAATCCTAGTCTGTGAAGGGAATATAGCTTACTGAAATAGATGTAATCCTAGTCTGTGAAGGGAATATAGCTTACTGAAATAGATGTAATCCTAGTATGTGAAGGGAATATAGCTTACTGAAATAGATGTAATCCTAGTCTGTGAAGGGAATATAGCTTACTGAAATAGATGTAATCCTAGTCTGTGAAGGGAATATAGCTTACTGAAATAGATGTAATCCTAGTATGTGAAGGATATATAGCTTACTGAAATAGATGTAATCCTAGTCTGTGAAGGGAATATAGCTTACTGAAATAGATGTAATCCTAGTCTGTGAAGGGAATATAGCTTACTGAAATAGATGTAATCCTAGTCTGTGAAGGGAATATAGCTTACTGAAATAGATGTAATCCTAGTCTGTGTAGGGAATATAGCTTACTGAAATAGATGTAATCCTAGTCTGTGAAGGGAATATAGCTTACTGAAATAGATGTAATCCTAGTCTGTGAAGGGAATATAGCTTACTGAAATAGATGTAATCCTAGTATGTGAAGGGAATATAGCTTACTGAAATAGATGTAATCCTAGTATGTGAAGGGAATATAGCTTACTGAAATAGATGTAATCATAGTCTGTGTAGGGAATATAGCTTACTGAAATAGATGTAGTCCTAGTCTGTGAAGGGAATATAGCTTACTGAAATAGATGTAATCCTAGTCTGTGAAGGGAATATAGCATACTGAAATAGATGTAATCCTAGTATGTGAAGGGAATATAGCTTACTGAAATAGATGTAATCATAGTCTGTGAAGGGAATATAGCTTACTGAAATAGATGTAATCCTAGTCTGTGAAGGGAATATAGCTTACTGAAATAGATGTAATCCTAGTCTGTGAAGGGAATATAGCATACTGAAATAGATGTAATCCTAGTATGTGAAGGGAATATAGCTTACTGAAATAGATGTAATCATAGTCTGTATGGGAATATAGCTTACTGAAATAAATGTAATCATAGTATGTGAAGGGAATATAGCTTACTGAAATAGATGTAATCATAGTATGTGAAGGGAATATAGCTTACTGAAATAGATGTAATCCTAGTCTGTGAAGGGAATATAGCTTACTGAAATAGATGTAATCCTAGTCTGTGAAGGGAATATAGCTTACTGAAATAGATGTAATCATAGTATGTGAAGGGAATATAGCTTACTGAAATAGATGTAATCATAGTATGTGAAGGGAATATAGCTTACTGAAATAAATGTAATCATAGTATGTGAAGGGAATATAGCTTACTGAAATAGATGTAATCATAGTATGTGAAGGGAATATAGCTTACTGAAATAAATGTAATCATAGTATGTGAAGGGAATATAGCTTACTGAAATAGATGTAATCCTAGTCTGTGAAGGGAATATAGCTTACTGAAATAGATGTAATCCTAGTCTGTGAAGGGAATATAGCTTACTGAAATAGATGTAATCCTAGTCTGTGAAGGGAATATAGCTTACTGAAATAGATGTAATCCTAGTCTGTGAAGGGAATATAGCTTACTGAAATAGATGTAATCCTAGTATGTGAAGGATATATAGCTTACTGAAATAGATGTAATCCTAGTCTGTGAAGGGAATATAGCTTACTGAAATAGATGTAATCCTAGTCTGTGAAGGGAATATAGCTTACTGAAATAGATGTAATCCTAGTCTGTGAAGGGAATATAGCTTACTGAAATAGATGTAATCATAGTCTGTGAAGGGAATATAGCTTACTGAAATAAATGTAATCATAGTATGTGAAGGGAATATAGCTTACTGAAATAGATGTAATCCTAGTCTGTGAAGGGAATATAGCTTACTGAAATAGATGTAATCCTAGTCTGTGAAGGATATATAGCTTACTGAAATAGATGTAATCCTAGTCTGTGAAGGGAATATAGCTTACTGAAATAGATGTAATCCTAGTATGTGAAGGATATATAGCTTACTGAAATAGATGTAATCCTAGTCTGTGAAGGGAATATAGCTTACTGAAATAGATGTAATCCTAGTCTGTGAAGGGAATATAGCTTACTGAAATAGATGTAATCCTAGTCTGTGAAGGGAATATAGCTTACTGAAATAGATGTAATCCTAGTCTGTGAAGGGAATATAGCTTACTGAAATAAATGTAATCATAGTATGTGAAGGGAATATAGCTTACTGAAATAGATGTAATCCTAGTCTGTGAAGGGAATATAGCTTACTGAAATAGATGTAATCCTAGTCTGTGAAGGGAATATAGCTTACTGAAATAGATGTAATCATAGTCTGTGAAGGGAATATAGCTTACTGAAATAGATGTAATCATAGTCTGTGAAGGGAATATAGCTTACTGAAATAGATGTAATCCTAGTCTGTGAAGGGAATATAGCTTACTGAAATAGATGTAATCATAGTCTGTGAAGGATATATAGCTTACTGAAATAGATGTAATCCTAGTATGTGAAGGGAATATAGCTTACTGAAATAGATGTAATCATAGTCTGTGAAGGGAATATAGCTTACTGAAATAGATGTAATCCTAGTCTGTGAAGGGAATATAGCTTACTGAAATAGATGTAATCCTAGTCTGTGAAGGGAATATAGCTTACTGAAATAGATGTAATCATAGTCTGTGTAGGGAATATAGCTTACTGAAATAGATGTAATCATAGTCTGTGAAGGGAATATAGCTTACTGAAATAGATGTAATCCTAGTCTGTGAAGGGAATATAGCTTACTGAAATAGATGTAATCCTAGTATGTGAAGGGAATATAGCTTACTGAAATAGATGTAATCATAGTCTGTGAAGGGAATATAGCTTACTGAAATAGATGTAATCCTAGTATGTGTAGGGAATATAGCTTACTGAAATAGATGTAATCATAGTCTGTGAAGGGAATATAGCTTACTGAAATAGATGTAATCCTAGTCTGTGAAGGGAATATAGCTTACTGAAATAGATGTAATCATAGTCTGTGAAGGGAATATAGCTTACTGAAATAGATGTAATCATAGTCTGTGAAGGGAATATAGCTTACTGAAATAGATGTAATCATAGTCTGTGAAGGGAATATAGCTTACTGAAATAGATGTAATCCTAGTCTGTGAAGGGAATATAGCTTACTGAAATAGATGTAATCCTAGTATGTGAAGGGAATATAGCTTACTGAAATAGATGTAATCCTAGTCTGTGAAGGGAATATAGCTTACTGAAATAGATGTAATCATAGTCTGTGTAGGGAATATAGCTTACTGAAATAGATGTAATCCTAGTATGTGAAGGGAATATAGCTTACTGAAATAGATGTAATCCTAGTCTGTGAAGGGAATATAGCTTACTGAAATAGATGTAATCCTAGTCTGTGAAGGGAATATAGCTTACTGAAATAGATGTAATCCTAGTCTGTGAAGGGAATATAGCTTACTGAAATAGATGTAATCCTAGTCTGTGAAGGGAATATAGCTTACTGAAATAGATGTAATCATAGTCTGTGAAGGGAATATAGCTTACTGAAATAGATGTAATCATAGTCTGTGAAGGGAATATAGCTTACTGAAATAGATGTAATCATAGTCTGTGAAGGGAATATAGCTTACTGAAATAGATGTAATCCTAGTCTGTGAAGGGAATATAGCTTACTGAAATAGATGTAATCCTAGTCTGTGAAGGGAATATAGCTTACTGAAATAGATGTAATCCTAGTCTGTGAAGGGAATATAGCTTACTGAAATAGATGTAATCCTAGTCTGTGAAGGGAATATAGCTTACTGAAATAGATGTAATCCTAGTATGTGAAGGGAATATAGCTTACTGAAATAGATGTAATCCTAGTCTGTGAAGGGAATATAGCTTACTGAAATAGATGTAATCCTAGTATGTGAAGGGAATATAGCTTACTGAAATAGATGTAATCCTAGTCTGTGAAGGGAATATAGCTTACTGAAATAGATGTAATCCTAGTCTGTGAAGGGAATATAGCTTACTGAAATAGATGTAATCCTAGTCTGTGAAGGGAATATAGCTTACTGAAATAGATGTAATCCTAGTATGTGAAGGGAATATAGCTTACTGAAATAGATGTAATCCTAGTCTGTGAAGGGAATATAGCTTACTGAAATAGATGTAATCCTAGTCTGTGAAGGGAATATAGCTTACTGAAATAGATGTAATCCTAGTCTGTGAAGGGAATATAGCTTACTGAAATAGATGTAATCCTAGTATGTGAAGGGAATATAGCTTACTGAAATAGATGTAATCCTAGTCTGTGAAGGGAATATAGCTTACTGAAATAGATGTAATCATAGTATGTGAAGGGAATATAGCTTACTGAAATAGATGTAATCCTAGTCTGTGAAGGGAATATAGCTTACTGAAATAGATGTAATCCTAGTCTGTGAAGGGAATATAGCTTACTGAAATAGATGTAATCCTAGTATGTGAAGGGAATATAGCTTACTGAAATAGATGTAATCCTAGTATGTGAAGGGAATATAGCTTACTGAAATAGATGTAATCCTAGTCTGTGTAGGGAATATAGCTTACTGAAATAGATGTAATCATAGTCTGTGAAGGGAATATAGCTTACTGAAATAGATGTAATCATAGTCTGTGAAGGGAATATAGCTTACTGAAATAGATGTAATCATAGTCTGTGAAGGGAATATAGCTTACTGAAATAGATGTAATCATAGTCTGTGAAGGGAATATAGCTTACTGAAATAGATGTAATCCTAGTCTGTGAAGGGAATATAGCTTACTGAAATAGATGTAATCCTAGTCTGTGAAGGGAATATAGCTTACTGAAATAGATGTAATCATAGTCTGTGAAGGGAATATAGCTTACTGAAATAGATGTAATCATAGTCTGTGAAGGGAATATAGCTTACTGAAATAGATGTAATCCTAGTATGTGAAGGGAATATAGCTTACTGAAATAGATGTAATCCTTGTCTGTGAAGGGAATATAGCTTACTGAAATAGATGTAATCCTTGTCTGTGAAGGGAATATAGCTTACTGAAATAGATGTAATCATAGTCTGTGAAGGGAATATAGCTTACTGAAATAGATGTAATCCTAGTATGTGAAGGGAATATAGCTTACTGAAATAGATGTAATCCTAGTATGTGAAGGGAATATAGCTTACTGAAATAGATGTAATCCTTGTCTGTGAAGGGAATATAGCTTACTGAAATAGATGTAATCCTAGTCTGTATGGGAATATAGCTTACTGAAATAGATGTAATCCTAGTCTGTTAAAAGGGCTATTCAACTTGTCCAACAAAATTCAAATTAACGTGTATCCACTGTGACAAAACTAGCCTGTCATTCACATTATTATATTTTATTTTCATTATCCAGGTTTTCAAGACAGACATGTTCAAGATATTCCTGAGAGATCGCATAAAAGAGAAACCTGACTATTGGTCAGATTTAGAGATGAAAAGTCGTGGGTATGGTCAAACTAAAACCACATAGTAAGTTTAGTTGTCTTAATATTCAAGTAATCAGAGACTTATTATTGCAATCTTATTAATAACTATAGCACCTGACTGTGAGGTTCTCAAACATGAAGCACCTGACTGTGAGGTTCTCCAACATTAAGCACCTGACTGTGATGTTCTCAAACATGAGCACCTGACTGTGAGGTTCTCCAACATTAAGCACCTGACTGTGATGTTCTCCAACATGAAGCACCTGACTGTGATGTTCTCAAACATTAAGCACCTGACTGTGATGTTCGTTCACATGAAACACCTGACTGTGATGTTCTCCAACATGAAGCACCTGACTGTGATGTTCTCAAACATTAAGCACCTGACTGTGATGTTCTCAAACATTAAGCACCTGACTGTGATGTTCTAAAACATTAAGCACCTGACTGTGATGTTCGTTCACATGAAACACCTGACTGTGATGTTCTTCCACATGAAGCACCTGACTATGAGGTTCTCATACATTAAGCACCTGACTGTGATGTTCTCAAACATTAAGCACCCGACTGTGATGTTCTCAAACATTAAGCACCTGACTGTGATGTTCTCCCACATGAAGCACCTGACTGTGATGTTCTTCCACATGAAGCACCTGACTGTGATGTTCTCAAACATTAAGCACCTGACTGTGATGTTCTCAAACATTAAGCACCTGACTGTGAAGTTCTCCAACATTAAGCATCTGACTGTGAGGTTCTCCAACATTAAGCACCTGACTGTGAGGTTCTTTAACATTAAGCACCTGACTGTGAGGTTCTCAAACATTAAGCATCTGACTGTGATGTTCTTCAACATGAAGCACCTGACTGTGAGGTTCTTCCACATGAAGCACCTGACTGTGATGTTCTTCCTCATGAAGCATCTGACTGTGATGTTCTTCCACATGAAGCACCTGACTGTGATGTTCTTCCACATGAAGCACCTGACTGTGAGGTTCTCCCACATGAAGCACCTGACTGTGATGTTCTCCCACATGAAGCACCTGACTGTGATGTTCTCCCACATGAAGCACCTGACTGTGAGGTTCTCCCACATCAAGCACCTGACTGTGAGGTTCTCCCACATGAAGCACCTGACTGTGACGTTCTCCCACATGAAGCACCTGACTATGACGTTCTCCCACATGAAGCACCTGACTGTGAGTTTCTCCCACATGAAGCACCTGACTGTGATGTTATCCAACATGGAGCACCTGACTGTGATGTTCTCATACATTAAGCACCTGACTGTGAGGTTCTCCAACATTAAGCACCTGACTGTGAGGTTCTCCCACATGAAGCACCTGACTGTGAGGTTCTCCCACATGAAGCATCTGACTGTGAGGTTCTCAAACATGAAGCACCTGACTGTGAGGTTCTCAAACATGAAGCACCCGACTGTGAGGTTCTCCCACATGAAGCACCGACTGTGAGGTTCTCCCACATGAAGCATCTGACTGTGATGTTCTCCCACATGAAGCATCTGACTGTGATGTTCTCCCACATGAAGCACCTGACTGTGATGTTCTCCAACATGGAGCACCTGACTGTGAGGTTCTCCCACATGAAGCATCTGACTGTGAGGTTCTCCCACATGAAGCACCTGACTGTGAGGTTCTCCCACATGAAGCACCTGACTGTGAGGTTCTCCCACATGAAGCATCTGACTGTGAGGTTCTCAAACATTAAGCACCTGACTGTGATGTTATCCAACATGGAGCACCTGACTGTGATGTTCTCAAACATTAAGCACCTGACTGTGAGGTTCTCCCACATGAAGCACCTGACTGTGATGTTCTCCCACATGAAGCACCTGACTGTGATGTTCTCCCACATGAAGCACCTGACTGTGAGGTTCTCCCATATGAAGCACCTGACTGTGATGTTCTCCCACATGAAGCATCTGACTGTGATGTTCTCAAACATTAAGCACCTGACTGTGATTTTCTCCCACATGAAGCACCTGACTGTGAGGTTCTCGCACATGAAGCACCTGACTGTGATGTTCTCCCACATGAAGCACCTGACTGTGAGGTTCTCCCACATGAAGCACCTGACTGTGATGTTCTCCAACATTAAGCACCTGACTGTGAGGTTCTCCCACATGAAGCACCTGACTGTGAGGTTCTCCCACATGAAGCATCTGACTGTGAGGTTCTCCCACATGAAGCACCTGACTGTGAGGTTCTCCCACATCTAGCACCTGACTGTGATGTTCTCCAACATGGAGCACCTGACTGTGATGTTCTCTAACATGGAGCACCTGACTGTGATGTTCTCCAACATGAAGCACCTGACTGTGATGTTCTCCAACATGGAGCACCTGACTGTGAGGTTCTCCCACATGAAGCACCTGACTGTGATGTTCTCCCACATGAAGCACCTGACTGTGATGTTCTCCCACATGAAGCACCTGACTGTGAGGTTCTCCCACATGAAGCACCTGACTGTGAGGTTCTCCCACATGAAGCACCTGACTGTGATGTTCTCATACATGAAGCACCTGACTGTGATGTTCTCCCACATGAAGCACCTGACTGTGATGTTCTCCCACATGAAGCACCTGACTGTGAGGTTCTCCCACATGAAGCACCTGACTGTGAGGTTCTCCAACATTAAGCACCTGACTGTGAGGTTCTCCCACATGAAGCACCTGACTGTGAGGTTCTCCCACATGAAGCACCTGACTGTGAAGTTCTTCCACATGAAGCACCTGACTGTGAGGTTCTCCCACATGAAGCACCTGACTGTGAGGTTCTCCCAAATGAAGCACCTGACTGTGAGGTTCTTCCACATGAAGCATCTGACTGTGAGGTTCTCATACATGAAGCACCTGACTGTGAGGTTCTCAAACATTAAGTATCTGACTGTGAGGTTCTCCAACATGGAGCACCTGACTGTGAGGTTATTCAACATGGAGCACCTGACTGTGATGTTCTCCAACATGGAGCACCTGACTTTGATGTTATCCAACATGGAGCACCTGACTGTGATGTTCTCAAACATTAAGCACCTGACTGTGATGTTCTCAAACATTAAGCACCCGACTGTGAGGTTCTCCAACATGGAGCATCTGACTGTGATGTTCTCAAACATTAAGCACTTGACTGTGAGGTTCTCAAACATGGAGCACCTGACTCTGAGGTTCTCCCACATTAAGCACCTGACTGTGATGTTCTCAAACATTAAGCACCCGACTGTGAGGTTCTCCAACATGGAGCATCTGACTGTGATGTTCTCAAACATTAAGCACTTGACTGTGAGGTTCTCAAACATGGAGCACCTGACTCTGAGGTTCTCCAACATGGAGCACCTGACTGTGAGGTTATTCAACATGGAGCACCTGACTGTGATGTTCTCCAACATGGAGCACCTGACTTTGATGTTATCCAACATGGAGCACCTGACTGTGATGTTCTCAAACATTAAGCACCTGACTGTGATGTTCTCAAACATTAAGCACCCGACTGTGAGGTTCTCCAACATGGAGCATCTGACTGTGATGTTCTCAAACATTAAGCACTTGACTGTGAGGTTCTCAAACATGGAGCACCTGACTCTGAGGTTCTCCCACATTAAGCACCTGACTGTGATGTTCTCAAACATTAAGCACCCGACTGTGAGGTTCTCCAACATGGAGCATCTGACTGTGATGTTCTCAAACATTAAGCACTTGACTGTGAGGTTCTCAAACATGGAGCACCTGACTCTGAGGTTCTCCCACATTAGGCACCTGACTGTGAGGTTCTCAAACATTAAGCACCTGACTGTGAGGTTCTCAAACATGGAGCACCTGACTCTGAGGTTCTCCCACATTAAGCACCTGACTGTGAGGTTCTCATACATGGAGCACCTGACTGTGAGGTTCTCATACATGAAGCACCTGAATGTGATGTTCTCAAACATGGAGCACCTGACTCAAACATGGAGCACCTGACTGTGATGTTCTAAAACACGGAGCACCCGTTAATTGTTACCTTAAAAACCTTATGAACACTTCAGATGTCAATTTTATATTGGATCTTCACCAAACAAACAAACAGAATATTTGCCTTAATGATACGTAAGACAGGTTCGAACATGGGTCATCTAGGTCATGAGGTGAAATCTTAAGAAGACTTTGTTATGCTGTAGATGCCATGGTTTTGAATGGATCTTTACCAAACCTTGTCAGAATGTTAACTTTGTCTCATTGATATGTAGGAAAAGTTCAAACATGTATCCTCTGGGGTCAGACACCAGGTCAAATCACAGGAAAACCTTGATATCAGCAGACCTCATGACACAGGTTCAAAACAATGTTTTAATGAGTAAGCAATGATTGTCATGTGAGGGATATAGGGCCATCATGGTCCTCTTGTTTAGACTGACACTGGTCAGCGTCTTATCATCAAAGTGGACTGGCATGACTTTGTGTAATGTGACATACATGTTGCATATCTGTGTTAAATATGAATATGTAATATTTCAGTCACAACAAACCAAGAAGATATACATTATCTCATATTACACCAGGGGATAACAGGGAGATAACTTTGTTCTGTCTCCAAGATATCAAAGACCTGAAGATACATGTTAAAAATACCTTAAAACAGATAACCAAAGCAATTGAGGTAAATAAGTTTGTCTTAGACTCTCAAATTTTGACAAAGCATGTTTGTGATCTAAAAGCAAAGTTTCATAGACCTGCCTCAGAATGGAGGCTAGTCATTGGTCAAACTTGGACCTATGCATTTGTGTACTGAGGAGATATTTCTAATATTGATGCATTTGTGTATGTAGGACATATTTCTAATATTGTTACATTTGTGTACTGAGGAAATATTTTGTAATATTGTTGCATTTGTGTACTTAGGACATATTTCTAAACCTGTTGCATTTGTGTACTGAGGAGATGTTTCTAATATTGATGCATTTGTATACATTAGGACATATTTCTAATATTGTTACATTTCTGTACTGAGGAGATATTACTTATGTTGATGCATTTGTGTACTTAGGACATATTTCTAATACTGTTACATTTGTGTACTGAGGAGATATTTCTAATATTGTTGCATTTGTGTACTTAGGACATAATTATCTCTAGTATTGTTACATTTGAGTACTGAGGACATATTTCTTATGTTGATGCATTTGTGTACTGAGGACATATTTCTAATACTGTTACATTTGTGTACTGAGAAGACATTTCTAATATTGTTGCATTTGTGTACTTAGGACATAATTATTTCTAGTATTGTTACATTTGAGTACTGAGGACATATTTCTAGTTTTTAGAAATGTTTGGCAGAAATTTTAATTTATATGGCAGTGTCTCCCGTGCAAGATTTAGTTCCATACCTCCAAGGTCAAGGTCAGACTTAGAGGTTTAAAGTTTAAAAATCAGAACTTTGTTTAATTTCCACTCAGTGATTTAGTCATGTATCGGTGGATATCTGAAATATTTAGCAGAAATGTTCACCATTATGTGGTGTTGTGTCGTTCAAAAGGCCCAAGTCCATGCCTTGAAGGTTAATGTCACACTTTGAGGTTGAAGGTAGTGTAATTTTTGTATCTGCTCTGTAACTTAATCATCTCTAGTTTTATTTTCGAAATATATGGCAGAGATGTTAACCAATATGTGGAGATATGTCATGAGAAAGATCGAGGTCTGTACCTCCAAGGTCAATGTCACACTTAGAGGTTAAGGTTAAAAATTGAGTATGTTTTTTGTGTCCGCTCTGTACCTTTGTCATCTATTGGTGTATTTCTGGTAAACTTGGCAAAAAAGTTCACCACTATGTGGCAATGTGTTGTGCAAAAGACTGAGGTCCGTACCTTCTAGATCAAGGTCATACTAAGAGGTTACTCTTTTCGTGTCAACTTAGTAACTTTGTCATCAAGTGGATTTCAGAGATACTTGGCAGAGGTGTTCACCACCATATGGTATGTGTTTTGCGAAAAAAAAACAGGTCCAAACCTCCAAGGTCGAGGTCACACTTAATGGTTATATGTAAAAAAAATTGTACTTTTTGTGCATGGTCAGTAACTTTGTCATCTATTGATGGATGTCAGAAATACTTTGCAGAAATGTGGCATTGTGTTATGTGTAAGACCCTGGGTAAACTGTTTCTCAAAAGAAATCAAGTTTGCATCTTTAAGTAATAGCCAATAACATTACTGAAAAAACTTTTTACCTCAGATTTTAAACATTTTATGTCAAAGCAGTGTGTGCAGGTATTCGTCACTCCTGTGACAACCTCTTGTATTTTCTTTATTTCAGGTTTCTACTGATCATGATAATTGGACTTCATTACTTCATCTGAAAGCTTTATATCAATGTGGTGATGGAAACAAAATGGCTGCCATGGATGACTTCATCAAACTTTCCACAGCTAAAAGTAGAATTCTCCCTACAAAGTATGTATTGCCAAACCATAAAAATTCCAAAAATGTGATGTAACTTTTGATAATGATATTTTTTCATTAATTTGTTTGTTTGTTTATTATTTATTTTTTAATCCAAAGATCCAGGTTTATCTTATAGATACAATGTATTATAAATTTCCACAGAAGCAACTTTTTTAACAAACAGTCTTTGACTTTGTCCACCAGACTGAAGACCGAGTTCATCTTAAACACTGATGGTCTGGAAAAAATTGACCGGTTATCAGACTGATGGTCCGGTGAAATTTGAAGTTTAATTGAGTACCCAAAACTAATGTTTTACTAGTAAATAATAAAAAGCATCCATTTATTATTATAACACCATCATACAAAACATAATTATATGACTGTGTGTAAACAAATATTCTTTGATAAATGTTTTAGAAGCAAAATTTGATCATGCAAAGACAGGTTTGCATTCAGTCCAGTAAAAGTTGATTTGGTCTAGTCAAAACGCCTGTACAAGATCAAAAGTCTGGTGCTTGGAAAAGTTATTCGAGAAGACCGAACAAATGCAATCAAACTTTGTGAGTGTCCATAAAAACAACTATGACTGACTTGAACATAGATCTGGTATAAGACATTATGATAGAAAAGAGAGATTTGAATCTTGTCTGCAGACTAACTCCACCTGTCTCTGTGCTTATAAAAATGGATTCCATTCAGGTTTGACGGCGGGAAAAACTTCCTTAACACAAATTGTTGTATTAAGTCAGAAACAATCATTTTTTTGTTAGTTTTGTGTTTCTTGTTACTGGACAGGCATTTCATCAAAACTTCTGTAAATTATTTTTATGCCCCCAGTCACATATTATAGTGATACCCTAATCTGTCTGTCTGTCCACACAAGGTAAAGTTACTTTTACTGTTTCCTCTAACACTTTCATACTTATACAGTTATTGCCTTGGAGCCATACAACCCAATCAGGATTTGACCTTGAATGGACTTAGACTTACAGTGTTGTATTTCTTGGTTAATATAACTAGATTTCATTGTTTTGTCTATCTCTATAATATTTGACCTGACCTTGATTTAACCTTGCCTGGACTAAATGACTTGGTTATTTTTCCTATATGAAATATATAGTGCAATTATGTATATTTGAAACTTTGCCTCGACTTTTACACATTGAATTTCTTGTAATAAACATGTCTTTCATACCTCTGAGGTTTGTCTGCCAAATACTTTCATACTTTTGATCTTGTAGTTATAAACTTAAGGATCAGCACAAAGCTATCAGGGTTGTACAAGTTAGCTGAGGTGTGAGTATTTGTTTCTAGTCTTTTAATCTGTCCATTGATTATAAACTGTTGTATTTTAGTGTTCTCTCAGATTTGTATAACAATCAAATGACGGAAGAGGAGAAATTACTTTTCAAGAAAAAACAAGGACATGAGCTGTTACTTGATTTTATTGAGAATGATTTTGAGGGACAAGAAAGGGCCAGGATTAGGATGGACCCTATTGAAATACCTGATTCTGACCTGAGTAAGTAACGCATTTCACTGTACTTGTTTGACCTTTAATGTGGGAACCTAAAATTTAACGATATTGGTAGGTTGGCAGAACTGTTTTGAAGTATATTTGTTTTTAGTTCAGGATAAAATTCAAATGAAGATGAACTATTTTTACACCTTATGACATTTCAGCATGAAATTGAATCTGATCTCACATATAATTGAAACACCTACAGAGGGCAGGGGGCATCCACAAATTAAAGTTATATATAAAACTTCTGTCTTCACCAAACTTGATCAAAATTATTATGGGCACAATATTTAGGCCAAGTTGGAGAACCAGCATAATTCACTCTTTCTCACTTAAGTGCGACAAATGCTGTCTTCAGTATTTATACGTTTATAACTTCGTATAAACAGTTGTAAGAACACTTTCAAATATGTTTCTGTAAAGAGTGACGATATTTGCAATAGATGAGCACAATATAAAGAGTTCATCTCATCACAAAGTAGCACACAATGAAAGAGATCAAGGGAACCAAAAGCAGTCTGTCTTCACGAAAAATAACATTTTACAACCCAGAATTTTCATACATAAAACTGTCTTCAGAAAATGATATAATGGCCGATTTACATCACTAACGGGGCCCCTGTCTATAAATAATGTGATTCTTCCCAAGATCGCAGCTGTTGATTTACTGCTTCCTTGTTAGTACTTGTCTTCAAAATGTCCACCATGTACGAGTCTAACACTATGATATTATATACATTTAAACCATTAGTCACATTATCATATTGAAATCACAGATCAAACGTATGAATGGTAAATATTCACGGAGAAAAGTATTTTACCAAGTCATATTACGTAATAAATGCTGAAATTGACATGCTATCTGAATGTTATGTGCGTAATTTTTAAGAAAACAGGTACGAGTCAACACTTCAAATGTATATTTCTATTTTGTAGTCCCCATACTATGTTAACTGTCTATTTCTATGTGTGACACATGTTTCTAAGTATTAAGAATCAAGCAGTATCTAACAATACCCTCTCACAAGGAGCTCACCAATTCTCTATGCACTGAGGAAAACAACATTTTTGTTAAATTTTCGTAGAAAAATATGACCTGCCACAACCGAAATTCAAACCCAGATTACTAAACCACAGCTGTGGCTTGTCATATTGAAGAATCTGCTTGCACTATCATATTACTGTCAAATTGTTGCATTTTATTTTCAGATTTTTTTCAGTTTTACGATTTTGTGTCTCTCAAACAGATGTCAGATGACCACAAAACAATTGAATTGTTGTTTGAGGCCCTGACACAGGAGAGCTTCACTAAAACAGCAGGTAGGGCCTCATTCAAATACTTAACATTTCAGGCCTTCATAAGAAATATTATTAATTGTTACATAATTTTGTAGAAAGTTTGAAGAGTTTCTAGCAGTCTCATTGCCACTGGTTAATTTGAAGAGTAAGTTCAAAATCATTCAATTAGATGTTTGAATTTATTGCATTTATTGAATTTTATTTTACAGAAATCAAACAGATGACCTTTCAGATGTTTGTTTTATGTTGGGAAGAAAATCGACGTGATTGTCAGCAGCTTTTACCAAAGGCTATAAACCTTCCTGATGAAGAAATCATTCTGAAAATATCTAAATATATTATCAAGACTGACTTTGGTTTAGGAAGGATTTTCCTCACCAACAAGAGGTATTTATGTATATATAGATACTAGTAAAGAACTACCTGGAGACAACTCTCTTAATACATTACATATCATATCATTACATATCATATTGCTATATTTTCATTAAATTAAATAGTGTTAAGTAATCAACATAGAGTTAAGTCCCTTTAAATTGTGACTGATGTCACTTTTCTTGATTTTTCAATATTACAATTTGTTACATCAACCTAAATTAGTACTTCATTAAAGTAACATAATGTTGTCAAACCAGGGTTGTGTCCCTTTAATAAAGTATTCTGATTTTATTGACTTTGCATGTAAACTTAATTTTTCATATTTTTTTCAGACTGTTCTTCATGAGTGATGTGTCAAATAAATTCAAAGAAATAACTTTGATAAGAGATATAAAAGCTTTAGAGAAATCAGAATGCTCAAGTTTGTTTAGTAAAGTCCCTACTCTGAAGATACTCAGAAGAAATGGTAAATTAGTCTATTTTCATGTCTTGGAAGTATTGAACTTTTATCATATCATTTTATGATATTTATCATGATGGAATTATGAATTATATCAGTACATTAAATGATGATTGCTACATTTTTCACATAGAATTTTTTTACACTTATATTTTAAGCGAAAAAAATTGGGGGTCACTGATCTCGTTTTTAGCTCACCAGAGCACAAATGTGCTCAAGGTGAGCTTTTGTGATCACTCAGCATCCATTGTGCGTAGTTCATCGTGAAGTGACTTCCATATTTACTTAAAATAACATCTCCTCCTACACTGCGATGCCGATTGCAACAAATGATCCTTGGGTGGTCCCCTTTCAAAGTTGTTCAAAAAATTCAAGTTCATTAAAAACTCTGGTTGCTATGGCAACAAATAGAAAAAACTTAAAAAATATTCTTGTCCAAAACCACAGGGCCTTGAGCTGAGATATTTGATATGTAGCATTGTCCAATGGAACTCTACAAAATTTGTTTTAATTATTCCCCTGGGGTCAAAATTGGCTCCGCCACAGGGGTAACTTGATTATACCCCCAGATATGAAATATATGGGGGCTATATTGGATTCACGCTTGTCTGTCGGTCAGTCGGTCTGAAGTAATAAGTAGTTAGCCTAGTTGCGCATGCATTAAGCTTGTCTTGGTTAAATTTTCTCTGAGTTATGTCCCTTTGTTGTTTTTTATACAGTGTATATACAATACTCATAGGAATTCAATGAAACTTTACAGAAGTTATAAAAAGTAAGTCAAGTTGTGCATGCAATGAAGAGGTTTTGTTTGGATTAATTTTCACTGAGTTATGGCCCTTTGTTTTACACTATAGGTAAATTTTGTCGAAACCATTTCTTAGCAACTACATGCAGGAATTTAGTGAAACTTCTTAGAAGTGATAAGTAGTTTACCAAGTTGTCCATGTCTACAATAGGTTTTGTCCAAGTAAATTTTAATGAGTTATGGCCCTTTGTTATTTTTAGCTCACATGTCACAAAGTGACAAAGTGAGCTATTAGGATCACTCTACGTCCGGCGTCCGGCATCATGCGTCGTCAAACTTTTTGTTGTGACCACACTAGGGGCCACATTTTTGGCTCAATTTTAGCAAAACTGGGTCAGAACGTTAATATCAACAAAATCTCGAACGAGTTCGATATTGGGCCATTTGGGGTCAAAAACTAGGTCACCAGGGCCAAATAAGGGAAAACCTTGTGAACACTTCAATTAATCACTGTTTTGACTTTATCTTCATGAAACTTTGTCAGAATGTTTATTTTAATAATATGTAGGTCAAGTTTGATAATGGGTCATTTCTGTAGTAAAATTAGGTCACTAGGGCAAATTGCTGGAAAACCTTGTGAACACTCTAGAAGTCACTGTTTTGATTGGATGATCATGAAACCTTGTCAGAATGTTTGTCTTTATAATATCATGGACGAGTTTGAACATGGTCGCTAGGTCAAATCTTATGAAAAACCATGTAAACACTGTAGATATCAGTTATAATTGGATCTTCACCAAACTTTGTCAAATTGTTTGTTTTAATGATATAACAGTCAAGTACAAATATGGGTCATCTGGGGTCTATAACTAGGTCACCAGTTCAAATCTTAGTCTTAATGATATGTAAGACAAATTCGAACATAGGTCGTCTGGGGTCAAAAACTAGGTCACCGGTTCAAAACAATGTTTTAATGAGTGAACAGTGATTGTCATGTGACGGATATAGGGCCATCTTTGCCTATAATGCATATTTAGAAACTGGTCAGGATATTTCTAAGCAACAGTTTGCAGGTATTAAAATCAAAGCGCTGATAGCGCTGGAAAAACAAGGTTTGATCCTGAGGTTAGACAGTTGTATTATCAGCAACAGAGTGCCACACATACAGCCACGACCGTGGTCCATTGGTTTATTGTTTATCACTAAAAATAAAATTTAATTGCATGTTTTAGGCAGTTTGTTGATTATTGATATAGTTTTTATCAATTTTCATGAAAACTGCATATAATTATGATTTGGACTTTTTATGTAGATTTGTTTTTTATTTCATTGAAATACATTTTTTAACACAACTATACTTTCTCTTTGATATCTTAGCTAATTATTTGAAAAAAACAAACTGTTCATATAAATAAAAAAAATTATGCTACTTCCGAGTATCGAACTTAGGTCCTCTCACTCCTTAAGTGAGCATCCTTACCGCTGGACCACCAATCTCCATGCTATGTAGAAGTTCGATTTTAGCTCACCTGATTCATCAGGTGAGCTTTTAGGATCGTTGAATGTCCGGCGTTTATGGTCCGTCGTACGTTGTACGTCCACAATTAGTTTGTTTACACTCTAGCATCTGCAGCTCTTAACGAATCGTGATTAAACTTGCTCACAATGTATATGGCCTCAATGTCTCGGCTAAGTTCGATTAAGGGCAAAATCGGACCAAAACTTTAAGAGTTATGGGCCCTTGACTTAGAAAATTTGCTACATTTGAGTTTGTAGCACTCTAGCGCATTCATTTATTCATCAATCCTAATCATATTTTCAGTAAATGTGTATAACCATAAGATCTTGGACAAGTTCGATTATGGGCGGCATCGGACCAGAACTTCAAGAGTTATGGGCCCTTGACTTTGAAAATTTGCTATACATTTGCTATACATTGTATTTTAGCTTGTTTACACTCTAGCGCCTTTATTTATTCACCGATCCTAATAATAGTAAATGAGTATTATTATAAGATCTTTGACAAGTTTGATTATGGGCAATATCGGACCAGAACTTCAAGAGTTTAGGGCCCTTGACTTTGAAAATTTGCTATATTTTAGCTTGTTTACACTCTAGCGCCTTCATTTATTCACCGATCCTAATCATATTTACAATGAATGTGTATGACCTTATGATTTTGGACAAGTTTAGTTATGGGTGGAATCGGACCACAACTTCAAGAGTTATGGGCCCATGGATTAGAAAATTTGCTACGTTTTAGCTTGTTTAACAGTATTATACCTTCATTGTTGGTTTTGATCTCAAAATCTTCGTAAAAATGAGTTTTACGAGATGGAAACTATATTACCTGGTCATTAATTATTGGCCTTTGTTCTCAGGTGAGCGATAAAGGGCCAATGTTCGACTTTTGTTTTCACGTATTTCATTTGATTCCACTCATTAAGCAACATATATTACATTATAATCTTTACACCAAAGTCGTTTTATATGAATAGTGTGAACCAGGTATGACCGATTACCGTCATCTCCTTGGAACTATTTTTTTGGCATTTGGTGAAGAACTTCTTTAGTTGTGATAGGGGAAACCATGAAATCTATTTTTAGATTCTGCTACAGATTTTGATTCAGTCTGTGAGCGTCGAAAACTGGTAGTAACCAAGAACAAGGTTGCAAGCAACCCTGTTCAAAAAATGAAAATGCATTATATTTCCCTCTGGCTGCATCTGGGGATATTCATCACCTTTAGTGATAGTTCTAGTTTTACATAGACTTATATAGGAAATTTAAAAAGTATTTTCGTCAAAAACTCCAATGCCTAGAGCTTTGATAATTGGTGTGTAGCATAGTCTAGTGGACCTCTACCAAGTTTGTTAAAATTATTGCCCTAGGGTCAAAATTGGCCCTGCCCTAGGGGTCACTTGATTTATAAAGGCTTATATAGAAAAATTAAAAAATCTTCTCTGAAACCACAAGGCCTAGAGCTAAGATATTTTGTATGTAGTATTGTCTAGCAGACATCTACCAAGTTTGTTCAAATTATGGCCCCAGGGTCAAAATTGGCCCCGCCCCGGAGGTCACTTGATTTTATTTGGACTCATGTAGAAAAATATGAACAATATTAGTCTCCAAATGACTTTATACCTGGTGAGCATTTACAGGGCCTACATATTTTAATGTAAATAAACCTTGATTATCTGAATCATCTAATCTGAATACCATGGCTTATCCAAAGTGATAAACAGGTCCCACCTGTTATCAACAATTGACTCTAATCGATCAGACAAGTTCATTGTAGAATTTCTTTAACATGTCAAAATGTGTGAACAACAAATTATCAAACCACTGTGAACAAAGGATTGTTCGTTTGGATCATTGTTTACAGTAATGGGAACAAAATTAGCCTTTAACAATATGGACTCGGTTAGATCATTGACATTTTATTTTTAGCTTAATTTAAAATTGCATCATAATTTCACTTTAATACGCAACTAACATTAAAAATGTTCTTTTTATTTTTTGAAGTTTGTTAGATTGACAAACAGTACACATGACCAATATAGATTACCGGCACTTGATTTCAAAATCATTCCATTTTCGGAAAATGAATACAAACATTATAAGCTAAGATATCTTAGGACGACAACATATTGTGTGATGCTCATGTTTGTGATTGTGGCAATAAAATTAAACTTTGCGTTAGATTTTTATTTCATTTCTGTTTGTAATTTATTTAAACAGTGTGCTTATTACCATATAATATATTATTCTATATCCCATGCATATTTCATTTCACGATTTCATTTTATTGATGAATTTATGTGCTTTGTAACATGACATGTGCTACCGTTTGAGTATTCATAACACATTAATTTTGATGTTATTATATCTGTATGTGTATGTCATATATATGGGAGTGATTTCCCTTTATTTTCATACAATCATCTGAATTTCCCTTACCCTGGATTATCTGAAACCCTGGATTATCCGAAGTAATCTTTCGATTCCGATGACTTCAGATAATCAAGGTTTTACTGTATGTCTATGTGAAAAATGTAGTGAACTGTAGCAAATGTCTTTAAGTCAAACCAGTTAGAAGAAGGCATCAGTAAGTATATGCTGAACAATTGCTTTTCCCCCAAAGGGTGGCCTTTATATAATAATGACGATGAATTCTATCTTATACATTACATTTTTTATTCCTGGTTTCAGCCAATCCATTTACAGTTCATTTGAAGGATGAACGTAATTGGTGGTATATGGTTATATATGAGATGTGGGCGGGGAAAGTAATGGCAGAAGCTATGAAAGATGTGATGATGATACACTATGCTGTACAAACAACACTGCTCGTTGATGCCATCATTGCTAGGTAAGACTGGGATCATAAATGTGCAAGCATAGAAAGAGATGATACTGGAACATAGTGTGAATGAGGGGCTATGTAGGGGAAGTTTATTCAGAATAGAGTATGTACCAGGGGCTATGAAGGGGAAGTATATTCAGAATAGAGTATGTACCTGGGGCTGTGTAGGGGAAGTTTATTCAGAATAGAGTATGTACCAGGGGCTATGAAGGGGAAGTATATTCAGAATAGAGTATGTACCTGGGGCTGTGTAGGGGAAGTTTATTCAGAATAGAGTATGTACCTGGGGCTATGTAAGGGAAGTTTATTCAGAATAGAGTATGTACCTGGGGCTGTGTAGGGGAAGTTTATTCAGAATAGAGTATGTACCAGGGGCTATGAAGGGGAAGTATATTCAGAATAGAGTATGTACCTGGGGCTGTGTAGGGGAAGTTTATTCAGAATAGAGTATGTACCTGGGGCTATGTAAGGGAAGTTTATTCAGAATAGAGTATGTACCTGGGGCTGTATAGGGGAAGTTTATTCAGAATAGAGTATGTACCAGGGGCTATGAAGGGGAAGTATATTCAGAATAGAGTATGTACCTGGGGCTGTGTAGGGGAAGTTTATTCAGAATAGAGTATGTACCTGGGGCTATGTAAGGGAAGTTTATTCAGAATAGAGTATGTACCTGGGGCTGTGTAGGGGAAGTTTATTCAGAATAGAGTATGTACCTGGGGCTATGTAAGGGAAGTTTATTCAGAATAGAGTATGTACCTGGGGCTGTATAGGGGAAGTTTATTCAGAATAGAGTATGTACCAGGGGCTATGAAGGGGAAGTATATTCAGAATAGAGTATGTACCTGGGGCTGTGTAGGGGAAGTTTATTCAGAATAGAGTATGTACCTGGGGCTATGTAAGGGAAGTTTATTCAGAATAGAGTATGTACCTGGGGCTGTGTAGGGGAAGTTTATTCAGAATAGAGTATGTACCAGGGGCTATGAAGGGGAAGTATATTCAGAATAGAGTATGTACCTGGGGCTGTGTAGGGGAAGTTTATTCAGAATAGAGTATGTACCAGGGGCTATGAAGGGGAAGTATATTCAGAATAGAGTATGTACCTGGGGCTGTGTAGGGGAAGTATATTCAGAATAGAGTATGTACCTGGGGCTATGTAAGGGAAGTTTATTCAGAATAGAGTATGTACTAGGGGCTCTTAAGGGGAAGTTTATTCAGAATAGAGTATGTACCAGGGGCTATGTAAGGGAAGTTTAATATACCCCCAGATATGAAATATATGGAGGCTATATTGGATTCACGCTTGTCTAGCTGTGCATACTTAAAGTATTGTTGTTTAGATTAATTTTAAATGAGTTATAACCCTTTGTTTTTTATACAGTATATACAATAGGCAAATTTTGTCCGGATCATTTCTCATTAACTACTGACAGGAATTCAGTGAAACTTCACAGAAGTGATCAGTAGTAAGCCTAGTTCTGCATGCTGAAACCATTTTTCGTTTGGATTAATTTTAAATGAGTTATAGCCCTTTGTTTTTTTATACAGTATATACAATAGGCAAATCTTTCTGGACTATTTCTTAATTACATTCTTATGCATGTAGTTGTGCATGCTGTAACCATTTGTTGTTTAGATTAATTTTCACTGAGTTTTTTAAAAAAGTATGTACAGTAGGCAAATTTGTCCAGACTATTTCTCATAAGCTACATGTACCTACAGGAATTCAATGACACTTCACAGAAGTGATCAGTAGTTAGCCTAGTTGTGCATGCATTAAGCTTGTCTTATTTGGTTAAATTGTCACCGAGTTATGGCCCTTTGTTGTTTTTCATACAGTGTATGATTATACAATATCTCAGCAACTACTCATAGGAATTCAATAAAACTTCACAGAAGTTATAAAATGTAAGCAACATTGTGCATGCATTAACCAGATTTTGTTTGGATTAATTTTCACTGAGTTATGGCCCTTTGTTTTATACAATACCAATAGGTAACTATTTCTCAGCAACTACATGCAGGAATTCAGTGAATTTTTTAGAAGTGATAAGTAGCTTGCCAAGTTGTGCATGTCCTCAATAGGTTTAGTCCAAGTCAATTTTAATGAGTTATGGCTCTTTGTTATTTTTAGCTCATCTAATTCATCAGGTGAGCTTTTAGGATCATTGAATGTCTGGCGTCCGGCCACAATTAGTTTGTTTACACTCTAGCATCCGCAGCTCTTAATGAATCGTGATCAAACTTGCTCACAATGTATATGGCCACAATGTCTCGGCTATATTCGTTTATGGGCAAAATGGGACAAAAACTTCTAGAGTTATGGGCCCTTGAATTACAAAATTTGCTATATTTAGCTTGTTTACCTGGTCATTAACTATTGTGCCTTTGTTCTCAGGTGAGCGATAATGGGCCATCTTGGCCCTCTTGTTTATTTTTATCTTGGAGAAGATCTAACTTGAGTCATCTTGGTAAAAAAATAAGTCACTGGATTAAATCACCAGAAAACCTTGATAACAACAGACCTCCTGACACAAGCGCAGAACAATATTTTTTGTCAGTAAGCAAAGATGCTCATGTGAGCGATTTAGAGCAATCTAAAATGGTTACTAAGAAAAAATTCTTTTTAAATTTAACTGTACTTAATAAACAAGATCTCCCAAATTGAAGTCAAGTTTGATTGTATTCATTTATGGAAGTCTTCTGTAATGTTTCAGTGGACAGGAAGACTGTACAACACATAGTGAGAAGGTTGACTCAGCAGCTGAGATGTTGTGTCTATACAGTGGTATGTTAAAAAAGGAGAAACATATACTACCACAGGAAACGAGAGAAGCTCTCCAGAGAAAAATTGATGTCAACATGGGAGAAAAGGACAGCAAGACAGTACAATCATTGCTGTACACTGGGGGTGGTTAGTTTAATCTCTACTGTATCTCTAGAAAAAAAATAGGTTTTTATCCATATTATTATATATATACAAATGTATATATAAAATGTATATATAAAATGTTAAAACTATCCGAGTCAAATAAATTGATAATGAAAATTTATATATATAGTCGAAAAATGGTGATGACAATTAAATGTCATCCCGGTTCAAGAAGACGTATATGTAAAAATGAAATAAAGCCGGAATGCCTCTGATTGATCCTTTAATTAATGCAAACATGTTTCACCTTGTGGCTCTTCAGTGCATTTAAAATAACAATAGCGTTGTTATTAGTTACGACGTCATAATATCTTTTAGACTTCACTTGAAGAGTTCTTGACTGTTATGATTGGATCGTCATGAAACTTTGTCAGAATGTTTATTTCAATGATATGTAGGTCAAGTGTGATAGAAGGTCATTTCTGTTAAAAAAGAAGGTCACTTTGGCAAATTGCTGGAAAACCTTGTGAACACTCTTGACTAGAAGTCACTGTTTTGATTGAATCATCATGAAACCTTGTCAGAATGTTTGTCTTTATAATATCATGGACGAGTTCGAACATGGTCGCTAGGTCAAATCTTATGAAAAACCATGTAAACACTGTAGATATCAGTTATAATTGGATCTTCACCAAACTTTGTCAAATTGTTTGTTTTAATGATATAACAGTCAAGTACAAATATGGGTCATCTGGGGTCAATAACTAGGTCACCAGGTCAAATCTTAAGGAAAACTTTGTTAACACTGTAGATGTCACAATTTTGATTCAATCTTCATCAAACCTTGTCAAAATGTTTGCCTCAATGATATGTGGGTCAAGGTAGAACATGGGTCAGCCAGGGTCAAAATCTTAGGTATAAACCTTGTAAAAGCTCTAAATGTCATGGTTTTAATTGGATCTTGGCAAAACCTTGTCAGATTGTTTATCTTACTGATAATAATGACAAGTACAAAAATGGGTCATCTAGGGTCAAAAATTAGGTCACAAATCTTAGGAAAACCTTGTTAACACTGTAGATGTCAAATTTTGATTGTATCTTCACCAAACCTTGTCAGTATGTTTGTCTTAATGATATGTAAGACAAATTGGAACATGGGTCCTTTTCAGTCAAAAACTAGGTCATGAGGTCAAATCTTAGGAAAACCTTGTCTATGCTGTAGTTTTCATTGTTTTGATGTGATCTTCACCAAACCTTGTCAGAATGTTTGTCTTATTTTTATGTAGGACAAGTTCTAACATGGTCATCTGGGGTCAAAAACTAGGTCACTGGTTCAAAACAATGTTTTAATGAGTGAACAGTGATTGTCATGTGAGCAATATAGGGCCATCTTGGCCCTCTTGTTTCCTAAACTGTTGAATACGTATATCAGTTTTGTGACAATTGGACCTGAAATTATAATCTTTATTTATTCATTTTATTTTGATTGAGTTTGATAATTTAGGTGAAACTACATCGCCACGTTTATGGTGCGGACTTACTGACGGGAGAATTAAGATATTTAATGCAATATCCTGGCTGGCTGAGAGTGAGATTTCCCTCAATTATAACCAAGTTGTGGTAGGTACCTTCATGCTACTAGTAGTGTATACATTTGCATGATTTAAGATATTTAAATGTCATTCTTCCTAAATTTGCCTTGAAATAATTCTTTATTCAAAGGCTGGTGTCTAAACATAGGTCAGATATCTATTCTGTCAATCTAGTTTTCAGGATTTAATACTGTATGAATTCACACTTCAATGTAATGGTCATTGTGAATGTGTGCTAAAACTGAGATAAATAAGTTACTGATGATTTCAGGCCTGTCTGACAGATGTTGGTGGTAATCAAGTATGGGCAGGAGCTTATGGCATTTATATAATAGACTCACTAACCCTTACATCAACTAAAACATTACTGGATCATGCTGACCTTGTAGTTAGCATTGTTGTGTACAATGAAAGGTAAGATACATCTAATAGAGTTAAAACTTACAATCCCTTTAATGGTAATGACAGGGTTGTCTCAGTCCATCCATTATCCATCCATCCATCCATCCATTATCCATTAATCCGCCCATTATCATTCATCCATCCATCCATTATCCATTCATCCGTCCATTATCATTCATCCATCCATCCATTATCCATTCATCCATCCATCCATCCATCCATTCAGTAATCATCCATCCTATCCATATCTCTGCTATCCATAAAGGGATTTCAGTTTAAATGGTACAAATGTTCCAACAATGATAAGTCACATCACATAAAATACCAAGATCCCTAGCTAAGAAGTTAATGTCACAATGGTAGCTTGTGGGTCAAGCAGTATTTTTCCTGTACAGGTCATATCTGTGCTCACTGGTTCCCGCTAGATGTGTGATGACATATAACATAAGGTGTACGTTGTCAGAATTAATTTGTGTATCATTAACTTTCTATTGTAGAAATTGTAAATAAAAAAGTATTTTATAAGAGAGGTGGTCTATGTACCCTGTTCACACTGTTTCACTGTTATTCTTTCAGATCTGTATATACAGCAAGTCTTGATGGTACAATCATCAAATGGAACATACAGAGGCTTACACATACCAATAAAATCAAACTGACTAATATCAAGTCACTTAGAGTATTGAAAATATTTAATGATAGATTAATCTGTGGTGAGTGTACATAATTATGTACATGTACATTCAATATACATATGTACATTCAATATACATCAATACACATAAGTACATTCAATATACATAAGTACATTCAGTATACATAAGTACATTCAATATTGGAGTTTGTTAACTATAGCCTACTAATGTATGGAAATTTTAGGGAGTTGGTCAAATATAATAATGTATGGAAATTTCAGGGAGTTGGTCAAATATAATAATGTGTGTAAATTTCAGGGAGTTGGTCAAATATAATAATGTATGGAAATTTCAGGGAGTTGGTCAAATATAATAATGTGTGTAAATTTCAGGGAGTTGGTCAAATATAATAAAGTGTGTAAATTTCAGGGAGTTGGTCAAATATAATAATGTGTGTAAATTTTAGGGAGTTGGTCGAATATAATAATGTGTGTAAATTTCAGGGAGTTGGTCAAATATAATAATGTGTGTAAATTTCAGGGAGTTGGTCAAATATAATAATGTGTGTAAATTTTAGGGAGTTGGTCAAATATAATAATGTGTGTAAATTTCAGGGAGTTGGTCAAATATAATAATGTGTGTAAATTTTAGGGAGTTGGTCAAATATAATAATGTGTGTAAATTTCAGGGAGTTTGGTCAAATATAATAATGTGTGTAAATTTTAGGGAGTTGGTCAAATATAATAATGTGTGTAAATTTTAGGGAGTTCAAATATAATAATGTGTGCAAATTTAGGGAGTTAGTCAAATATAATAATGTGTGTAAATTTCAGGGAGTTGGTCAAATATAATGATGTGTGTAAATTTCAGGGAGTTGGTCAAATATTATAATGTGTGTAAATTTCAGGGAGTTGGTCAAATATAATAATGTGTGTAAATTTCAGGGAGTTGGTCAAATATACAAATATGTGATCTAGAAGGTTCAGTTCTCTCTGTACTTGAAGCAAGAGAAAACAATCAAGTGATTGAAATAGATAGTTATACTGTTACACTACATGGTCAGGTATGTATATTTATGTTGTAAACTAGACATCGGGTTGTAATATATTTATGATTCTTGGAAAATGTTTATGACTTAGGATATTTACATCATATCTACTTTAAAGAGTAAATTAGCTCCAGTTGCCTCCCTTTTAAGTGGAGGAATACTAGCTGCCATGGTCTCCTGTTTGCTAAGTTAGAATGAAATAGCTTTGTCTTACGTAAGAATTATAGAAGTAGAATTTATCTCCCATTTGTCCAGTGACCATTGATTATTACAATTGTCTCCCTTGCATGGATTGAGATAAAATTAGCTTGAATAGTCTCCCTTATATTTCACCATATAAATACATTGAGTTGTCTCCCTTATTATTAGGTATGGGCAGGTGGAAGAAGACTAGGAAAAGTGTACATGTGGGATTTGAGTACAGGAGAGTATAAACAATGTATTACTATTGATAATTGTCGGGGTATCAGCAGCATGGAGGATGTAGATGGCAGGGTATGTCAGACATTACATTTAGCATTGTAATATATTCTAATGAAAGTAGCTTTGTACATCAGCGATTCTTGCACTGTGATTTTTAAACTGGTTCCCATTCCATATTGCTCACATGGGTATTAAAGGTAATGATAGAGCGAATGGAAAAGCAAATGTGAGCGTTTTATCTTTATAATACAAATTTAGTGTTCTATCTATATCTTTTTAGTCTCCTACCAGTGTCTACACTGGAGGGGACTATAGGTTTTACCTCAGTCTGTCCGCCTGTCTGTCTGTCTTTAACTGGATCCTATGATAACTGAGGAAACAACATTTAAGCAAGCTTAATGAAACTTGGTATGTGAATTGGCTGCAGTGTTTTTCCGTCAGGTCAAAATATGGTCACAAAATTTTGATCCTTTGATAACTTTGATGTGTTGCTAGCAACTTCAATGACTTTTTAGAGTGTTGTATCTATATATAACTAATAAATTAAACATTGTTTTTTATTTAATTATTTGTGTTTATATTTTATTTGAATTATTAGTGTTTTATCTATATATGTTTGATTTTGTGTGAATAGATTTATAGATTCACAAGGGATGTAGACGTTTGTCTTCTGAATTCTTAAAGTCCCATAAGCTTATAAATGTATTGGTCCTAATAGTTTCTGTTTGTCCTATAACAGAGGAATCCTGTGTGTTATCCTCCAGTGCATACTTTATAGCAAGAAAAACTGTTTCTGAAACCACTATTCTTATTTTTTTCAATATCATTGAAATAAATACTATTTATAGAACACCTGTGTTTTCCCGCAGTCATGTTATGCACACGTAGTAAAGTGACGTCACACGCCCTACGTATTTCAAGTTTACAAAAGCAAAAATCACAGTGAAATGAGTGTTTTCAGACGAAAAAGGGCTTGTTTTGTCAGTAATAATTATCTTGGGATGATATCAGCAATTAAATGTTTTTGCATATATTTTCTACAGCAAAAAGCTAATGGGGCTTTAAGTATGTAACTATGCTCTTAAAGAAAGAAAATAAATCAGACATTTAATATTTGCTTATTTCATTCTACCCTTATATATTTTGCTTTTTGATATTTTTGGATTGTTTTTCTGCTGCCTACCCTAATTTGGCCTGAAATCTTCTGAGAACCAAATAGCAAGTATGACCTTATTACAGATATGGATTGGAACAAAAGATGGTATTATTTATGTGTATACAGTGAATGATCGGAAGTTATGGAAGACTTTAAAGGGACATGATGATGCTGTCAGAGTTCAGTGTTGTGTCAAAGACAGGTATGTTATTTTATACTCTAGCTGAGATTATATAACTCAAGACATTCAGATCATTCTGGCAGCTCATGTCTCTTTTTTGTTCTCTGCCTATTTCAGAGCAATTCATACACATGATGTCACAAGTGTACATTTTGATCTATCAACTTATAGAATAAAATGCATACAGAATGCTGTTCAAAAAGTTATATGATTTTATCACTCCAGAATATTGAAAACACAAGATTGAGATTAGAGTTTGGAGATGAATCTTGTCTTTTATATACTTGGATAAATGTTTAAAGAAATTTACATTGTATAGGAGGAAAAACTAATTATATGCATGTTTCCTGTGTATGGAGGGATTCAGGTTGTTCCAATAGATTTCTTGCTTTGTGATTTTATCTCTTTAATTGTGTTACATTTTATTCTAGAGATTTGGTTAGGTAATAATTTTATTTTCATTTCTAAACCAGAGTTGATGAAGCATGCCCATTATACATGTATGTGGAATCTTAAAGTAATGTGTCTGCATGTATTCTACCATGTAACTATGTGGAATCTTAAACTAATGTGTCTGCATGTATTCTACCATGTAACTATGTGGAATCTTAAAGTTATGTGTCTGCATGTATTCTACCGTGTAACTATGTGGAATCTTAAAGTAATGTGTCTGCATGTATTCTACCATGTAACTGTGTGGAATCTTAAAGTAATGTGTCTGCATGTATTCTACCGTGTAACTATGTGGAATCTTAAAGTAATGTGTCTGCATGTATTCTACCAATGATGAATTACTTCCCTGTTTTCTTATTATTCTATTTTTCAAAAACTAACCAGTTTCACAATTACAGGTATTTTGTGATGAATGCTTTATTTTATTAGAAAAATTGTCCTGTAGAAATATTTGTTCATTTATGCTTGTAATGTATGCACCATACAGGTTTGTCAAGGGCACTTGTTTAAACAGGTAAAGTTGTCTATTCCTTCATACTTCTATCCAACATTGTTATGTCCTTAGCATCTAGTAATCACAATGCTCGTCCGGTTAACCAGTTTTGGCAAAATAAATATAAATATATTGACTTTATACAAATGTACTTATAATATTTATCTATTATCAAATCTTGCAAGATACTAAACAATCCCCATAACCCATAATTATACCCCATTTTTATTTAGTAATTTGGTATTCAGTATTTAAATTTACACCATACTAAACAATCCCCACATCTCTGTATTAACTTTTGACAAATTATGCCCCTTACTTGTACAAGTTTAAATCTTCAAAATACTGTATCCTCTCACTGATGGACAATTTCTCAGTAACTACTCACAGGATTTCAATGAAACTTCACAGAAGTGATCAGTAGTAAGCCTAGTTGTACATGCATAAAACATTTTTCGTTTGGATTAATTTTCACTGAGTTATAGCCCTTTGTTGTTTTTATACAGTATATACAATAGCCTATTTTGTCCAGACAATTTCTGAGCAACTACTCACAGGAATTCAATGAAACTTCACAGAAGTGATAAGTAGTTTGCCTCGTTGTGCATGCTTAAATATTTTTTTAATTTGGATTGATTTTCACTGAGTAATAGCCCTTTGTTCTTTTCTACAGTATATACAATAGGCCAATTTTGTCGAGTCTAGTTCTCATTAACTACCGAAGGAATTCAATAAAAATTAACTTTTCACTGAGTTATGCCCCTTTGTTGTTTTTTATGCAGTGTATTATACAATATCTCAGTAACTACTCATAGGAATTCAATGAAACTTCACAGAAGTTATAAAAAGTAAGTCAAGTTGTGCATGCAATAACCAGGTTTTGTTTGGATTAATTTTCACTGAGTTATGGCCCTACAATAGGTACATTTTGTCCAAACCATTTCTCAGCAACTACATGCAGGAATTCAGTAAAACTTCTTAAGAAGTGATAAGTAGTTTGACAAGTTGTGCATGTCCACAATAGGTTTTGTCCAAGTAAATTTTAATGAGTTATGGCCCTTTGTTTTTTTTTCTATAATGAATATTTAGAAACTGGTCAGGATATTTCTAAGCAACAATAATGCAGGTATTAAAAAAATGAAAATACATTATATTTCCCTCTGTAAAATGTAACAATAACTGTGTCAAGGCCGCATCTGGGGGTATTCATCACCTTTAGTGATAGTTCTAGAACAGAGCAGGCCATAAGCCGCCAAATTTGGTGAATACGGCGAGTGTTCCAGGATATCAGCACCAAGCTGGACAGTATTAGATAATTAGGCATCTAGTGCTCGGTGACTTTTGGCGTTACCTGGTGTAAAATTATGTACTCTAGATCATCGGATCATAGTAACATCATAGTTTTATCAGTGATTATAATCCTGTTCAGAAAATCAGAACATTGCCGATGGTATCGCCTCAGAATTGTTTTACTGAGTGTCATAGGTCTTCCATTTCACAACATTCATGGGACCTATCTTGCACTTATTCTCCTCATATTCAAGTCTACCGTTAGAATTTGCTGAATCAGCCCATAACTTACATCAATCTGCTCACTAATCTGACTTATTGTTGTCTGCCTATCTATGTCCAAGATTTCTTTAACAAGCTTGATGTTAGCATCACTAAGTTTTGTTGTCAGTCGGCCACATCTATAGTCATCTTTAACCTCATCACGTCCCTCATGGAATTGTGTAAGCCACTTGCACACCAGTGATCGACACACATTTTCTTTTCCTGATACTGTCTCCAATTTTTCTTTAGTTTCTGTCAGTGTCATTTCAAGTCTTACACAAAATTCGATAACTGCTCTTTTTTCTAAATTGACATCCGACATCGCATGGCATTGTTTTTCAGATGACCCCCAGTATCTTGACATTAGCATCATAAAGTAATAACATGGTCAAATTTTGTTTACTTCTGGCAGCTAAGGTGTTATGATATGACGTCGACGTCATTGGTTAATGACTGGGTTTCATGCCAAATTGAGGCCACAGTAAATGATGGATTTGCAGTTAAATATTGAAGTTTTGATCTGCGGTTGTTATGCTTACTTTTGTTGCTATGGTGATCGGTTTCAGGTGCTTATGAAAGTCTTTTAGGAGAAATTAATGGTATTTTTTTTCCTTTTATGTTCATTCACCTTATATACAAATCTCGTAAGTATACAATGAATTATAACAGTAACAGCAAGGTTGTCCACGAATTTAATGATCACCCCTCGTGTATATATGATGTAACAAATCAATGGCATTACCTTTTATCATTTATACCCCCATAAACATGGTATTTATATTGATTTTAAGTAATACTATTACAGTTTTTGACTAGTGAGCCTTAATGGCAGTACATGTATATCATATTTACAGAGGCGTAGCCAACGTCAATATGGTCTTCTGCTGATGAATATCACATCATATTTAATAGCTCAATAGTCATCAACTGTTTTATTATATGAAAAGTTATATGAAAAGTTGATTTGAAACCATTGAGGGTAATATTCTGATTCATTTCGAAATTTAGTGCATTACTTGATAAATAGACATGTAGGCCTATATCATATTGATTATAAAGAAAGATGAATATATCACAAATAACGACAACATATAATTCTGGTAGATGAATATTGAGATGGTATGTTTTTAGAATTGGAAATTCAGAAAATTTTTGGGAATTGGGACAAAAATTGCCCGGGTTTCTGGATAAAATTTGTTCGAAGGATCAGGAAAAAAATTGCCTGGGTTCGAGGGAAATGCCTGGGGGTCTGGGAAATGCCCGAGGGTAGGGAGAAATGCCCGGGGGCCTGGATAAAATTTGTTCGAAGGACCGGGACAAAAAGGGCCCAGGGGTTGGGGGAAAATGCCCGGGCATTTGTAAAGAAAATACCCGGGCATTTGTAAAGAAATTTGGGACAAAAACTGCCTTGGGGTCGGGGAAAATGGGGTGGGGACAATAGACTGCCCGGGTTGTTTCCCTCCCCAGACTTGGAGGGACAGACATACTAACGATAGGATACTTAAGTGAATTTCCCATGTTAAAATTTGTTAAAATTTAGCCACATAAACCCGATTTTAGCCACATAAATCCACTTATGGACATTTTTAGCTCACCTGATTCATCAGGTGAGCTTTTAGGATCGGTGAATGTCCGGCGTCCGTCATCCGTCCACAATTAGTTTGTTTACACTCTAGCAACCGCAACTCCTAACGAATCCTGATTAAACTTGCTCACAATGTATATGGCCACAATGTCTCGGCTAAGTTCGATTATGGGCAAAATCGGACAATAACTTCTAGAGTTATGGGCCCTTGAATTACAAAATTTGCTATATTTAGCTTGTTTACACTCTAGCGTCTTCATTTATTCACCAATCCTAATCATATTTTCAGTAAATGTGTATAAACAAAAGATCTTGGACAAGTGCGATTATGGGCAAAATCAGATCAGAACTTCAAGAGTAATGTGCCCTTGACTTAGAAAATTTGCTATATTTGAGTTTGTTTACACTCTCACGCCTTCATTTATTCACCAATCCTAATCATATTTTCAGTAAATGTGTATAACCAAAAGATCTTGGACAAGTTCGATTATGGGCGGAATCGGACCGCATCTTCAAGAGTTATGGGCCCTTGACTTAGAAAATTTGCTATATTTTAGCTTGTTTACACTCTAGCGCCTTCATTTATTCACCGATCCTAATCATATTTACAATGAATGTGTATTACCTTATGGGTTTGGACAAGTTTAGTTATGGGTGGAATCGGACCACAACTTCAAGAGTTATGGGCCCTTGGATTAGAGAATTTGCTACGTTTTAGCTTGTTTAACAGTATATACCTTCATTGTTGGTTTTGATCTCAAAATCTACGTAAAAATGAGTTTTACTAGATGGAAACTATATTACCTGGTCATTGATTATTGGCCTTTGTTCTCAGGTGAGCGATAAAGGGCCAATGTGGCCCTCTTGTTTTAAGTAACTCCGGTTGAACAAAGAGTCCTAAACCTAACCCTAGTGTCACCCAAACCCAATTTGTTTGTACAATAGAACAAAAGGCGCAATGCGTCTATCTTTTGTGTGATGAATATTGACCTGGTTCTATTTTTAGAATTGGAAATTCCGAAATTTCCATTAAATATCAAGTTCCACCGTTAAAAATAACATTTATGTTATATGATGAATCAGGCTTTAAACCAATTAAAATGTGTTTATTTATAGATCATATAATGATATTTTCTTTATTGAACTATTACCATTCATCATTATACCCCCAGATATGAAATATGTAGTGACTATTTTGGATTAACGCTTGACAGTTGGTTGGTCGGTCAGTCTGACCGTGCGTCTGTAGGCACAATTTGTCCGGACTATTTCTCAGCAACTACTAACAGGATTTCAATGAAACTTCACAGAAGTGATCAGTAACAAGCCTAGTTGTGCATGCTTAAATCATGTTTTGTTTGGATTAATTTTCACCGAGTTATAGCCCTTTGTTTTATGCTCACATGTCACAAAGTGACAAAGTGAGCTATTAGGATCACTCTCCGTCCGGCGTCGTGCGTTGTGCGTCGTGCGTCGTCAAACTTTTTGTTGTGACCACACTAGGGGCCACATTTTTGGCTCAATTTTAGCAAAACTGGGTCAGAACCTTAATATCAACAAAATCTCGGACGAATTTGATATTGGGCCATTTGGGGTCAAAAACTAGGTCACCAGGGCCAAATAAGGGAAAACCTTGTGAACACTTTAGAAATCACTGTTTTGAATTTATCTTCATGAAACTTTGTCAGAATGTTTATTTTAATAATATGTAGGTCAAGTTTGAAAATGGGTAATTTCTGTAGTAAAATTAGGTCACTAGGGCAAATTGCTGGAAAACCTTGTGAACACTCTAGAAGTCACTGTTTTGATTGGATGATCATGAAACCTTGTCAGAATGTTTGTCTTCATAATATCTTGGATGAGTTCGAACATGGGTCATCTTGGGTCAAAAACTAGGTCGCTAGGTCAAATCTTATGAAAAACCATGTTAACACTGTAGATTTCACAGTTATAATTGGATCTTCACCAAACTTTGTCAAATCGTTTGTTTTAATGATATAATGGTCAAGTATAAATATGGGTCATCTGGGGTCAATAACTAGGTCACGAGGTCAAATCTTAGGAAAACTTTGTTAACACTGTAGATGTCACAGTTTTAATTGGATCTTCACCAAACCTTGTCAAAATGTTTGCCTCAATGATATGTGGGTGAAGGATGAACATGGGTCAGCCGGGTTCAAAAACTGGGTCACAAGGTCAAATCTTAGGTAAAAATCTTGTAAAAGCTCTAAATGTCATGGTTTTGATTGGATCTTGGCCAAACCTTGTCAGATTGTTTGTCTTAATGATATTAAGGACAAGTTCAAATATTGGTCACCTAGGGTCAAAAACCAGGTCACAAGGTCAAATCTTAGGAAAACCTTATTAACACCGTAGATGTCAAATTGTGATCGTATCTTCACCAAACCTAGTCAGACTGTTTGTCTTAATGATATGTAAGACAAATTCGAACATAGGTCGTCTGGGGTCAAAAACTAGGTCACCGGTTCAAAACAATGTTTTAATGAGTGAACAGTGATTGTCATGTGAGCGATATAGGGCCATCTTGGCCCTCTTGTTTCTGTATCTATCTTATCTGTTTTTTCCTAGAATGTCATGCAAATTTTTTTTAGAATACATGTACAGTATAACCCCTGAATACCGGACCCCTTCCGGACTGAGCCAAACGTTCGGTTTTCTGAGAATTCCGGTTTTCAGAGAACTTTTGGTAAAATTGGAAATCTATCCATACTTGGTCTTGTGGGTGACTGATTTGTATAATATTATGTACCAAATTGTTGTATTATATACTTAGTTGTATTGATATGTTTTACTATATGAATGCTAAAACAAGCAAAGAATATGCTTTTCAATATAGTACCTGTTTGTCTTCTGTATAAGGGTTTTATAGCAATCAAGTTGTGTAAGAGAAACAGCTCGAACCCAGTACTACTCAGGGAAACTTGATAACACATGTAGAAAAGGAAATGACATACTTACACCTTTAAAGATGGTTTAATAATAGACTCATATTATCTGACAATCTTAATTTTGTCCATGGGCACTCGATTCCGTGATTTTTATACGTTTATAGACGTTATTTTTCAATTTAACTCATCAAACAACGCAAATCTGTCGAAAGAAAAATCTTCTATTTTTCCCTTATTGAGTGTATAAAAAACACCAAGGTAGTTTACTCGTCATTTTTTCGATTGACGGAAGTGACGAAAATAAGCGTGGGTCTCGGCTTTTTTAAGAGTCTTAATACATGTATTATTATGTAACACTTTTTAGCTCACCAGAGCACGAATGTGCTCAAGGTGAGCTTTTGTGATCGCCCTGCGTCCATCGTGCGTCGTTACGTGGCGACCATGTTTACTTAAAACAACATCTCCTCCTACACCGCTATGCCGATTGCAACCAAACTTTGCTGGAATGATCCTTGGGTGGTCCCCTTTCAAAGTTGTTCAAAAAATTAAATTTCATTAAAAATTCTGGTTGCTATGGCAACAAATATAAAAAACTTAAAAAATCTTCTTGTCCGAAACCACAGGGCCTAGAGCTGAGATATTTGGTATGTAGCATTGCCTAATGGAACTCTGCAAAGTTTGTTCAAATTATTCCCCTGGGGTCAAAATTGGCTCCGCCCCGGGGGTAACTTGAATTTACATAGACTTATATAGGAAATTTAAAAAATCTTCTTGTCAAAAACTACAATGCCTTGAGCTTTGATATTTGGTGTGTAGCATAGTCTAGTGGACCTCTACCAAGTTTGTTCAAATTATTGCCCTAGGGTTAAAATTGGCCCCGCCCCGGGGGTCACTTGATTTATATAGACTTATATAGGAAAATTTAAAAAATCTTCTTCTCCGAAACCACAAGGCCTAGAGCTAAGATATTTGGTATGTAGCATTGTCTAGTGGACCTCTACCAAGTTTGTTCAAATTATAGCCCTAGGGTCAAAATTGGCCCCGCCCCGGGGGTAACTTGATTTATATAGACTTATATAGGAAAATTTAAAAAATCTTCTTCTCTGAAACCACAAGGCCTAGTGCTAAAATATTTGGTATGTAGCATTGTCTAGTGGACCTCTACCAAGTTTGTTCAAATTATTGCCCTAGGCTCAAAATTGGCCCTGCCCTGGGGTTTATTCTATTTTATATAGGAAAATTTAAAAAATCTTCTTCTCCGAAACCACAAGGCCTAGAGCTAAGATATTTGGTATGTAGCATTGTCTAGTGGACCTCTACCAAGTTTGTTCAAAGTATTGCCCTAGGGTCAAAATTGGCCCCGCCCCGGGGGTCACTTGATTCATATAGGCTTATATAGGAAAATTTAAAAAATCGTCTTCTCCGAAACTGCAAGGCCTAGAGCTTAGATATTTTGTATGTGGCATTGTCTAGTGGACCTCTACCTAGTTTGTTCAAATTATGGCCCTGGGGTCAAAATTGGCCCTGCCTTGGGGTTTATTCGATTTTATATAAGAAAATTTGAAAAATCTTCTTCTCCGAAACCACAAGGCCTAGAACTAAGATATTTGGTATGTAGCATTATCTAGTGGACCTCTACCAAGTTTGTTCAAATTATTGCCCTAGGGTCAAAATTGGCCCCGCCCCGGGGGTCACTTGATTTATATATACTTATATAGGAAAATTTAAAAAATCTTCTTCTTCGAAACTGCAAGGCCTAGAGCTTAGATATTTTGTATGTGGCATTGTCTAGTGGACCTCTACCAAGTTTGTTCAAATTATGGCAACGGGGTCAAAATTAGCCCTGCCTTGGGGTTTATTCTATTTTATATAGGAAAATTTAAAAAAATCTTCTTCTCCGAAACCACAAGGCCTAGAGCTAAGATATTTGGTATCTAGCTTTGTCTAATAGACCTCTTTTAAAAAACGGCCCAGATGGGTCACTTGATCATACTTGGACTCGTATAGAAAACTTCAACAATGTTAATCTCCAAATGACCTTTTCTCCTGGTGAGCATTTATAGGGCCATCATGGCCCTCTTGTTTCTGATGTGAGGAATAATCATATTTTGAGACATGCATGTAATTACATTGTATATTCAGAAATTTGCGTTTCTATATGAACAGAAAATAAATATACTGATTAAAGTGATGTAACAGGAATTATATTTTTATTCTAGGTATATGATATCAGGTGGAGGCAGTAAAGATGGTCGTGTGTGTATTTGGAGAGCAACAACTGACCAGCAAGATCTCAGCCAGTTCTTACTGAATTCTGATGAACAGCGAACTAAATGTTGTCATTTTTAAAACTTTTATAAGAAAATTGTTAATTTTTAGCTCACCTGATTCATCAGGTGAGCTTTTAGGATCGGTGAATGTCCGGCGTCCGTCCACAATTAGTTTGTTTACACTCTAGCAACTGCAGCTCTTTACGAATCTTGATTAAACTTGCTCACAATGTATATGGCCAAAAAGTCTCGGCTAAGTTCGATTATGGGCAAAATCTGATAATAACTTCTAGAGTTATGGGCCCTTGAATTACAAAATTTGCTATATTTAGCTTGTTTACACTCTAGCGCCTTCATTTATTCACCAATCCTGATCATATTTTCAGTAAATGTGTATAACCAAAAGATCTTGGACAAGTTCGATTATGGGCGGAATCGGACTACATCTTCAAGAGTTATGGGCCCTTGACTTAGCAAATTTGCTATATTTTAGCTTGTTTACACTCTAGCGCCTTCATTTATTCACCGATCCTAGTCATATTTACAATGATTGTGTATGACCTTATGGTTTTGGACAAGTTATGTTATGGGTGAAATCGGACCACAACTTCAAGAGTTATGGACGCTTGGATTAGAGAATTTGCTACGTTTTAGCTTGTTTAACAGTATTATACCTTCATTGTTGGTTTTGATCTCAAAATCTACGTAAAAATGAGTTTTACGAGATGGAAACTATATTACCTGGTCATTGATTATTGGCCTTTGTTCTCAGGTGAGCGATAAAAGGCCAATGTGGCCCTCTTGTTTTAAACTTAGAAAGTCTT
The DNA here is from genome assembly GCA_964023205.1 of Lutraria lutraria. Classification (NCBI taxonomy): domain Eukaryota; kingdom Metazoa; phylum Mollusca; class Bivalvia; order Venerida; family Mactridae; genus Lutraria; species Lutraria lutraria. The sequence goes on from OZ026850.1 coordinate 6,763,343, forward strand.
ATTTATTTCTGCCTTAGAAAAAGTGGAGGGTGTTACTATTTTTTATAAGAAAAAAAGGTTAAATGTTTGAACAGAGTGCTTGGAAAAATGTGATATGTTCACCATAGAATTGGATAATCATTTGTCTATTAAAAAAGTGTAAAATGTTTTAAAGACGTTTTCGGTAGTTCGCTACATTTTCCACATACCGTAGATATATAGGAAAAATTAAAACTGATCAATGAATTTTTTTTTAAACTTTGCATAATCGTAGCATTTGATAACAGAAACATTTTAAGCGAAAAAAAATTGGGGGTCACTGATCTCGTTTTTGAGTTATCTGCCCTTGAATTTGAATTTTTGCTTATTTTAGGTCATTTCAAGTTTTAAAAAAATTGATGATCAGTTTTAATTTTTCCTAATTTTTATATGTCTTTGTGAAAAATGTAGCGAACTACAGAAAACGTCTTTAATATACCGTGTGATCTTATTTCTTTATGTATCTGACCTTTTAATGTTATCTCTGATTGTGTATACAAATATTTATTATTCCATTGTAATTATGTAGTTAATATTATTTTTAAAAACTACAGTTATTTATTATGCAGTTTATTTAAATTGTTGGGTACATTCCTGCTAGTAATATGTCTCAAACTATGTTGTGAAAGTGACATGATGATAATTATTCATTTATGTCTATTGGTGATAAACTGCAAATTAACTAGGTTATCAAATAATCAATGTTAGTTTTGGGCATCTACAATTCCTTCTGGGTGCTATATCTCCTGCATCTCTCAAGGTATTTCATCCAAACTTTCATAGAATTATTGTCACCAAGTACTCCAGCACATGATTTTTATTTGATCATTTTTTGGGCACATTTTTTGCCCTTTGTTATCAGAGCACAGTATGAGCTTTTGTGTTCATCTGTTGTGCGTTGTGAAGTGGCATCCAAACTTACCATAAATAACATCTCCTCCAACATAATGATACTTAGATGGTCTCCTTTAGTAGTTAAAAAATAGATTTGTTTGAAACTCTGGTTGCCATGGCAACCAATAGGAAAGAAATCTTGTCAGAAACTACCAGTCCTAGAGCTTGAATATTTGGTATGCAGCATTGTCTAGTGGACCGCTACCATGCTTGTTCAAATATGACTACAGGGCCTAAATTGGCTCTGCCCCGGGGATAACTTGATTTCATAGACTTATATAGATTATTTTTTTAATATGCTTGTCAGAAACTACAATGCATAGAACTTAGATATTTGGTGTGTAGCATTGTCTAGTGGACCTACTTTGTTCAAATCATGGCCCTAGGATGAAAATTGACCTTCCCAGGAGCCACATCGATTTTACTTAGGTTCAGTAAGGAAAATATTAATACATCTTGAATCTTCTTTTCCATTAAAAACAATAATGTGCTGATTAATTAATTTTCAACCCTAATTTTCATGACCCACTTGTTCATTTTGTGCACAAGTAATAGAGAAATACTCTTCTGTGCACAACGCCTCATATATTTATCACAGGATGTTTAAACAATTGAACCAAGTCCATATTTTCCGGGTTTTGTAATTCTTTGAATCGCGACAAGATTTATGATCCTTTGTTTATTTTCAGCATATTCAATAATTGAGAAAGACTCTTCTGTATGCCACTCGTCTTTTATATCTCAATTAAAGGGATAGGCTTCTGGAGAAAGGAAAACCTGGGGAGTTTTTTACAATTCCTGTAACTTGTTTTTGTTAAAAATAGGAAGTGCATTGAATACTCAAGTGTATTTTGGGGCTCAAAAATATTAAGAAAATATGCTTTAAAGCTCCAGCCATTATATTTTTCGTAAATATATTTTTGTAAAATGTTAAATTTGAATGTACCCATAGGTAAATGTGCGTTCATTGACAGTTCTGTTTTAACTCAGAAGCTCAGTGATCTGCAGGGATTGTACAAAATATTCCCTTGGGGTATAAATTGTCTCTGCCCGTGTGTCACATGTACTATATAGAGTTACTTGTGAGAGATATCTCCCTGATTGCCTAGCTATCCAGTGTGTTATATTGTCAAGTGGTTGTCTACTAATGTTGTAAAATAAAAGCTCTGAAGGTTCTGCAGTTGTTTGGAACTACAAAGCAGTCAAAAGTTGAATTTCTTTGTAGAGTGAGGTATTGGGCTGAGTTTTGGAAAGCGAGCGATAGCTCGCGCGTGAATTTAATGCAGACTTAAGTACTACTAACGCCTTTTTACACCCGCTAAACAGTTGTTAAAGTTGTTCCCGTTCCATGTGCTTTCAGTACTTTATTTATTTATGTTTCCCATTTGAATACTAAAAGTAGTTCAGCTATTAGCATAATATTATATAGTCTACATTACCTGCCCCTTTGTATACTCAACTTCTGCAGAATGTGAAGAGTGGACCTCTACCAAGTTTGTTCAAATTATTGCCCTAGGGTCAAAATTGGCCCCGCCCCGGGGGCGCACTTGATTTATATAGACTTATATAGGAAAATTTAAAAATCTTCTCCAAAACCGCAAGGCCTAGAGCTTAGTTATTTTGTATGTGGCATTGTCTAGTGGACCTCTACCAAGTTTGTTCCCCGGGGTCAAAATTGGCCATGCCCTAGGGTTTATTCTATTTTATATAGGAAAATTTAAAAAATCTTCTCCGAAACCACAAGGCCTAGAGCTAAGATATTTGGTATCTAGCTTTGTCTAATGAACCTCTTTTAAATCAGTTCATATAATGGCCATGGGATAAAAAACGGCCCAGATGGGTCACTTAATCTTACTTGGACTCGTATAGAAAACTTTAACAACGTTCATCTCCAAATGACCTTTTCTCCTGGTGAGCATTTATAGGGCCATCATGGCGCTCTTGTATATAATGAATATTTAGAAACTGATCAGGATATTTCTAAGCAACACTTTGCAGGTATCAAAAAAATGAAAATGCATTATATTTTCCTCGGTAAAATGTAACAATACTTGTCAAGGCCGCATCTGGGGGTATTCGTCACTTTTAGTGATAGTTCTAGTTTTGACTTATATGCACGTGATATTGGAATTTGTATTTATGCCATTGAATTGAAAAATTGGAACAATGTTCGTAGGCGGAAGGTTTATGGAAGCTGTTCGGTATGCAGAAAAATGAAAATAGAGCGATTGTTGAGAAATGGTAATAACTTGGTGTTCGTATCAAACAAGAATAACGTTCCTCTGTCATATTTCGTTCATCACTTCTAGACATTTGTTTACCAAGTTGTCAATACATCAGAGTCATCTGGTGAGTTGGGCCATCATGGCTCTGTTATTTGTTGCTTATTATCTGCTATTGATTGCACATAACTCAAAGAAAATAAATGAGATTATTAAAAACTGATTTTAAAAAGTATGTGTATGTTTATTATATTTTTCCTTGGTATTTTTAGCTCACATGTCACAAAGTGACAAAGTGAGCTATTAGGTTTTTTCGATATCATTGAAAAAAATACCATTTATGGAACAGCTGTGTTTTCCCGCAGTCATATTATGCACTAGCATGAATTAACGTCACGCGCTCAATATATTTCAAGTTCACAAATAGCTTGTTGACAAGCTTGTAATACCAGCCTTGTAAAAGAAGAAGGTGTTCACATTGTACGTTGACGCGACATCATTTCCGTTGTTATGATTCATTTATATATTATCCTGAACAAGCCAATGCGGCGAAATGTAGATATAATAAATTAATCGTTTTCATGTTTCGTGTTAGGTGATTTTTCATCTTTATTAGTTCACAAAAGCAAAATTCACAGCCAAATGAGTGTTTTTAGAAGAAAAATGTCTTGTTTCGTCGGTAATTATTATATTTGGATAATATCAGCAATTGTTTGTTTTTTTTGCACACAACTCCGTCCATTTTAAAAAGGGATTGTCCACTGAATCCCATTTAAAATGGTGATTTTCAGCAAATTTTGCTGAAAATATGCATGCATTTTTCAATAGTTCAACTGGGAATTGGAATAAAAAGAGAGAAAAACACATTAGAAAAAATAGTACAAAATAAAATTCATAAACTCTGTTTTTTTAATTTAAATATACATAAGAAAGTAACATATATAACATAATATACAGAACAAATAATATAAAAAAAATCCATGATCTGAAATGTTCCGCTGGCGTTTTCTTTTAAACATATATACATGGTTCTAATGATTCAAACGAAATGTAATTGTTCCGCCGGCGGAACATTTCATTTCATAGCTAATGAATCAAACAGAATGTAAATGTTCTGCCGGCGGAACATTTTCTCAAGAAACTGTAAGTTTCACACAAAATATATCAAAATACAGATTTTGAAATGTGCATGTTCCGCTGGCGGAACATTGCTATTCATATCTAATGAATAAAATAGAATGCAAATGTTCTGCCAGCGGAACATTTTCTCAAGAAACTATAAAATTGAACAAGAAATACATTAAAATACAGACTTTGAGATGAAAATGTTCTGCCGGCGGAACATTTTCTACAGAAACTATAAAAATGCATATGAGATATTTCTAAATACAGCTTTTGAGATTGGAATGTTCTGCCGGCGGAACATTTTCTCAAGAAACTATCAAATTGCACAAGAAATATACCAAAATTCAGATTTTGAAATGTGCATGTTCCGCCGGCGGAACATTTCTATTAATCAAACAGGATGCAAATGCTCTGCCGGCGGAACATTTTCTCAGGGAAACTGTAAAGTTACACACAAATTATATCAAAATACAGTTTTTGAGATGAGAATGTTCTGCCGGCGGAACATTTTCTCAAGAAACTATCAAATTGCACAAGAAATATTCAAAATACAGATTTTGACATGTGCATGTTCCGCTGGCGGAACATTTTCTCAAGAAACTGCAAAAATGCATATTAAGATATATTTCAAAATACAGCTTTTGAGATGAGAATGTTCCGCCGGCGGAACATTTCTATTCATATCTAATGAATCAAACAGAATGCAAATGTTCTGCCGGCGGAACATTTTCTAAAAAAAAACTGTAAAGTTATACACGAAATATATCAAAATACAGTTTTTGAGATGTGAATGTTCTGCTGGCGGAAGAAACAATAAAATTGAACAAAAAATACATCAAAATACAGATTTTGAGATGTACATGTTCCGTTTCTCCAGAAACTATAAGAATGCATTAAAGATATTTCAAAATACAGCTTTTGACATGTGAATGTTCCGCCGGCGGAACATTTTCTCAAGAAATATTAAGTTGAACAAGAAATACATCAAAATACAGATCTTGTTAATGTTATGTGATTTAATAGATTCCAAATAAAAATAATTCCAGTGATTTAAAACAAGAGGGCCAAGACAGCCCTTTATCGCTCACCTGAGAACAAAGGCACACTATTTAATGACCAGGCCATATAGTTTCCATCACGTAAAACTCATTTTTACGTAGATTTTGAGATCAAAACCAACAATGAAGGTATGATACTGTTAAACAAGCTAAAACATAGCAAATTTTCAAATCCAAGGGCCCATAACTCTTGAAGTTGTGGTCCGATTCCACCCATAACAAACTTGTTCAAGACCACAAGGTCATACATATTCATTGTAAATATGACTAGGATCGGTGAATAAATGAAGGCGCTAGAGTGTAAACAAGTTAAAATATAGCAAATTATTTAAGTCAAGGGCCCATAACTCTTGAAGATGTGGTCCGATTCTGCCCATAATTAATCTTGTCCAAGTCTTTCAATCAAATAGAATATACCCTAAATACTACCAAATTTACCATCACCTGCTATGATACAACCACATAGAACTTCAAATAGGATTTCCAATAAATTTGTACCCATGACAAGAAAAAAGAACTTTCTACTGAAGTAACTTGAAAAGTATGATAAGATATGAACATGAAACTTGATATACAGATTAAGGATAGAATGTAACTTATGAGAGATTGTTTTCAAGCTGTGTAAAGTTGGACATGACCAGTTGTGTGAATGATGATGTCAGAGGAAGGAGTGACTTGATTGACAAGTGGCTACCTATTGGCTAGTCTAATTTACATTTCAACTAATGAATATTGCATCTTCATCCTTGGAAACATATTTGATAGCTTAATTCATGTTGTTGATGAGGAAATCAAGACAGACCAATATTAATTATATTCTTAAGTATGTAGTAAAACCCCGATTATTCGAATGTCGTTTGGCCCTGAAAAATCATTCGGATAATCCATGGTTTCGAATAATCCATTTCAGTATGATATACTGACAAGTTTGTTCAAATTATTGCCAAGGGGTCAAAATTGGCCCCGCCCTGGGGTTTACTCTAATCTATTTAGGAAATTTAAAAAAATCTTCTTGTCCGAAACCAAAGGAGTTAATGAGTTAAGATATTTGATATGTAGCATTGTCTAGTGGACCACTACAAAGTCTGTTAAAAGTATGGCACCATGGTGAACATTATCCCTGCCCCGGGGTTCACATGATTTATATAGGCTTATATAGGAAAACAAGAAAATCTTCTTGTCCAAAACCATTAACTTCTAGTTTTAAGCTTATGAACTTTTAAATCGTTGACAATTTGTTGGTTAATGGGTCCTATCAAATAAATTATTATCAGCAACTTTTTAAACATAGGTAGCAATACATTTTGACACTGACTCGGCCCGATATATTTCAACCCCATTAATCAAGGTGGGAAATTGTGAAGGAATTCAATCCCTATGACTTTGTCATGGAAATAGTTTGTGCACATAAATTGATATAAACATGAATTGGCTGATATGTCATTCCTATGTATTAACTTGCAAAAAATAGTGGGTGGGGTAGCAAAGTTGAAGAATCTTCCAAGCAAGTTCCAGGGATTAGGTCTGTGATTTTAAAAAGGGAATGCTTTTTTCTTTTGTTTGAAGGTGTGGCGAAGGTGGAGACGCTGGGGGGGTAACCATACACGGGAGGCTTTGCAAGGTCTCTTGCAACGTGGGTTATATCACAAAGAGACTGTACAAATGCATTTGTATAGACAACTGTCAACTACAACAGCATTGATGTTGGGTTGGCAGCATAATGCTGTCCTCCAAGAGAGACAGAAGAGCCTCACCTTCATGGACAAGGTGCGGCTAATGCGCCAGACAAAACCGAACAGGCAGATGTCAAAAACGTTAGTAAGACGCTGGAAAGATAAGCTTTCCCGTGTCTTAAATACAAAGGTAAGTTGTAGTATATTGGAAAAGCACTGAGCTATACCAACTATTGAAAGGAATCTGCATTTTTGTACACCCATTTGAAGTATGGGACATGTGATGCAGTCTCTGTATTTAGCTGTGGACTGAGTTTGCAAAATGACTCTCTGTCAAGTAAATTTGAAAAGGTCAGTAATCTGATGTTTCAGTAATTTTTTCAATGAAAATTTTTACTTTAACACAGATTTTAATTAGTTATGTAATATATTTAACTCTCTGGACAAAATTGTATACATGTTTTTAGTCAAATTATATTAAATTTTGTGAGTATTTTCTTTAGTACATTAAAACTTCTTTCTGCCCTTTTACTTTGCATTTTCATCGTACTGAATGTCGAGTTCAGGACTGTAATTCTTCCTCTAATCTTAAGGCTGATTTCCTCCCATTTTGTCTTAAATCTTTTTAAACAAATGGGTCCGAATTCAGTCTGACCAACTCAAAAATGACGATTTTGCAAGCGTGAGGACAGGGGATTAGGTATTACAGCCTTTTTGCTCTGGGAGCAATCACAAGCCTGCCAATACTTAAAAATATTTTTCGCGAAGACTGATCATCTGAACATCTGCGCCTGTCAATCAGATTGTGGAGTGTTTCCACTTTTGAAATTTTGAAATAGTTTTTAGCTCACCAGAGCACGAATGTGCTCAGGGTGAGCTTTTGTGATCGCCCTGCGTCCATCGTGCGTAGTGCGGTGTGCGTCGTTACGTGGCGTCCATGTTTACTTAAAACAACATCTCCTACACCGCTTTGCCGATTGCAACCAAACTTTGCTGTAATGATCCTTAGGTGGTCCCCTTTCAAAGTTGTTAAAAAATTAAATTACATTAAAAACTCTGGTTGCTATGGCAACAAATAGAAAAAACTTAAAACATCTTCTTCTCCGAAACCACGGGGCCTAGAGCTAAAATATTTGATATGTAGCATTGTCTAATGGAACTCTACAAAGTTGGTTCAAATTATTCCCCTGGGGTCAAAATTGGCTCCGTCCCGGGGGTAAATTGATTTTACATAGACTTAGATAGGAAAATTAAAAAATCTTCTTGTCTAAAACTACCATGCCTAGAGCTTTGATATGAGGTGTGTAGCATAGTCCAGTGGACCTCTACCAAGTGTGTTTAAATTATTGCCCTAGGGTCAAAATTGGCCCCGCCCCGGGGGTCACTTGATTTGTAAAGACTTATATAGGAAAATTAAAACAATCTTCTTCTCTGAAACCGCAAGGCCTAGAGCTTAGATATTTTGTATGTGGCATTGTCTAGTGGACCTCTACCAAGTTTGTTCAAATTATTGCCCTTGGGTCAAAATTGGCCCTGCCCTGGGGTTTATTCTATTTTATATAGGAAAATTTGAATAATCTTCTTCTCCGAAACCACAAGGCCTAGAGCTAAGATATTTGGTATGTAGCATTATCTAGTGGACCTCTACCAAGTTTGTTCAAATTATTGTCCTTGGGTCAAAATTAGCCCCGCCCCGTGGGTCACTTGATTTATATAGACTTATATAGGAAAATTTAAAAAATCTTCTCCGAAACTGCAAGATATTTCGTATGTGGCATTGTTCAAATTACGGCCCCAGGGTCAAAATTGGCCCTGCCCTGGGGTTTATTCTGTTTTATATACTATTAGGAAATTTAAAAAAATCTTCTTCTCCGAAAGCACAAGGCCTAGAGCTAAGATATTTTGTATGTGGCATTGTCTAGTGGACCTCTACCAAGTTTGTTCAAATTCTGGCCCCGGGGTCAAAATTGGCCCTGCCCTTGGGTTTATTCTATTTTATATAGGAAATTTTAAAAAATCTTCTTCTCCGAAACCACAAGGCCTAGAGCTAAGATATTTGGTATCTAGCTTTGTCTAATGGACCTCTTTTAAATATGTTCATGTAATGGCCATGGGTTAAAAAACGGCCCAGATGGGTCACCTGATCTTACTTGGACTCGTATAGAAAACTTCAACAATGTTAATTTCCAAATGACCTTTTCTCCTGGTGAGCATTTATAGGGCCATCATGACCTTCTTGTTTATGTGGATCTTAACCATTTGTTTTGAAAATATTTATGGGCATGATATCTCTGTCCAGCTTATTAAACTAGCCCAACAGCCCGATCATTTATTACTATATGATTAGCTATTCCCTTTGATATTATGAAAGATGACAGAATAGGAAGTCTGCCCTCTTAGTAGACCAATCTTCAACTGATCTTCAGCAAACTTGGTAATAATGTTTGTTGGAATAAGAACTTGGTCTGGTTCAACAACAAGCAATTGTTCCAAGACCTTGATAGGCATATTTTTTGACAGTTTGAAACTATTAACTCTTAGCTCTTAGTTAATGTTTAATAATTTGAGTATAACAGGATATCAGTAACCACTCATTATGTTTGTTGGTATCAGACAGGGAATTTTGATAACCTTGATTGGATTTCACCAAATAATGGCTTTTCTGTGATATTTAAATTGCTTGGGTGCACTTTGTCTGTCAAAAAACATATACAGTTTCTGTAAGCATAGACTGTTCACAAACAAACGTTTCTTAAGATATGGTTTGATTTACAGGACTCAAGAAGGCTGAAGGCATCATACAGCCACCATCTGCAGATGGCAGAATTTGGTTTAGATCTGTGGCAGATGGTCGAGGCTGCCAGCAACAAAATTACGATCACTGAAAAATTCTTCCGTCAGTTGATGCGTATCAGCAACAGAGATTTGGTACAAGACTGCTTGAAAATTCTAATTGAGGATGGATCAACTCAGTTTAAGAAAAAAATGTAAGTAATGAAACTGCAATCTTTTAACTTTAAAAAAACTATTCAATCTGGTTTCAAAGGTTCAAACTATGATTATTCGTATCAGCTTTCAATGTGCAGAAGCTATTTGAAGTTGTTTATGACCTGACTTGTTGTGATCCATATCATGATATGTGTAATAAGAGGAGGAAAGTAATGGACCCGATACAAGGCTCAAACCCACGACCTCCTGCTTACAAGTCATATGCTCTACCAATTGAGCTAATCGGGCTGCTGAATATCTAAGCCATTTATTAATATGATATACACACGTAACTCACTGCTACAATATGGTATAGAAACACATTTTCAAAACTATAAACCTTACAATAAGGTATTAGGAGGCAGATAATATGTATTTAATCTAAAACTATTCAGAAGTTTAAGAACTTAACATACATTGTAATTTCAGGAAGCAGCTTATTGATAAAGGTCACACTAGATCAAAAAAGACTAAGAAATTAGTAACTGTAAGTGGTTTGAGTTCTATTTTTCTGCTTCTCAATATAGTAAATTTAAATTAGCACTTATTTCTGTTAAAAGACTTAACATTGCATATGCTTGAGATAAAAACTTGCAATTACTAAGTCTAGTATGATGTCAGCTCAACAGTACTGATTTAAGAGCTCTATAAATAGTATGAAATGTACAGACTTTAAACAAATGCAAGTGTCATGCATATTTCAAATGAAGTTTTAGTAAAATGTCTTTAATAGTGATAAAAAGATAATTTATAAATATGAATGATGTATCTTGGAACTGCATGCATTTCAATTTGACAGTCTAACAGTTACCATTAGTTACATAAATTCATATTTCGTGGTAGAAATTTTAAAATAAAAAGCAAAAATATTTCAAATTTAAGAAAGCTTTGCTTTATTCTTGATATTTGAAGTCATAGTTTATGAAATGTAGTTAATAAGCTTAACAATAAAACTGAGATAATTCTTCAGGTAAAATAGTAAAGTGCTTTGATAATCATTAATATTTAATTATGTTGTGCAGGATATGTCTGCTGTCACAGAAAAAGATGAGCAGTTGGAGACGGAGACAGAGACAGTACAAGCCACTGTGTCATCTGTAGTGTACAATGATTTATTAGTAGGTTGAAATAAAATATAAGCGTGACATAGAAAGTCAGACCTTGGAAAAAGTTATTAAAACGACCAATTTAAGGAAGTACAGATACTAATTTCTAATGATATACCTGTTTCATTTGTTTCAGTATTACCTTATCATTACAATTTCTATTTTGCTGTGTATGTTTCTGACATTTCAGTTACAAGTTACTATTATAAGCTAAATCGTATCGTAATTTGGTATTGCTTTGATATATAAGATTGTTTGTTATCTACAGGAGAAATACAGTGCTCTTGAACAGGAGACGTCGGATTTGAAGAGAAAAAATGAAATGCTGGAGGAAAAACTTCTCCAGTTTCAGAATGGTAATAAAGAACTGTCATGTCAATTTTCTGATATTTAGTGGGAAAAGTCTATTATGTATTTTGATAGTAAAACTAATGAGCAAATACTGGTAGTAAGTTTGTCTCTGCCAGTTTCTGTAAGACAATTGAATTAATTACTATCACTTTAAGCATTATTCCATTTATTACCTCTGCAACAAATATTATAACATATATTTTCAATTTCATTACAAATTCTTTGCTATTTCAACCAATAGGAAAAACTTAGACATTTGGTGTGAATCATTGTTTAGAGGACATTTACTATATTTGTTCAAATTATGGCCTAGTGGTCAAAATAGAGAGCCTCAGGAGTTAAATTTTTACAAAGTGTTAAATAGAAAATTTGAAAAATGTTTGTGTTAAACTACAATGTCTTGGGCTAAGATATTTGGTTATATATATAGTTAACCACTACCAGGTTTGTTCATTATAAGGTTCTGGGGTCAAAATTGGCCCAATCCTGGGAGTAACTTGATTTACATATAGGAAACTATAAAAATCATCTTGCCAGAAGTCTTGAGTTAAAAAATTAAACTTGAAGCGCTGTGTAGTAGACCTGTACCATGTTTGGTAAGATCCTGCACCTGGGGTCAAAATTGTCTTTTTCTGATTAGTCATATTAGGCCATCGATCATGACTCTTGTATAATTTGTTTTATTGCAAAAAGCATTTAAATGGTAAATATTTCTCTTGTCAGGTAAGGGTCCTTCAGAGAGTAATAGAGAGACAACCACAGAGGAGCCAGGACAAAAAAGACATAAGCGTCAGGTAATTCAGATAACACAAAATAATGTCCAACAGGAAAAAATTATTGTGTACAATGTCAAATTAAGCACATTAAAAAAATAAATCTGTCATCAAATTAAAAGATGCAAATGGTCTTTGATCTCAACACAGAATTATGATATAAGCTTTTAGAATGTTACTATGAAGCAGACATACATGTATTTTTCCATTTGTTTGTTAGTTGTTGATTCCAGGCAAAGACATCTGCATGAATGTGTGTAAAAAGATGGTTAAGTGTTAGCTTGTAACTGGATCAATTCACTTGTATTAAAGGGATCAACAATAGTAGGCTTTGTATCCTAAAAAAATTAAGTGATTGACAAAATGCTTTTAACTGCTTTCAGAAACATGAGTTGGAATAAGGTGAGGCTGTTGAAGCCTTTTGGCGATTTGAATGTGGAAAAGAGGAATGGCTCCCTGCAACAGTTTTGCAGGCGTACACTGATGGTAAGTTAAGAAATTAAAATACAGTATAAAAATACTTTCGTGCCCCAATTAAAACATAATGTGAGTAATGGTAAGTCAGTCTTTAGTCAAGCGTGTAACAGTAATGTATAGGTCAAGTTTTAATTTGTCAACCATAGGTTGCGGATTCGAATCCCATCAGTGACCAAATTTAACTTCAACCTTCTTGATCCCTACAATTGGCCTGGAAACAATCATCAAGAGTAGTTTATATAAGTTGTAAAAACCTCTACAATCGATTTTAAATAAACCAAGTTTAATAATAACTAAATCATCATCAAAATCTACATTCATATGGACAATATTTTACTGGATGACTTCTTAATATAAAGTATATGATCCCTACTTAGATTATTATTAAAAATCAGTGTAACAGTGACCATAATTAAGATGGTGTTACTGACTTCTTGTAGTAAATGTCAAATTATCTACAATCATGAATATTCAAGCGATTAAACATTTTGGAATTGTTTATATTATGATTACAGGTAGCTACAAAGTACAGTATAGTGATGGCGTTTCACATATCAAGGCCTCTTGGGTGAAGGTGATGGGATCAATAAATTGATATAGGTTTCATGTCCATTGTCTTTTCATACTTATGTATATGATGTAATTTATAGTTTTGATTAGATCTTCATGAGATTTTGTCAGAGTATTTGCCTGAACAGAACCCTTTGATATGAAATATATAGGGGCTATATTTGATTCACAGTTAACAGTTTGTTGGTCTGTATATCAGTCAATCTGTGCATCTGTCTGGGGTTGTTAGTCCTTCCGTCTGTCTGTCGCACTTTTTGAAATTTGCATTAAGTTAAAAACAATTTGAAAGTCTCTGTTTGAAACTTGACGTGTAGGTAGAGGTATGATCAAAAGGTCACTTATTAAGAATCATTACTCTATCATACATTTCGGCTAAATTATTCCCCTTTTCAACTTAGAAAAATTGTCACTTTGAGACTTACACTTACTTGAAAAGTACTAAAGGGAACCCCATGAAATATGATTTATTGTTATAATGATACAGGATGTGCAGTAAGAAAGAATCATGACTCTAATTTTCAAAATTGTACTGTAAGGATCAGTGTTTGGGTATTAAAAATATCAATGTACATATCTCCCTCCTCCAACCCTTGTTTTTCATTTTTCGAACAAGGGTTTGGGTAATAGAATGCGTTGTTACTGTTATGTAACTGTGTGGAGATGTTCCAAAATGTTACTTTTTAGCTGACATGTCTCAAAGTGACAGGGTGCGCTTTTAGGATCAGTTTCCGTCCGGCGTTATGCGTCATCAAACTTTACCTTGTGAACACATTAGGAGCCACATAGTAGCTTAATTTTAACTAACTGGGTCAGAATGTTAATACCAACCAAATCCCAGTCGAGTTCGATATTTGGCCATTTTAATTTAAAAACTAGGTCACTAGAGCCAAATAAGGGAAAACCTTGTGAACACTTTATAAATCACTGTTTTGATTGGATCTTCAAGAAACTTTGTCAGAATGTTTATTTCAATTATATGTAGGTCAAGTTTGATAATGGGTTATTTCCGTTGAAAAACTTGGACATTAGGTCAAATTGCTGGAAAACCCTGTGAACACTCTAGAAGTCATTTTTTGATTGGATGTTCATGAAATCTTGTCAGAATGTTTGTCTTTATAATATCTTGGACAAGTTCGAACTTGGGTCAAAAACTAGTAGAGCTGGGAGGTTTTATGGGTTTATCAGTATATCGCGATATCAGCTAGACAATATAAATATCACAATATTTTTTCAGCATACTGATATATCGAGTTAAGCTTAAATAACTGAACTTTATGTTTATTATTGTAAAATAAGTTCATACATTGTGGTAAAGTGTTATTTATGTCTAAATGCTGATCAAACTTGTAATATTATTAACTGTGAACACATACATATTTATATTTATACATGCATTAATAGTTTAAACAAATTATTTGAAATGTTAAAATACACTGTGATCTATTGTCTGTATTATTACCCAAGGCAATATATAAATGTTAGTTGGTAATGTTTTTCTGTAGATTTACCATTTATATATATCGCGATACACCATGAAATATTGTGATGTATCGTGATACACTTTTAAAGACCGATACCCAGCTCTAAAAACTAGGTTGCTAGGTCAAATCTTATGAAAAACCATGTTAACATTAGATTTCACAGTTATAATTGGATCTCCACCAAACTTTGTCAAATTGTTTGTTTTAATGATATAACTGTCAAGTACAAATACGGATCATCTGGGGTCAATAACTAGGTCACCAGGTCAAATCTTAGGAAAACTTTGTTAACACTATAGATGTCACAGTTTTGTTGGGATCATTACCTAACCTTGTCGAAATGTTTGCCTCGCTGATATGTGGGTCAAGGTTGAATATGGGTCAGCCGGGGTCAAAAACTGGGTCACCAGGTCAAATCTTAGGTAAAAATCTTGTAAAAGCTCTTAATTGCAAGCATTTATTTGGATCTTTGCCAATCATTTTCTGATTGTTTGTCTCAATGATATTAAGAACAAGTATAAATCTGGGTCATCTAGGGTAAAAAACTAGGCCTAGAGGTGAAATCTTAGGAAAACCTTATTGATACTGTAGATGTCAAATTTTGATTGAATCTTCACCAAACCTTGTCAGAATGTTTGTCTTAATAATATATAAGACAAATTAGAACATTGGTCACATGGGGTCAAATACTAGGTCACAGGGTCAAATCTTAGGAAAACCATGCCTATGCTGTAGTTTTCATGGTTTTTGTCTGAATGTTTGTCTCATTTATATGTAGGACAAGTTCTAACATGGGTCATCTGGGGTCAAACACTAGGTCACCGGTTCAAACCAAAGTTTTAATGAATGAACAGTGATTGTCGTGTGAGCGAAATAGTGCCATCTTGGCCCTCTTGTTTATAAACAGTAAGTGCTTATGCTTCTTGAGGTAATTATCCATGAGTATAACCATCTATTGTACTTTATGTATCATTTTATTGTGGAACACTGATATACTAGTGAACTGTTATTTTTGTACAAACTACTGAAAATAGTTTTTTTATCATCTTTCTGTGTTTTAATGTTAGGCAGGTTGTTTTTTCTGAACAAAATATTTATTGTGTGACTTAACTGTCTCTTGATGAAATGTACTGCCTACATAAGTTTTTTTAAAGTATTTCTTGTGCATTTTTATAGTTTCTTGAGAAAATGTTCGGCCGGAAGAACATCCACATGTCAAAAGCTGTATTCTGAAGTATTCGCCAGCGGAACATTTCAGATCATGGATTTTTTATATCATTTGTCCTGTATATTATGTTATATATGTTGCTTTCTTATGTATATTTAAATTAAAAAAACAGTTTATGAATTATAAACTTTGTACTAATTTATGTGTTTTTTTCTCTTTTTATTCTAATTCCCAGTTAAACTATTGAAAAATGCATGCATATTTTCAGCAAAATTTGCTGAAAATCACCATTTTAAATGGGATTCAGTGGACAATCCCTTTTTAAAATGGACGGAGTTACATATATTTTTATAGCAAAAAGATAATGGGACTTTAAAAGCTTCCTAGCGGAAACGACAGGTCATTGAGCTATGATATTTGGTGTGAAGCCTCTACCAAATTTTTCAAATTCTGACACCGGGGCAAAAAAATCGACTGTCCCCGGGGTCAATTGGTCATTTTCTGATGAGCGATATAGGGCCATCATTGCCCTCTTGTTTTATTATGATCTGTCTAATTTTACAGACCTTATTTTTCGCAGTTAATGTATAACAAAAACAACTATAACAAAACGTTATAGTTAGACGAATTACAAGAAGCGTTGGTTTAAGTTTTTTGTATGAAGTTGCTTTTATTCATTCCTCCATTATGGAGAGTATAACATATTTACAAGTTATAGATAATACACATATTTTGACAATCATGAGTATTTGACAAATGAATACATTCATGTATATAGTTCACATGTACATGATATTACCATACCATACACCAATGGAATAAAGTACACCCTAAATAATACCAAATCCACCATAGTCTGGTATGATACAACCGCATTAAACTTGCATCTAATGATGTTCCCGATATGATGCCACGTTAACATCATAGAACGATGCCTACATTCAACAACAGAGCAGACGAACAGATTCAGTCAAACATAACAGGTAACCCGACGAATAGCCGGTCCAATGATTGACCTATCAAAAATGACCGCAATCACCATTAGCCAATCAAATGGCCAGGATTGACCAAACTAGTAATAGACAATACAGTAAGTACTCGCAAACAGCTATAATAAACAAATACTCGTAGGTATAATTCGTCTAGAAAACATATCACTTTCGGATATGTGAAAGTTGTACAATTATGAAAAGTATTATCAGGTTCAAGTAAATCTACACCAATGTTTTAGGAGGACATCGAACGTGAGGTAAAATAGTAATTTATTGTTCAGCATAAATTTTGACAGCACCTTACAGCTGTGACCAAACATTGAACGTGAGGTAAAATAGTATTTTATTGTTCAGCATAAATTTTGACAGCACCTTACAGCTGTGACCAAACAAATGTTTTCACATGACAAAATTTAGAACTTGAACTGTATTCTATATAATGGAACAGGTCAATTCCTTTATCTAATGAGATAACTTCACTAAAAATGTAGCATAACTATATGTCGAGTTTTCACAATTCAAAATACTGGTATCAGCATAGCACAGCCAGAATAAAATAATTGACACAATTTTGAGAGAGAAAACGTTGAAAAAAAATCTACAAAACACAACAAAAAGAAAAATACGTTTGTAAAAAACAATGTGTTTATTTTAAGATACTTTACCAAAGTTTGGCTCACAACGTTTTTACAGCAAAGTTGTGACAAACAAAAAATTAATGCCACCCAACACGCGGTTACGGAGGAAAATGATAAGTGACATACCTAAACATATAACCAAAAATGTACTGTGCACACTGTAGGCTTTATAATGCAGCGTTTTGATTATTACAGATATAAAATGATACACCAGTGCTAGTTTTGCTCACTAAGTTGCAAATGATGGAGCCGGTGATGATTTGTTTAAAATACGTATTTGGAAGAACAAAATTAAGTTGTGATTTTACGAAGTAGACACCACCAAAAGAACTAGAATGCAGCATGCACATACGTTAAAATACCTATGTATAAATAATGCGACACACACTTTTACAAATTCTCCTCTATGTTTGAGTATCAATGAAAAGATAAATGCCACCATTTAGTTACGGAGGAAATACTTATAGTGTCATCTTCACTATTTTATCCCGACTCGTCGTATATGCATCATCAATAGACAGATTTGGTATTTTTTCATATTAATAACTATGCTCAAAAAGTATTTGTAAAATCTAAGGAATAGATGTTTTACACAAAGCACATCTGAGACCAGACTTTTGAAAATGTATTAGCTTAGCGATTTGGTAATAACCACGGTAAAATATTATTGTCATATGGAATATATACTAGCTACTTACATAATCAGTGATTATGAAATGTGATATTTGAAAACTTCTGGCGTATTATTTTGTTGCTTTTGTGTTCCACAAATGGCATGCCCAGATGTTCATAAGAACTGTATTTGTCATTATTGGACGCGGTCACACAACATTTATTAAGTACAACATGCAGTCGAGGGGGACGATTGATGTACTGAAATCAGTTACGGAGGAAATAGTTACGGAAGAAAGAATTCTGTAGTTTTGAAGGTTTCACTGAGAGACTGTTGCATGGAATACTATTGCAATACATTTTTTGTGAAGAAGCTGTTCTATTACAAAAGTCTATCACCCGATATGATGCATACCTCGGCATTTACAGCGAGAAAACCTGGTTACGGAGGAAAGCTTATAAAATCGGACAAAATTAAATCCAAGTTGTAGACAAAATTAGTAAATATGCCCCAGTTTATGCCGATTCATCATTCTTTTTCTGTTTATATGATTATTTGGTTAGGTTTTGGTGTGCATTAATTGCATCCTTTGTGCATCAATGTGTACAATGAATAGGTTTATAAAATGGTTACGGGAAGAAACCATTTCTTAGCGTCAGGAAACATGAACATTTGTTTTCAAGAATTTTGCGGGAAAAGGTCGAAATACCTAGATGATTCAATCATTAGTAGTCAAATACATGTATGTTAAAAACAAAAACATATTGTAAAAGATACGTAACTAATGTATCGAAATTGAATGTGCAAATTAGTTAACTTACGTAGCGACATGCAAAAACACCCTACCCTATCGAGCTATGATGCATCAGAATTTTTTTTGTGACACTATAAGACCATGAAATCCACCTTAATTTCTCACAAATGAGTTATGCATCAAGGCAAAATAAACATCTAAATATGCCTTAAAGATTCGCCGAAGTTTTGGATGACTGAAGTCAGGCTACAGTTTTTTTTTCAAAATTGTATCAATTATTTGATTCTGGCTAAGCAGTGGTCCTTATTAAAACCTCCGCCGGTTTGTTTTTGCCGCGCCGGTCTTTGGCAAATACAGCCCCCACTTTTACGCGCTTTTGAGAAACAAAAACATTATTAAATTGTAGCATTTAGTTACTTATTAAAAAATTGAAAGTCCCATGTTTCTATCTTCACTAGTTTTCTTGAAAAATGCAAAGAAAAACTGTCTTTGCCATGGCAAACGGCGTTTTGCCATGGCAAATCGGTATTTTGCCATGGCAAAATGCCTTGCCATGGCCGCCATGGCCTTGCCATGGCAAAAAAATCAACACTTTTGCCATGGCAAAATTGCCATGGCAATTTTTTTTTTAATATCTAAAGAAATACTATGTAAGGGTGTGTAGGTATCATAAATATTGCCATGGCAAAAGTTTACAAAATTATTAATTTAGTTAAATTACCATTACAGAAGTAAATTTCTGTAATAGATAAGTTATTTAGGTGCGAATCGGCTTAGACCAGGTCTTGCATTTATGAAGTATCTTAATTATTTGTTTATACTCATTCAAAATTTACTAAGATTGGAAAAAATCTTATCATAAGATGAGTGATATTTAAGAATGTATATGTTAATAAATATTCTAGCAAAGAAAATTCTTAATTTGAAACAAATGTTTTAAGATGTCATTACTATGGAATTCCAGCTAGGGGTTTTATTTCTGTAAAAATAAAACCGAAATGATATCTATCACATGCAAACCCACAATCTAACTTCATACAATTGTTCCTAATTTTGTATTTCTAGACAATGAGTTATTTACTATAGGCACATTTCAGTACTCTCACCACATTTTTAAACAAGAGGGCCATGATGGCCCCTTATCGCTTTCCAGAAAAAAGACCCGAGAGAAAATAATCATGAGCCTATGTAAAAACAAGTCACCTGGGGACGAGGCCAATTTTTACCCCAGGGCCAAAATATCTAAGCTTTGGACCTTTGGGTTTCTGACAAGACGTTTTTTTGTAATTTCTATGTTTAAGCATATATAAGATAGAGTAAACCTGGCTGGGGCCAATTTGACCCACGGTCCATAATTTGAACACCCATGGCAGAGGACCACTAGAAAATGCTACTTACAAAATAGCTAAGCTCTAGGCCATGTGGTTTTGGACAAAATATTTTTTTTAAATTTTCCTAGTTAAGCCTATATAAAATAGGTTAAACCCCGGGTTGAGCTAACTTTGACCCATGGGGTATAATTTGAACAAACTTGGTACAGGACCACTAGACTAGGTCTATATGCCTTGAGGTTTTGGACAAGAAGATTAAACAAATTCACATATATAAGCGGCTTTAGCCTATGTAAATCAAGAGACCCGCGTGGGCAGGGCCAATTTCAACCCCAGGGCCATAATTTGAACAAACATGGTAGAGGTCCACTAGAAAATATTACATCTGAAATATCTAAGCTCCAAGCCCCGAGGTTTCAGAAAGAAGATTTTTTAAATTTTCCTATATAAAATAGAGTAAACCCTGGGGTATTAATTTGAACAAACTTGGTAGAAGTCCACGGGACAATACTACACTCAAAATAACTAAGCTCTAGGCCTTGTAGTTTTGGACATGAAGATTTAAGTCTATATATAAGTCTACATAAATCAAGAGAACACGGGGCGGGCCAATTTTTACCATGGGGCGATAATTTTAACAAACTTGGTAGAGGTCTGCTAGACAATGCTTATACACAAAATATCTAAGCTTAGCCTTGGAACTACATGTATGTACCTGGGTCTTGTGCTCTGCATATCACCTCATGGAATTTAACAGTTGACCCTGTTATTTTCAAATATGTCAATGCATAACGGAAATACAGCCTGGACAAGGTCTATGACATTCTTTTTCATGCTTGACCTCCAAGTGTGACCTTGACCATGGAGCTACAGACCTGGGTCTTGATCACTGCGCACTATCTTATGGTATTTATCAATTGTAGTTCTAGTTGGAGTTCTAATGTAAGTGCTTACATATAAAATAGAGAAACACTACATGTACTATAAAAGGAGACCTAAGAAGTGTGTGCCTGATAGAGCAGTATGGGTTGACATTCCATGTACAGTACTTCCATAAAAAGAGCATCCTGTCAAAACCATGGCGCCTCGGATTCACACAAATGATTTATTTGGACATGCAAAACTGATTAATGTATCTTAATTCCTATTGATTTATGTATGATATGTTATATATTTATAACACTTTTTAACAGTTCTGTCTTTTATGAATATGAACCACTTAAGTTGTTGGACTTACCCCCCCCCCCCCCCCCCCCCCTTCACTTGGACACATTCAGTCATTCACCGTACCGCTCACGGGTGACTCAAATTTGTATTTGCAACATGCCTTAAAAAAATCCTGGCTAGAACCCTGTGTACTAAGTTATTTTCACATTATATGTCTAATAATTAGGGACAAGGAAAATGCAGATGGACTAACTAACTGTTTCTTTTTAGCAGCAAAAGCACATTTAGGCATACTAAGAGTTAGTGCTGGGTATTGCACCTTAAAAACATATTGTGATATATCACAATAGTGCATGCTGTATCAGGATATGTATCGCAGTAAATATTGCAAGTTGTCATTAAATAAAGAATAATGAATAAGCATTCACATAAAGCCTTGGGTAATAATGCAGTTTATTGGTGATAGTGTTGTCCGGAACCACACTTTGAAAGAATTTGTTCTTATTTAGCAGTGTCTAAACAATTAATACATGTATTATAATGTATATGTGCAAAGTTGATAATACAAGTTTGACCAGTTTTTAGACATGAATTATATTTGGACTTATTTAAAGTCCAGTTATTTAAGCTAAATCCAATATATTGGTATGATGAAAAAAGATTGTGTTATTGATATTCTCTAGCTGATATCACAATAATGATAAACCGATAAAAGCTACCAACTCTATTCAGCGTTTTGATATTCGCAAATGACCAAAAAAATTTTAATTATTTATCAATAGTAAATTATCCTATATTTACATAATGATTTTGAGATTTTCCAGACATTCAGCACAAAAACAGTATTCTATTTATATGTATACACATTTAAATAAGACAGCAAAAGGTTTATTGTTTGTAACTTTTTTAGCAACATTCAGGTGCATTTAGACATAGTGGGATTCCCCGGAATATTCATACACATGTACAAATTATCTATGAATACTCACTCAGAATAGAACATTAACATAATGAAATTTCTCAATATTCAATACAAAATATTCAGCAGTATTCATGCATGTAGATAAACTTTTGAATAGCATAAGTTTATTTGTTGGTTACTTTTTAATAGCAAAACATAATGGTGTACTTAGGCATAGATGAAATATGATAACTTATAGATATACATGTATAATAACTACATCTTCACCTATATTTATACAACAGTTGTAAACTGAAATGCATCTGCTTGCAAGTCGGATGCCCTACCAACTGAGCTCATCGGGCTGGTGAATATCTTAGCCAATTTATGAATATTATATGAATATAATATGAATATAATATACGACAAAAAATTGATGCTACAATCCTCCTTCCTTTTTATTCTAAGTAACTCACTGCGACAACAACAGACTCAACTAACCCAGCCTTTACTTCACCCTAGCTCTATGATAAAGTACCCGGTGTGGGGGCTCAAAACTGTGACCCCCTGCTTGCAAGTCAGATGCTCTACAGCCTACTGAGCTATTCGGGCTGGTAAATATCCCAGTTGATCGATAATTAATATACCAGACTGCTACAATGTAAAATTAAGTAAGTTATCATGCCCAACAGCTTTTAACTGAGGATTTTGAGTGCACAAAGATACTTTGTTCTTTGTTGTACTGCAGCAGACAGGCCAAATTGAGGAAGTGTCTTATTGCCACAAATAAGTTCAGACTAAATAGTTATCAGATAGGCCCTCCTGGACACATTCAAATAACAAAGCCTATCTAACAATTCTCCAATCAATTTTAAATTATGCTGAGAGAAGGTGCAAATATAAAATAAATTGTAATCACCTGATAGCAGGGGAGACCCTTGCTTTATTATTCTGCATATGTCTGTAGTAATTAATTCTAATCGTTTGCAGCATTGAGCGAAGCACAAAATCATAAAGCATATGTTGACCGATTAGTATACTGACCAATCATACACGATAAGCTTGTGTGCTCGCCATTCATTAATCCAAGTCTGTAACAGTAAGTTTTTATTCTCTCAAGTTCCTAGCACTTTCACGGCCTAATCCGTTAGCTTTATTAATTATCCTTGCTGTATGAATATTCCTCTATTATTCATTGATCTTTACACGGAAGGTTGCACACTTGATTATGTTTGTTTAGCTTAAAATTACTGTTAATATGTAGACCTCTAAACAGTGACAGTTCCAGAAGAAGCCATTTTGGGTATCACGTGCCTTACGTCGCTAGGAAACGAGCGAAGGTTTTGCATCCTAAGTATTTCAATGAACAGAAAGATACGTGTACTAACACCCGACAAGAACTGTCAGGTTTACTTTAATCCTACGTTAACGAATATTTAGATGCATTAATTACCTAGGCCTACTGATTTTTTCAATGTTCCTGGATTTAACCAGTCCAAATGCGAGGTATATGATTTATTGACCAGGCAGTCTGGACAGTGCAGTACTGGGTAATAAAGCAGACCGGGTCGTAGCTTCTGCTTATATTATCAGTTGGCATATAAAATCAGCAGGATGTTAATTAGTCATAAAGTTATCATCAGTACCAATCAATGGATTTCTACTGCAACATCTAACATGCACACATGATAAGACAGATAAGGCAAATAAACCATTCAGAGATTCGACCTCCCGTAGCCCTACTACGACCTCCCGCAGCTTTTGGAGTCACTTACATCTAGGAGCTACATATATAGCTACCCAGTACTGCTGTTCATGACTGTCGCAAATTTATAAGCCTTGTGCTGCTATGTTGGGTATATCTAGATGTGTTTTTTACTAAGTGCTACTTTTTACTGAATTATTTAAAGTATTGATACCGTGCATACAGTAACGTCAAAAAATCTAGCCAATAATTAAATTAGTTTTTATTACTAAAAATTATGAGAATTTTACCGCAAACTTGTTGTATGATTGTGCATGTATTAACTGTAGAAATCTGTCCCGATTCTGCAGTATAGTTTTATTTTAATTTTCTAATGATATACTTTTTAATATATATATATAATAGGTGTTAAGTAAGCTATAAACAGTATGTTTGTTTCGAAACGAATACTTATATTTATTTATTTGTATGATCATCTGTAACATTAGCTGTGTACAACTTGGTATGTACCAATTTATTATGTATACTACCTACCGCGTGTCCGATTAAACTATATTTGATAACATTTAGCATTAAAATAATTGCGATAATTACAGTTTGCATCCAATATTAAATATATATAGTAGGTATTTGTTGCCAGAAATTACGAAATTGACTCTTAGATTAGAATCTACCCCTGTATTGTGTTTTTAAACAACGTGCTATAGATGTATTTTTTCATTCTTGGTATAATAGTATTTCGACAAGTATATAATATATATATATAATGAAAAATAACTAACATTCCATAGGTATTATTATATATTTCAAATGCCGACCGGTTTCGTTACTGACTCAGGGTGTTTAATGCCCTGATGAGTCAGTGACGAAACCGGTCGGCATTTGAAATATATAATAATACCTATGGAATGTTAGTTATTTTTCATTTTTAATTTGCTTGACTCGGATATATTTTTTAACATTTTATATATATATCTTTATTTCCTCCAAACACGGGGAGTATATACTATAATACATTGTACAATGTACATATTACCGTTAATATACAATAATATAATAAATCACAATCAATGAATATTCGCCTTACAACATAAGCAGGATGTATTCACATAGTTCAATGCTCTAGCATTTATCATATGTCTGATATGTAGTTCAAATGACATCGAAGATGATTACCACTTTGCTATATATAAATATTCGTAAGCACTTTTTAAAACCATACTATTATGTTTGCCCAAGTGTCTTCAAATTCACTCAACTCATGCTATCTACTGAAAAATTAGACATAATTAATCTAGCAAAATTCACATATCATGCATTTCTTTACTTAAACAGTCAGTCGTTGTCGATACTTAATATTTCTAGGTGGACATGATGTAACCATTATTTTTGGTAAAAATCATTACCCAGATTCTAATCTATATGATGCTTTTTTTTTTTTTTTTTTTTTTTTTTTTTTTTCATAAGTAACTTGCAGTTAACAAATCTAAATCGTGCTTCTTGATTCATGTTATTTTAAGCACAGCTCAACCTCTTTAATTTTTGAACTATTAGTTTTCATTAATTAGCTGTGTATCTTCTACTCTTTGAATTTTCACGATGTCACATGATCCAAACTTTATTGTATTTATGTTTGTAACGAGATACTATGTTTTGTATAAGTTACTAAATAAAATCATGTTCCTATACGTGTCTTAGAATGTGTAATGTTACGTAATCTCGGTGCTATTTCGAGGAATATTGACGCTCGGCTTTTTGTATATAAAATAGGAAAATTATGTATGGGTCTGACACATTGTATTTGATTGATTGTTGCAGTACCAGAACATTATAAGTGAGAACTTTTATGTTATTGGTTACGATTAGTTTTTTTTCTTATCTTTTAACAACTGAACGGTTTGATCTCACACATGATACTGTCGGTTTCAGAAGGTCAGTGGAAATGCCGTTATCTGATTGGTCAACTGGCCTGTCAATGAAATATCCAAGGAAGGGTCAATTGTCGCGTCGCTAATATATAGTCGTACATAGATCGATAGTCAATAAACACCACGGGTGGTAAATGTATATACTGCAGATTTGCATTTTACTAGTTTGTATATACTATACATATATCTTTATCGATAGTAAAATATAAGTATCAGAGGAATTGCTTGAGAAGCGGGCAAGTAAAAGACTAATGAATTTATGAAACAAATGTTATTTTACTAATTTGTCACATTTTAAAACGAAAATAAAACACGATTAAACGAGTATTTTTATCGATTCGGATATTATTAGTGTTTTACGAATACTCGAAGATAATTTTATGTAAAATCTAATACAAGACCTTCTAAATTCTAATTGAATATTACACCTGTTAATCGACAGATCAATGATACGTAAATTTGTATAAATACATTTTGTATTCAAGACAGAAACAATAATGAATAATGATAATAATTTATATAAAGTTATTTACATTTTTTACTTTTTCAAAGCTTTATGAAAACAACAAAAAATAATGTGTTCTACAATATAATCTTTTCCAACTAAATACAAAATACGTGTTCTTTCGTTAAAACAAACACCTTCGTATTCATTTTAGAAAGGTTCTAATGAGATTATTAATGTATTTACTGACGCAAAAGAAATTGCCAAATCATTAAAGACGTTCCGTCTGCTGGATCTGTGGTCTTATCGGGTGTCTGATCGATTTAACCGTTTACATTAACTGGTTCCCGCTCAATGTTGCAGTGCACCAAAGGAACAAACAAGTCAACGGGAACCAGTTTAAGATTTTCACGCAGTCTATCGATTGTTACCCGGGTTCTTTACCTCATTCATAACATGAAGTCAGCCATGCGTCAGAGACGAGATCTATTATATCTCAACTGAAATCAGTATTAAATTTAGCAAGTTATGATTCCTCTTATATATATTCCAGAATGTGTGCGTATATAGTGTGGCATGCACATGCACCGGGTCACAAGTCTTGTATTTCAAATAATTGAATTGATCTAAATATGCACTTCCATATTACGGAATAAAATCCAATAATCACAAATAATATGTGACTATAGAACGTGCATAAACTGTACAATTTCTGCAATTATTATGACAACAATGCCGAAGTATAGACTGCTTAATTTATTGAACTGTTAATATTAATCAAAGTGAGACGTGGGTCAAGAAAAAGGTGAAGTTACAATTAGCGACCGTACAAAATGACACCTAATTTTATAAATGTATCACGGAACAGCTTTTTATGCTCTTTGAATCTTTGCTTATCATCAAAGCATTCAAGTCTGCCTCAGGAACATTGAATTAAGTAAAGGTGTTTTCAAGTTGAATCTACAATCTAGAGCAGATTTTATAAGGAAGAACTCGTCAAATAAATGGAAAAAGATATACTAGTAATAATCGAAAACCTGTTTCAACTGTACACGCATCATTGCGCATGTGTTATCAAAAATTAATACCCGCGACATCATATTTGATATGGGAGTGAGGTATTCATGATAACTTAACTTAATATTTACATGCACAAAATGTATCAATAAAATGGTACGCGCGACACATAATCAACATAAGGACGTTTGTAAAATGTAGTTTGGAGTACCGTTTACTGACAGGAAGTTCGTAAGCTGAAATTTCTCAATGTGAAATGTATACTTCACTAATCATATTGCTCGTGAATCCCGTGCATTCAATGACAACATGACCAGCATATTGTTTAATCGGTACGGTTTTCTGTAAGCAATAATGAAAACATTAAACAGGGCACGCATGTCTGCGGAAGAAATTTAAGAGGCTCATCATACAAATCGAGTTTTACCTTTTTAACAGTCAGAGTCATATGAAGCGGACAGTTCACCTAAGCATCGCTCCTTGGAAGAACCAGTACTAGACTCCCATTCTCCGTAAGCAACAGCCTACTTTCTCACATAAAGAGTCATGGTCGGGAGCGGGACTCGAAACCACGACCCTCTATCAATGAGAAGTTACAGTGATTTGAAGTCAGCTACCACGGAGACGGGTTTCGCCCGATTGTGAATTTCGCTTATCATTTGCTTGAAATAAGTCTTATTAACAATGATTAATGAAATTAAACATGATGTTTGACAATACTATTGACTAAACTTGTAAGAAATATTTACACCTGGCCTGTAACTCGCGTTTAATTTTCGAACAAAATACTTAATATTAGCAATTATTTCGATTATGATCTAATAAACCTTTTATTGAAACATAAAAAGTAATTAAAGGATTTGTCAAATTTGTTGTATACCGTTTTCTGAAAGTTTTAAACATGAGACATCTGCTAGATATATATTTTCTCAGTTAATCTTTGCTATACCCACTAGAAAAGTAATCGTCCTGAAAAAAATGGTACGAGTAAATAAATATATATATATATTAAATGGTAGCAGGAGCTAGTGTAATAAAGCTATTAGTCAAAATTAGTGATTGTAAAACTCAGCAGCAAATGTTTATATAATAAGCTTTCAGAAAATAACAAATTTACGCATGTGAAATCAGCAATTTTGGGAAAAAGTAATAGCCACACACGCATTTATACAGGCGATAGCTGAAACAGCTTATCTCTGTTATCTATGTCTCATCACCATACATCAGTAAAATGTATGACCCTATTCTTCACTAAATTCCAAACTGACCGTGATCAGACACAGTGGGAGATGAAACGAGAGATAAGACCTCCTGTGGTTTTTAGTCGCTTACACAGGAGCTGTTCAATAAATCCCCATGCTGATGTGAAATACACCGATTTTCGGAATCTGTACAATTTCAGTTGATGACAGATTATATAATACATACATTTTATGAACATGCGTTTCGTTTATGGATATATATATATAGAGAGAGAGAGAGAGAGAGAGTACGCACTTTTATAGGTACACTTCGGCCTATGTGTACTTACAATAATGACTGAATCATGCTGATTTTTTTTATTAACTACAAACAATGATCTATCATGTTAAGTAACGTTAGATTTTTTTCTAAATTAAAAACAGTTATCATGTTGTTGTTTTTTCGAGACAACAGAAATAAGAGCGATAGGAATAGCACGATACTAATATTAGGCTATTAATACTTAAATTTGTGCTGTTGTTATCAGAGTTATTAATTTTTATTCCGGAATACAAAATCTGTCATCTATTTTCAAAAGGAAAATGTCAAATATATTATAACCTTTTTTATTGACGCTGCGTCAATGAAATGGAGGTGTGTGGTGTGTGTCCGAAATGTGTGACAATGGTAAAATGATATTAATCACTGACTGATTTAAACTGCAATTTAAAGCAGTGTTTAAATGTACATTAAGGCTCTGTGTCGATCTTATGTATCCTTTAAATAGTGAGGCCGTCTTCGTATAATTTTTGTGACAGCACGTGTTCTTACTGAGAAACTTGAATTGATGTAAGTTTAATGTATTCATTATCTCTAATTAAAACATGAATGGTATCGATAAAATATATAACGATACCCTCATATTGACCTTTTCTTCTTCTAAAAATGTTTGAATTAGGCCTACTCGACAATATTTTTACTTAAAAAAGCGCTGGCCGTGTATTTTAGAATGGCGGCCGCGTAATAACTGTCGCATAGTGCACGCAAGATGGCTGCTGTTTACTAATGTAAATATTAAGTTGAGGAATAATGTGAATTTCTGTTGACAGTGCACACCATTAAAGGGATTACCGGACGAAAACAGTTCTGAAAAAGATAGTTTTGACAGGCATAAAAACGACAAACTAGAGATATTGACCACATCAATAATATGCATTGTCGAACAGTATTCAAGTCGCAAACTGAGGACATAAGGATGGGATTTTTAAGACAGAAGTAAAATAATGATAATCTCTGGCGTGACACACGTAGTCAATCCGTTGGGCTGTAAATTTAAAAGGGTTCAACGGTAAGATTCGTGTGGAACTGTCAGAATAATTCTACATAACTTCTAAATACTAAACAGGAGTAGACTTGTAAGTGAATTTTACATTAGAGACATTGAACCAGGAATCTATCTTCCTTTAATGTCAAACCCCTCACGGGGACGTAGGCATGTGACTAAGACCCAGCAGTCCTGTATATTCCACAGTAGGGAGTCCAATAAAACTGACAGGGTCATTGATAGACTAGCTTCTAATTACATAATCAGTCATTTAAATTTATGGCTAATAAAAATTATAGCTACTGTATAGATACTTAAATTGATTCAATGTTTAATTGAAAATATAGATATAATTTTCTTTTTTTTTTAAAGTATATATATATTCTTTATTTAATTATGTTTATATTAAATGCAAAATATTAAGAAATTTAAAATGATTAAAGACATTAATTACTCAAATAAATGCTCAACGCTTCAAACACATTAGCAAATATACATGTATCTCACACCAATTAGTTAGGTCTGGATGATTTTGATAAATTAAACGTCCATTTTGTGAATTTAATACTAACGTATCCTAACACCTTTATACCTGTTAAATATTTCTAACCAATATAATTTCTCAAGCAGTACCTGTATAAACATAGTTTCTTTGCAAGTTATTTTTAAGATTATAATATTTATCTTGTAAAAAATAATTTCATGTGTAAATAGAATGATTTGATTTAGAAATAGAAGAAGCATTCAGTTGCATTTTTCATGCATTAACTATTCTTACATAATCTGGTAATTAAAGGACACCATTAATTAATCACATAAAATGCTTACAAAAACAACAGGAAGTTATCCATAAACTAATTATCCTTAAAAACCAATAAAATTTATGACCCTCTATGACTAGGTGTCAAGTCTACAGACACTTAGCTGACTGTGAAAAGACAGGATTAATCCCATTAGGGGCAATAAAACAATTAAGAGATTAGACCTCATGTGGATTTGGGAGGAGGGGGGCACTTATATAGTAGCTGTTCAATGTCTTTAATCTGTAATGCACTCAGTGTGTTACAATATTGTAGTGCAGGGCTTTTTTCACAGGTAGGAAAAGTGACATTTTCTTCAAATTTGGGAAAGAATAACTCATATTTTTTTTGCAAAAGGGGAAGAAAAAACTTGGATGTAAACTAAATTTTAGGGGAAAACTGCATGATTTTAAAGGATTATCCTGAGGGGAAGACGCCTGTTATAGAAGGAAAATAGCTCTGTAGAATGTCATTTATCCTTCTAAAAGTCTTGTTATAATTGTGTTATTTGGTCTCAGGTAAGTTAACTTTATTTGTAACTTAAATATTAACTTATTTTGAGTTCATTAAAGAGGGATCTTATATAGTCAGTACCCCATTTACCGATGTTATCCAAATAACGGTGTATCTTAAAATATCCGTTATATACACTCTAAATTCACATTCTAAATTTAGCTTCACCGTTATCTAGTACCACTTATATATGTTTAAAGAGTCTCATATTTACCAAATCACTGGCAACAGCTAGGACAGAAACAAAATTACTTTCTGCATAAGTTGTAAAAAGTTCAGCTGCAGAGGGAACTAGATTCTATATTGGACTTCATTAGATCTGATAACTGACACCCCCTACAGGGATCCTTTCAAATATAGCTCCCTGGAGAGCTGTATCTGCAAAAAGCTTTTGTATACAGCTCCCTGGGAAACTCTATTCAATTCAAGTGTATCTCCTGTTCTAAAATTAGAAGCTGTATTCTGAGTAGCAGTTGCTTTTCAAGAATAAAAATCCCAAATTGTCTGATGCAGGATAAAGTTAATTAATTTTTTATTCATGATAAATTTTTTTAAATATAAAGACATGACAAGAAAATATGCATGTATGAATTGAAACAATAGGCTATTCGCCAATGCCTGTGGGTTTGTTGGCCTGTCATTCATGTACACAGTGTTTGGACTGATTTCATTAAAGCAGCTGTTAATGGATTATTGAAAATTTACAATAGACAATTTACAATTAGCCGGAATAGACAATTGTGTTAAAGTTTACTAGCTTAAATAGACATTATCTAAGGTTCCGGCTGTAACTGGGTTAGCGAAAAGACTGTGTACATGCCCAGATCATTTGACATTTTGATGTTGTCTCTGTTCATGTGGGGTTAAATGCTGTATTCCGAGGAAATGGAGTATTGTTGGTTAAAATAGTGAACAAACAAATCACTTGTGCTGCTCGCTTTAGTTCCCTACTGGTTGGATATTTAAAATAACTGGTTGGAGAAATCCTTAAATTTGGAATTGTCCAGGCTATCAGTCAGATAGAACTTCCCTGAAGGATTATATTCGAAACATGTGACATAGCTTACAAAACGATAATATAACACTGTGCACTAGCGGTTCAAGGGACGGGGGAAGATAGCGTGCGCCCCCTCAAAGTTCTCGATCATATATAGACATAAAATACCATTTAAAATTAATTCATTCAATGAAATAGCATTCAATTATTCAGTTCATAAATATTACGCCCCCTAGTTTGAAAACCCGGATCCGCCCCTTCTGCATACATGATAATTACTAACAGGACTCATTGTTGGTATTACAATGCTATCATTATCAGTGACATCATGGCAAATTTGCAAATTTTAACACATATATTGCATGGTGAGGGGAATATAAAATGGTATTACGCTGAATTATTGATTTATTTCTTAAATTCAAACACATGCCTGGGCGCGAACGTCATAGAAAACACTTCCTTTTTATTTTTAAGAATTTATGAGAAATGAAAAACCGGAAATTCTGTAGCAACATCATATCTTAAAAACATTTTTTTAAATAAAAATTATTAATTTTCTTTGATAAAATAAGTGCATGCTTAAATATCATTAATCTTATGATAAGATTTTTTTATTGTAAGACGGGGGAAGGTAGCCTGCATGGCGGGCGCCCCCTCAAAGTTCTCGATCATATATAGACATAAAATACCATTAATCAATTCATTCATTTAATGAAATAGCATTCAATTATTCAGTACCCAAATATTACGCCTCCTAGTTTGAAAACCTGGATCCGCCCCTTCTGCATATATGATAATTACTAATAGGACTCATTGTTGGTATTACAATGCTATCATTATCAGTGACATCATGGCAAATTTGCAAATTTTAACACATATATTGCATGGTGAGGGGAATATAAAATGGTATTACGCTGAATTATTGATTTATTTCTTAAATTCAAACACATGCTTGGGCGCGAACGTCATAGAAAACACTTCCTTTTTATTTTTAAGAATTTATGAGAAATGAAAAACCGGAAATTCTGTAGCAACAACATATCTTAAAAACATTTTTTTTAAATAAAAATCATTAATTTTCTTTGATAAAATAAGTGCATGCTTAAATATCAATAATCTTATGATAAGATTTTTTTTATTGTAAGACGGGGGAAGGTAGCCTGCATGGCGGGCGCCCCCTCAAAGTTCTCGATCATATATAGACATAAAATACCATTAATTAATTCATTCATTTAATGAAATAGCATTCAATTATTCAGTTCCCAAATATTACGCCCCCTAGTTTGAAAACCTGGATCCGCCCCTTCTGCATATATGATAATTACTAATAGGACTCATTGTTGGTATTACAATGCTATCATTATCAGTGACATCATGGCAAATTTGCAAATTTTAACACATATATTGCATGGTGAGGGAAATATATAATGGTATTACGCTGAATTATTGATTTATTTCTTAAATTCAAACACATGCATGGACGCGAACGTCATAGAAAACACTTCCTTTTTATTTTTAAGAATTTAAGAGAGATGAAAAACCGGAAATTCTGTAGCAACAACATATCTTAAAAACATTTTTTTTAAATAAAAATTATTAATTTTCTTTGATAAAATAAGTGCATGCTTAAATATCAATAATCTTATGATAAGATTTTTTATTGTAAGAAAAAAATATGATGCCTCATAAATGCGAGCCCTGGTCTAAGCCAAATCACAGCTGACTTTGTATCTCGTACAGAAATTAATTTTCACAATGTTAATTTTACTAAATGACTAATTTGCCATGGTAATATTTTGCCATGGAAATTTTGCCATGGCAATATTTTGCCATGGAAATTTTGCCATGGCAAACTTTTGCCATGGCAAAAATTAAAATTTAAAAATTCATATTTATTGATCAAAACCATAATAATTGTGTTAATTATGATACCTACACACCCTTACATAGTGTTTCTTTAGATATTAAAAAAAAATTTGCCATGGCAATTTTGCCATGGCAAAAGTGTTGATATTTTTGCCATGGCAAGGCCATGGCGGCCATGGCAAGGCATTTTGCCATGGCAAAATACCGATTTGCCATGGCAAAACGCCGTTTGCCATGGCAAAGACAGTTTTTCTTTGCATTTTTCAAGAAAACTAGTAAAGATAGAAACATGGGACTTACAATTTGTTAATAAGTAACTAAATGCTACAATTTAATAATGTTTTTGTTTCTCAAAAACGCGTAAAAGTGGAGGCTGTATTTGCCAAAGACCGGCGCGGCAAAAACAAACCGGCGGAGGTTATTAGTAAATTGAATTGGCGCATCTTTGTTCAACTAGCTGCTTAAAAAGCAGTATCCTAAATTTCCAGTTCTCAACACCATTCAATTGACAAAAAAGATATATCGGGTATCAAAAACCTCTCTAACAGGTTCGTATAACTACTATATTTATACAATGTAATTGTCACAGTTTCTATTAAGACACCACCTCTCGTCTATATTTAATCTTTGTCTACTCTACAGCAAGCGTTACGGAAAGCAATAACACCGATATAATTGTACATAAAGGACTAGATTAACCACAACGTTACATGCGTACGCACTTTATATTGTTGGACAGTGGTGGTAGTACATAACCTGTAAATCCGTTTTCCGATGATAAAAGAATTTAATATAACTGCCGTTGTGGTTATATTCAGTGACGGATTTAAGTATATGCGACAGTTCATCAACTGAAGAAAATTAATGGCTTCCACACCATATAAGGTTTTCAGCAAGTATCAATTTTATTTCGCATTTGTACCCGGAAGACGGATATCGCTAAACCTAAAATATCCCGATGTTCAATTATTAAGACTAATTAACGTACACCGTAATAAATTCAGCATCGATCTAAACTGCAGAATAATAAATCCATCAATAGTGGTCTATAAAAATATCTGGCCGCAGAAAACTGTTTGACTTGTTATAGTTTTACAAGGTGTGCCGTAAAGAGATAACCTTTTTATTAGTCATTTCCCCGAGAAAGCAAACATGTGAAGATCATGTTTGTGCTCTTGTCTTTTAATGAGATATGTGAAAAGTATTATATATATAGATGTTCACTTAGGTCAATCATCATAAACACGTTCTTCTCTTATATCTGTCTAGCCTGTCCAAAACAAGTAGAGTCAAATAATCGCTGCATTCATTTAGAACAGGGACATGACATTGTGTAATGTTAAGCCCTGTCCGGAAGTGAGGTCACCAAAAATCAGCCTTGTTATCGAGTTGATCCCATAAAGTTAAGTGCATGTGATCTACATTAAGTAAAAGATCTTTGTTTTCACATTTGAGACTTTCTATTTGGTCTTTTGGAACTATTTTCGTCTAATTTTACAAATAATTACTATTTTCTAGCTCCAAGTTCGACCGCTGTAACTGGATGCGATTTCTGTGCGAATCTGCGCATTTCTTGTATAAAGCTATATTTGACAGTCCCTTAACTAACATTTTGTGTCGTGTTAAGCATCATGCTAAAGTCCTTAAATTGCAAAATTGAACTGTGTAGTTTGATTACATTGTCGAAAAAAATGAAATGTAACGTGATTGGTTAGTAGTGTTTACATGTATATAGAAATGTCAGTGTTCCATTTAAAATTCCGATTCTAAAATAATATATATTTCATGATTCATTTCAGTCCCTTGAAAATGTGGAAATAGTTAGCTCCACAGACATTCATGAACTAAGAATGCGATTATACACTATATGGCTAAGTTCAAGGGCACATACTTCTGGATTGAGTGAATCGCT
Organism: Lutraria lutraria; assembly: GCA_964023205.1. Lineage (NCBI taxonomy): Eukaryota > Metazoa > Mollusca > Bivalvia > Venerida > Mactridae > Lutraria > Lutraria lutraria. The sequence goes on from OZ026850.1 coordinate 6,799,332, forward strand.
GAGCATGAAAATTGTGTCTTGCCCATCTACACTTCATGGTGACAACATATTTCAAGTTTCATTGCAATCGCTTTAAGAATGTGAAAGTAGTTCGCTCCACTAACTTGTGATAATGTATGCGGACTTCTTTACGGGTGAAAATCCAAGTGTTATCTCAGATCACTGTGTTGTATATTTTGAGTATGAACATCTTAATATGATATGTAATGGTGATGAGGCAGATGACTGTAGTTATGATACATTAGATTATGGATTTTCTTGGGATAGTGTTTAGCAAAATCAGCACCAGTTGCAGTGTAACGTGTATCGAGCCGAGCAGGTTGATATTTATCACAGTCAACAACTTTAAATATAATTTTCCTCAAGCCTACTTTGGCTTTGATTATGTTTAAATAAAATGAAATCAGTATGCGTTTGATATATATTTCAAACGAATTAACACCAATAATCAAGTTTCCAAATAATTATCATGAACAAATGAACTTTATCTCAGATATGAATGATCAACAAACAATAAACTGATCTCTCCAACTTAATTACAACTAATTATGATCTAGATTTCAAACCAATCTCAGATCATGTTCACAACGCATGCCAAATAACCTATCTTTTATATATATACACCTGGAAATAAGTTAAGCACACCCCGGAAATTTAAAATTGATTGTGATTGAAAGCACTGTCATGAGATGACGACTTAATTGAGCTAAGAAATAGTAATTTGATAAGTAGCGATAGCAATTTAGTAATCATAAACCAGTAAATTTATGAGTTTAGTTTATTCTTATCCAAATTATTGAAGCATAAGCAAATGTGTTGTTTTTACCAAAAATGTAGGTGTATATAAGTATGGTGTTGGAGCGTTTACAAAACATTTACTGGTGGATATTTTTGGTAAATGTTGACGATTACTTAACCTTAAATGACATTATGTAGCCAAATTTTTAATAACGTGTGTTACCGCCACGTGCCCGGATGACAGCCTCAACCCTTCTCCTCATACTACCAGTAAGGCGTCTAATGCGATTTTGAGATAAATTTTGCCATTCTTGGTGCAGAGCTTGTTCCAGTTGTTGCAGGTTGACTATAGGTGGGTCCAAATTCTCTATTTTCCGGCCCAGGATCTCCCACACGTGTTCCAGTGGGTTTAAATCAGGACTCATGGCAGGCCAGGGAATGGTGGTGATGGCATTCCGTTGCAAAACCTGTGTTACAACATGGGCTCGGTGCGGTCTGGCATTATCGTCCATGTAAACAGGTCGGGAAGCCAATGGATGATTATCAAAATGGTCCACGACGACTGGATGTAGGATGTCTCGTACATAAGTATCACCTGTCAGATTTCCTTGGACAGTTACAATGTCCAACTTACAGTCATGGGACAAGCAACCCCATATCATAACTGATCCACCACCAAAGGGAACCGTAGGAAGAATGTTTCTTGGTGTGTAGGCTGTATTTCGTTGCCTCCACACTCGAATGCGCCCGTCTATGACGTGCAGAAAGAACCTGCTTTCATCTGACCAATGGATCTTTCTCCATGATCTCAGGTTCCAACCACGCCTTGCCAAGCACCATGTCAGACGGTTCCTGCGATGAACAGGTGTCAACAAGGGACGTTTTATTACCCTTCTCGACTTTAAACCTGCAGATCTGAGCCGATTGCGCAGAGTACGTGACGACAAATGCCTGTGCGGCAACCAGTTTCGCTTTAGATAGGTGCTTGTTGCAAACGGAAAACGTCTAACGAGACGTAAAAGATTTCGGTCCTCGCGTGCCGTTGTTACATATGGCCGTCCAGATCTTGGACGGTCCCTTACGTCATGCGTCTGCCGATACTTCTGAGCTAGTCTGCTAATGACAGAGTGATTATAGCCAAGCTGACGACCAACAGCACTGTAGGACATGCCAGCATTAATCATGCCTATTATCTGCCACCTATCGCCATCCGATAATCTTCTCCTAACCATTTTGTTGACAAGAGGTCAAAATAATGACAAAATGTTAGAACAAAATCAAATTTTGTACATGTACTTTGTGTTAATTGAAAGTGTAGTTTAACAATTCACGAATATATTGTCGAAATGGCGAAGTACACGAGCTTTCCGTGCGCGCAACTCTATCGGAGATGCACATGATTAGTACGGAAGGTCGTTCTTACCATTGCTTAATTAAAATTTCAGTTGTGGTCATGTCAAATTCGAGGCAAAATGCCGGGTGTGCTTAACTTATTTCCAGGTGTATATATCCCAAGATACAGAACTACGACCCGGTTCTGGTCAAGCAGTTATAGTATATCCGACTCCATAGACAGCCTAGCGGTCTCATAGAGTACTGAAGGATACACTGATGTTGCAAGATGCGAACGCAAAGTCCCAGACTGATCTCTATATATCCTATAAGTTATTTATGTGTCTCTAACTGTCTAGGCGGCAAAGCTTCCTCAGACAGTCAATCCTTGATCATCACTTATTGCATGCCAAGCTAATTCTCCTTCTAAAATATCAATGTAATCTCTTTTTATACCTTACTTGATTATCAAACTCATTCTGATTGGTATTTAATTCTTGCAAACGATTGGTCAATAATGGTGAAAGATGATTGGTCAAAATGTAATCGTACTAATAAGATCATTGGTTCCAAAATCTAAGCGTTTGATTGGTTTAATTTCTATCCGAAAATTGTTCCATATGTAAGCAAGCGTTTACAGATATCTAAAGTTAACTTATTGCATAAATTATATTTAACATTAGCGAAAAATACCATTCAGATCTAAAATACACAAATCAATGCTGAAAACAGACATTAAACAAAGTTACTTACGTTCAGCAAGTTTATACACAAATTTAGTTGTAAATAATGACGTCAAACGACAAACAAAGCAAATGGTGATTTATGAAATAAGGGAGGTAACTCGTTACAGCAGTAATAGAGTCGGGTAGAGGCAATCTTAAAGGTATAAATGTTGTTGCAAATGAATATGTTAATTCTATTGAAGAAGTTACATTTAAAAAAAATCCATTATTGAAAAAATGCTGTATATATACAATGTATGTTTGTAAACATATTAGTACGATATGTTTGTAGATAATCTTGTACATTATGTATTATGATATTATCTGTGTTTGAGTATGTTTTGTATATACAGGATGTTTATAATTACGACAGTTTATAACTTTTGATTGCATCAGTCTTTTTCTTGATTGACCATTCGAGAGACACGTACACATTTTTGTACAGAAAATTACAGATTCATAACTTAGTTGCCATTTTAGAAAGCAACGTTCTCGTAAGTGACGTCATAACGTGAACGTGACTTTGAATTTTCACGAATTCTAAAGTTCATCAAAAAAGTGCGTAAAGAATTGTGATTTTGTATATCTGTTTATACATATATTTTGTTATCTGTGTTTATATTATGTTTTGTATATGTTTGTTCATGTGTTTGTAACAAAATCATGGGACAGCCCTCGTATGTTTGTATGTATGTTGTATGTTCACTTCACAGATCTGATGACCTACTAGATTGAAGATAAGCTATCCATCTCTCCATAAAAAGACAGGATCTCTCTATATAAAGACTGGACCAACATCTACAAAGATTAGATCAGAGAATACACTAAAACCATGAAGCTAACACTTGTTGTCTTTGTTGCTCTTGTCGCCGCTGGTAAGTCAAGTTCAGAATTTATTGCTTCAATTAACGTACCGTATTTTTGGTACTTTTGTTGAAAATATCCGGTTTCAGGGCGCTTTTGTTTGCAACAAACCAGGTTTGGTTTCCAACTAGTTTGTCAAACTGTCTGTTTGTCCAGTAAAACTGGGTTGAAACGAAAAAAGGTTTGCCGTTTGTTTAAAAAAATCTCGAACCTTCCAAACACCCCCTGAGGCGGTTTGGTCGGTTTGATGCGTCCGAAATCATACGCAGTAGGGCACGGGTAAATGGCCGACCATGATTACCAATACTAGTCAGTTACATCTGAAACTCTCAATACACCATTTCTTATCTGATCTAATTAGCTATAGTCAGATTTCTACCTTATAATTACATAAGGACATTTTTTTAATCTAACATTTTTCATCTTTTTACCGTAAAGAGCGCAATTTCAATCATATCCCCAGCCTATTCTGGAGACGTAAGAATATATCAACCAAAGTTCCAAATAAGACATCCTAAATAGTCTACACATTTCTGGTTCATGTACCGTAGTTTTCCTAGTTTAATTTTTGCATATATTTTACAGTGTCCCAGTTACGATCAAGTGTAAACTTGCAGTTACAGGACTTGACTGTCATGACATAGCGTGGTGTGACTGCAATACAATATTATTCTTATCAGGGAATAACAAAAGAGATAATAACTTCATTGTTTTCTATTATTTTTCTTTATAAGCGTGTGCTCCTGTTGATATATTAAGAACACATTGTAAAACCTAAACTGAAACCGGATATTTTCAACAAAAGTACAATTGTTTTAGGTTTGGTTACATATTGGACTGTATTCTAAAACTGGTTTCGATTAAAAGTGGGTGGTAAACAAACGGGCAGTTTGAAGAAGCATTTCAAACTCCGTGGCGACAGAAAAGATCTTTACTATATTCTTAATATATCAACAGGAGCTCACGTTTATAAAGAAAAGTAATAGAAAAGAATGAAGTTTTTATCTCTTTCGTTATTCCCTGATTAGAATAATATTGTCTTGCAGTGGAAATCATTGTCACAACACGCCTTATTCATGTTAACCTTGTCCTGTAACTGCATATTGACACTCGATCATATGTAACCAGAAATGTGTAGACTATTTAGGATAGCTTATTTTGAACTTTGGTTGATATATTCTTTCATCTTCAGAATAGGTTGGGAATATGGTTGAAATTGTTCTCTTTACAGTAAAAAGATGAAAAACGATAGATTGATAAAATGTCCTTAGGTAATTATAAGATAGAAATCTGACTATAGCTAATCAGATAAGAATTCAAGATAAGAAATTGTGTATTGAGAGTTTCAAATGTAATTGACTTGTATTAGTCATCATTCCGCGGTCATTTTCCCGCGCTTAACTGCCTGCAATGTCGGACGCATCGAACCGCCTCTGGGGTAGTTTGGAAGGTTTGACAATCCGGTTCGAGTTATTTATAAACAAATAGCAAAATCTTTTTTTCGTTTCAAACCAGTTTTACTGATCAAACGGACAGTTTGACCAACCAGTTGGAAAGCAAACATGGTTTGTTGCAAACAAAAGCGCCCTTAAAGAGGCATACTTGAAATAGTTGTATCGACCGTTGTATTAGTTAATGGCTTCATTTGTTCAGTTTGGGTGAAAAGTTCTCAATTGCAGATTTATGAATTTTCAAAATATTATCCATAGTTTTAAAGTCCCATAAGCTTATAAATGTATAGGTCCTAATAGTTTCTGTTTGTTCTATAACAGGAATCCGGTGTGTTTTCCTCCTGTGCATACTTTATAACAAGTAAAATGTTTCCGAAACCACTATCGTATTTTTTTCAATATCATTGAAATAAATACTATTTATAGAACACCTGAGTTTTCCCGCAGTCATGCTATGCACACGTAGTAAAGTGACGTCACGCGCTCTACATATTTCAAGTTTACAAAAGCAAAAATCACAGTAAAATGAGTGTTTTCAGACGAAAAAAGGCTTGTTTCGTCGGTAATAATTACCTTGGGATAATATCAACAATTAAATGTTTTTGCATATATTTTTCTACAGCAAAAAGCTAATGGGGCTTTAAGTGATATCAAATTATGGGTAATAATACCCTCACCCAGGGAAGTTTATAATAATCATTGGCAAGGTTACGTGTCATCTTGGATTTTAATTTGTGACATCATGGTATATTTTTTGTAGCGTGTGCGACACCATGTACAAATAATGATCCGGCTACTTGTACAATGACGTGTCCAAGTGGAACAGTAGATGCTTGTGAACATTCTGTATGCACGTGCTGTAAGTAGATTTGTATACTATTTTATTTCTGGGCGCTTTCGCACTTAGCGGTGTTTCTGGTCTAATGCTAGCTCGTGTACAATGAATATACGGGATTTATTTTGCGCAACCTTTTCCGTTGATGTTGTTCAACTGGTAAAGTAGTTGGGTTTTAGATTAACAGGTGCCGACAGATTTTTGCTTTGATCCATACTCGTGCTCATAAAATTTGAAATGATGCTTCAATCAGCATACTAACGTGATTCATATTGGAAAATAGAGGAAACAGACGAACACGACTGGTTACATTCTTCACAAATACGGTGTACGTTCTCAATTTCTTACAATACTACGTTTACGAAAGCAGCGGAAAATGGTGGAAATGTCCGATCCACTTGTCAACAAAATGAGCAATGCATAACATATGTACTAAGAAGAGAATATTTGTAGGCTTTGCTTATCATTGATTTAGAATATAGATGTAAATCTAATCATCCGTCGACTTTTATTACTGACAAGTAATGCTATATTGCACACAATCACTATACTGGCTCTTTAGAATTCAAAGTTCTGAGCGGAATCGGACATGGTACAAATGATAATTATGCTGTTGTTTGGGAAAGCATTTTTTATGGTTTTTGCTTTATAACTTCCTAACATTCTTATTCACTGTATCATTAATAACTTTATCATATTCTTATTTACTGTATCAATAATAACTTTATAATTTCTTATTTACTGTATCAATAATAACTTTATAATTTCTTATTTACTGTAGCAATAATAACTTTATTGTATTCTTATTTACTGTATCAATAATAACTTTATTGTTTTCTTATTTACTGTATCAATTATAACTTTATTATATTCTTATTTACTGTATCAATAATAACTTTATTGTATTCTTATTTACTGTATCAATAATAACTTTATTATATTCTCATTTACTGTATCAATAATAACTTTATCATATTCTTATTTACTGTATCAATAATAACTTTATTATATTCTTATTTACTGTATCAATAATAACTTTATCATATTCTTTTTTACTGTATCAATAATAACTTTATAATTTCTTATTTACCGTATCAATAATAACTTTATTGTATTCTTATTTACTGTATCAATAATAACTTTATTGTATTCTTATCTACTGTATCAATAATAACATTATAATTTCTTATTTACTGTATCAATAATAACTTTATAATTTCTTATTTTCTGTATCAATTATAACTTTATCATATTCTTATTTACTGTGTCAATAATAACTTATTATATTTATTTTCTTATTTATTGTATCAATAATAACGTTATCATATTTTTATTTACCGTATCAGTAATAACTTTATCATATTCTTATTTACTGTATCAATAATAACTTTTTTATATTCTTTTTTACTGTATCTATAATAACTTTATTATATTCTTATTTACTGTATCAATAATAACTTCATTATATCCTTATTTACTGTATCAATGATAACTTTATTATATTCTTATTTACTGCATCAATAATAACTTTATTATATTCTTATTAATGTATCAATAATAACTTCATTATATCCTTATTTACTGTATCAATGATAACTTTATTATATTCTTATTTACTGTATCAATAATAACTTTATCATATTCTTATTTACTGTGTCAATAATAACTTATTATATTTATTTTCTTATTTATTGTATCAATAATAACGTTATCATATTTTTATTTACCGTATCAGTAATAACTTTATCATATTCTTATTTACTGTATCAATAATAACTTTTTTATATTCTTTTTTACTGTATCTATAATAACTTTATTATATTCTTATTTACTGTATCAATAATAACTTCATTATATTCTTATTTACTGCATCAATAATAACTTTATTATATTCTTATTAATGTATCAATTATAACTTCATTATATCCTTATTTACTGTATCAATGATAACTTTATCATATTCTTATTCACTGTATCAATAATAACTTTATAATTTCTTTTTACTGTATCAATAATAACTTTATTATATACTTATTTACTGTATCAATGATAACTTTATTATATTCTTATTTACTGTGTCAATAATAACTTTATTATATTCTTATTTACTGTATCAGTGATAACTTTATTATATTCTTATTTACTGTGTCAATAATAACTTTTTTATATTCTTATTTACTGTATCAATAATAACTTTATTATATACTTATTTACTGTATCAATGATAACTTTATTATATTCTTATTTACTGTGTCAATAATAACTTTTGTATCAATGATAACGAAATATAAAGGGAACCCTTTAATATATGTAAATCTGAGTTTCACAATAACCGTGTTTACTGTATCAGTTTTGTTTTGTTATTAGCCAAAGTTTGCAGTCAATCCACTGACTGTCCAGCCTGCCAACCTCATTCCGACGCAGACGGACATATCGATCAAGAGAAAGCACATTGCTACGATGGGGCCTGTCTGTGTTTGAGTCCACTTCAAGATCTTCGTGAGTATTTCAAATGTTTTATGGATCAAAAACAAACAAAAAACAATTGAGAACATGTGTCATGTTCATTTGTGTAACATCACGTTTAAACAAAATTATTTCAGACAGTCCAGTTGTATTTACCTCTTAGTTCAAGACTGTATTTTAATTATTCCTCTATATTTCAAATTGAAAATAGGAGACCACCTCATTATCTCAATATACCTATTTTTGCAGTCCCTAAGTTAGTCGTATTTACAAGGTTTTAAAGTATTTATAGTCATTAATCAATAAATAATGCCGTCTTTATAAATGTATAACTGGTTTATTTGAAGCTTTGATTTAGCCGGTGCTGTGTATAGTATACTTTATATCTTCAGATAAATGTGCTTTACCAAATGATTGTCCAGCTTGTCCTGTACATACTGACGCAAATGGGCAAGTCCATCAACCGAGGTCGCTTTGTGTCGACAGTTTCTGCACTTGCACCGGAACCCACCACGGACCAGGCGGTCATTAAATATAATTGTAACGTAAATGTTAGTTTGATCAATATTTAAATAAACATTGCAGTAAAATGTTTTGTTCTTAATAAGAATTTCACAATTAAAGAATGAGGCTAGCAAAATGAATACACGAATATTTCAAACACCAAGTTACAAGATAATATGTAAGTTGTTACATGACATTGAAAGTATGGTAAGATGAACTCACTGATCTGATTTGATCTTTATGTGCTTCTTTATACAGACTTGTGAGGACATGGCCCTGGTGATGTTATTGCCTTAAAGTCACTTCGTTGGTTAATCTTAAACATGAAATCAGACGATATGTGTAATTGTAACAGTTCCCTCCCTTATGCTTGAGAAGTTTGTTGAAAATAACCGGTTTCAATTTGGATATTAGGTTTGGTACACGTTGGACAGTAAACTAAAACCGGTTTTGATTTAAACGGAGTGGCGAACAAACGGGCAGTTTGAAGAAGCATTTTAATTTCCATGGCGACAGAAGAGAGAGATTTACTGTGTTCTTGCTATACAGGAACACACGCTTTTAAAAAATAATAAAAATAAAATTAAATAATAAAGTCATTATCTCTATTGTTATTCCCTGCCAAGAAAATTATTGTCTTGCCGTGGAAATCATGGTCCTGTACACCACGCTAAGTCATGTTAATCAAGTCTTGTAACTGCAAGTGGTTCATGTACCATAGTTTTCCTAGTTTAATTTTTGCATATATTTTACAGTGTCCCAGTTACGATCAAGTGTAAACTTGCAGTTACAGGACTTGACTGTCATGACATAGCGTGGTGTGACTGCAATACAATATTATTCTTATCAGGGAATAACAAAAAAGATAATAACTTCATTGTTTTTTATTATTTTTCTTTATAAGCGTGTGCTCCTCTTGATATATTAAGAACATAGTAAAACCTAAACTGAAACCGAATATTTTCAACAAAAGTACAATTGTTGTTTTAGGTTTGGTTACATATTGGACTGTATTCTAAAACTGTTTTTGATTAAAAGTGGGTGTTCAACAAACGGGCAGTTTGGAGAAGCATTTTAAACTCCATGGCGACAGAAAAGATCTTGACTATATTCTTAATATATCAAGAGGAGCTCACGTTTATAAAGAAAAGTAATATAAAAGAATGTAGCTATTATCTCTTTTGTTATTCCCTGATTAGAATATTCTTGACTTGCAGTGGAAATCATTGTCACAACACGCTAAGTCATGTTAACCTTGTCCTGTAACTGCATATTGACACTCGATCATGACAGGGACATTGTTAAATGTGTTAAAATAAAACTAGAAAAAACACGGTACATGAACCAGAAATATGAAGACTACTTATGATGTCATATTTATAGATTTGGATGGTAATATTAATAGGCTGGGTATATGGTTGAAATTGCTCTCTTTACAGTAAAAAGATTTTTACAAAAAACGTTAGATTAAAGATTTGTCCATTGATAATCATAAGGTAGAAATCTGGCCATAGCTAATCAGATCAAATAAGAAATTATGTATTGAGTTTCAGTAATGGTCAACATGGTCGGCCATTTTCCCGCGCTCAACTGTAAGTAATTTCGGACGGATCAAACCGACCAAACCGCCTCCGAGGGTAGTTTGGAAGGTTTGACAATCCGGTTCGAGATTTGTTTAAACAAATGGCAAAACATTTTTTCGTTTCAAACCAGTTTTACTGAACAAACGGACAATTCGACAAACCAGTTGGAAACCAAACCAAAACAACAGAGATGTCATAACATTTCCTGAACGCTGATTGGTCTATTTTCATCATGATCACCAATAATAATAAGGGTCACCCTGCTAATAAAGGCCATTCCTTGAAAACCGTCATTGATCATTTGGAATTAAATGACCTCCGAATAAAAACCACCTGTCAGTAAAAGTCACATTCGTCTGTCCCAAGAGTGGCCTTGGTTTACATGTTTGACTGTTCTACTATGTATGTTGAAAACCCAGTGATTTTAAACTTGTTTATCCATTAGAACATACTTCTGGATGGTCATGATGATTTCATTGACTTTGGTAATTCGAATTTAGTTGACTGAGCGTATAAGGTGAATTTTCAAATGGTGCAACTGAATTCGATGGTGAATGTGTCACTAAGAATATCCGTGAAAGTGATGGGCTGAATATATAAAAAGTGTAAAAAGTCTTATGATTCTGAAGACTAAGTAAAACTAGTGACGAAATATGTATACAACTGTACCTGCAGGTTTGCACGGTCATTTACGGGATTTGTCACACCCTATATAGTGATCCTTTCGAATATAGCTCTCCGAGCACTCGGTGAATGACACTCTTTAAATTGGAGAGCTGTGTGCGGGAAAAACATTGTGCAAAATCGAATACTGCATGCATACGCTTTGATCAAAATGATATTAAAATTTCAACGAAAACCAGCGACTTGGCTGAGAGTCATTATGCCACATGGTTCAGGAATCAGCTATCCTTGTAGGTCAATGATTCTAATAGTTTGAAAGTACATATACATTTTACGTTGTAATTATCTTAACATAAAAGACAGGGCGGACAACATGTAGACATAAAAACAAACAGACAGACGTTCTCACGCGGCTGACTTTGTGAGGTTATCTCTTTGGACTTTTTTGTTAATGTTAACCAACGATACAATTCTTATCGCAAGAATGCAACTTTTAACCCCACAATGACTGAATGAACTGAAACAACCTCAAAATGTGATATCATTTGGGCATGTACGGACGTACTAACGATAGGATACTTAAGTGGCTTTCTCAAGTTAAAATTTGTTAAAATTTAGCCACATAAACCCGATTTTAGCCACATAAATCCACTTATGGACATTTTTTTAAGTGAATGCGGTTGAACAAAGAGTCCTTACCCTAACCCTAGAGTCACCCAAACCCAGTTTGTTTGTACAGACAGACGTACGGACGGACAATCCCATTGCTACTTACAACTGCACAGATAATTCAAAATGTGATTTTAAGGATTTAAAAACGTGACTGGTAGATTTTTCCGGATCAAATGGGAACTATTGATAGTCTGGCACTCAGTAATGCATGTAACTGTTGTTGAACTGTTGTAGATATGACAATCGAATAGTTAGGTTTGAGAAGAGAAAATATGCACTTGTAACTACACTGTATTATTTATTGAAAGAAGTCCTTATCTACAGGCTGCTAAATAACTAAATATTCAACTGATAAAAAACGACCAGTGAATTTAAAGGCCTAAATATTACAGCATAGTCATTCAGACTTTTTGTCATAATCATTTTAGTTATTAGTCTAGATATTCAGTGAAATGGTATGGTTAATTAGATGTGTGTTTTCATACATCGTCAGCTGAGTACCTTTGTACTAAGCATTGAGAACCGTTCGACTAGAAAAGCGACCTGATCTGAAAGCCTGAACCTGGGACTCCAATCAACACGCGATTCCTATTTGTGTCAGGGGTAGGTAAATCAGGTATTAGTACCTATACGAGGGATGTATCATAATCCGAAAACATATCCACGATTTCACGTACATTGATACGTCTGGATAGCTCTATTCAATATCTTTACAGTGGTGTATACATGCATAAGTTCAAAACAAAATTGTCAAAAATCTTCATTTCAAGAGAGCCATACGTTGGCCACTGTTGAGAAAATGGTTGGAAAGCGGGTTGAGAATTTTTAGGAAATCAGAGCTTACATAAAACTTCTTTTGTTACTGGCATGAAGGCAGTTAAAGATTCTGCAAAATCAGGATGACCTGTGACTGCAACAGCCATAACTTATGTCTCCAAAGTCAGGGAAATGATTGAAAAGGTGGCAGCGATTCGCGATCTTGCCAAATCTGTCGGCACTTCACTATCGAGAGTAAATATAAGTCTAAAGCGTATTTTTGATGTCAAAAGAAATTCTGCCATATGACTACCCCCTCTTTATGACCGATTGTCAAAAGGGTAGCGCACAAATGGCAAAATAAAATTGCTCAAGAAAATTTCAGCTATATAAAACCAAGATTCAGAACATTCTAAAAATCGAAAGTGGAAGTGCTAAATGACTTTGAAACCAATGTGTCAGGGGATAGGAAAGCGAACATTGATACTAGTCATGAGACTTGATTTCATTATATCGAGCCGGTTAGGTAAATTGGAAATAAGATATGGCTTATAAAACAAAGTTAACAATCTGTGGTTGTCAAAAGGACAACTAGTAAAGGAAGTCCTCTATGTAGTTTTCTTCTCAAGTGACGGAATAGCCTAACGGATTTTTTGGATCTAAGGGCAAAAGTGCCAAGGCCATTTTTACGATATTTATAGTGCCTCTCTGAAAATACATATTGCTCTGTCAATTTATGTAGATATTTAATGAAATAAAGATTTAATAGCGGAAAATAAAATTACCTACGAGTAGGTATAAATTTGATGTTCATGACTTAATTGTAAGTGCAAGTAAAATGATGTTAAATGTAAAGTTTAGTGTTTTTTTCTTCTCACTTTCAAACTTTTTAATTTTTATTAAAAATCTGCCGAGGGATTTTTTTTTATTTTCAATGCATTTTATTGATATTTATTATAAGCATGCATTGACATTCTTGTCTCTTGTGTTTTAATGTGTATTTAGTATGATAATTCAGGACGATTTTGTGTTGCAAGGTTGTATTGGAGTTAACAAAATTCCCGATTTTTCGGAAGGAAATGATTAATTGTCTGCTTTAATGTATTGAATTTGACAAATTATTTATTGCTTTTGTGTAGTATAATACATGTTAGCTATCTGTAGACACCAATTATTAGAAAATTGAGTGATTTTTGAAAAAAATAACGTAGTGTTAAACCAACTTGCTGCGGATACCGTCATTTTGGAAGTTGTAACCCTTGGATATGTATATACAAAAATGTATATATATGATAAACGTGTTTTAGGTCCGTGTTGCCATTTTACAATATCGCTGCAACGTACTACCCCCTATGTATGACAGTAGAGATATGAGAGCAGAGAAATGACAGTAGAAATATGAGAGCAGAGATATGACAGTAGATATATGACAGTAGAGATATGACAGTAGAGATATGACAGTAGAGATATGACAGTAGAGATATGATCGTAGAGATATGACAGTAGAGATATGACAGTAGAGATATGACAGTAGAGATATGACAGTAGAGATATGACAGTAGAGATATGACAGTAGAGATATGACAGTAGAGATATGACAGTAGAGATATGACAGTAGAGATGTGACAGTAGAGATATGACAGTAGAGATATGACAGTAGAGATATGACAGTAGAGATATGAGGGTAGAGATATTAGAGCAGAGATATTAGAGCAGAGATATGATCGTAGTGATATAAGGGTAGAGATATGAGAGTAGAGATATGATAGTAGAGATATGATAGTAGTGATGTGATAGTAGTGATGTGATAGCAGAGATATGATCGTAGAGCTATGATCGTAGAGCTATGATAGCAGAGCTATGATAGCAGAGATATGATAGTAGAGATATGATCGCAGAGATATGATCGTAGAGCTATGATAGCAGAGCTATGATCGTAGAGCTATGATCGTAGAGCTATGATAGTAGAGCTATGATCGTAGAGCTATGATCGTAGAGCTATGATAGCAGAGCTATGATCGTAGAGCTATGATCGTAGAGATATGATCGTAGAGATATGATAGTAGAGATATGATAGTAGAGATATGAAAGTACATATGATAGTAGAGATATGAAAGCATAGCTATGATAGTAGAGATATGATAGTAGAGATATGATAGTAGAGATATGATAGTAGAGATATGATAGTAGAGATATGATAGTAGAGATATGATAGTAGAGATATGAAAGCATAGCTATGATAGTAGAGATATGATAGTAGAGATATGATAGTAGAGATATGATAGTAGAGATATGATAGTAGAGACAGATAGTAGAGATATGAAAGCAGAGATATGATAGTAGAGATATGATAGTAGAGATATGAAAGTAGAGATATGAAAGTAGAGATATGATAGTAGAGATATGATAGTAGAGATATGATAGTAGAGATATGATAGTAGAGATATGAAAGTAGAGATATGAAAGTAGAGATATGATAGTAGAGATATGATAGTAGAGATATGATAGTAGAGATATGAAAGTACATATGATAGTAGAGATATGATAGTAGAGATATGATAGTAGAGATATGATAGTAGAGATATGAAAGCATAGCTATGATAGTAGAGATATGATAGTAGAGATATGATAGTAGAGATATGATAGTAGAGATATGATAGTAGAGACAGATAGTAGAGATATGAAAGCAGAGATATGATAGTAGAGGTATGATAGTAGAGATATGAAAGTAGAGATATGATAGCAGATATATGATAGTAGAGATATGATAGTAGAGATATGATAATAGAGATATGAAAGCAGAGATATGATAGTACAGATATGATAGTACAGATATGATAGTAGAGATATGATAGTAGAGATATGAAAGTAGAGATATGATAGTAGAGATATGATAGTAGAGATATGATAGTAGAGATATGATAGTAGAGATATGATAGTAGAGATATGAAAGCAGAGCTATGATAGTAGAGATATGATAGTAGAGATATGATAGTAGTGATATGATAGTAGAGATATGAAAGCAGAGCTATGATAGTAGAGATATGAGAGCAGAGATATGATAGTAGAGATATGAAAGCAGAGATATGATAGTACAGATATGATAGTACAGATATGATAGTAGAGATATGATAGTAGAGATATGAAAGTAGAGATATGATAGTAGAGATATGATAGTAGAGATATGATAGTAGAGATATGATAGTAGAGATATGATAGTAGAGATATGAAAGCAGAGCTATGATAGTAGAGATATGATAGTAGAGATATGATAGTAGTGATATGATAGTAGAGATATGAAAGCAGAGCTATGATAGTAGAGATATGAGAGCAGAGATATGATAGTAGAGATATGATAGTACATATGATAGTAGAGATATGAAAGCAGAGATATGATAGCAGAGCTATGATCGTAGAGATATAAGAGTCGAGATATGATAGTAGAAATATGAGAGTAGAGATATGACAGCAGAGATATGAGAGTAGAGATGTGATAGTAGAGATGTGATAGTAGAGATATGATAGTAGAGATATGATAGTAGAGATGTAATAGTAGAGATGTGATAGTAGAGATGTGATAGTAGAGATATAATAGTAGAGATATGATAGTAGAGATGTAATAGTAGAGATGTGATAGTAGAGATATGATAGTAGAGATGTAATAGTAGAGATGTGATAGTAGAGATGTGATAGCATAAGTTTGAAATTTCTTCACCTACCCAGACCCTATGAAGTGGAGTTTCGTGAAACATAGAATTGCAGAAATTTAGTACATTTTGTCCTTCAGACTAGTTTTAAAGGCTTATGTTGGATTCAGAACAATATGTACGAGTGTGCGTAGACAAATATACATTTATACTTATAATGGGTATATACCTCCCATATGTTCTTTTATAAATACACTAGTGTTTGACTAAGGACATCCATTTTGTTTGTATTACACTTCAAAGCCATTTTGATCTTGTTTATCTTTATAAATCGGGCACAGTACACAAAGAATCAAATAGTTCAAATAAGATCATTTTCAAATGCAATGTATAATCATAATTTTCGAACTACAAAATAAAAATTATATAAGTAAATTAAACGGAACTAATAACCTTATCAGAATTAAGTGAATATCTTGATTGCTTTGTTACTTTATATATATTATAAGTACAGTAGAACCTTTATTGACGTCCATCTTACATAACGACCATATTTAGATTATAAGTACAGTAGAACCTTTATTGACGTCCATCTTACATAACGACCATATTTAGATTATAAGTACAGTAGAACCTTTATTGACGTCCATCTTACATAACGACCACATTTAGATTATAAGTACAGTATAACCTTTATTGACGTCCATCTTACATAACGACCACATTTAGATTATAAGTACAGTAGAACCTTTATTGACGTCCATCTTACATAACGACCACATTTAGATTATAAGTACAGTAGAACCTTTATTGACGTCCATCTTACATAACGACCATATTTAGATTATAAGTACAGTAGAACCTTTATTGACGTCCATCTTACATAACGACCACATTTAGATTATAAGTACAGTAGAACCTTTATTGACGTCCATCTTACATAACGACCACATTTAGATTATAAGTACAGTAGAACCTTTATTGACGTCCATCTTACATAACGACCATATTTAGATTATAAGTACAGTAGAACCTTTATTGACGTCCATCTTACATAACGACCATATTTAGAATATAAGTAGAGTAGAAACTTTATAGACGTTCATCTTACATAACGACCACATTTAGATTATAAGTACAGTATAACCTTTATTGACGTCCATCTTACATAACGACCATATTTAGTTTATAGGTTCAATTAAACCTTTACAGACGTCCATCTTACATAACGACCATATTTAGATTATAAGTAGAGTAGAAACTTTATAGACGTTCATCTTACATAACGACCACATTTAGATTATAAGTACAGTAGAACCTTTATTGACGTCCATCTTACATAACGACCATATTTAGTTTATAGGTTCAATCAAACCTTTATAGACGTCCATCTTACATAACGACCATATTTAGATTATAAGTAGAGTAGAAACTTTATAGACGTCCATCTTACATAACGACCACATTTAGATTATAAGTACAGTAGAACCTTTATTGACGTCCATCTTACATAACGACCACATTTAGATTATAAGTACAGTAGAACCTTTTTTGACGTCCATCTTACATAACGACCACATTTAGATTATAAGTACAGTAGAACCTTTATTGACGTCCATCTTACATAACGACCATATTTAGTTTATAGGTTCAATCAAACCTTAACAGACGTTCGTCTTACATTAGGACCATATTTAGATTAAAGGTACAGTAGAACCTTTATTGACGTCCATCTTACATAACGACCATATTTAGAATATAAGTACAGTAGAACCTTCATTGACGTCCATCTTACATAACGACCATATTTAGATTATAAGTACAGTAGAACCTTCATTGACGTCCATCTTACATAACGACCATATTTAGTGTATAGGTACAATCAAACCTTTATTGGCGTCCATCTTACATAACGACCATATATAGTTTATAGGTACAATGAAACCTTTATAGACGTCCATCTTACATAACGACCATATTTAGATTATAAGTACAGTAGAAACTTAATTGACGTCCATCTTACATAACGACCATATTTAGATTATAAGTACAGTAGAACCTTCATTGACGTCCATCTTACATAACGACCATATTTAGATTATAAGTACAGTAGAACCTTCATTGACGTCCATCTTACATAACGACCATATTTAGTGTATAGGTACAATCAAACCTTTATTGGCGTCCATCTTACATTAGGACCATATATAGTTTATAGGTACAATGAAACCTTTATAGACGTCCATCTTACATAACGACCATATATAGTTTATAGGTACAATCAAACCTTTATTGACGTCCATCTTACATTAGGACCATATATAGTTTATAGGTACAATCAAACCTTTATTGACGTCCATCTTACATTAGGACCATTTATAGTTTATAGGTACAATCAAACCTTTATAGACGTCCATCTTACATAACGACCATATATAGTTTATAGGTACAATCAAACCTTTATAGACGTCCATCTTACATAACGACCATATATAGTTTATAGGTACAATCAAACCTTTATAGACGTCCATCTTACATAACGACCATATTTAGTTTATAGGTACAATCAAACCTTTATAGACGTCCATCTAACATAACGACCATATATAGTTTATAGGTACAATCAAACCTTTATAGACGTCCATCTTACATAACGACCATATATAGTTTATAGGTACAATCAAACCTTTATAGACGTCCATCTTACATAACGACCATATTTAGTTTATAGGTACAATCAAACCTTTATAGACGTCCATCTTACATAACGACCATATATAGTTTATAGGTACAATCAAACCTTTATAGACGTCCATCTTACATAACGACCATATATAGTTTATAGGTACAATCAAACCTTTATAGACGTCCATCTTACATAACGACCATATTTAGTTCATAAGTACAGTAGAATTATCAACACCTATTATCCAGATATTTACTTATTAATAAACTGGACAGATTGCCATAACGACATTTCTTAATTACACACATTGTACACACATTTTTCGAAAAAAGTGTGCAATGTTGTCCAAAAACTGTGTAGATATTCATCTTATATGAAGGGTTACAGTTTTATGAATTTCAAACAATTTTTCTCTTTTGTGACTCATTAATTGTACATGAAGTACGATTTGCTATAGAACAATAAGAATTGTGTAAAATAATCATCATACCCCACATAACATATAAACATACATTGATTATTCTGCATGGTATATCATCTATGTCTATAATATGATCACAGAATAAAATATGAATATTGAAGGAACTAATTCATTGTGTCAGCACGAAATAATTAATGTCGTTCGTTCTTTTTCACATGCAAATAAGTTGTTGAACACTGTTAGATTAAAAAACCTGATGCATTATTTATATGTTTCTCTTGAAATGAATGCTAGAAATGACTTTATTTTTCTTTACTTTTTATTTACAATAACGAAGATTTTAAATATTTATCAATTTTTGAAAGCACTTCAAATTTTCTGTAAAAGAAAAACAATGAATATTATATTAGATGTCTGACACTGATTCATCTGTCTGGGTTTTGTCTGTATGTATTTCTTTTTTTATCTGTGAATACCCAGGATAGTGTTCGTGGGGTTTCTGCTGTATTTGCAAATCATCCAGAGTTCATGTCCCGTCACGTCACGGATTTTTTTCTTTTGTAAAATAAAGACCGAGAGTTCTGAAACACAGAGGTACAGTAATAGCAACATCTTGGTCATAACACTGTTACATAAGTAGCATTTGTCAAAATCGTTCCGAGTTTATTTACATGGATATCTATACATCTAATTGCGCTTTAAGCACTTACATATACTAACAGACACTAATGCTTATGTGCAAATAAGGTCACTCTTTAGAAACACATAATTTTTCATAGTTGAATATTTTAGAAATAATCTAAATTATTTTACGATTGTTTTATATCTTTGTACAATTTGTTTGACGTTTAGAAGTGTCTGAATATCGCGATTTATCAGTAAATTACATAAGTCGATCAGAACAAACTGTTCACTTCATTCGAAAGCTATATCAGTTATAGCTCGCAACAAATGATGTCAGAAATTGAAACCATTTGTTTTGAAATCACGTTGATTTACCACACTCTCGGTTGGTCAGAAAACACTGTATGTTAAAGTCGTATAAAATTTATGGCCGCTGTGAAAAACGTATAAACAAATCGACTGTGTTGAAAACCAAAACTGAAATAATCGGGCATTGTAAAACTAAATTGAAACGTTCAATTGTGATAAATATTGAAAGTGTCGTATAATTTGATATAAACTTTCGCTTAACGTATTACGTGACAATATTCTATATTGATTTGATATTTGATTTGAATGTCTAGTTTCCATTGTTAGGACAACAGGACGTTTAGAATATTCCATTTGGACGATTATATCAAACTGATGAAGGACTAGGGTGGATTTAGTTCTCTGTGTAAGATTGGGTGACTATGAAGAGGATTTAAATCTATGGCTTTTGACATAAAGCAAGCTCCATGCTTTGATTAATATTGGATACATAATTGATGAATCGAGTGTGAATATTATGATTATAGTAGTAAAGCTATGATTATTTTCATAGCGTGGATAATGATTTTGTATTCAAATGCATGGACACTATTATTTACTATTGATTGTGGAAACTGCTTAGGGTATTTATAATCAATCGTATTCACTGAATGCTGTTTAATTCTTCTAACAAACGAATCAAAGTTGTCCTTGACAACTGAAGACGTATAAGCAGCAGCAGCAGCAGCAGCAACAACAACAACAACAACTTTGCGTGTTATCGTCTACATTTGGTAGCAAATCGGTTTAAATATCACTACTTAATCAATTACTAGTATATGTATACATTTTTTACAATAAACATCTGACATGTACATACTACACGTTTTAACATTGAAACTTGAGACACCTTAGCTTATCACCAGGTAGACGTTTTAAGCACATAATTTACTGCTTGAACAAAAAAAGAATGTGTGCATCTGCATTTAAATTGATTGATTATATATCTGGCTTTTAGCGAAGAAATTAAGATTGAATTAAATAAGAAGTGTTTGTAAAATTCGATATGAATTAATTCGAAATTCATCACAGATCTATTGAATTTAGGATTTTTTTTATTTCACGTATGTGGCTTATTTCTATAAGTATAAAACGTGTCTATTCAATTAGATGAGTGTAAGTTAGCGTGCATTACTAAGTATATATTTGCACGGCAGATTATTTAATACACACCCTGTGTGACTTGGGAAAGTCAAAGTGAAATATAACGAAATCAACTCAAATGGGATGTAAATGTAACGGATTATTCAAAGACAGGCGAGTGAATTAATTCAATAAATGTCAGCCGCACGTATATAAATATTATTCTAAACAAATTTGTCGATAGAGATTATGACGATAATCACCAACCTGATATGTCACTTGAAGTAGTCATTGGTGGTACTTAATGCGTGTCATACAATATGTGAATACCATTTTAATATATGAATCGACATGTATAGTTGTGTATTCTTACGTCACATCACATTGATTTATAGTTTATGAAAATCGTATATAATAAAATTCAATAGTCTTAGTCACCTGCACGATGAAGTAATAAAAGTCTGTGTTTCTTTCGGAATAGGGATTTTAAATTCTTGAAGTTCGTGAATATATGTGGACAGTAATCAAATGGATGTATATATATAATACATACATGGTGGACAATTGATGTATATATATAATACATACATGGTGGACAATTGATGTATATATATAATACATACATGGTGGACAATTGATGTATATATATAATACATACATGGTGGACAATTGATGTATATATATAATACATACATGGTGGACAATTGATGTATATATATAATACATACATGGTGGACAATTGATGTATATATATAATACATACATGGTGGACAATTTATGTACTTATAGAATTTTATTTAACCCGGGTTTAAATGTTTATTTAAATAAAGGCTTTCTTGAAGTCCGCATTTTATGACACACAAGTTGCTTTATATAGGTGACTATTTAGCCCACATTATGAACAGATAAATAGAGATTGAAACTTGGTGATATAATGTTGTGATTTTAGTTTCTTAAATCTGTGAAAACAAAAACGATGCCTGTTTCCCAGTTAGAGCCCAGGGCTCATATTCCTCTACCAGATATTTTCCAAACTCTGAATGGAACCAGTTTCGATATTGGGATGTTTGATCATTTACGAGACGCCGGGAACCAGTCTGCACCCTGGGGCAGAGGAGCCGGGCACCAACCGAACCCGTCCGAGAAGACTAGTTTCCCTAGAATAGTTCTCCGCGATGCATTGGGTCACGAACTTGACACGTTTACCACCCTACAAGAGGCGATATACCGTGCTAAATGGAATATAAAACGAACTGGACTGGCGAAAGAACCCCTGGAATGGCGACTCCCAAAAGCCCCTCCTCCAGCGCGACCCGACCTTACCCGCACATTCCCACCCGTGAAACACCCACCTATAGTACATCCTGACGGTCGGGTTAAGACCAAGTGGGACCATTCCAGAGTCTTGGTAAGATTTTTACATCATTTGTTTCATTTTCTTAGTATTTCCTCAATACGTACATGCACAAACAAAATCTGGTCTGAATATTGAAGTGGTCTCATTATCAGGTTGGCATAAATAAGAAATCTTGAACACTAAGTGGACATTATAATGAGTTTATCATAGTATTGAGATGGTCGCTAAGTGGACATTATAATGAGTTTATCATAGTATTGAGATGGTCGCTAAGTGGACATTATAATGAGTTTATCATAGTATTGAGATGGTCGCTAAGTGGACATTACAATGAGTTTATCATAGTATTGAGATGGTCGCTAAGTGGACATTATAATGAGTTTATCATAGTATTGAGATTGTCGCTAAGTGGACATTATCATGCGTTTATCATAGTATTGAGATGGTCGCTAAGTGGACATTATAATGAGTTTATCATAGTATTGAGATTGTCGCGAAGTGGACATTATAATGAGTTTATCATAGTATTGAGATGGTCGCTAAGTGGACATTATCATGCGTTTATCATAGTATTGAGATGGTCGCGAAGTGGACATTATAATGAGTTTATCATAGTATTGAGATGGTCGCTAAGTGGACATTATAATGAGTTTATCATAGTCCTGAGATGGTCGCTAAGTGGACATTATAATGAGTTTATCATAGTATTGAGATGGTCGCTAAGTGGACATTATAATGAGTTTATCATAGTCCTGAGTTGTCGCTAAGTGGACATTATAATGAGTTTATCATAGTCCTGAGATTGTCGCTAAGTGGACATTATAATGAGTTTATCATAGTCCTGAGATTGTCGCTAAGTGGACATTACAATGAGTTTATCATAGTCCTGAGATTGTCGCTAAGTGGACATTACAATGAGTTTATCATAGTATTGAGATGGTCGCTAAGTCTGGCAAAAAACATGCATTTATCTGAATACAGTTAAACTGGGATATCGAGTCTATATTTGGGACAAATAAACGGTTTTAAAAATTGTGGTAGTCTTATCATTAAGTTGAATATAAAACTATATTAAAACTAAGTGATTGTTATAATGATGTGATGAGTCAAACCTGTGAAATAAGGAAACATAGAAAGATAAGATCTACGACATAATTATATAATCTTGAAAAAAGATAGAAACCTTGTAGACATAAATTTAAATCTTCTGGTCAGAATGGACTTTTGACCTGTTTTTGTAATACATGTATACACATGTACATTTATTACCAGATTCAAGTTTATTAAATCTCAAGTCAATTTTATAACACACCTTGGTAACCAGTCAACATCACGCGAGAGTTGATTGAACACTTTAAATAGTGTCTCGATTTAGCACTCAACAAATACTTGTCACGGCCTATGTATAATCAGTGGGCGTGTTCTTTGCATAATTTTATCGTTTTTGGATATAAAATAAATATTTACAGTAAAACCTTAGAAAAATGCATAATTTCCAATTTGCTCAGCGTTTGTAATTTCCGACACTTGCTGACTTAAAAAATCTTTTCGCCAGACGCAAACGACAGTCAAAGGATTTATTCGTCACTAACTTTTCTCCTTTTCATTTTTGTACTTGATTAAGAAAACCTATTTCAAGTCAATATTTGCTGTCTGCTATTCATAAATATACTTGTGTTTCGTACTTAAAGTTTATAACGACATCTTAATTTACCACACATTTCTCAATGAGAGTATTTTATACATCATTTTGATGAACAGAATATTGAATGAATATTTTTTTGTGATTATTCGAATTGCTCAACGAAATTAGTATCTTTAAATGGATTCCCTGTAAATACTAAATATATAGTTTAAAATATGTTCAAAGATGTATAATTCTCTTAGAACCCATTTAAGATGTTTAATGATTTAGCTTGCACATTACATATATTTATTAACCAAAGTTCGCACTTCAGAAAGCATTGGTAGTTTTTGATAGTTATATTCTGTTCAATTCAATATGGTAAGAAAAATCAAAGTTATATTTGTACTGTACAAAATTGGTTAAACATTGCAAGATTTCGACTAAGGAACTTGATTTCCAATATACAATAAAAAAGTACACCCACACAAATTGTTACTTTATAGCACAGACTTTGACTTCAATTTAATCATAAAGTCTCATGAGCCGGGTAAAAACGTGAAGTCTAATCCAGACACCTAGACATTATAACGTATTCAGTGGTGTTTCATACTGTTTTGTTTGTTATGAAATCCCATAAGTGCTATAAGGGCTACCTTCTAAGACTTTAGGTTTAAACATCGGAGGTAGACATTAGTCGTTTAATAATAAATCTTAAACTATTTACAGAGTTTAATGTGACGTTAAAATCCCATTGACATAAGATGTTTGTAAAATGATTAGCTATAATGAATGTATACAGACACAGTGGGTTAACTTGTCATTAGAATACTCTCTTCATAATCAGCGAGTAATATTTGTTTAACTGAGGTATGTATATATTGTACAAATTCAACAATCAAACACATTATACAGCTTAATTAGTCACTTCTAATGACGTTTTCCTGTGATTTGAATATTATACACAGAGTAAATGAACGAAGTCGATTTGCACTTTAAGCATATTTTGTTTCCGTCCATCTGAAGAATGCAAAGTTCACCAATAACAAAATAAATGTCTCTGTTCTTAAACGTTCTAATTGCAATACCTGATGAGTATTGCTTCCTTTGGTCAGTTTTCACTGAAGTTTAACCTTACATCAGCAGTCAGGATCATTACGTGACTGTAAATACCAGTCCTGGCTAAACGTGACCACCGACATACCGTATCCTAGCTAGAAAGCTTCCACACATGTGAAGTTTGTCAGGTCCAAGGTGGGATCAGTGAGGGGCCTGGTGATCATTAGTCAGAGATGATAACCACTCGACCACACCTAGGACCAAACAAACGAAGCTGTCCAGTTATCACACGGAAGGTCAGTGATTCTAACCGTGTGTATATACATGGGGATCTTTCTGCGCCGTTTACGCTGGAAAGTGCACTAAAACATCATGACTGTTGGTGCGACCTTAAACCCCAAACAAAAGAAGAAGTAGATGAACTCATTCTTACACGAATTTGATCCCACGAACATCCATATTCAACTGAACGAGCGGCACTTAAAGACAAAACCGAGTTATACAAGATGACTTCTTTCTATTCAATGTAATTGACAGCGCGTTATAGCAATTTACGTGATATGATAACGATAATCGTTGTTGATGTTGTATAACCTCGATATACCCACGACTTTCACTTGCACCTAGCAAGCATTTGTAAAATGAAGCTGTCGATATCGATTACATAAACAAAAGAAACATGAAAAGCTTTCAGCAATATATACAGTGAATGACATCAGGTTTAAACAATTTCCTATCTGTAGGACTTACAGAGAACGTCACTATAGTAATATTTAGCGAGTGTATAATAGCAAATTACATAGCAATGTATATCAGAAAAAATAGAAGGCTACATTAAATGTTAAGTGCCACTTTAGAGGGCTTTGAATTTACGTGCTATACCTCAAATATAGTAATCAATTTATTATAAATTTTAACCGAAGTTAATTTTAAAATCGAAATACTCCAGTGCTTTGATTTATTTATTCCTAAAACACATTTTACAACCCGAAGTGATGAAAAGTAACCGGAAGTTCCAGATATATTGACGTTATTGATACTTTCGGTGTCAGATTCTTTGAACTTTTCAGAAACCGAATGTCAATATTTAACAAATATCCCCTGATTTTATCTAGTGTATCCACATGTTCGAACTTACAAATGGATTAGTGTGGATTTGACGTATATTTCCTACAGTTACAAACTGAAGAAAAGTTAACCTCAGACCCAGTGTCTACAGTTACCCTATTAAAAAATTTCTGCGCCGATACTTGTACTTCTAACGACAATACCTACAAAAAGAGAAGAAAGTTTATCTTTAAACCTATCCTAACAGATGTATTCAGGTAACGAGTTTTCCTGGATTCAGTCAGTATTAACCCTGTTCTCCACATGTAACAGTCAACTACTCCACATACATGAACAGTGGTACTGGTAACTATACTGGATCCAGCAGATTTATTTTGTGGTCTGGACTCTGTCTCTCCTAGTTCAATTGTTTTATAGTGAGTGAGAAAAGGTTGAAATTCAAAAATATTCATAGAAAATATTTTATCTTTTGTTTATATTTTTTGAAAACAATGTTACATTTTGTTTCAATGAAAAGAAAAATAATGACACATGTTGTTGCCAAAAAAATCTACATAAAAAGCCACTTTAGATCAACTTTTGTATATATCATTGTAGAAGAAAGACTTTTAGTGTAATGTATTCTAATATGAAATAAATTAATGGTTGTTTTTGGTGAAAATATTAACACTTATCTAAAGATGTTTAACCGTGATAAATTAACGTTTTCTATTGATACGGTCACGACTAGTCAGAAATTTACCAGTTTCCATTTTGGACGTAAATTAATATGTGTGACAACACGACCATGCAAAAACTAGGGACAAACAAAGGGTTATATCTATGTGTACACTGAGATATACTTGAATCATATGATGTTTTTTCTGTTAGAGTTTCATTGTTTGTATCGATCGAATCTTTTTTTTTAAAGATTATTAATTTCTAGAAAAGGGGGAACATAATTATATACCGACAATGAACAGTACATTGAAGTTTCATGTCGACAAATCACAAACCAGTCTATGAGTCAATATAATTCTGAACGTTTTACTTACATATGCTATAAAGAATGTTAATCGCCTAATTTATTTTACATTTTGTGCAATTGTCAATAAGTTACTTGAAAACATTATGAGAAATATTAAAATATTTCAACATAAATTTTGATTATAAGTAACGTCTGGGTATGCCACTGATCATGATTCAAAATAATTTTCTTTTCAACTCATGATTTTATCTAGGGATACATGTGTCAAATCAATTTAAAATCACTTATCAGACTTCGCACGTTAACTGGTCATTATATATATGACATGTTACGAATTCACTAGTATACGATTTCGGCTGCAAAGTTGACTTTTTGATCATTTTTGTTCAAAAACGTACCACGCTCGTATTTAAAGTGCCACAAAATCATAAATTGACGATTTATGGCGTTCATTAGATAAAACACAGACGCACCGAAATACCATTTTCGCCCCACGTGACGTCAGGGGTTAAACTTTTGTTTACTTTACGGGAACTCTGCCGCATTAGTTTTAAAGGGCTTGTTAATAAAAGATCACTTATATAACATTTAAATCTGAAAACATACTTAAGTCATAAATCTATTAAATCCCCAATATTCGTATGATGTCGATTGATGTGACATGGAGACCATGTAAATACAAGAGATATTAATTAAACTATGAAACTATGAGATAAATGGATACATCATTCTATAGGCAATCTACTGCTTTTCCTGTCAGAAGAGATTACACATCATTTCTAGGCATTTCAATGGTAAGACATCAGAACAATTAATTGGTGGTATAAGTTAGCATGTATCTACGAGCTGTACTTTAATTTTATATAGGTCTACTTATATCACACATAGCATTATTCTTGTCATTTATAATCATTCTTATTCATTCATTAATTTCTTTAATTCGTATTAAATACAATACTAAATCAATCTCTATATCATTATTATTTTCGTCATTATCGCCCCTGTAACACCAATCCGTGATGATTTATCTAATTCTGTTTCACATTCAAAACTTCTCCAAAGACCACCAGTAAATATAGACCATACGAGGGGTTATCCAAAAATACGTGGACTTTTGTAATATCTTTTGAACGGCAAAGTTTAGTGTGATGAAACTTAAATTTAAATTTTAATGTATTGTTAGTATCTTTGTGAAACTACATATTAATATGTGTATAAATAACGAAGTATGATGATTTAAAACATGTACCTAAACGATACCCGGACCACACTAAATTAAAGAAATAAGTAGCCGTAATACTTTGAGTTTATGACAAAAAATTAACGTAGAAACCCGCTAAAAGTTGTATATTTGTTCCAAGACGCCAAAATAGCTATAATTATGTGTTTTTATCGGACATCATATCCGTTATTTCATGTAGATATCGTTAGAAATTAAGACGCCGCTATAGAAACGACGTACAGAGTGACGTAATATGGAAAAAAGTCTTGTATTTTAATTATGAATACAGCTATAAACATGAAAATTTCTGCGTTTATTTATTATACATTCTTCTACGTTGTGTATAAATTTCGGCTTAATTTCGTAAATAGCTCTTACACAAGAAAGAAAGTCCACGTAATTTTGGATAACCACTCGTATGGTCGTAAAATATCATTTTCATTTCCAAATGTTAACCTCGACTTAACGATAACCTTAAAAATGGTTAAACATATGTAACAGTCATTAATTTAGTATTACCCCAGCACCAGCATCGGCAATATAGATATGAGACTCAGTATGACACGTGTGCGCTAAGTGTGCTTAATGCTAACTGGTAATTTTACATTACTTTCTAGGATCATTCATCTCCATCTCCCCCTCAGATTCCAAAGATTTTTATTTAGAAGTTTACAATTGCCGACGTAGTTTAACAGGAAACTTGTAACTGTGAGCCAGAGTGTAACTGAGTATTACTTGAAAACAAGCGAAATAAAACATACAATGCATGTCTTTTCATGGACAAAATATTATGTACATGACAAACAGACAAGTTTAAAAACATTGAATGGATGCTCTAAGTGTAGCCTATAAATATTCCTTTATCTGTCCTCAAGTGTTTTAGTTTAACGATAAGTAATCAAACTACGTACTGGGTATCAGAATGAAATGGTACTCAACGATTTAGATACACACTCGAGTACTTGTTTTTATGTAGATTACTTGTGTACATGGTATAAACATGACATTATTACCACCACAGATTATAGATGTGATACAATCCTTTATTTTAAAGGAACCAATTAAAACACGTTTTCTTCATCGTATAGTACACTATAACACGGTTGAAGTGAACCAGGATGAAGGATCGGGTATATTGGTATATTAATGCTTTTAATTTGATAAGTAACTGTTTATTAACTGAAGTATAGTTAAAAAACTTTTCATAAATTAGATGCCAAAATGAGTTTTTAAGAAAGAAAATTGCTAAAATAAATATTCGACTAATTACATAATTATAATGATCTTTAGAAAGCGTTTGACTGGGTATATATCTGTTATTATGACTTCAAATGAATAAATATGTACAATATATCATTATTATATAAATGAAGGCAAAAAAGAAAGTTTTTTAAAACATGTTGAAAAAATGTACTTATGAAATGAATATATGTGATTCTGGCCCATGCATTCCCACCATACTTTCGGTGCCATAAAGAGGTCTTGGGACTCTCTTTTTTCCTTAGTTATTGTTCATTCCATAAAGTAGAGATATTGAACTGTATTATGTGAAAACATTATGGATGTACATTTTGGTAAACATTTATTCATGTCCATGTCCCTTCTTTGTTTATCAAGAATGGGAGACAATCATTGAAGTTATTTCGTTTGAGATAACTGAGTTATCTCTCTTATTTAAATAAATCCAGCGAATATCGACCAATTAGTTATATCCACCATAATGTAATACTTTAAAACAATGATGTTAAGAAATTATACATGTAATAGTATTCGTGACGTAATATAAACAAATCTCCATTTTATAATTTCAGGAATTTGATGTGGAAGATGTTGGTTTTGTGAGAGAAAGTTTACAGTATCTGCCTTTCGCTCCTTCTTTGTCTTTCCTCAGACAAGTAAGCCGTTATCTATATGTCACTCCTTCTCTATCTTTCCTCAGACATGTAAGCCTACATCTATATGTCACTCCTTCTCTGTCTTTCCTCAGACAAGTAAGCCGTTATCTATATGTCACTCCTTCTCTGTCTTTCCTCAGACAAGTAAGCCGTTATCTATATGTCACTCCTTCTCTGACTTTCCTCAGACAAGTAAGCCGTTATCTATATGTCACTCCTTCTCTGTCTTTCCTCAGACAAGTAAGCCGTTATCTATATGTCACTCCTTCTCTGTCTTTCCTCAGACAAGTAAGCCGTTATCTATATGTCACTCCTTCTCTGACTTTCCTCAGACATGTAAGCCTACATCTATATGTCACTCCTTCTCTGTCTTTCCTCAGACAAGTAAGCCGTTATCTATATTTCGCTCCTTCTCTGTCTTTCCTCAGACAAGTAAGCCGTTATCTATATGTCACTCCTTCTCTATCTTTCCTCAGACAAGTAAGCCGTTATCTATATGTCACTCCTTCTCTATCTTTCCTCAGACAAGTAAGCCGTTATCTATATGTCACTCCTTCTCTGTCTTTCCTCAGACAAGTAAGCCGTTATCTATATGTCGCTCCTTCTCTGACTTTCCTCAGATAAGTAGGCCGTTATCTATATGTCACTCCTTCTCTGTCTTTCCTCAGACAAGTAAGCCGTTATCTATATGTCACTCCTTCTCTGTCTTTCCTCAGACAAGTAAGCCGTTATCTATATGTCACTCCTTCTCTGTCTTTCCTCAGACAAGTAAGCCGTTATCTATATGTCGCTCCTTCTCTGACTTTCCTCAGACAAGTAAGCCGTTATCTATATGTCACTCCTTCTCTGTCTTTCCTCAGACAAGTAAGCCGTTATCTATATGTCACTCCTTCTCTGTCTTTCCTCAGACAAGTAAGCCGTTATCTATATGTCACTCCTTCTCTGTCTTTCCTCAGACAAGTAAGCCGTTATCTATATGTCACTCCTTCTCTATCTTTCCTCAGACAGGTAAGCCGTTATCTATATGTCACTCCTTCTCTGACTTTCCTCAGACAAGTAAGCCGTTATCTATATGTCACTCCTTCTCTGTCTTTCCTCAGACAAGTAAGCCGTTATCTATATGTCGCTCCTTCTCTGTCTTTCCTCAGACAAGTTAGCCGTTATCTATATGTCACTCCTTCTCTGTCTTTCCTCAGACAAGTAAGCCGTTATCTATATGTCACTCCTTCTCTGTCTTTCCTCAGACAAGTAAGCCGTTATCTATATGTCGCTCCTTCTCTGTCTTTCCTCAGACAAGTAAGCCGTTATCTATATGTCACTCCTTCCCTGTCTTTCCTCAGACAAGTAAGCCTACATCTATATGTCACTCCTTCTCTGTCTTTCCTCAGACAAGTAAGCCGTTATCTATATGTCACTCCTTCTCTGTCTTTCCTCAGACAAGTAAGCCGTTATCTATATGTCGCTTCTTCTCTGTCTTTCCTCAGACAAGTAAGCCGTTATCTATATGTCACTCCTTCTCTGTCTTTCCTCAGACAAGTAAGCCGTTATCTATATGTCGCTTCTTCTCTGTCTTTCCTCAGACAGGTAAGCCGTTATCTATATGTCACTCCTTCTCTGTCTTTCCTCAGACAAGTAAGCCTACATCTGTATGTCACTCCTTCTCTGACTTTCCTCAGACAAGTAAGCCTACAACTATATGTCACTCCTTCTCTGTCTTTCCTCAGACAAGTAAGCCGTTATCTATATGTCACTCCTTCTCTATCTTTCCTCAGACAAGTAAGCCGTTATCTATATGTCACTCCTTCTCTGACTTTCCTCAGACAAGTAAGCCGTTATCTATATGTCACTCCTTCTCTATCTTTCCTCAGACAAGTAAGCCGTTATCTATATGTCACTCCTTCTCTGACTTTCCTCAGACAAGTAAGCCGTTATCTATATGTCACTCCTTCTCTATCTTTACTCAGACAAGTAAGCCGTTATCTATATGTCACTCCTTCTCTGTCTTTCCTCAGACAAGTAAGCCGTTATCTATATGTCGCTCCTTCTCTATCTTTCCTCAGACAAGTAAGCCGTTATCTATATGTCACTCCTTCTCTGTCTTTCCTCAGACAAGTAAGCCGTTATCTATATGTCGCTTCTTCTCTGTCTTTCCTCAGACAAGTAAGCCGTTATCTATATGTCACTCCTTCTCTGTCTTTCCTCAGACAAGTAAGCCGTTATCTATATGTCACTTCTTCTCTGTCTTTCCTCAGACAAGTAAGCCATTATCTATATGTCACTCCTTCTCTGTCTTTCCTCAGACAAGTAAGCCTACATCTGTATGTCACTCCTTCTCTGACTTTCCTCAGACAGGTAAGCCGTTATCTATATGTCACTCCTTCTCTATCTTTCCTCAGACAGGTAAGCCGTTATCTATATGTCACTCCTTCTCTGTCTTTCCTCAGACAAGTAAGCCTACATCTATATGTCACTCCTTCTCTGTCTTTCCTCAGAAAAGTAAGCCGTTATCTATATGTCG
The DNA here is from genome assembly GCA_964023205.1 of Lutraria lutraria. Classification (NCBI taxonomy): domain Eukaryota; kingdom Metazoa; phylum Mollusca; class Bivalvia; order Venerida; family Mactridae; genus Lutraria; species Lutraria lutraria. The sequence goes on from OZ026850.1 coordinate 6,832,401, forward strand.
CTCCTTCTCTGTCTTTCCTCAGACAAGTAAGCCTACATCTGTATGTCACTCCTTCTCTGTCTTTCCTCAGACAAGTAAGCCGTTATCTATATGTCACTCCTTCTCTGTCTTTCCCCAGACAAGTAAGCCATTATCTATATGTCACTCCTTCTCTGTCTTTCCTCAGACAAGTAAGCCTACATCTGTATGTCACTCCTTCTCTGACTTTCCTCAGACAGGTAAGCCGTTATCTATATGTCACTCCTTCTCTGTCTTTCCTCAGACAAGTAAGCCTACATCTATATGTCACTCCTTCTCTGTCTTTCCTCAGACAAGTAAGCCTACATCTATATGTCACTCCTTCTCTGTCTTTCCTCAGACAAGTAAGCCGTTATCTATATGTCGCTCCTTCTCTGTCTTTCCTCAGACAAGTAAGCCGTTATCTATATGTCGCTTCTTCTCTGTCTTTCCTCAGACAAGTAAGCCGTTATCTATATGTCACTCCTTCTCTGTCTTTCCTCAGACAAGTAAGCCGTTATCTATATGTCACTCCTTCTCTGTCTTTCCTCAGACAAGTAAGCCGTTATCTATATGTCACTCCTTCTCTGTCTTTCCTCAGACAAGTAAGCCTACATCTGTATGTCACTCCTTCTCTGACTTTCCTCAGACAGGTAAGCCGTTATCTATATGTCACTCCTTCTCTATCTTTCCTCAGACAGGTAAGCCGTTATCTATATGTCACTCCTTCTCTGTCTTTCCTCAGACAAGTAAGCCGTTATCTATATGTCACTCCTTCTCTGTCTTTCCTCAGACAAGTAAGCCTACATCTGTATGTCACTCCTTCTCTGACTTTCCTCAGACAGGTAAGCCGTTATCTATATGTCACTCCTTCTCTATCTTTCCTCAGACAGGTAAGCCGTTATCTATATGTAACTCCTTCTCTATCTTTCCTCAGACAAGTAAGCCGTTATCTATATGTCGCTCCTTCTCTGACTTTCCTCAGACAAGTAAGCCGTTATCTATATGTCGCTTCTTCTCTGTCTTTCCTCAGACAAGTAAGCCGTTATCTATATGTCACTCCTTCTCTGTCTTTCCTCAGACAAGTAAGCCGTTATCTATATGTCACTCCTTCTCTGTCTTTCCTCAGACAAGTAAGCCGTTATCTATATGTCACTCCTTCTCTATCTTTCCTCAGACAAGTAAGCCGTTATCTATATGTCGCTCCTTCTCTGACTTTCCTCAGACAAGTAAGCCGTTATCTATATGTCACTCCTTCTCTGTCTTTCCTCAGACAAGTAAGCCGTTATCTATATGTCGCTCCTTCTCTGTCTTTCCTCAGACAAGTAAGCCGTTATCTATATGTCACTCCTTCTCTGTCTTTCCTCAGACAAGTAAGCCGTTATCTATATGTCACTCCTTCTCTGTCTTTCCTCAGACAAGTAAGCCGTTATCTATATGTCACTCCTTCTCTGTCTTTCCTCAGACAAGTAAGCCGTTATCTATATGTCGCTCCTTCTCTGACTTTCCTCAGACAAGTAAGCCGTTATCTATATGTCACTCCTTCTCTGTCTTTCCTCAGACAAGTAAGCCGTTATCTATATGTCACTCCTTCTCTGTCTTTCCTCAGACAAGTAAGCCGTTATCTATATGTCACTCCTTCTCTGTCTTTCCTCAGACAAGTAAGCCGTTATCTATATGTCACTCCTTCTCTATCTTTCCTCAGACAGGTAAGCCGTTATCTATATGTCACTCCTTATCTGACTTTCCTCAGACAAGTAAGCCGTTATCTATATGTCACTCCTTCTCTGTCTTTCCTCAGACAAGTAAGCCGTTATCTATATGTCGCTCCTTCTCTGTCTTTCCTCAGACAAGTTAGCCGTTATCTATATGTCACTCCTTCTCTGTCTTTCCTCAGACAAGTAAGCCGTTATCTATATGTCACTCCTTCTCTGTCTTTCCTCAGACAAGTAAGCCGTTATCTATATGTCGCTCCTTCTCTGTCTTTCCTCAGACAAGTAAGCCGTTATCTATATGTCACTCCTTCCCTGTCTTTCCTCAGACAAGTAAGCCTACATCTATATGTCACTCCTTCTCTGTCTTTCCTCAGACAAGTAAGCCGTTATCTATATGTCACTCCTTCTCTGTCTTTCCTCAGACAAGTAAGCCGTTATCTATATGTCGCTTCTTCTCTGTCTTTCCTCAGACAAGTAAGCCGTTATCTATATGTCACTCCTTCTCTGTCTTTCCTCAGACAAGTAAGCCGTTATCTATATGTCGCTTCTTCTCTGTCTTTCCTCAGACAGGTAAGCCGTTATCTATATGTCACTCCTTCTCTGTCTTTCCTCAGACAAGTAAGCCTACATCTGTATGTCACTCCTTCTCTGACTTTCCTCAGACAAGTAAGCCTACAACTATATGTCACTCCTTCTCTGTCTTTCCTCAGACAAGTAAGCCGTTATCTATATGTCACTCCTTCTCTATCTTTCCTCAGACAAGTAAGCCGTTATCTATATGTCACTCCTTCTCTGACTTTCCTCAGACAAGTAAGCCGTTATCTATATGTCACTCCTTCTCTATCTTTCCTCAGACAAGTAAGCCGTTATCTATATGTCACACCTTCTCTGACTTTCCTCAGACAAGTAAGCCGTTATCTATATGTCACTCCTTCTCTATCTTTACTCAGACAAGTAAGCCGTTATCTATATGTCACTCCTTCTCTGTCTTTCCCCAGACAAGTAAGCCATTATCTATATGTCACTCCTTCTCTGTCTTTCCTCAGACAAGTAAGCCTACATCTGTATGTCACTCCTTCTCTGACTTTCCTCAGACAGGTAAGCCGTTATCTATATGTCACTCCTTCTCTATCTTTCCTCAGACAAGTAAGCCTACATCTATATGTCACTCCTTCTCTGTCTTTCCTCAGACAAGTAAGCCTACATCTATATGTCACTCCTTCTCTGTCTTTCCTCAGACAAGTAAGCCGTTATCTATATGTCGCTCCTTCTCTGACTTTCCTCAGACAAGTAAGCCGTTATCTATATGTCGCTTCTTCTCTGTCTTTCCTCAGACAAGTAAGCCGTTATCTATATGTCACTCCTTCTCTGTCTTTCCTCAGACAAGTAAGCCGTTATCTATATGTCACTCCTTCTCTGTCTTTCCTCAGACAAGTAAGCCGTTATCTATATGTCACTCCTTCTCTGTCTTTCCTCAGACAAGTAAGCCTACATCTGTATGTCACTCCTTCTCTGACTTTCCTCAGACAGGTAAGCCGTTATCTATATGTCACTCCTTCTCTATCTTTCCTCAGACAGGTAAGCCGTTATCTATATGTCACTCCTTCTCTGTCTTTCCTCAGACAAGTAAGCCGTTATCTATATGTCACTCCTTCTCTGTCTTTCCTCAGACAAGTAAGCCTACATCTGTATGTCACTCCTTCTCTGACTTTCCTCAGACAGGTAAGCCGTTATCTATATGTCACTCCTTCTCTATCTTTCCTCAGACAGGTAAGCCGTTATCTATATGTCACTCCTTCTCTGTCTTTCCTCAGACAAGTAAGCCGTTATCTATATGTCACTCCTTATCTGTCTTTTCTCAGACAAGTAAGCCGTTATCTATATGTCACTCCTTCTCTGTCTTTCCTCAGACAAGTAAGCCTACATCTGTATGTCACTCCTTCTCTGACTTTCCTCAGACAGGTAAGCCGTTATCTATATGTCACTCCTTCTCTATCTTTCCTCAGACAGGTAAGCCGTTATCTATATGTCACTCCTTCTCTGTCTTTCCTCAGACAAGTAAGCCGTTATCTATATGTCACTCCTTCTCTATCTTTCCTCAGACAAGTAAGCCGTTATCTATATGTCACTCCTTCTCTGTCTTTCCTCAGACAAGTAAGCCGTTATCTATATGTCGCTCCTTCTCTGACTTTCCTCAGACAAGTAAGCCGTTATCTATATGTCACTCCTTCTCTATCTTTCCTCAGACAAGTAAGCCGTTATCTATATGTCGCTCCTTCTCTGACTTTCCTCAGACAAGTAAGCCGTTATCTATATGTCACTCCTTCTCTATCTTTCCTCAGACAGGTAAGCCGTTATCTATATGTCGCTCCTTCTCTGTCTTTCCTCAGACAAGTAAGCCGTTATCTATATGTCACTCCTTCTCTGTCTTTCCTCAGACAAGTAAGCCGTTATCTATATGTCACTCCTTCTCTGTCTTTCCTCAGACAAGTAAGCCGTTATCTATATGTCACTCCTTCTCTGTCTTTCCTCAGACAAGTAAGCCGTTATCTATATGTCACTCCTTCTCTGACTTTCCTCAGATAAGTAAGCCGTTATCTATATGTCGCTTCTTCTCTGTCTTTCCTCAGACAAGTAAGCCGTTATCTATATGTCGCTCCTTCTCTGACTTTCCTCAGATAAGTAAGCCGTTATCTATATGTCACTCCTTCTCTGACTTTCCTCAGACAAGTAAGCCGTTATCTATATGTCACTCCTTCTCTGTCTTTCCTCAGACAAGTAAGCCGTTATCTATATGTCACTCCTTCTCTGTCTTTCCTCAGACAAGTAAGCCTACATCTATATGTCACTCCTTCTCTGTCTTTCCTCAGACAAGTAAGCCGTTATCTATATGTCACTCCTTCTCTGTCTTTCCTCAGACAAGTAAGCCTACATCTGTATGTCACTCCTTCTCTGACTTTCCTCAGACAGGTAAGCCGTTATCTATATGTCACTCCTTCTCTATCTTTCCTCAGACAGGTAAGCCGTTATCTATATGTCACTCCTTCTCTGTCTTTCCTCAGACAAGTAAGCCGTTATCTATATGTCACTCCTTCTCTATCTTTCCTCAGACAAGTAAGCCGTTATCTATATGTCACTCCTTCTCTGTCTTTCCTCAGACAAGTAAGCCTACATCTGTATGTCACTCCTTCTCTGACTTTCCTCAGACAGGTAAGCCGTTATCTATATGTCACTCCTTCTCTATCTTTCCTCAGACAGGTAAGCCGTTATCTATATGTCACTCCTTCTCTGTCTTTCCTCAGACAAGTAAGCCGTTATCTATATGTCACTCCTTCTCTGTCTTTCCTCAGACAAGTAAGCCGTTATCTATATGTCACTCCTTCTCTGTCTTTCCTCAGACAAGTAAGCCTACATCTGTATGTCACTCCTTCTCTGACTTTCCTCAGACAGGTAAGCCGTTATCTATATGTCACTCCTTCTCTATCTTTCCTCAGACAGGTAAGCCGTTATCTATATGTCACTCCTTCTCTGTCTTTCCTCAGACAAGTAAGCCGTTATCTATATGTCACTCCTTCTCTATCTTTCCTCAGACAAGTAAGCCGTTATCTATATGTCACTCCTTCTCTGTCTTTCCTCAGACAAGTAAGCCGTTATCTATATGTCGCTCCTTCTCTGACTTTCCTCAGACAAGTAAGCCGTTATCTATATGTCACTCCTTCTCCATCTTTCCTCAGACAAGTAAGCCGTTATCTATATGTCGCTCCTTCTCTGACTTTCCTCAGACAAGTAAGCCGTTATCTATATGTCACTCCTTCTCTATCTTTCCTCAGACAGGTAAGCCGTTATCTATATGTCGCTCCTTCTCTGTCTTTCCTCAGACAAGTAAGCCGTTATCTATATGTCACTCCTTCTCTGTCTTTCCTCAGACAAGTAAGCCGTTATCTATATGTCACTCCTTCTCTGTCTTTCCTCAGACAAGTAAGCCGTTATCTATATGTCACTCCTTCTCTGTCTTTCCTCAGACAAGTAAGCCGTTATCTATATGTCACTCCTTCTCTGACTTTCCTCAGATAAGTAAGCCGTTATCTATATGTCGCTTCTTCTCTGTCTTTCCTCAGACAAGTAAGCCGTTATCTATATGTCGCTCCTTCTCTGACTTTCCTCAGATAAGTAAGCCGTTATCTATATGTCACTCCTTCTCTGACTTTCCTCAGACAAGTAAGCCGTTATCTATATGTCACTCCTTCTCTGTCTTTCCTCAGACAAGTAAGCCGTTATCTATATGTCACTCCTTCTCTGTCTTTCCTCAGACAAGTAAGCCGTTATCTATATGTCACTCCTTCTCTGTCTTTCCTCAGACAAGTAAGCCTACATCTGTATGTCACTCCTTCTCTGACTTTCCTCAGACAGGTAAGCCGTTATCTATATGTCACTCCTTCTCTATCTTTCCTCAGACAAGTAAGCCGTTATCTATATGTCACTCCTTCTCTGACTTTCCTCAGACAAGTAAGCCGTTATCTATATGTCACTCCTTCTCTATCTTTACTCAGACAAGTAAGCCGTTATCTATATGTCACTCCTTCTCTGTCTTTCCTCAGACAAGTAAGCCGTTATCTATATGTCGCTCCTTCTCTATCTTTCCTCAGACAAGTAAGCCGTTATCTATATGTCACTCCTTCTCTGTCTTTCCTCAGACAAGTAAGCCGTTATCTATATGTCGCTTCTTCTCTGTCTTTCCTCAGACAAGTAAGCCGTTATCTATATGTCACTCCTTCTCTGTCTTTCCTCAGACAAGTAAGCCGTTATCTATATGTCACTCCTTCTCTGTCTTTCCTCAGACAAGTAAGCCATTATCTATATGTCACTGCTTCTCTGTCTTTTCTCAGACAAGTAAGCCTACATCTGTATGTCACTCCTTCTCTGACTTTCCTCAGACAGGTAAGCCGTTATCTATATGTCACTCCTTCTCTATCTTTCCTCAGACAGGTAAGCCGTTATCTATATGTCACTCCTTCTCTGTCTTTCCTCAGACAAGTAAGCCGTTATCTATATGTCACTCCTTCTCTGTCTTTCCTCAGACAAGTAAGCCTACATCTATATGTCACTCCTTCTCTGTCTTTCCTCAGACAAGTAAGCCTACATCTATATGTCACTCCTTCTCTGTCTTTCCTCAGACAAGTAAGCCGTTATCTATATGTCGCTCCTTCTCTGTCTTTCCTCAGACAAGTAAGCCTACATCTGTATGTCACTCCTTCTCTGTCTTTCCTCAGACAAGTAAGCCGTTATCTATATGTCACTCCTTCTCTGTCTTTCCTCAGACAAGTAAGCCATTATCTATATGTCACTCCTTCTCTGTCTTTCCTCAGACAAGTAAGCCTACATCTGTATGTCACTCCTTCTCTGACTTTCCTCAGACAGGTAAGCCGTTATCTATATGTCACTCCTTCTCTATCTTTCCTCAGACAGGTAAGCCGTTATCTATATGTCACTCCTTCTCTGTCTTTCCTCAGACAAGTAAGCCGTTATCTATATGTCACTCCTTCTCTATCTTTCCTCAGACAAGTAAGCCGTTATCTATATGTCACTCCTTCTCTGTCTTTCCTCAGACAAGTAAGCCGTTATCTATATGTCGCTCCTTCTCTGACTTTCCTCAGACAAGTAAGCCGTTATCTATATGTCACTCCTTCTCTATCTTTCCTCAGACAAGTAAGCCGTTATCTATATGTCGCTCCTTCTCTGACTTTCCTCAGACAAGTAAGCCGTTATCTATATGTCACTCCTTCACTATCTTTCCTCAGACAGGTAAGCCGTTATCTATATGTCGCTCCTTCTCTGTCTTTCCTCAGACAAGTAAGCCGTTATCTATATGTCACTCCTTCTCTGTCTTTCCTCAGACAAGTAAGCCGTTATCTATATGTCACTCCTTCTCTGTCTTTCCTCAGACAAGTAAGCCGTTATCTATATGTCACTCCTTCTCTGTCTTTCCTCAGACAAGTAAGCCGTTATCTATATGTCACTCCTTCTCTGACTTTCCTCAGATAAGTAAGCCAATATCTATATGTCGCTTCTTCTCTGTCTTTCCTCAGACAAGTAAGCCGTTATCTATATGTCGCTCCTTCTCTGACTTTCCTCAGATAAGTAAGCCGTTATCTATATGTCACTCCTTCTCTGACTTTCCTCAGACAAGTAAGCCGTTATCTATATGTCACTCCTTCTCTATCTTTACTCAGACAAGTAAGCCGTTATCTATATGTCACTCCTTCTCTGTCTTTCCTCAGACAAGTAAGCCGTTATCTATATGTCGCTCCTTCTCTATCTTTCCTCAGACAAGTAAGCCGTTATCTATATGTCACTCCTTCTCTGTCTTTCCTCAGACAAGTAAGCCGTTATCTATATGTCGCTTCTTCTCTGTCTTTCCTCAGACAAGTAAGCCGTTATCTATATGTCACTCCTTCTCTGTCTTTCCTCAGACAAGTAAGCCGTTATCTATATGTCACTCCTTCTCTGTCTTTCCTCAGACAAGTAAGCCATTATCTATATGTCACTCCTTCTCTGTCTTTTCTCAGACAAGTAAGCCTACATCTGTATGTCACTCCTTCTCTGACTTTCCTCAGACAGGTAAGCCGTTATCTATATGTCACTCCTTCTCTATCTTTCCTCAGACAGGTAAGCCGTTATCTATATGTCACTCCTTCTCTGTCTTTCCTCAGACAAGTAAGCCGTTATCTATATGTCACTCCTTCTCTGTCTTTCCTCAGACAAGTAAGCCTACATCTATATGTCACTCCTTCTCTGTCTTTCCTCAGACAAGTAAGCCTACATCTATATGTCACTCCTTCTCTGTCTTTCCTCAGACAAGTAAGCCGTTATCTATATGTCGCTCCTTCTCTGTCTTTCCTCAGACAAGTAAGCCTACATCTGTATGTCACTCCTTCTCTGTCTTTCCTCAGACAAGTAAGCCGTTATCTATATGTCACTCCTTCTCTGTCTTTCCTCAGACAAGTAAGCCATTATCTATATGTCACTCCTTCTCTGTCTTTCCTCAGACAAGTAAGCCTACATCTGTATGTCACTCCTTCTCTGACTTTCCTCAGACAGGTAAGCCGTTATCTATATGTCACTCCTTCTCTATCTTTCCTCAGACAGGTGAGCCGTTATCTATATGTCACTCCTTCTCTGTCTTTCCTCAGACAAGTAAGCCGTTATCTATATGTCACTCCTTCTCTATCTTTCCTCAGACAAGTAAGCCGTTATCTATATGTCACTCCTTCTCTGTCTTTCCTCAGACAAGTAAGCCGTTATCTATATGTCGCTCCTTCTCTGACTTTCCTCAGACAAGTAAGCCGTTATCTATATGTCACTCCTTCTCTATCTTTCCTCAGACAAGTAAGCCGTTATCTATATGTCGCTCCTTCTCTGACTTTCCTCAGACAAGTAAGCCGTTATCTATATGTCACTCCTTCTCTATCTTTCCTCAGACAGGTAAGCCGTTATCTATATGTCGCTCCTTCTCTGTCTTTCCTCAGACAAGTAAGCCGTTATCTATATGTCACTCCTTCTCTGTCTTTCCTCAGACAAGTAAGCCGTTATCTATATGTCACTCCTTCTCTGTCTTTCCTCAGACAAGTAAGCCGTTATCTATATGTCACTCCTTCTCTGTCTTTCCTCAGACAAGTAAGCCGTTATCTATATGTCACTCCTTCTCTGACTTTCCTCAGATAAGTAAGCCGTTATCTATATGTCGCTTCTTCTCTGTCTTTCCTCAGACAAGTAAGCCGTTATCTATATGTCGCTCCTTCTCTGACTTTCCTCAGATAAGTAAGCCGTTATCTATATGTCACTCCTTCTCTGACTTTCCTCAGACAAGTAAGCCGTTATCTATATGTCACTCCTTCTCTGTCTTTCCTCAGACAAGTAAGCCGTTATCTATATGTCACTCCTTCTCTGTCTTTCCTCAGACAAGTAAGCCGTTATCTATATGTCACTCCTTCTCTGTCTTTCCTCAGACAAGTAAGCCTACATCTGTATGTCACTCCTTCTCTGACTTTCCTCAGACAGGTAAGCCGTTATCTATATGTCACTCCTTCTCTATCTTTCCTCAGACAAGTAAGCCGTTATCTATATGTCACTCCTTCTCTGACTTTCCTCAGACAAGTAAGCCGTTATCTATATGTCACTCCTTCTCTATCTTTACTCAGACAAGTAAGCCGTTATCTATATGTCACTCCTTCTCTGTCTTTCCTCAGACAAGTAAGCCGTTATCTATATGTCGCTCCTTCTCTATCTTTCCTCAGACAAGTAAGCCGTTATCTATATGTCACTCCTTCTCTGTCTTTCCTCAGACAAGTAAGCCGTTATCTATATGTCGCTTCTTCTCTGTCTTTCCTCAGACAAGTAAGCCGTTATCTATATGTCACTCCTTCTCTGTCTTTCCTCAGACAAGTAAGCCGTTATCTATATGTCACTCCTTCTCTGTCTTTCCTCAGACAAGTAAGCCATTATCTATATGTCACTCCTTCTCTGTCTTTTCTCAGACAAGTAAGCCTACATCTGTATGTCACTCCTTCTCTGACTTTCCTCAGACAGGTAAGCCGTTATCTATATGTCACTCCTTCTCTATCTTTCCTCAGACAGGTAAGCCGTTATCTATATGTCACTCCTTCTCTGTCTTTCCTCAGACAAGTAAGCCGTTATCTATATGTCACTCCTTCTCTGTCTTTCCTCAGACAAGTAAGCCTACATCTATATGTCACTCCTTCTCTGTCTTTCCTCAGACAAGTAAGCCTACATCTATATGTCACTCCTTCTCTGTCTTTCCTCAGACAAGTAAGCCGTTATCTATATGTCGCTCCTTCTCTGTCTTTCCTCAGACAAGTAAGCCTACATCTGTATGTCACTCCTTCTCTGTCTTTCCTCAGACAAGTAAGCCGTTATCTATATGTCACTCCTTCTCTGTCTTTCCTCAGACAAGTAAGCCATTATCTATATGTCACTCCTTCTCTGTCTTTCCTCAGACAAGTAAGCCTACATCTGTATGTCACTCCTTCTCTGACTTTCCTCAGACAGGTAAGCCGTTATCTATATGTCACTCCTTCTCTATCTTTCCTCAGACAAGTAAGCCTACATCTATATGTCACTCCTTCTCTGTCTTTCCTCAGACAAGTAAGCCTACATCTATATGTCACTCCTTCTCTGTCTTTCCTCAGACAAGTAAGCCGTTATCTATATGTCGCTCCTTCTCTGACTTTCCTCAGACAAGTAAGCCGTTATCTATATGTCGCTTCTTCTCTGTCTTTCCTCAGACAAGTAAGCCGTTATCTATATGTCACTCCTTCTCTGTCTTTCCTCAGACAAGTAAGCCGTTATCTATATGTCACTCCTTCTCTGTCTTTCCTCAGACAAGTAAGCCGTTATCTATATGTCACTCCTTCTCTGTCTTTCCTCAGACAAGTAAGCCTACATCTGTATGTCACTCCTTCTCTGACTTTCCTCAGACAGGTAAGCCGTTATCTATATGTCACTCCTTCTCTATCTTTCCTCAGACAGGTAAGCCGTTATCTATATGTCACTCCTTCTCTGTCTTTCCTCAGACAAGTAAGCCGTTATCTATATGTCACTCCTTCTCTGTCTTTCCTCAGACAAGTAAGCCTACATCTGTATGTCACTCCTTCTCTGACTTTCCTCAGACAGGTAAGCCGTTATCTATATGTCACTCCTTCTCTATCTTTCCTCAGACAGGTAAGCCGTTATCTATATGTCACTCCTTCTCTGTCTTTCCTCAGACAAGTAAGCCGTTATCTATATGCCACTCCTTCTCTGTCTTTCCTCAGACAAGTAAGCCGTTATCTATATGTCACTCCTTCTCTGTCTTTCCTCAGACAAGTAAGCCTACATCTGTATGTCACTCCTTCTCTGACTTTCCTCAGACAGGTAAGCCGTTATCTATATGTCACTCCTTCTCTGTCTTTCCCCAGACAAGTAAGCCATTATCTATATGTCACTCCTTCTCTGTCTTTCCTCAGACAAGTAAGCCTACATCTGTATGTCACTCCTTCTCTGACTTTCCTCAGACAGGTAAGCCGTTATCTATATGTCACTCCTTCTCTGTCTTTCCTCAGACAAGTAAGCCTACATCTATATGTCACTCCTTCTCTGTCTTTCCTCAGACAAGTAAGCCTACATCTATATGTCACTCCTTCTCTGTCTTTCCTCAGACAAGTAAGCCGTTATCTATATGTCGCTCCTTCTCTGACTTTCCTCAGACAAGTAAGCCGTTATCTATATGTCGCTTCTTCTCTGTCTTTCCTCAGACAAGTAAGCCGTTATCTATATGTCACTCCTTCTCTGTCTTTCCTCAGACAAGTAAGCCGTTATCTATATGTCACTCCTTCTCTGTCTTTCCTCAGACAAGTAAGCCGTTATCTATATGTCACTCCTTCTCTGTCTTTCCTCAGACAAGTAAGCCTACATCTGTATGTCACTCCTTCTCTGACTTTCCTCAGACAGGTAAGCCGTTATCTATATGTCACTCCTTCTCTATCTTTCCTCAGACAGGTAAGCCGTTATCTATATGTCACTCCTTCTCTGTCTTTCCTCAGACAAGTAAGCCGTTATCTATATGTCACTCCTTCTCTGTCTTTCCTCAGACAAGTAAGCCTACATCTGTATGTCACTCCTTCTCTGACTTTCCTCAGACAGGTAAGCCGTTATCTATATGTCACTCCTTCTCTATCTTTCCTCAGACAGGTAAGCCGTTATCTATATGTAACTCCTTCTCTATCTTTCCTCAGACAAGTAAGCCGTTATCTATATGTCGCTCCTTCTCTGACTTTCCTCAGACAAGTAAGCCGTTATCTATATGTCGCTTCTTCTCTGTCTTTCCTCAGACAAGTAAGCCGTTATCTATATGTCACTTCTTCTCTGTCTTTCCTCAGACAAGTAAGCCGTTATCTATATGTCACTCCTTCTCTGTCTTTCCTCAGGCAAGTAAGCCGTTATCTATATGTCACTCCTTCTCTATCTTTCCTCAGACAAGTAAGCCGTTATCTATATGTCGCTCCTTCTCTGACTTTCCTCAGACAAGTAAGCCGTTATCTATATGTCACTCCTTCTCTGTCTTTCCTCAGACAAGTAAGCCGTTATCTATATGTCGCTCCTTCTCTGTCTTTCCTCAGACAAGTAAGCCGTTATCTATATGTCACTCCTTCTCTGTCTTTCCTCAGACAAGTAAGCCGTTATCTATATGTCACTCCTTCTCTGTCTTTCCTCAGACAAGTAAGCCGTTATCTATATGTCACTCCTTCTCTGTCTTTCCTCAGACAAGTAAGCCGTTATCTATATGTCGCTCCTTCTCTGACTTTCCTCAGACAAGTAAGCCGTTATCTATATGTCACTCCTTCTCTGTCTTTCCTCAGACAAGTAAGCCGTTATCTATATGTCACTCCTTCTCTGTCTTTCCTCAGACAAGTAAGCCGTTATCTATATGTCACTCCTTCTCTGTCTTTCCTCAGACAAGTAAGCCGTTATCTATATGTCACTCCTTCTCTATCTTTCCTCAGACAGGTAAGCCGTTATCTATATGTCACTCCTTCTCTGACTTTCCTCAGACAAGTAAGCCGTTATCTATATGTCACTCCTTCTCTGTCTTTCCTCAGACAAGTAAGCCGTTATCTATATGTCGCTCCTTCTCTGTCTTTCCTCAGACAAGTTAGCCGTTATCTATATGTCACTCCTTCTCTGTCTTTCCTCAGACAAGTAAGCCGTTATCTATATGTCACTCCTTCTCTGTCTTTCCTCAGACAAGTAAGCCGTTATCTATATGTCGCTCCTTCTCTGTCTTTCCTCAGACAAGTAAGCCGTTATCTATATGTCACTCCTTCCCTGTCTTTCCTCAGACAAGTAAGCCTACATCTATATGTCACTCCTTCTCTGTCTTTCCTCAGACAAGTAAGCCGTTATCTATATGTCACTCCTTCTCTGTCTTTCCTCAGACAAGTAAGCCGTTATCTATATGTCGCTTCTTCTCTGTCTTTCCTCAGACAAGTAAGCCGTTATCTATATGTCACTCCTTCTCTGTCTTTCCTCAGACAAGTAAGCCGTTATCTATATGTCGCTTCTTCTCTGTCTTTCCTCAGACAGGTAAGCCGTTATCTATATGTCACTCCTTCTCTGTCTTTCCTCAGACAAGTAAGCCTACATCTGTATGTCACTCCTTCTCTGACTTTCCTCAGACAAGTAAGCCTACAACTATATGTCACTCCTTCTCTGTCTTTCCTCAGACAAGTAAGCCGTTATCTATATGTCACTCCTTCTCTATCTTTCCTCAGACAAGTAAGCCGTTATCTATATGTCACTCATTCTCTGACTTTCCTCAGACAAGTAAGCCGTTATCTATATGTCACTCCTTCTCTATCTTTCCTCAGACAAGTAAGCCGTTATCTATATGTCACTCCTTCTCTGACTTTCCTCAGACAAGTAAGCCGTTATCTATATGTCACTCCTTCTCTATCTTTACTCAGACAAGTAAGCCGTTATCTATATGTCACTCCTTCTCTGTCTTTCCCCAGACAAGTAAGCCATTATCTATATGTCACTCCTTCTCTGTCTTTCCTCAGACAAGTAAGCCTACATCTGTATGTCACTCCTTCTCTGACTTTCCTCAGACAGGTAAGCCGTTATCTATATGTCACTCCTTCTCTATCTTTCCTCAGACAAGTAAGCCTACATCTATATGTCACTCCTTCTCTGTCTTTCCTCAGACAAATAAGCCTACATCTATATGTCACTCCTTCTCTGTCTTTCCTCAGACAAGTAAGCCGTTATCTATATGTCGCTCCTTCTCTGACTTTCCTCAGACAAGTAAGCCGTTATCTATATGTCGCTTCTTCTCTGTCTTTCCTCAGACAAGTAAGCCGTTATCTATATGTCACTCCTTCTCTGTCTTTCCTCAGACAAGTAAGCCGTTATCTATATGTCACTCCTTCTCTGTCTTTCCTCAGACAAGTAAGCCGTTATCTATATGTCACTCCTTCTCTGTCTTTCCTCAGACAAGTAAGCCTACATCTGTATGTCACTCCTTCTCTGACTTTCCTCAGACAGGTAAGCCGTTATCTATATGTCACTCCTTCTCTATCTTTCCTCAGACAGGTAAGCCGTTATCTATATGTCACTCCTTCTCTGTCTTTCCTCAGACAAGTAAGCCGTTATCTATATGTCACTCCTTCTCTGTCTTTCCTCAGACAAGTAAGCCTACATCTGTATGTCACTCCTTCTCTGACTTTCCTCAGACAGGTAAGCCGTTATCTATATGTCACTCCTTCTCTATCTTTCCTCAGACAGGTAAGCCGTTATCTATATGTCACTCCTTCTCTGTCTTTCCTCAGACAAGTAAGCCGTTATCTATATGTCACTCCTTCTCTGTCTTTCCTCAGACAAGTAAGCCGTTATCTATATGTCACTCCTTCTCTGTCTTTCCTCAGACAAGTAAGCCTACATCTGTATGTCACTCCTTCTCTGACTTTCCTCAGACAGGTAAGCCGTTATCTATATGTCACTCCTTCTCTATCTTTCCTCAGACAGGTAAGCCGTTATCTATATGTCACTCCTTCTCTGTCTTTCCTCAGACAAGTAAGCCGTTATCTATATGTCACTCCTTCTCTATCTTTCCTCAGACAAGTAAGCCGTTATCTATATGTCACTCCTTCTCTGTCTTTCCTCAGACAAGTAAGCCGTTATCTATATGTCGCTCCTTCTCTGACTTTCCTCAGACAAGTAAGCCGTTATCTATATGTCACTCCTTCTCTATCTTTCCTCAGACAAGTAAGCCGTTATCTATATGTCGCTCCTTCTCTGACTTTCCTCAGACAAGTAAGCCGTTATCTATATGTCACTCCTTCTCTATCTTTCCTCAGACAGGTAAGCCGTTATCTATATGTCGCTCCTTCTCTGTCTTTCCTCAGACAAGTAAGCCGTTATCTATATGTCACTCCTTCTCTGTCTTTCCTCAGACAAGTAAGCCGTTATCTATATGTCGCTTCTTCTCTGTCTTTCCTCAGACAAGTAAGCCGTTATCTATATGTCGCTCCTTCTCTGACTTTCCTCAGATAAGTAAGCCGTTATCTATATGTCACTCCTTCTCTGACTTTCCTCAGACAAGTAAGCCGTTATCTATATGTCACTCCTTCTCTGTCTTTCCTCAGACAAGTAAGCCGTTATCTATATGTCACTCCTTCTCTGTCTTTCCTCAGACAAGTAAGCCGTTATCTATATGTCACTCCTTCTCTGTCTTTCCTCAGACAAGTAAGCCTACATCTGTATGTCACTCCTTCTCTGACTTTCCTCAGACAGGTAAGCCGTTATCTATATGTCACTCCTTCTCTATCTTTCCTCAGACAAGTAAGCCGTTATCTATATGTCACTCCTTCTCTGACTTTCCTCAGACAAGTAAGCCGTTATCTATATGTCACTCCTTCTCTATCTTTACTCAGACAAGTAAGCCGTTATCTATATGTCACTCCTTCTCTGTCTTTCCTCAGACAAGTAAGCCGTTATCTATATGTCGCTCCTTCTCTATCTTTCCTCAGACAAGTAAGCCGTTATCTATATGTCACTCCTTCTCTGTCTTTCCTCAGACAAGTAAGCCGTTATCTATATGTCGCTTCTTCTCTGTCTTTCCTCAGACAAGTAAGCCGTTATCTATATGTCGCTCCTTCGCTGTCTTTCCTCAGACAAGTAAGCCGTTATCTATATGTCACTCCTTCTCTGTCTTTTCTCAGACAAGTAAGCCTACATCTGTATGTCACTCCTTCTCTGACTTTCCTCAGACAGGTAAGCCGTTATCTATATGTCACTCCTTCTCTATCTTTCCTCAGACAGGTAAGCCGTTATCTATATGTCACTCCTTCTCTGTCTTTCCTCAGACAAGTAAGCCGTTATCTATATGTCACTCCTTCTCTGTCTTTCCTCAGACAAGTAAGCCTACATCTATATGTCACTCCTTCTCTGTCTTTCCTCAGACAAGTAAGCCTACATCTATATGTCACTCCTTCTCTGTCTTTCCTCAGACAAGTAAGCCGTTATCTATATGTCGCTCCTTCTCTGTCTTTCCTCAGACAAGTAAGCCTACATCTGTATGTCACTCCTTCTCTGTCTTTCCTCAGACAAGTAAGCCGTTATCTATATGTCACTCCTTCTCTATCTTTCCTCAGACAAGTAAGCCGTTATCTATATGTCGCTCCTTCTCTGACTTTCCTCAGACAAGTAAGCCGTTATCTATATGTCACTCCTTCTCTATCTTTCCTCAGACAGGTAAGCCGTTATCTATATGTCGCTCTTTCTCTGTCTTTCCTCAGACAAGTAAGCCGTTATCTATATGTCACTCCTTCTCTGTCTTTCCTCAGACAAGTAAGCCGTTATCTATATGTCACTCCTTCTCTGTCTTTCCTCAGACAAGTAAGCCGTTATCTATATGTCACTCCTTCTCTGTCTTTCCTCAGACAAGTAAGCCGTTATCTATATGTCACTCCTTCTCTGACTTTCCTCAGATAAGTAAGCCGTTATCTATATGTCGCTTCTTCTCTGTCTTTCCTCAGACAAGTAAGCCGTTATCTATATGTCGCTCCTTCTCTGACTTTCCTCAGATAAGTAAGCCGTTATCTATATGTCACTCCTTCTCTGACTTTCCTCAGACAAGTAAGCCGTTATCTATATGTCACTCCTTCTCTGTCTTTCCTCAGACAAGTAAGCCGTTATCTATATGTCACTCCTTCTCTGTCTTTCCTCAGACAAGTAAGCCGTTATCTATATGTCACTCCTTCTCTGTCTTTCCTCAGACAAGTAAGCCTACATCTGTATGTCACTCCTTCTCTGACTTTCCTCAGACAGGTAAGCCGTTATCTATATGTCACTCCTTCTCTATCTTTCCTCAGACAAGTAAGCCGTTATCTATATGTCACTCCTTCTCTGACTTTCCTCAGACAAGTAAGCCGTTATCTATATGTCACTCCTTCTCTATCTTTACTCAGACAAGTAAGCCGTTATCTATATGTCACTCCTTCTCTGTCTTTCCTCAGACAAGTAAGCCGTTATCTATATGTCGCTCCTTCTCTATCTTTCCTCAGACAAGTAAGCCGTTATCTATATGTCACTCCTTCTCTGTCTTTCCTCAGACAAGTAAGCCGTTATCTATATGTCGCTTCTTCTCTGTCTTTCCTCAGACAAGTAAGCCGTTATCTATATGTCACTCCTTCTCTGTCTTTCCTCAGACAAGTAAGCCGTTATCTATATGTCACTCCTTCTCTGTCTTTCCTCAGACAAGTAAGCCATTATCTATATGTCACTCCTTCTCTGTCTTTTCTCAGACAAGTAAGCCTACATCTGTATGTCACTCCTTCTCTGACTTTCCTCAGACAGGTAAGCCGTTATCTATATGTCACTCCTTCTCTATCTTTCCTCAGACAGGTAAGCCGTTATCTATATGTCACTCCTTCTCTGTCTTTCCTCAGACAAGTAAGCCGTTATCTATATGTCACTCCTTCTCTGTCTTTCCTCAGACAAGTAAGCCTACATCTATATGTCACTCCTTCTCTGTCTTTCCTCAGACAAGTAAGCCTACATCTATATGTCACTCCTTCTCTGTCTTTCCTCAGACAAGTAAGCCGTTATCTATATGTCGCTCCTTCTCTGTCTTTCCTCAGACAAGTAAGCCTACATCTGTATGTCACTCCTTCTCTGTCTTTCCTCAGACAAGTAAGCCGTTATCTATATGTCACTCCTTCTCTGTCTTTCCTCAGACAAGTAAGCCATTATCTATATGTCACTCCTTCTCTGTCTTTCCTCAGACAAGTAAGCCTACATCTGTATGTCACTCCTTCTCTGACTTTCCTCAGACAGGTAAGCCGTTATCTATATGTCACTCCTTCTCTATCTTTCCTCAGACAGGTAAGCCGTTATCTATATGTCACTCCTTCTCTGTCTTTCCTCAGACAAGTAAGCCGTTATCTATATGTCACTCCTTCTCTATCTTTCCTCAGACAAGTAAGCCGTTATCTATATGTCACTCCTTCTCTGTCTTTCCTCAGACAAGTAAGCCGTTATCTATATGTCGCTCCTTCTCTGACTTTCCTCAGACAAGTAAGCCGTTATCTATATGTCACTCCTTCTCTATCTTTCCTCAGACAAGTAAGCCGTTATCTATATGTCGCTCCTTCTCTGACTTTCCTCAGACAAGTAAGCCGTTATCTATATGTCACTCCTTCTCTATCTTTCCTCAGACAGGTAAGCCGTTATCTATATGTCGCTCCTTCTCTGTCTTTCCTCAGACAAGTAAGCCGTTATCTATATGTCACTCCTTCTCTGTCTTTCCTCAGACAAGTAAGCCGTTATCTATATGTCACTCCTTCTCTGTCTTTCCTCAGACAAGTAAGCCTACATCTGTATGTCACTCCTTCTCTGACTTTCCTCAGACAGGTAAGCCGTTATCTATATGTCACTCCTTCTCTATCTTTCCTCAGACAAGTAAGCCGTTATCTATATGTCACTCCTTCTCTGACTTTCCTCAGACAAGTAAGCCGTTATCTATATGTCACTCCTTCTCTATCTTTACTCAGACAAGTAAGCCGTTATCTATATGTCACTCCTTCTCTGTCTTTCCTCAGACAAGTAAGCCGTTATCTATATGTCGCTCCTTCTCTATCTTTCCTCAGACAAGTAAGCCGTTATCTATATGTCACTCCTTCTCTGTCTTTCCTCAGACAAGTAAGCCGTTATCTATATGTCGCTTCTTCTCTGTCTTTCCTCAGACAAGTAAGCCGTTATCTATATGTCGCTCCTTCGCTGTCTTTCCTCAGACAAGTAAGCCGTTATCTATATGTCACTCCTTCTCTGTCTTTTCTCAGACAAGTAAGCCTTCATCTGTATGTCACTCCTTCTCTGACTTTCCTCAGACAGGTAAGCCGTTATCTATATGTCACTCCTTCTCTATCTTTCCTCAGACAGGTAAGCCGTTATCTATATGTCACTCCTTCTCTGTCTTTCCTCAGACAAGTAAGCCGTTATCTATATGTCACTCCTTCTCTGTCTTTCCTCAGACAAGTAAGCCTACATCTATATGTCACTCCTTCTCTGTCTTTCCTCAGACAAGTAAGCCTACATCTATATGTCACTCCTTCTCTGTCTTTCCTCAGACAAGTAAGCCGTTATCTATATGTCGCTCCTTCTCTGTCTTTCCTCAGACAAGTAAGCCTACATCTGTATGTCACTCCTTCTCTGTCTTTCCTCAGACAAGTAAGCCGTTATCTATATGTCACTCCTTCTCTGTCTTTCCTCAGACAAGTAAGCCATTATCTATATGTCACTCCTTCTCTGTCTTTCCTCAGACAAGTAAGCCTACATCTGTATGTCACTCCTTCTCTGACTTTCCTCAGACAGGTAAGCCGTTATCTATATGTCACTCCTTCTCTATCTTTCCTCAGACAGGTAAGCCGTTATCTATATGTCACTCCTTCTCTGTCTTTCCTCAGACAAGTAAGCCGTTATCTATATGTCACTCCTTCTCTATCTTTCCTCAGACAAGTAAGCCGTTATCTATATGTCACTCCTTCTCTGTCTTTCCTCAGACAAGTAAGCCGTTATCTATATGTCGCTCCTTCTCTGACTTTCCTCAGACAAGTAAGCCGTTATCTATATGTCACTCCTTCTCTATCTTTCCTCAGACAAGTAAGCCGTTATCTATATGTCGCTCCTTCTCTGACTTTCCTCAGACAAGTAAGCCGTTATCTATATGTCACTCCTTCTCTATCTTTCCTCAGACAGGTAAGCCGTTATCTATATGTCGCTCCTTCTCTGTCTTTCCTCAGACAAGTAAGCCGTTATCTATATGTCACTCCTTCTCTGTCTTTCCTCAGACAAGTAAGCCGTTATCTATATGTCACTCCTTCTCTGTCTTTCCTCAGACAAGTAAGCCGTTATCTATATGTCACTCCTTCTCTGTCTTTCCTCAGACAAGTAAGCCGTTATCTATATGTCACTCCTTCTCTGACTTTCCTCAGATAAGTAAGCCGTTATCTATATGTCGCTTCTTCTCTGTCTTTCCTCAGACAAGTAAGCCGTTATCTATATGTCGCTCCTTCTCTGACTTTCCTCAGATAAGTAAGCCGTTATCTATATGTCACTCCTTCTCTGACTTTCCTCAGACAAGTAAGCCGTTATCTATATGTCACTCCTTCTCTGTCTTTCCTCAGACAAGTAAGCCGTTATCTATATGTCACTCCTTCTCTGTCTTTCCTCAGACAAGTAAGCCGTTATCTATATGTCACTCCTTCTCTGTCTTTCCTCAGACAAGTAAGCCTACATCTGTATGTCACTCCTTCTCTGACTTTCCTCAGACAGGTAAGCCGTTATCTATATGTCACTCCTTCTCTATCTTTCCTCAGACAAGTAAGCCGTTATCTATATGTCACTCCTTCTCTGACTTTCCTCAGACAAGTAAGCCGTTATCTATATGTCACTCCTTCTCTATCTTTACTCAGACAAGTAAGCCGTTATCTATATGTCACTCCTTCTCTGTCTTTCCTCAGACAAGTAAGCCGTTATCTATATGTCACTCCTTCTCTGTCTTTCCTCAGACAAGTAAGCCGTTATCTATATGTCGCTTCTTCTCTGTCTTTCCTCAGACAAGTAAGCCGTTATCTATATGTCACTCCTTCTCTGTCTTTCCTCAGACAAGTAAGCCGTTATCTAAATGTCACTCCTTCTCTGTCTTTCCTCAGACAAGTAAGCCATTATCTATATGTCACTCCTTCTCTGTCTTTTCTCAGACAAGTAAGCCTACATCTGTATGTCACTCCTTCTCTGACTTTCCTCAGACAGGTAAGCCGTTATCTATATGTCACTCCTTCTCTATCTTTCCTCAGACAGGTAAGCCGTTATCTATATGTCACTCATTCTCTGTCTTTCCTCAGACAAGTAAGCCGTTATCTATATGTCACTCCTTCTCTGTCTTTCCTCAGACAAGTAAGCCTACATCTATATGTCACTCCTTCTCTGTCTTTCCTCAGACAAGTAAGCCTACATCTATATGTCACTCCTTCTCTGTCTTTCCTCAGACAAGTAAGCCGTTATCTATATGTCGCTCCTTCTCTGTCTTTCCTCAGACAAGTAAGCCTACATCTGTATGTCACTCCTTCTCTGTCTTTCCTCAGACAAGTAAGCCGTTATCTATATGTCACTCCTTCTCTGTCTTTCCTCAGACAAGTAAGCCATTATCTATATGTCACTCCTTCTCTGTCTTTCCTCAGACAAGTAAGCCTACATCTGTATGTCACTCCTTCTCTGACTTTCCTCAGACAGGTAAGCCGTTATCTATATGTCACTCCTTCTCTATCTTTCCTCAGACAGGTAAGCCGTTATCTATATGTCACTCCTTCTCTGTCTTTCCTCAGACAAGTAAGCCGTTATCTATATGTCACTCCTTCTCTATCTTTCCTCAGACAAGTAAGCCGTTATCTATATGTCACTCCTTCTCTGTCTTTCCTCAGACAAGTAAGCCGTTATCTATATGTCGCTCCTTCTCTGACTTTCCTCAGACAAGTAAGCCGTTATCTATATGTCACTCCTTCTCTATCTTTCCTCAGACAAGTAAGCCGTTATCTATATGTCGCTCCTTCTCTGACTTTCCTCAGACAAGTAAGCCGTTATCTATATGTCACTCCTTCTCTATCTTTCCTCAGACAGGTAAGCCGTTATCTATATGTCGCTCCTTCTCTGTCTTTCCTCAGACAAGTAAGCCGTTATCTATATGTCACTCCTTCTCTGTCTTTCCTCAGACAAGTAAGCCGTTATCTATATGTCACTCCTTCTCTGTCTTTCCTCAGACAAGTAAGCCGTTATCTATATGTCACTCCTTCTCTGTCTTTCCTCAGACAAGTAAGCCGTTATCTATATGTCACTCCTTCTCTGACTTTCCTCAGATAAGTAAGCCGTTATCTATATGTCGCTTCTTCTCTGTCTTTCCTCAGACAAGTAAGCCGTTATCTATATGTCGCTCCTTCTCTGACTTTCCTCAGATAAGTAAGCCGTTATCTATATGTCACTCCTTCTCTGACTTTCCTCAGACAAGTAAGCCGTTATCTATATGTCACTCCTTCTCTGTCTTTCCTCAGACAAGTAAGCCGTTATCTATATGTCACTCCTTCTCTGTCTTTCCTCAGACAAGTAAGCCGTTATCTATATGTCACTCCTTCTCTGTCTTTCCTCAGACAAGTAAGCCTTCATCTGTATGTCACTCCTTCTCTGACTTTCCTCAGACAGGTAAGCCGTTATCTATATGTCACTCCTTCTCTATCTTTCCTCAGACAAGTAAGCCGTTATCTATATGTCACTCCTTCTCTGACTTTCCTCAGACAAGTAAGCCGTTATCTATATGTCACTCCTTCTCTATCTTTACTCAGACAAGTAAGCCGTTATCTATATGTCACTCCTTCTCTGTCTTTCCTCAGACAAGTAAGCCGTTATCTATATGTCGCTCCTTCTCTATCTTTCCTCAGACAAGTAAGCCGTTATCTATATGTCACTCCTTCTCTGTCTTTCCTCAGACAAGTAAGCCGTTATCTATATGTCGCTTCTTCTCTGTCTTTCCTCAGACAAGTAAGCCGTTATCTATATGTCACTCCTTCTCTGTCTTTCCTCAGACAAGTAAGCCGTTATCTATATGTCACTCCTTCTCTGTCTTTTCTCAGACAAGTAAGCCATTATCTATATGTCACTCTTTCTCTGTCTTTTCTCAGACAAGTAAGCCTACATCTGTATGTCACTCCTTCTCTGACTTTCCTCAGACAGGTAAGCCGTTATCTATATGTCACTCCTTCTCTATCTTTCCTCAGACAGGTAAGCCGTTATCTATATGTCACTCCTTCTCTGTCTTTCCTCAGACAAGTAAGCCGTTATCTATATGTCACTCCTTCTCTGTCTTTCCTCAGACAAGTAAGCCTACATCTATATGTCACTCCTTCTCTGTCTTTCCTCAGACAAGTAAGCCTACATCTATATGTCACTCCTTCTCTGTCTTTCCTCAGACAAGTAAGCCGTTATCTATATGTCGCTCCTTCTCTGTCTTTCCTCAGACAAGTAAGCCTACATCTGTATGTCACTCCTTCTCTGTCTTTCCTCAGACAAGTAAGCCGTTATCTATATGTCACTCCTTCTCTGTCTTTCCTCAGACAAGTAAGCCATTATCTATATGTCACTCCTTCTCTGTCTTTCCTCAGACAAGTAAGCCTACATCTGTATGTCACTCCTTCTCTGACTTTCCTCAGACAGGTAAGCCGTTATCTATATGTCACTCCTTCTCTATCTTTCCTCAGACAAGTAAGCCTATATCTATATGTCACTCCTTCTCTGTCTTTCCTCAGACAAGTAAGCCTACATCTATATGTCACTCCTTCTCTGTCTTTCCTCAGACAAGTAAGCCGTTATCTATATGTCGCTCCTTCTCTGACTTTCCTCAGACAAGTAAGCCGTTATCTATATGTCACTCCTTCTCTGTCTTTCCTCAGACAAGTAAGCCGTTATCTATATGTCACTCCTTCTCTGTCTTTCCTCAGACAAGTAAGCCGTTATCTATATGTCACTCCTTCTCTGTCTTTCCTCAGACAAGTAAGCCGTTATCTATATGTCGCTCCTTCTCTGACTTTCCTCAGACAAGTAAGCCGTTATCTATATGTCACTCCTTCTCTATCTTTCCTCAGACAGGTAAGCCGTTATCTATATGTCGCTCCTTCTCTGTCTTTCCTCAGACAAGTAAGCCGTTATCTATATGTCACTCCTTCTCTGTCTTTCCTCAGACAAGTAAGCCGTTATCTATATGTCACTCCTTCTCTGTCTTTCCTCAGACAAGTAAGCCGTTATCTATATGTCACTCCTTCTCTGTCTTTCCTCAGACAAGTAAGCCGTTATCTATATGTCACTCCTTCTCTGTCTTTCCTCAGACAAGTAAGCCGTTATCTATATGTCACTCCTTCTCTGACTTTCCTCAGATAAGTAAGCCGTTATCTATATGTCGCTTCTTCTCTGTCTTTCCTCAGACAAGTAAGCCGTTATCTATATGTCGCTCCTTCTCTGACTTTCCTCAGATAAGTAAGCCGTTATCTATATGTCACTCCTTCTCTGACTTTCCTCAGATAAGTAAGCCGTTATCTATATGTCGCTTCTTCTCTGTCTTTCCTCAGACAAGTAAGCCGTTATCTATATGTCACTCCTTCTCTATCTTTCCTCAGACAAGTAAGCCGTTATATATATGTCACTCCTTCTCTGACTTTCCTCAGATAAGTAAGCCGTTATCTATATGTCGCTTCTTCTCTATCTTTCCTCAGACAAGTAAGCCGTTATCTATATGTCGCTCCTTCTCTGACTTTCCTCAGATAAGTAAGCCGTTATCTATATGTCACTCCTTCTCTGACTTTCCTCAGACAAGTAAGCCTACATCTATATGTCACTCCTTCTCTGACTTTCCTCAGATAAGTAAGCCGTTATCTATATGTCGCTTCTTCTCTATCTTTCCTCAGACAAGTAAGCCGTTATCTATATGTCGCTCCTTCTCTGACTTTCCTCAGATAAGTAAGCCGTTATCTATATGTCGCTTCTTCTCTGACTTTCCTCAGATAAGTAAGCCGTTATCTATATGTCACTCCTTCTCTGACTTTCCTCAGACAAGTAAGCCGTTATCTATATGTCACTCCTTCTCTGACTTTCCTCAGATAAGTAAGCCGTTATCTATATGTCACTCCTTCTCTGACTTTCCTCAGACAAGTAAGCCGTTATCTATATGTCACTCCTTCTCTGACTTTCCTCAGACAAGTAAGCCATTATCTATATGTCACTCCTTCTCTGTCTTTCCTCAGACAAGTAAGCCGTTATCTATATGTCGCTCCTTCTCTGTCTTTCCTCAGACAAGTAAGCCGTTATCTATATGTCACTCCTTCTCTGACTTTCCTCAGACAAGTAAGCCTACATCTATATGTCACTCCTTCTCTGACTTTCCTCAGACAAGTAAGCCTACATCTATATGTCACTCCTTCTCTGACTTTCCTCAGATAAGTAAGCCGTTATCTATATGTCACTCCTTCTCTGTCTTTCCTCAGATAAGTAAGCCGTTATCTATATGTCACTCCTTCTCTGTCTTTCCTCAGACAAGTAAGCCGTTATCTATATGTCACTCCTTCTCTGACTTTCCTCAGATAAGTAAGCCGTTATCTATATGTCGCTTCTTCTCTGTCTTTCCTCAGACAAGTAAGCCGTTATCTATATGTCACTCCTTCTCTGACTTTCCTCTGATAAGTAAGCCGTTATCTATATGTCACTCCTTCTCTGACTATCCTCAGATAAGTAAGCCGTTATCTATATGTCGCTTCTTCTCTGTCTTTCCTCAGACAAGTAAGCCGTTATCTATATGTCACTCCTTCTCTATCTTTCCTCAGACAAGTAAGCCGTTATCTATATGTCACTCCTTCTCTGACTTTCCTCAGATAAGTAAGCCGTTATCTATATGTCGCTCCTTCTCTGACTTTCCTCAGATAAGTAAGCCGTTATCTATATGTCACTCCTTCTCTGACTTTCCTCAGACAAGTAAGCCGTTATCTATATGTCACTCCTTCTCTATCTTTCCTCAGACAAGTAAGCCGTTATCTATATGTCGCTCCTTCTCTGTCTTTCCTCAGACAAGTAAGCCGTTATCTATATGTCACTCCTTCTCTGTCTTTCCTCAGACAAGTAAGCCGTTATCTATATGTCGCTCCTTCTCTGTCTTTCCTCAGACAAGTAAGCCGTTATCTATATGTCGCTCCTTCTCTGTCTTTCCTCAGACAAGTAAGCCGTTATCTATATGTCACTCCTTCTCTATCTTTCCTCAGACAAGTAAGCCGTTATCTATATGTCGCTCCTTCTCTGTCTTTCCTCAGACAAGTAAGCCGTTATCTATATGTCACTCCTTCTCTATCTTTCCTCAGACAAGTAAGCCGTTATCTATATGTCGCTCCTTCTCTGTCTTTCCTCAGACAAGTAAGCCGTTATCTATATGTCATTCCTTCTTTGTCTTTCCTCAGACAAGTAAGCCGTTATCTATATGTCGCTTCTTCTCTGACTTTCCTCAGATAAGTAAGCCGTTATCTATATGTCGCTCCTTCTCTGACTTTCCTCAGATAAGTAAGCCGTTATCTATATGTCGCTCCTTCTCTGACTTTCCTCAGACAAGTAAGCCGTTATCTATATGTCGCTTCTTCTCTGACTTTCCTCAGATAAGTAAGCCGTTATCTATATGTCACTCCTTCTCTGACTTTCCTCTGACAAGTAAGCCGTTATCTATATGTCACTCCTTCTCTGACTTTCCTCAGATAAGTAAGCCGTTATCTATATGTCGCTTCTTCTCTGACTTTCCTCAGATAAGTAAGCCGTTATCTATATGTCGCTCCTTCTCTATCTTTCCTCAGACAAGTAAGCCGTTATCTATATGTCACTCCTTCTCTGACTTTCCTCAGACAAGTAAGTCGTTATCTATATGTCACTTCTTCTCTGACTTTCCTCAGACAAGTAAGCCGTTATCTATATGTCACTCCTTCTCTGACTTTCCTCAGACAAGTAAGCCGTTATCTATATGTCACTCCTTCTCTGACTTTCCTCAGATAAGTAAGCCGTTATCTATATGTCGCTTCTTCTCTGACTTTCCTCAGATAAGTAAGCCGTTATCTATATGTCGCTCCTTCTCTATCTTTCCTCAGACAAGTAAGCCGTTATCTATATGTCACTCCTTCTCTGACTTTCCTCAGACAAGTAAGCCGTTATCTATATGTCGCTTCTTCTCTGACTTTCCTCAGATAAGTAAGCCGTTATCTATATGTCACTCCTTCTCTGACTTTCCTCTGACAAGTAAGCCGTTATCTATATGTCACTCCTTCTCTGACTTTCCTCAGATAAGTAAGCCGTTATCTATATGTCGCTTCTTCTCTGACTTTCCTCAGATAAGTAAGCCGTTATCTATATGTCGCTCCTTCTCTATCTTTCCTCAGACAAGTAAGCCGTTATCTATATGTCACTCCTTCTCTGACTTTCCTCAGACAAGTAAGTCGTTATCTATATGTCACTTCTTCTCTGACTTTCCTCAGACAAGTAAGCCGTTATCTATATGTCACTCCTTCTCTGACTTTCCTCAGACAAGTAAGCCGTTATCTATATGTCGCTTCTTCTCTGACTTTCCTCAGACAAGTAAGCCGTTATCTATATGTCACTCCTTCTCTGACTTTCCTCAGACAAGTAAGCCGTTATCTATATGTCACTCCTTCTCTGACTTTCCTCAGACAAGTAAGCCGTTATCTATATGTCGCTCCTTCTCTGACTTTCCTCAGATAAGTAAGCCGTTATCTATATGTCGCTCCTTCTCTGACTTTCCTCAGATAAGTAAGCCGTTATCTATATGTCGCTTCTTCTCTGACTTTCCTCAGATAAGTAAGCCGTTATCTATATGTCGCTCCTTCTCTATCTTTCCTCAGACAAGTAAGCCGTTATCTATATGTCACTCCTTCTCTGACTTTCCTCAGACAAGTAAGCCGTTATCTATATGTCGCTCCTTCTCTGACTTTCCTCAGATAAGTAAGCCGTTATCTATATGTCGCTCCTTCTCTGACTTTCCTCAGATAAGTAAGCCGTTATCTATATGTCGCTTCTTCTCTGACTTTCCTCAGATAAGTAAGCCGTTATCTATATGTCGCTCCTTCTCTATCTTTCCTCAGACAAGTAAGCCGTTATCTATATGTCACTCCTTCTCTGACTTTCCTCAGACAAGTAAGCCGTTATCTATATGTCACTCCTTCTCTGACTTTCCTCAGACAAGTAAGCCGTTATCTATATGTCGCTCCTTCTTTATTTTTCTTCAGACAAGTAAGCCTACATCTATATGTTATACATATGATTAATTCAAAGAACGTCTAAAATACTCTTAGATAAACATGACCATGTGTTATTAACGTTACTATAGTTCTGACTTGATGATAGTATTTTATCTAAATCTTTAAGTTGTTCTTTAAAAAAAGAACTAAGCAGGTTTGACTATCATAAAAAGTATTCATGTAATTTATATTATTTTTTCCAGGAAATTCTCGTTGGACCAAAGACCTATTTCCAAATTGTGGGTACGATGTTGCTCCATAACAGAATTTTATCACAAACGGAGAAACGTAAAGCCATCTACAATTTTCCTGGATTTTGTTCGGGTTGTATTCGTATGGGAATATGTTACGGATGCGAGAGAAGCTCTGAAGTTCAGTAAGTTTAATGATGTTACATACAGTATGTACATTGAAGTTGGTTCTAAACATCATGATTATAATAATGTAGTCAAGTGTAGCATGTTCGTTGCCAATGAAGAAGACGTGTGTTTGAATAACATGTTATTATGTTATATGATAATCTTGATGCGCTAAACGAGTCATGATATTAAACCTAGAATAGATAAAACAACTGTATGTACTCGTTTTTTACAATTAAAGTAATACTATAGTATTCTCTTTCCTCATTCAGTACATTTTAAATATTTATGTACATTTTGTACGTCCATATTTATATTATAAATTTTCCAGTTTCCACGAAGACAAGCCAGTAAAGACGGGAGGTGGATTTACATATTTCAAGAAAGATCGCCCAGAAAGAGAGATGCAATCTAAAAACCCAATTAACTGGAAAGTGCGACATCCCAATAGAACACTGAAAAAACTCATGGAAGGTAATCATATTGTCTTGTAATATCTATGGATAGTATGTAACAAAGGCTAATTCTTGTTGTTCGGCTGGTTGCAATATCAGGTTATCAACGCAACCATCTTCAATGAGTCTTCATTCCATGTATTGTAGAGTCACTGAATTGATGAATGCTTTATTTTTGATAATGTGTTGTCTTACCGAAAGTTGTAAATTCAAAATGTTTCGTGCGCAAGGATATTTATTCGAAGAATTGCTGTAAAATGTTTATATTGTGTATATTACTATTAAGGAGTACGTACGAAAGGTTTTGTAGTCTTAAAACAAGCTATAAAACATCTGAATCTGTCATTCTCAAACTGTTATGTACAGTACTATGTGGTAATGTTTTAAAATAAAATGAATCTTCGAAACCGCTGTCGAGAAATCTCATCATATACTGCATAACTAAATGAAAAACTCCTTTTATTTTTGATAAACTTGGACAATATGTATTTACTACTGTCTGAATTTTAAAAAAATGATTAAGTGGCTGACTTACTACAAGACAGCCGTCGTTTCGAAATAAAAATCTACAGATAACAAAATTGAATTATTACAGATTACAGTGGTGTAGATCTAGAAGGTGAGATTCCTGCTGAAATAAAACGTCACCTTGATGAACATGGAGGACATAGAGAGAAAATTGTAACACTTGACAGTAATGAAGGAGAAGGAGATGAAGATAAACTAGGTAAGATCTGTTTGTTTCCATACTTGGTTGTTTGTATTAGGGATCACATAGCTTATCGACATTATATCAGTAGGCCTATTACATGTACAGAAAACAGTACAACTACCCAGATGCCCGTTTTACAGATATATCTAATAAAAGAAATCTTCCTATCATTTGATAGTAAATAATTTTATCCTGTTGACTGATTTCGTGGATCTGTTGTTAGATGTTTACAAAAATAAAGATGATAAAAACAGCTACCTTAACTAAGATATGTCTGTGAATCTGTCACCAGAGGTTCTGTGGTACCTACTAGTACACTTAATCATATGTTTCCGAACTCTTCGTAACCAGTTGATTTATTTTCCAACAAGATATGTGAAGCATAGGCAGAATCAGAAGGGATTGACAAATTGTAAATATATGCATTAGTTGAGTCTCGAACTTGAAACTACTCATCCATGTATTACTGTGAACATGCATCTTTTCATAAATCTTTAAAAAGGTGTTGTCAATTGATGTGTGACTATTTGTTATTGTTTTTTATCGGTTTTCATCGAACCAATCTCTTAATTGCCATACTGCATCAAGACAAGTATCCATAAATCCACCGAACATATCATTATCTTCTTGTTAAAAGTTATTTTATAAATGTATCTTAAACAATTTTTAAAATGATATCAAGGAAATTGTTTGTTTATTATCATTTGGTTAACGTGCACACCGGTGAACTTTATGTAGAAATAGTGAACCAATGTTTTCTCTGGGGTTTACCTTGCATCAACAGCCAGGGTGCAGAATTTTCCGCCAGTGGAGGGAGACCCTAGGCATACACATGGGTAAAATGGTCAACCTTAATTCCATGTTAAAATTTCTTGGGATTTGATTTGATTGCGGCGAGGTGCTAGATTATAACCACTCGACCACGAAGGCTCCTCATCTACTGAGCAAATGTTACACATTTATTTTAGATATTGATTCCCATATTGTGATGTTCTAACTCATAAATCCTACTGTAAATCATGTCTTTGCATCATTGATTGAAGTATTCCGACCGAATCAAAATAATTGGGGATTAAAACATTATTATACCACTTATTGAACCACTAAATCCTGTTTTAGCATACACGGACAAAGATTATTGGAGTCTTAACATTCATTATGAAAAAAAAAATGAAGCTAATACTAGTAATTCAGTGAGAGGATATCTGTACATCGTGAGGTCTTAATGGAATAAGCTGTAGTTTTTTTAGATTTTTCTTAATGTAAAATAAAAAGGTTTTTGAAATGAAAACAACCATAGGGTGTCAGAACATATTTGAGCTAAGAAATCATCTTAGAAAGTAACTTAAAAGTCATGCTGATGACATATATATACACACAGCTCATTTTAACAGTTATTAATTATAGCTAAACAAAAATGATAGAAATTGAAAGACTTTTTTTGTTTTAGGAAATAACCGAAAACGGAAAGCAAACATACAAGTGAATTATAATATAGAAGGTGCTATTGAGGATGAGGAAGGTGACTTTGAAGAGAACCAAGGTCGTAGGAAGCACGATATTGACCTTAATGATGTAAGAGTTGAAATGGGTTATGATGGAGGTGACAGTGATATTGACAGTGAACTAGATGATCCTAATGCCACTGACATGGCTGAGGGACATGATAAAGATGGACATGGGAGGAGAAGGAGGAGAAAAAACCGTAACACTGACAGAAGTAAATCTGAGAACGGAATACCTTCACCTAGTAGGAGATATGGTAAAACATACATGATACCTTATTTATTACAACTGAAAGAAGCATTCGTACTTTAATCAAATATTTTCAATTTACTATAAAAGAAGAGGCATATAAATAAACCGGTGGTTTTTTTTGCATATAAATGACGGTCATAAAATTCTCCACGGGTGAGATAGATACTTATACATTCCCATATGATGAAATTCTTATTTAGATTTTATAAATAGGATAATCTTACCAGGGAGATTACTCTGAACTTTTGAGTTGAGTTTCAAAACGTGGTATATGAAAATATAATATGTGTGTTGTTCTTGAAGCGTACGGAAAGATAAAAAAGTGTGACAGTTGATGCTCCTCAGGCCTAATACGAAGTCTAGGATCGCGGGGGGGGATTAGGGTAGGTCTGGTAACCAGAAACAAACAACATTTTGTTCACACCTTACAACTTAAAGATATATGAATTTATTTTATAAGATGGATATTCAATGTTCGTATGTATCACATGAATGTAGGCATGATTCAAAATCATTAATGCTTGATATACTGTATCTCTATATTCAGGCGGTGACAGGGACACGAGTGATGATCGTCAGATTGACAGAAATTACCAAGGCACTTCAGGTAAGCATTGTACCGTATCAAAATTGTTAGGATAAACATTTCTATTCCATTTTCCCATTATTCATGTACATATACAGTAAACTTCAAGTTGGTGACGTGTCATCTCAATATATCGACAATCTGATCTCTAAGTGTTGCAAGTTTTCGATAGTTCCTCTGTATTTCAACTTTAGAGCTGTTTAATATTGAGCTGTTTAGTTTCGTCTTCCTCCAGGTCTTTATATCAAGGTTTTAATATACTCAATTCTTTACAGATGATGAGCATATGGACCAGGGTAATCATACAGACAATTCTAGTCAATATGGTCGTAGATCAAGGAGAACTGAGAAACTTTATAAACGTAAATATTCACTACTAGTATTCATCTATTCCGTCCGTCTGTGCGCGATTCCTTGTGTAATAAGTAATATCGGATTCACTGGAAACGTCAAAAACACCTTAACATACATACCACACAGTCACTAATAAGCAATTACGGCGCACATCAAGTTTCACGAATACAAAGCAATTAGGACCAACAAAACACTCATGACCATGGCTTGCGTCAAGTCCTCCAAAGGTCCCAGTAACTCTAGATACAATTGTTGTGCCTGATGAGAGGTCTTGGCCACGATGACGTCCATATTTTCTTTTTAATTACTGTGCTTCTTTTCTAGTTCAACTAATTCAGTGGTTTATTTTGTACTAAATCTTATATAATGGTACAGTAGAATACTGTAGTGAATTCATTAGGACCGGACTATTTGCTTCAATATATCCAAATTTCACTATATTCATTTCAAGGAAGGGCTTGGTCGGGAATTATAATTTCACTGTATCCGTCACGTCACTGTTACACAATTCATTAAAAACATGTTATATAGTATTCTGAATTATAAGAAAATAAATCATAATGATACTGTGTTAAGAAACATGTTAAAGACTAAAGTATCCTATTATTCTAAGATCATTGACATTGCAGCGCCACCAGCTTTCAAATTGAGAAAGAGTCCAAAAAGAAGTATACAATCCAAGTCTCCATTCAGTACAAATAGGTCATACGATCTACCGAAAGGGAATGGACTTGATATTAAAAAATCTGAGAAAAAACTAACCCAGTTCAAAGATTTCAGGAAAGGTGATGCTGAATGGAAGGTGAGTGGATTTTCTTGAATTATTCAAATGACGACGCGAGTTTTACAGATTTAGAAGCATTTTATACCATTTTACGTGTACTAACCCACCCAGAAAGAGGGCATATAAGGCCAGCATGATACCTTGTTAAGCATTTTGTCAGCCGAAACTTACTTTCAATACCAGTAAAATTTCCTCTACTTTTTTATTTAAGAAGATTTACCATATCTGCCAGAAAAACATGTCTTGAAGAGAATTGATACACGCAATCCTCAATAATACAATAACTCCATATTAAGTCTGAGTTCCTAGTTCCTACAGCCAACTGTTATGTTTTGCTCTCTATTTTAGGAACCTAAGAAGTTTGAGCTGAAGAAGACAGAACAGCAATCAACAAAATTCTGGTCGGGACCATCCAGGGTAAACCATTGTTCATCAAAAGACAACCACGTAAAACTCATTCAAACGAAATATTTGGAAAAAAATCTATGTTGCACTCTCTCCAAAAACAAAATCTTTAACAATACTCTTGCTTCAAAGTATTGGGAAGTACCTTGTGATTAATTTGAAAAGTTAATGAATAATAATGGTGAAAGCAGTTTTAATGACTAATTCCTGAATCACTTTAGGTGTCAATGACAGGAAATGATTTATCAGGCTCCTGATTCTGATCTATGAGTCTAATAACCGTCATAGCAAAATTAAACATTTACAATATCAGTCTGTCCACCCTATTTTATGATAGTAATTTTGGGAGGATCCTAATACCTTAATTAGTACCATCTTTGTTGTGCTACAGACCAGCTCCGTGGGGAGTACCTCAAGAAGAGTGTTTAATCCCGCATGTTTCTAGGGTGGGTTTTGTGTTGTCAGGTTCAGGAGAAGGCGGATTCTACGAACAGGTGGGATTTTTGTATGTTTTATTTTTACTGGAATCCTTTCATCTCTATTTGTTGCACAGAAAAAAGAAGAGAAGAAAACTACGGGAAGACGTGGAGGTACAAGTGATAGGTCAAGGTAAGTCAGTGTATCATACACACATAATTATATTGTACAATTGTTGTTGTTTTTAGCGAAATACATACAGTCCAGTCAATAATAATGAAAGTGAACATACCGATCGAGAAGAGACTACAATTATATAATAATATAGTAATTTGATGGGGTGGAACTAGTCTCTGTATAATATTTTATATAAAAATGTCAATTAAGGTGGGTTGCGGGTTTCCTCCAGAAAAAAATATTATTTTTTAGATGTCAACGCACAATAAAGAAATTTTGCATGAACACTCTTTAATTCATTGACAAATGCTGAAATGATATAATAAAATGATATTTCCATGGAAACCGCTCAAAAAGTGCCACCTAGCGGAGTGGTATGTTTTTCATGGAAATGATTTTTTATCATTAGCATTATCATTTTTTCTGCATTAGCCAATACATTAAAGGTTGCTCATGCAAAATTTCTTTATTGCGCGTTGACATCTAAAAAAATAATCATTTTTTCTGGAGGAAACCCACGACCCCCCTTAAAGTAACTTAGCGGATATGTAACACTAAGAAATCATGAAAACTTATCTTAGCGTCATTCTAATTGTGTATTAATATTACAGAGGGTTGAGAAGAGTGCCGTCGCCGAGGTCAGTGTCACCTGACTCCGGACTGGAGAGTGAACTGCTTACTGGTAAGTCTTGTATTCTAAACTTTGAAGGGGAGTTAAAAGATACAGAATTCTCTGATTTCATAGAATATTTCATATTTAGATGCGTCTCCCGATTCTAAATATTCACAACCTGATTAAGAATTACAGAAGACATATTACCCAGTGGTTTTCATGTGACTCAAGCTGTTAACAACAGTGAAACTAAACTGTAAGTTTGAATAATGTATCATTGTATGAAAATAAGAAAGACTAATCGAGACTATATTCGAAATGGAAAAGAAATGTACCAGAGATGAAATAACGAGTTATATCATATCTGTAGATTTAATGTAGATTTGTAGCTACAGCTTCGGATTTTACGATT
Source organism: Lutraria lutraria (assembly GCA_964023205.1). Lineage (NCBI taxonomy): Eukaryota > Metazoa > Mollusca > Bivalvia > Venerida > Mactridae > Lutraria > Lutraria lutraria. The sequence continues at coordinate 6,868,075 of OZ026850.1, forward strand.
TCTAAAATAAACACAAGCTATAATTCATATATAAGCTAAGTACGTGTAGTATTAGAATCAACATCTTTAATTTGTTGTCAATGGCGTGGGATATAAAGATTTAATGACCAGAACACATAGAAATATCCTGATCCTGAGCAGTTTGGTAAATCGTTTTAAGGATAGTACATATATTTGTATTGTAACACTAATTTTTTGGATTGTAAGTCTATTACTCCATGCCCGACATCCTTATGTTCAAAGTGTATGAAGTAGTAAAAGCTGTTTCCCATGGTCAAAATAAAAACGGTAAAATGTCAAGCAAAAGAAATTAATTGCATTATGCACAATCGGATGTGATTTCATTGTACAATTATTGGAGCTCAGTCTCGGGGTGTGGATAAGCTATTTCTTTCAGTTTCGTCACTGAAACCGTTAACTACAAATAGGAGGTTGGTCTCACAATTGAGAATCTAATAAAATTGTCTATTGAAATTCTGTAAGACGCTTGAAACATGCGAGTAGGCATGTTGTAAGCATTGATTAATCATTACTAATATATTTGCTTTTTAACTGTTAATTGTATATTATATAACGCCCATTCAGCGAAAGAGAAGAATGCGATTAACAACAGAGCGAGGGCAGGTGAGAAGGATTTACTTTATGATGTATTAATGACAGACGAGAAAGTTCTGGAGAAAGGTGAATATGAGCTATCCAACCCGACATTAGAACCATTAAACCAAAGAACGGTTGGAAAAGCTCACAGTCAGTGTATGGACAAAAAGTTAGAAATAACACCTGACAATCCCATAACGAAAGAAGCAGATGGAAAATATTCCAGCCAACCACATCATTTAGACAATTATACCAGAGGGTCACTTGAGACTGGAAGTGACTTGTTAAGCTATAGAAAAGCTGTTACGCCTGATTATCCAGATTGCTTGAAATTAGATCTCAGCGGTTTATCTCTCAAAGGAAGTAATTACATCAACGAAACTGCAAGTGACCGAGAGGCTTTAGAAAAACAACTTAGCGGTTCGTCTATGATTGGCGAGATAGAAAATAATAGAAAAGTTGACAAACACCATAGCCTGTCAAATCGCATAGAAAAACACTTCAGTAGGTCAACTGAGAAAAGTGGTCAAAGTGTTTACAATAGAAACGCTGAAAACACAAACACACATTCCAAAGGCTTGGAATGTAAGCAAAGGGGGTCATCTTATAGTGGGAGTACATCTACAACTCATAGAAGATTCGGACCTCGTAGTTCATCGAACAGCTTAGAAATGGGTTTAAGTTGGTCATCAGAGGATGGAGACGACATTCTCACGACAGGAACTCAATCTAGATTTTCAAATCACTCAGAGATTGAGTTCAATGGCTCACTGGAGTGTGGCGGTAAAACTCCTAATCGTTTAGAAATAAATCTTAGGGAGCCACCTGTCGGCAAAAAACATAAAATGCATGAAAACTTTCCTACTCTGTCAAACAGATTAATACAATGCAAACATGCTTCATCTGAGAGCGAATTTATTATAAACAGACAAAATATGAAATTTCCCAGTCTATCTAATCATTCTGAATCTGAATCTGAGGTCAACGAGTCACTTGACAGTTTGAGCAAAACTCTACACGTTAAAAAGGCTGGCAAACCCGCCAAACGATTAAATGGCACAGAGTTCAATGAGCCACATAACCACTTGGACAAAGCACCACCATACATAAGAAAGGCATGTAAACCAAATACTGGACCAAGTGACCTAGAAAAAGACCAACTGGGCTTATACGAGACTGGCAACAAAACCGACACAATGCCCGGAATGCTTCCAAGTCTACCAAACCGCTTCAAAATAGATCACAAAGAGCCATCAGTTGGCAAAACCCATAAAACTAATAAAATACATGTACTTCCAAGTATGTCAAACAAATTGAACATGCATGATACAAATGGTTCAACCGGGATTGTGAACAAACAAGTTATTAAACTTCCTAGTCTATCAAATCGGTCCGAATCAGATTTTAATGAGTCACCTGTAAGAAACGTTGGCAATTCAACCATTTATGATGGAACCATTGAAGAATTTCCCGGCCGGTCTAAATTTAACGTTGGGGAATATAGTGATAGCAAAAGGCAAACCCGTAGAATAGCCGGTAAACGTGCTGGTCAGTCAGATAGCTTCGAAAAAGAAGTCAGTCATTCCTCTGAAAATAACCTGTCTGCTATAAGAATGTCTAAATGGCCTATCAGTCCATCAAACGGTTTAGATAATGAAAAAAGTCAGTCATCGGATCGAATGAGCAGACCTCTAACCGACAGAATGGCTCAAAAGCCTTCCAAACAATCAAAACGCTTAAAAAGAAGACACAGCTGGTCGGCCGAGGCTGGTATGAAAAAAACATGCAGAAAAGCAGATAAATTTCGCGGGACATCAATCTGCTCAGAAAGAGGGCTCAATGGCTATTCTGGTAATGGGACAAAAAAGCAATCCACTGGAGAAACTGGAAGACCTTCAAGATTTCCAATTAGTTCAGAAAGAAAACTCAGTGGGTCGAAAATGCTGATCGATCCATTTAATGATAGTTGGACGGAAATAAATGAGTCATCTGGTAGTTTTAGCCAATCAGATCACAGGAGTACAGTATCATCGTCCAATCAGAACACACTAGATGATTTCACTGACACCGCTGCAGAATATTACAAAGATTTTAATGTCGAAGAATTCCGACGAAAGAAAAGTCTCCGTGATAACCTCCAGAACAGCACTGATATGCTTCTGCCGTTGATAATCAAGAAAGGTTAACCGCTGTGTATCACATATTTATTCGAATTGTCACTTTTTTGCGAGTTTTACCTATATTATGCATGTTTCAGATTCAACTAAAATAATATTATCTCGAACGAAAATTACACGAATACTTTCAGTCTTTCGTATCATTGTCTTTAATCGAATGGAATCTGCTTGTCTAAGAATTAAAAGATTTTATCTATTCACGTTGTATATAGCTATGATCAGTATTATTATTTATGAAGCATCCTTATGTAACAGTAAAATGCCTTTGTGATTGTCCCGATCTTGCATGGCACTATGATGTGGAATACATTTCACATAATTGCATGCCGTTTTCATTTACAATATATTTTATATTTTTCTTTATTATTTTTGTATATAAAATATCATGGGTAGGTATCAACTATACGAAATGGGTCGTACTTTTTCTGCTAATTATATGAATACATGTACAATGTACATTAAAAATTTTGTTTATCGAATAAATGATAATAAACAAAAAATAACATCATAAATTTTAGAAATAATCTTTTGTAGTCTTTTTATAATTATAAGACACCTAGTAAAATTTTGTCATAATACTTCTAAGAAAACGTTAAAACACTCAATACATGTACTTTCTCAAAATGCTCTACTTCGGTCATATAAATGAAACTTACGTTGAGATTTCTTAGTCTACCAGTTTTATAAATTGGTTCAATGTCAATTCAGTTTAATTGTAATGTAGAACGTATGACACAGTAAGTAGTGGTAATATTCAGTAAAGAAAAGAACCTGGAACGTTATATACTCGTAACATTCAATACGACTTACACATCATTGTAGATATTAATATAAATGCGAGTGCATTGTACGTATACATTTATAATTTCATCAAACATTTATTGGTAAGAAAAGACAATCAGTGTTTATCTACACTTAATACTTTTTCTGAAATATGAGTGTATGTAGACAGTGTATGTACGAGAACTTCATAGCAATAACGTAGATTAAAAGTATGCTCTCACCCTGAATTAACTTCCTGTCCCGCTAGCGATATGCTGTGGAGTCTTTACGTGATATAATAAATACTGACATGTTTCGGCAGCAGAGTTTACGTGATATAATAAATACTGACATGTTTGGGCAGCAGAGTTTACATGATATTATAAATACTGACATGTTTCGGCAGCAGAGTTTACGTGAATGATGGTTGCACATTATTTTGTATGTTCTGTTTGTTGTGCTGTTTAAAGTCGACGTAAAGTGTTTGTCATAGTATATATCTGTGTCCAGTCTACTATGGTATTATCATGCAAGCATTTATTACCCGATAAGCATTTGATATGTAAATTACATGTAATTAGATGTAATGCATTACTTATTTTTATTTCAGTGAACCATGCATTACATTTATTGTTTAGTATTTTTCACAAGGTTTTTTTTGTTACAGGTATTTTAGATGTAGTTTTGTACAAGACATATGTTTTGTTATGGTGTATTTTGTGATCTAATTTTTTGCACTTGCAAAATACAGGTCATCATTCAAATCGAGCTAACGACGATACTACCCCAGTTACAAGGAACAAGAGATACATAATGTATCGGCCAAAGATTTCTTGTATCTCTCCAATATTATACAAGGGTGATGATCGCGGCAGTCATCTGGGTAAAGGTGTTCCCCTTTGTGCTATTACTTTCATCACGATTGTTATGTAAATTTCACGTCATGCATGATAACAACACTACATGGAATGAGAAAACGTGTTCATTCACGATGAATTTGTATAGTATTTGTCACCAACCAGTTCACTACCAAATTAGTGGAAGTATTTTGTGATTATAACCATAATCTTTAATTGGTTTTATGTTTCACAAATACCATTTAGTGAGAAAATGCATTACAACATGGGAATACTAGTAAACTGCTGTTATATGTGCACCACTTTAATCACATAATGTTATGCCAGTAAGTAAGTGTAGTACGGTCAGCATGTTTCTCACGTTGGATGACTGTTTTTGCACTTGGTGTTTCCTAAGTTTGCGTCGTTCAGCACCAGACATGCAATAGATGAATGGGATGATGCACATATATCATGTTGTACGCACTTCACTAAAGAATGGATTTCACCGAAGTATGATTCACCCCAACAATTGTGTATTTAAAAGCAAATATTCCCATGAACTTTTTATTTAGTTTATTGAAATTTCATTTAAATGTTTTACTCTTTCATGTGATTTCATGTCTGTAATTACTAAACTATTTGTCACACAGTTTCTAAATCAATTGCATGTATTTTTTCAATTTTCTCGAATTTTGGAATTTAGGTTAGTACTAGCAACATTTCATTCCTGTGATGGATACTGTATACATTACTTTCGAAACCTTTTGAAAATGAAAAACAAAGCTTTAAGTTAATATAATTATGATAAAAATATTCTGTACAACGTCTTTAAACAGAGAAATCCGATGAAGAACAAGAAGCAGTAAAAGATGAACACGATAAGATGTCTTATAAGCAAATCGGTAATACTGAACCAGGTAAAGTCAGAATAACAAAGAGTAGCAACAGAGACAGACCTTCCAAGCAAGATTTCCATCCACACCAAAGACACAGACATAGCAAAGATAGACATGAGTCTGATCCGTATCCGGATTTAGAAGATTCCATTGTTAATTCAGAAAATCCAAACGAAAAACATAAACAAAAGATGAATATAGGAGATGAACCTGACAATACGAAAGCAGACGATGATATGAGCGAAAACTTCAAACATCACAAAGATGAAAATATTGACTGCCGAAGCATCTGTGATGAAAACAGTGATCGTGAAGTAAGATACAGACAACAAAGAGATAACGGTCAGACAAATGAAGATAATGGAATGGAAGATAATTGCAGCAATTTGAGGCATGAAGGAATGCAAGAAAATGGTACGTTCGACGAAACTTACGATGGGATAACAAAAGACACCATGAAAGACTCCGATGAAGAATATTTTTATAAGAATTTTATCGTTGAAAACCTTAGGAGAGATGCAAACTTCTACCAAAATCCAAAAAGTCATGAACATTTTAACTACAAGTACACCAATAATGAAAAAGAGAGTGACATACTAGTGTCTGATGATTCAAATGAACTATGCCGGAAGAGCAATCATTTGTCAAGAAATGGAGCATTTGGTGACCAAATATTTTCATCGGACAGAGAGACCAATGCTGTAGGACAACAAAGTTCTATCAGCAGCAGACATCCGCAAATGAACATGGGTAACAGTAAAAATTTGTCTAGAAACGATATATTTGGAACTCAGATGTATTCATCAGACAAAGAGATAAGTGGCGTAAAGCCTTACTGTCCAAAGAGTCAAAGATATCACCAAATGCACAATCAAACAACCGATAATACAAATTATCGCCAACAGCTATCCTCTAAAACTGGTATACATTATTCTACTAGCAACACACCACATATCATGGAAAACTGTTCTCCTGATAAGAAATGTAGAGATCAAGCATCGGAATATGGTGATGATGATGAGGAAAAAGAAATGAGATCTTCAAAACTCCAAAGCAACGATAGTAAACAGAAGCCATCAGTCCATTATAAGGATGAAGTTGATGTGTTTGAAGAGCACATAAATAAAAGTTACGAAATACTTGGTGATGAGTTAAATATTCAACCAACTTTTGATCAAACTCAGAAAAATTTGGGAAGAGTGGGTAGAATTGTGGATAGGGAAAGAACTCCTCCTAGCTTCATTTCTGAGAATGACGATCAGCGGTTCCTACAAGATGGCTACATTGGGTCAAAATTTAGAAACAGGCGTAATTCTGTACAGAATGCTTCCAGATGGTTCAGAAAACCATCTGTACATAAAGGGTCGACAATTGTGCTTGAGAAGAAAGTGTCGACTGGTTTGGCGGAAAGTTCCAAAACATCAGGTTCTTTACCATTAACACCTGAAACGTCAGATAATATTCCTATAAATAGAAATTCAGACAATAGATCAAAATCTTTCATAAGGCAATATCAGAAAGTCCATGACAGACTGCATTGTAGACGAGCAGATAGCTTACCTGTTGAGGGTATGAATGAGTTAGAACATAACCCAAATTTAGCAATGCGTAGATCCAAATCGTTAGGTAAAAATGAACACCGCTGGCCAAGTGTCAACCAAGTAATTAACTACAGTAAGCACACCGAAAATCAATATGATGTCAGGCCATTGAGATGTAACTCACGAGGCTCAGATAACACGCCAATAAATGGATTAGCGGATTCGGATGACTGGCCGAACAATAAACTCACAATGTCATTGAAAGTTCCTACCGGAGGACGGGGGAGTTTTCATAACACTGGTCAGTCCCAGTTCACTGGAAGTATTGTTGAGACAAACCAGTTAGATCCAGCTAAAAGTTCATCGGTTAATGTAATTGATATTCCGCACGATGGCTTTAGTCAAAGTCATCTGATTTTGTCTCCGCCAAACATTCCTCCAGAGATTGATATGGAAAAGGGTTCCTTAACTTCCAATGAGCCTGATTTAGAACTAGTGTTTGACGATGTGATCGATGTCGAAAATCTTGAAATTGAAAAAAGTGATCAAAATCTTCAAATTGAGGAAGATAAACAAAGTAAAGCTGAGAAAAAGAGAAGGCACAAACACAGGAGGCATAGACGAAAGAGACATGAAGAAAACTCAAAAGATAGAAATGATACTGAAATATGTGGAAACCCAGTTGATCGGTCAAAAGATAGAGAAAGCAAGTCAAAAGATAATCTCCCCAGAAAAAAAGACCTTCTGGATAATGAAAACCAAGCTGACGTTGATGGTCTCGCTAAAGAATATTCTGTGAATGATGACTATAAACAAAAAGAACAACCTACAGATGCTACAGAAAAAAGGAAAAAACACAGAAGAAGAATGTACAAACACAACGAAGAAAATCATAGTTTAAACGATGGTAATACAAGTGTGTGCTCTGAAGATGATGAACTAGGTGACAGTGATCTGAATGAAGATGCCATGGAAAAGAAAAGTAAACACAGAAGAAAAAGACACAAGCATTTTTCGAAGCTGAATGAAGACAAGTTAAGATTAATTGAAGACAATGCAAGTATCGGAATATCAGGAGAAGACGAAAAAGAACTCGATCATGAACAAAATATGAAAAAGAAAAGAAGGGACAGAAGAAGACAACATGACCATCACAAAATTGATGAAGAAAGTCTGACTACTGCCAGTGATTCCAGATATACAATCAGTCAAACTGTTGCTAGCAGGAATTCAGAATACTATACTTTGGATGAATATGTGAACTGTGATAAACAAGATCATGACGGCAAATTGCAAGATTTTGTTGAAAGAGGCGTAAAGGATGAGATTGAAAAAGGTGATAATTCATCTGAAAATGTGGTCATTCGGTCAAAGAAGGAAGGGCACAAAAAGAAGAAGAGGAAAAAGAAGAAAGTTGCTGGAGATACCTTAGATTTAAAAAGAATTGATTCTACTAATGAATTTATTACAGGTGTCGGTTGTCATAAAGGTAAAAAAAAGCAAAAGAGGAAGAAACCGGAAGAAAATATTGAAGAATACGACGTTGAACTAGACAAACTGCCAAGCATCAAAAGTCAACTAGCAAAGCTATTTGGTGATCAATATGGTAAAATGTTGAAATCAGACAAAACTGATGAGGAAGAAGACTTGAAAGAAGATGATGAAGAACATATTCAAATATTGGAATCAGATGACACTTACGAGATATCTGACTTAGATAATGACCTTGAAAAGGACAATGATGCTGAAACTGAACTCCCACAGCAAATCATAAAACCAAAACCGATTAATGATGACTGGATTCGTCGGCCAAGTTCTAATTTGAAGAAATTCCGTTCTATGTCATTGCCTCTACTAACTGACATAGAAAGCCTGCCTGGAATGAAAGAAGAAATATCAATAGAAGAGTTAAAAAAACCTTTCCGCGTACCAATATATCTGCCGAGGTTCAGTGAGGGGAAGATAATATTGAAAAAACAGTTCAAATCCAGTAGGTGCTCACGTTTTAAGTTGAAATATATTTAAAGTTATATTTATTCTTAACAATATAATAAGATCTGTTTTTGAATTAAATTTCTTTTATAAATATCTGTGATTTTAATATGTAACTCAATATCAACTTTGTCACAAATTAAAGATTCAGTTATTCACACTATTTATTAAAATAATTTGTTATTGTCATTATTTATTTGTGCATACTGCTGATATGACTCTTTGTTTGCTGATTCATAGATCCCAAAAGGGTCCAAGGTCGCCAGAGGTCAAATTCACTTTCTGTTGTGAACTTGTCTTCATCTTTCCTGGAAGGTATTTTTAGGGGTTTATTTGTGAATGTTGTGCTACCATGATCACATTTTTGCACAATCCAGTTTTTCTGTTATTGCCACAAGTGCATTATCATGCATTGTATCACATATTTTGATAAGCATTTTTAAAATTGCATGTTGTGTGATTGTAAAACTTTGACTAATAGTGTGCAATCGTTGATATACAATGTTTTATTTGTTATAATATTTTGTGTGATTTGCAAATTTTATTAATTAATTAATGTTCTGTGTTGCTGAAAACAAATCTTGTTTGTAAACAACCAGACTGTTAGGTCCTGAGTATGACAATGTTACAAATAAGGTAATAATAGCTATTAAATAAATGTATTTGTAGTGCACTGGCACTAACCATGCTGCATGGGGACATATACTGATTTTACCTTTTGATATTTATACAGTTATATCACCCAATTTCGATTTAACCTTGATCTTTCCTAAAATGGACTTATTTTAAAGGGCTATAACTTAGTTAACCAAATTTGACTGCTTTGTTTGGCACTTTATACAGCTGTTACAGTCTTGGAGCATAATTTTGGTTGTTATCAAATATTTTGGTGCAGTTATTCGAATTAGTTATTTTTCTAAATGGAAAGTCTATTGTCAAGCATGCCACCAAGTGCATAAATTATGCTGTTTAAAAGATAAAAAAGCAATGATGAAGTGACTAGCAAGCCTAATATTTCAAGCAAATAATTTCTGAATGAGCCTGTCAAAATAAACATTTTGTATCAAGATAAAAGTAACCATAAAGACATTCATTTATTCACTTATTTATTTTATCAATGTTTTTATTAAGTTATCAAAATGTGTCCTACTTAATACCATTAAATATCAATACCAAACATTTCCTTATATCAAGTTCACTGTGTGGGACATCATAAAATTTATAAAGACTTTGTTTTAATTTTAAAAAGATTTAACTTAAATGAATTATTTATAACAGATGTAATTCAAAGTATGTCAAAGCATTTATGGTGAAACATGATATGTTTTTTTTCTAAAACAGGGGATTGAGATGTTAATTGAAGAACAATATGTTATATAGTTGTATGTGTTATAGGACGCACCTTGATTATAGGATCTGGAACTGAAACTAGTTTAACTCAAAATTGTTTGAGGAGTAGTTACTTTTTTTCTCTTTACAGCAATTGAACAGCCTTTCAGTCAACAATCTGAAAAGATATATTTAAACCTTCTTTATAATAGATAATGAAACAGGAAATGCAGTTATGCAAATATTTGATTATCAATTTTATATACAAAACCTTTGAGCTGTCAAGTTAAAGTTCGATTCATAAAAAGTAGACCTGATTTTCCTGAGATAGTTTTGACCAGGATTTTGCCATGTATATTTAAATGTTTATTACCATTTAAGTTTGTGTTTGTCTTTCCAATCTAACTTATGATAATGTATCTTTATCTATTAACTATAAACATTTAAAAAGAAATTTGATCAAAAACTGTCTATTTAGAAAAGTCTGTCAGGTGAGAGTCATTGTTGAAATCTTTTGTAAACATTTCATAGTGATTGAGCACAAAGAAATAAATACACTGTCGAGTTCATTATTTCAATTTGTGTTTATTATAACTAAGTGGGGACAAAAAAGAGTCGCTCTTAATTGGATAAAAAAGAAAAACAAATTTGGAAATATTTGTATCAAAATTAAATACACAATACTGGTTACACCACAAGGTAAAAAAATATTTTGATAAAATATTTTAATGTCAGATTTTTATAATCTTTATTATGTTGTTATTTATAAAATTTACTAATTGTATGCTGGTTTCTATAAACAATGTAATTTAAGGCTTTTTATAATAGTGAGGGTGCTTATTTTAAACTTTATTAATATGATAGATCATTTACGTTGTTGATTTAGCTGTAATATTTCTGGAGGCTATTTTTTCTATCTTAGTATAGAATTAGCTAAAACCAAGTTATGAATTAGTAAAGTTGTATGATTACAATTTTTTATGTAAATTAATATTCATATTGTATCATATTGTGCTATAGATGTTATAACCACATGTTTTTACATATTGCATGTTGTTTTTATATATTTGTGATACAATTTTTGCACATATTTTTCTTTATTCTATGAAAACATATATGGTCAGTTTTACAAAATGTGTGTGTTTGTGTTGCTGTGACTGACCATTAACAATAAATTAACTATTACTTCATGTTTATCATGACAGTACTAGATCTATTTTGACTCATCTTTGCAGAATTTTAGTAATGCATAAAATTTCAAATTTAGATAAAATTAGAGTTTACCATTAGTCATCCCATTAATGGTTGGTTGGGGCACTTCAAACAAGCATTGTCTGTAGATGATTTAATGTTAATCATTAATTGCTTATTAATCAATTGTATCTTTATTTGTTTTTGTGCATTATATTGGATTGATTGATAGAATATGATTCATATTTGTACTTTTTTGTGACTTTTTATATATGCAAAATAATTGTTTTCATTATATACAAGATTCTTATCTTACAGCATTTTTATCCTATTTTTCTTATTATCTTTTTACACCATTTTGCATTACTACAATTAAATAATTCATACAATTTATGTTTTCATTTACTTATAGATTACTTTATTATAAATAAACATATTAGATAATAAAAGTAAGTTATAATGTTATCATAATTACTATCAAGTTCTAATAGCATGTCTTATACATAATTAGGTCTATGATAAACATATTTATGGTGAGTTTGTGGTCCAGTCTAAAAAACCAAGAATTTCATTGGAGGCGTCTGAGTTTCACCTCAAAATAGACCAATAGTGAGGCTGCTTTCAGTGACTGGTTCCAAGCTCACTTTTCTGCATTTTTACTGATTAGTTTACTGTCATTTTCAGACACAGGTACAAATAAATCGGAGTTAGAACCAGTAAGGGAGGAAACTCTTACAGTCACTCCAGAAATGGGTATGTATAATAATTACTTCCCTTGTTTAGAGTTTTACTTGACTTGAAGATAGAATTTTTTGAAGTAGGTTAGTTTATTGACCTAGAGAGGAGTTTATACAATCACTGAGTTCAGAAAATTGGTCTCTGTATATTAACTTTGTAGCTGGTCTTATTTTTTATTTATAAGAAAGTTTATTGTGTAAAATGTATTGTTGTTCATGATTATTGTTATATGATGTTTAAGTGCAGTCCAGTTTGCTAAATATAAGTTTTACTATATTTTGTTGTACAACGTATATTGAATGGACTTCTTTATTTTATGTTTGTATTTTAATTATTAATCTTCAGCCTATGTTTGTAAAGAAAGCGAAAACAACAAAAATCACATTTATTCATTTCATGGCTAACTTGGCACTACCAGATTACTGGCTCCCTGTCAGATATTATATTCAAACTCCTATATCACCATTCCTTGATCCTCCTCATCTGAACATCACAATATGGGGGCATAAAGGGGACATAGGAAATATTTTATTTATCACATGGGCACAAATAGCTTTTGCATGGCCATGTGATAGCTATTGCAATCACTTGCACACATATTAGCTGTCACATGTGAAGTTATCAGGTGTGCACGCAGTAGCTATCATGTGCCCACGCAATAAAGTATTTCCTATGTCCCCTTTATGCCACCACAGGACATTGCTTTTACTTAATGAATTTTAAAGTAAATTCCTACATGAGGTGTTAATGTATAATTTATTTTGTAGGAAGTTATACAATTTTAACTTAAAATTTATTAATTGATACATAATGGAAGTATTTATGTTCCTCTAGAATTAAATCATTAAGAGTGAATGAAGGACATGTGATGTAATGATCCCCCACCCTGTTTTATCATAATATTAGGTATAGGTTGATTTCCTACATGGTTTTATAGGAGTTATTATAAACTGATTTTGAATTGTTCTTTATACACTTAATAAAGACAGGTATTTCAAATCTGGTAGATATACTTTAAAGTGCTGTATTGAAAAAATTAAGTGTTACTTGTTAATTACTTGCTGGTATATGATTTAGTGTACCATTAAGATAACAAAGAATTTATTGCAACCTTACAATCAATTAACTAACCTTTGAATACTTTAACTTAACACTTAAAATATCAAACTAATGACCCCACCTTTGTCCATTGATTTTATCATTTTTATGCACAAAGATGATTTGTAAAGGTACATTACCATAATAATTATTGATTTTATCAATTTAAAGGTACATTACCATAATTGATTTTGTTCATAAAATAGTTCATGAAGTCGTAAGAATCTTATATAAATATAGTTTGTTACTTTTGTACTTTAATATGCTCAAGTTTAATGATCTTCTTCAACCCGCCTCCGTGCTCAAGTGGTTATAATGTCGCTGACTTCAAATCACTGTAACCTCTCACTGATAGAGGGTCATGGGTTTGAGCCTCGCTACCAGCCATGTCTCTTTATATGAGAAAGTAGGCAGATACTTACGGAGGATGGGAGTCTAGTACTGGTTCTTCTCAGGAACAATGGTTAGGTGAACTGTCCGCCTCATATGACTCTGACTGTTGAAAAGGGGCCTAAAAATGATCTTCTTTTATGGACAGACCTGCATGATTAGCTAAGTTGGTTGAGGACAGGACTGACCATCAAAAGGTCACAGGTTCAAGTTCAAGTTCTATACATTCTTAAATGACTACTTGACATCTATACATTCCTAGATGACTACTTGACATCTATACATTCTTAAATGACTACTTGACATCTATACATTCCTAGATGACTACTTGACATCTATACATTCTTAAATGACTACTTGACATCTATACATTCCTAGATGACTACTTGACATCTATACATTCTTAAATGACTACTTGACATCTATACATTCCTAGATGACTACTTGACATCTATACATTCTTAAATGACTACTTGACATCTATATATTCCTTGGTGACTATTTGACATCTATACATTCCTAGGTGACATCTATACATTCCTGGATGACTATTTGACATCTATACTTTCCTAGGTGACTATTTGACATCTATACATTCCTATATGACTACTTGACATCTATACATTCTTAGGTGACTATTTGACCAAATATATGACATCTATATATTCCTAGATGACTATTTGACATATATGCATTCCTAGATGACTATTTGATAACTATGCATTCGTAGATGACTATTTGACATCTATATGTTCCTAGGTGACTATTTCACAAAAAATATTACATCTTTACATTCCTAGGTGACTATTTGACACCTATCCATTCCTAGATGACTATTTGACCAAAGATATTACATCTACACATTCCTAGGTGACAATTTGACATCTATATGTTCCTAGGTCACTCTTTGACCAAAGATATTATAACATCCATGGTCCGTACTTCCACCTCTTGTCCACACTTGACATGCCAAACCAGGTGAAGTCAGAGAGGAGGGTTAGTGCTGGTAGATAACCCATGGTCTTAGGACTTGTATTGTGTTACACTTATGTATGGGTTATCTTAGTTATTCACATACAGATAATATTTAGTGATGGGGCCTGATCAAAAAGTGTCTAACCGTCTTAAACAGTCTATTTTATGGGACTAATGTCTTGGTAAACATTTGAATTTCAGGAATTATATAGATTGTACTTACTATGCAAACTATAATAACTTTTTAGTACATTTTATATTAATTAAACAAAGCAATTTGATATTTAACTGATGACACCTTTAAGCCTGTTTGATTATAAAATAATGTGTGCTATTGTGTCACAATATTCTCACAATGTTGACCGAACATGCTAGCTGGAACAATAGATGTAAACCAAATTGAATGACAATAATGTGAAGTGTGAATTAACATACTGACAATGATGAAGACATTGAGCTGAGATCACAGACAGATAAATTTATAGAAGCTCCGACATATATTAAAAGGATTACTGATAATACTAATAACATGTCTCTGTTGTTTAGAGTGATTAGGTTATGTTTTGTAGTTTTGCACATTTCACATTTGCTTTAAGCAAACCAAATAGGATATGATAGTTTTATGTAATTATTTATGAAAGTATGAAATCAGTTCATACAACTTTTACATATATAATCAAATCAGTCAGAAATGACCTTAACAACCGTAACTGTGGCCGGGTGGTTAGAGTGTACACCTTCGGAGTGGGAGATCCAAGGTTTGAACCCTAGTGGAGACTGGGTTAGAGCTGATGCGGTCGCTTGTCAAGCCTCCAGCTAGTTAAATAATGGTTACTGTAGGCCTATCCCAGCCAGATGCCTGGCAAAAAGAGAAGAGAATTGGGAGGTACTGTGCGAACATAAGATAGGTGTCTCATAAGCCAACTTGACTGGCCCTTTCAATAGGGGTGACACTATAATAAACAAAACCTTTACCTATATATTCAAATCAGTCTGAAACCATTTTAAAAAATATGGGGCGAGTTTGAAACAGTTTATGATAATAAGAGACTTGTGTTAGAATTAATGTCTGAAATTATTTAATTCGACCTCTATGTAAATTTTAGATTATTGTTTTTGTCAATATATGTTACCAAGTTAAAACTTAATTTGATGTTTAAAAGAGTTTGCTTTTAATACTATTTTCAGTTCCCAGGAAAATCAATCAATTGTAAACATTGATCAAATGAAAAGTAATTGTAATTTTCTAGTAAGTGTATTTAACATGTTCTACTAATAAAGAAAGACATTTGTGTCCAGCCTCCTGTTGATATCAGGGTCAATTGTTTGTTGTCTGTATTTTAATACTAGATTTTGTGTAGGTAGTTGAATGGAGAAAAAGTAATATCATCATTATAGTGAAAACTCATGTTTAATTTATAAGCGTCTTTTTTAAAAATCTTGGAAGTTGAATTATGTTAATAAAAGTGATGAAAACTTAAAACAGGAAACAGCAATTTCTTTAGTGAATTAAGGAGACTTCAAACAATGTTTCTTTAATTGTTAATTCTTGTTTATGGTTACTTAATGGTAGGTCGACCACCAAACCTTCTTTCAAACATGCCTTTTGTACTGGTGATAGTCCCTAGATATTTGTGTACTCTTTTTATTTTGCTGTCAGAAACTTATGGTTCAGTGTCAAAATATAGGATCAGCTAAAGGTAACCTCTTAACATAAAACTTTTCTGGCCTTTTTGATAATATAAAGTTATAAACATACAGATTTAATGTTTGTTGGGAATAAATATAATAAATGTCATAGCTGTCTAATTAGAGAATTTCTGGGGTTTTAAAACTTGGTCAATAAGTTAAATAACTTATTGAAAATTAGATTCTACATAATATCAAATTATATTGAATTATGACACAACAAAATTAGAATTCAGCACTTTTGATCAGAACAAGTAGTTTCTCATAAAATGTATGAGGTGTCTGCTTTAATTCCAAATTTGTTTTAATGCTGTTTCATATTACATGTATATAACTATGAAGAATTAATGTTTAAATATTTATATCATTTTAAGATCATTAGTAAAATTAAATAAACTGCGAAGTGGTGTTAGCATGTAATTTTATATAAAATATTTTCATTGCTGTGTTCAAGGCTGTCACATTTCCAATGGTTCATGAATTATCATAACAATAATTTTCACTTCAAAACTTAAGATTACAATTTTATACAAGTTGAATAAACGTTGGAGGCTAATTTTGTGGATCTCTTGTCCAATGTTTGTGTGTGGATATTTTGATAACTAAATTGTGTACAAACCACAGTAAATCTTTTAGTTAAAATGATGGATAATAGAAACTGTGATTATAACATGACAATAGAAACTGTGATTATTACATGATAATAGAAACTGTGATTATAACATGACAATAGAAACTGTGATTATTACATGACAATAGAAACTGTGATTATTACATGATAATAGAAACTGTGATTATTACATGACAAACCTGAGTGTTCTCGAGTTTTGTGTGATATTTCAATGATTACTAACACACAGTGAGGATATTCACTTGATATGATAAATTGTGAGATTTTCGATAAATATGTGAGGATTTAATCTATAAACTGGATGATTATGATTGTATGATGATAATCACTGCTACTAGTTTGGAATTTATTTATCTAATATTTTGAAAACCATTTTACAAATACAATATAAATGTATTGTGGATTTGAATGGATGCTCAAGAAGATTTCTAATTCTAAAACTTTCTGGTGCTAGTGGTAATAACTGTGTTTTTTTTATCACATTTAAAAACTTTTGAAAATACAACAACGTATCGTATCGGTGATGAAAATAAGATGTTACTTAGGTATTGGATTTCGTAATGAACTTACACAAGAGTGTTTGCTGTAAACTGAACTAATCAGAGAGAAATACTGCTGGCTTGTTTCTATAGTGAGATAGAATATTTAAGTTCATGGATTTTTATTCCTGTGGATTAACTTAGTTTTTCCTTTGATTAACAAATCAAAAAACAAATGTTTCCAAACAATCATATATTTAGTAAAGATTCATGGATTTTACACTCAAATAAATTTTGTTAATGAATTTGATATTTGAACTTTCTGAAATTAGACATACCTTGTGGCTTTATTGAAATGATTTCTCTTCCTGGACATATAGTTAAAGACTTCAGAATACTTCAGATCTCTAAAGGATACATTTCAATGAAAATGAAAGTATTTGAATAAATAGATATCATTTATGGAAACACATTGAAAATCAACTTAAACAAAATGGCCCAGCAACATTTTGGGGAACCAGTGTCCCGGCAAGCAAGTTTTACTGTCTCCCAACTATCTAGGGGTCCCAGTTTCTTATCCCAGGTTGGAGGGGCTTTGCAAACTGAGGGGACAATTGAAGGGTCAATCCAAATTTTATCAGTGAAATCCCCTAATGAGGAAAATAATGGATATAGACGTGACTCCACTAAATTTTCAACAAGGGATCGGTTAACTCAGGAATTAATACATCGACAACGTAGATTAGGAAGTGGGGCCACCAACCGTACAATGTCCAGAGGTTTGTGTAACCAATAAAAATACTTTATCTTAATATTTCTGACATTCTGACATATTTTATGAAAAAAAATACATAATAAAAACAATAGAAATGTTTTTGTGTGTGGTATATTTGGAAATATTCAAGCTTAAAAACTGAGCTCTTGAAGAATTCTTTGATAATAGCCTGCCTTACCATTGGTTGATTACAGGGCTGAAATAAAAAAGGAGGCTTCGGCCTAGAGACTGGTCCATTGAACTCAGTTCTCATCAGCTATATTGGTATCTAACTTTATAGGAAATATTGGTATCTAACTTTATAGGAAATATTGGTATCTAACTTTATAGGAAATATTGGTATCTAAATTTATAGGAAATATTGGTATCTAACTTTATAGGAAATATTGGTACATGTATCTAACTTTATAGGAAATATTGGTATCTAATTCTATAGGAAATATTGGTATCTAATTCTATAGGAAATATTGGTATCTAATTCTATAGGAAATATTGGTACATGTATCTAACTTTATAGGAAATATTGGTATCTAATTCTATAGGAAATATTGGTATCTAACTTTATAGGAAATATTGGTATCTAACTTTATAGGAAATATTGGTATCTAAATTTATAGGAAATATTGGTATCTAACTTTATAGGAAATATTGGTATCTAATTCTATAGGAAATATTGGTATCTAACTTTATAGGAAATATTGGTATCTAACTTTATAGGAAATATTGGTATCTAACTTTATAGGAAATATTGGTATCTAACTTTATAGGAAATATTGGTATCTAAATTTATAGGAAATATTGGTATCTAACTTTATAGGAAATATTGGTACATGTATCTAACTTTATAGGAAATATTGGTATCTAATTCTATAGGAAATATTGGTATCTAATTCTATAGGAAATATTGGTATCTAATTCTATAGGAAATATTGGTACATGTATCTAACTTTATAGGAAATATTGGTATCTAATTCTATAGGAAATATTGGTATCTAACTTTATAGGAAATATTGGTATCTAACTTTATAGGAAATATTGGTATCTAACTTTATAGGAAATATTGGTATTTAATTTTAAAGTCAATCTGAAAAATGATTCAGAAAAAGTGTCTGTATAGAATTATTGTTATCAGAAATGTAATTAAGTCTTTTTTTATTTCATGCTGAGTTTTTCATGGCCTACAAAAATAATTATACATATTTATAAAGATGCATGAAAGTATATACATGTATAACCTTATATTTAGTTAACAATGATTTACTAAGTTTTGATCTTTTGAATGATATTATGTCATTTAGCATCAATATTAAACTAGCTGAAGAAATAGATTAAAATATTTGAATTGTGTTTATCAAAGGTTAAACTTATTATTACTGGTGTATTACTGTACCATTTATGTCACGTATTGATATGATTCTTATTAAGGTACATTAAATATTTAGGAATAGTACATACTAATTGTTACATCTATATACACTACTTATTTAGTAATGTCACATACTTATTAGTATACAGGTGGCACTGGATAATGGTGTAACTAAATTTAGAATGGAAATCGAACGTGATTCAAATATTGTAATTTTTATATACACACATCTCATTTACAAATGTTAACAGTCAAATGTTCAAAATCTGTACTAATCTAGTGCCCACAGTCAAAAAAACATTTACGTGTAGACTACATCAAAGTTTTTCTCAAGAACCTCGTAAATAACAAAATTTTAATTCAAAACTTATGCCTGACTGTATTTTGTTCTATTTTATATCATTTGTAATCTTTCACTTTGTTTTGCTGTAGTGTTGAATTTAATGTTTAACTTATTAATTTTAGGGGCAATTTTAGCCATTCCATTTTCCTTTGAAAATCCCACTATCTACCTTAAGATAATAAGACCAGGTATATATAATCCCACTATCTACCTTAAGATAATAAGACCAGGTATATATAATCCCACTATCTACCTTAAGATAATAAGACCAGGTATATAAAATCCCACTATCTACCTTAAGATAATAAGACCAGGTATATAAAATCCCACTATCTACCTTAAGATAATAAGACCAGGTATATATAATCCCACTATCTACCTTAAGATAATAAGACCAGGTATATATAATCACACTATCTACCTTAAGATAATAAGACCAGGTATATAAAATCCCACTATCTACCTTAAGATAATAAGACCAGGTATATAAAATCCCACTATCTACCTTAAGATAATAAGACCAGGTATATAAAATCCCACTATCTACCTTAAGATAATAAGAGCAGGTATATATAATCCCACTATCTACCTTAAGATAATAAGAGCAGGTATATAAAATCCCACTATCTACCTTAAGATAATAAGACCAGGTATATAAAATCCCACTATCTACCTTAAGATAATAAGACCAGGTATATAAAATCCCACTATCTACCTTAAGATAATAAGACCAGGTATATAAAATCCCACTATCTACCTTAAGATAATAAGACCAGGTATATATAATCCCACTATCTACCTTAAGATAATAAGACCAGGTATATAAAATCCCACTATCTACCTTAAGATAATAAGACCAGGTATATAAAATCCCACTATCTACCTTAAGATAATAAGACCAGGTATATAAAATCCCACTATCTACCTTAAGATAATAAGACCAGGTATATAAAATCCCACTATCTACCTTAAGATAATAAGACCAGGTATATAAAATCCCACTATCTACCTTAAGATAATAAGACCAGGTATATAAAATCCCACTATCTACCTTAAGATAATAAGACCAGGTATATAAAATCCCACTATCTACCTTAAGATAATAAGACCAGGTATATAAAATCCCACTATCTACCTTAAGATAATAAGACCAGGTATATAAAATCCCACTATCTACCTTAAGATAATAAGACCAGGTATATAAAATCCCACTATCTACCTTAAGATAATAAGACCAGGTATATATAATCCCACTATCTACCTTAAGATAATAAGACCAGGTATATAAAATCCCACTATCTACCTTAAGATAATAAGACCAGGTATATAAAATCCCACTATCTACCTTAAGATTATAAGACCATGGAGGTATATATTTGATAGTTAAGTGTTTTTTATTGATTAGATGGATGGTGTCATTTATTTCATTATCCTTCCCCGCCCCGGGGACAAGCTTTAATCTTACAAGTGAGTTCAATGGTTCAGGCTTATTGGAAACAGATTGTTTTATCTGGTTTATTCAGCTCTTAAGAAAATTTATATAAAGATTAATGATTATTATTAATATCTTATAAAAGTGTTCAACTTGAGAATGATATTGATATTAATGGTTATAAATTGTTTTCAAAAGTATAATGATAAATTAAGGGCTTGGTTTAGAGTTTTTCCATAACCTGATGTGATAGATTTATTACTACACATCATACATATCATCCCTTCTATCTCTGAAAATTGGTTCAATGGCTATGATTTATAAAAAAAAGTTAAAAAATAAAACTTTATAAAAACGATCTGAGCTCAGGTTTTCAACATATATTTTTTGGTTTTAGTCTATTTGCCTAGTTGTCATGGATACAGTTTGTATTGTCATGATTGGTCTTCAGCCATCTGTCCTATTCTTAACTTCCTATCAAAATAATTGATTATACATGTAGAACTAGATGTATAAATCTTTCACTTTTATTAAAACTTAAATGGTAGTGACATAATCTTATCAGAGTGAAGAAATAAATCCAATCTCTCATCTACTAAATGTTTCCTAATAAATGCTCCTCACAATTTACAGATTTTTTCTTCAATTAATCTATTACTATCATAAAGATTTCTTAATATAATAAATATAATTGCATATTGATTGACATATATTTACAGTGAGTCATGTTTTGTTTTGTATTCCTCAAAACTAGATTTTGGGCGTTAATTATGGTTGGGCGTTAATTATGGTTGGGCATTTATTAAGAAATAGTTGGTAGTCTTTATTATTCCATAAACTTGTACTTTTGTGAAACTGAATAAGTTTGTAGAGAAATTGTATCAATATTGATTTCTCCATTGTAAATTCATATTATGGAACTATCAGTTTTAATTTGATGCTTCATTTTATAATCATTGCGACATAAAACACTTTATTACCTGTCATTTCAGAGTAATATAATAGTTACATTCCGGATTACATCCGTTTTCTTGAAATATTAGTCTAATGAATTATTATAGATCCTTTGTAACATCATTATGTACAGCAAACGGGTAAACAAAGACCATCAAAGAGAAAAGTAAAATTTGACCTAAATGTACAGCCTAGTTAACCTTTATTGAGAGGTTGTTAGAACTGTTCTTTGGATAAAATGGTGTATTTGTATACATGTATCTAGTGTATATGTATATCTGGTGTATTTGTATACATGTATCTAGTGTATATGTATATCTGGTGTATTTGTATACATGTATCTAGTGTATATGTATATCTGGTGTATATGTATATCTAGTGTATATGTATATCTAGTGTATATGTATATCTAGTGTATATGTATATCTGGTGTATATGTATATCTGGTGTATTTGTATACATGTATCTAGTGTATATGTATATCTGGTGTATTTGTATACATGTATCTAGTGTATATGTATATCTGGTGTATATGTATATCTAGTGTATATGTATATCTAGTGTATATGTATATCTAGTGTATATGTATATCTGGTGTATATGTATATCCTGTGTATATGTATATCTGGTGTATATGTATATCTGGTGTATATGTATATCTGGTGTATATGTATATCTGGTGTATTTGTATATCTGGTGTATATGTATATGTATATCTGGTGTATATGTATATCTGGTGTATATGTATATCTGGTGTATATGTATATCTAGTGTATATGTATATCTAGTGTATATGTATATCTGGTGTATGTGTATATCTAGTGTATATGTATATCTGGTGTATATGTATATCTGGTGTATATGTATATCTAGTGTATATGTATATCTAGTGTATATGTATAACTGGTGTATATGTATATCTAGTGTATGTGTATATGTATATCTGGTGTATGTGTATATCTAGTGTATGTGTATATCTAGTGTATGTGTATATCTGGTGTATATGTATATCTGGTGTATGTGTATATCTAGTGTATGTGTATATCTGGTGTATGTGTATATCTGGTGTATATGTATATCTGGTGTATATGTATATCTAGTGTATATGTATATCTGGTGTATATGTATATCTGGTGTATATGTATATCTGGTGTATATGTATATCTGGTGTATATGTATATCTGGTGTATATGTATATCTGGTGTATATGTATATCTGGTGTATATGTATATCTGGTGTATATGTATATCTAGTGTACATGTATATCTGTGTATATGTATTTCTGATGTATATGTATATCTGGTGTATATGTATATCTGGTGTATATGTATATCTAGTGTACATGTATATCTGTGTATATGTATTTCTGATGTATATGTATATCTGGTGTATATGTATATCTGGTGTATATGTATATCTGGTGTATATGTATATCTGGTGTATATGTATATCTAGTGTACATGTATATCTGTGTATATGTATTTCTGATGTATATGTATGTCTGGTGTATAATTATGTATGTCAAGTGTAAATGTGTATATGTATATCTGGTGTATATGTATATCTGTGTATATCAAGTGTAAATGTGTATATGTATATCTGGTGTATATGTATATCTGATGTATATGTATATCTGGTGTATATGTATATCTGATGTATATGTATATCTGGTGTATATGTATATCTGGTGTATATGTATATCTAGTGTACATGTATATCTGTGTATATGTATTTCTGATGTATATCAAGTGTAAATGTGTATATGTATATCTGGTGTATATGTATATCTGATGTATATCAAGTGTAAATGTGTATATGTATATCTGGTGTATATGTATATCTGATGTATATGTATATCTGGTGTATATGTATATCTGGTGTATATGTATATCTGGTGTATAATTATGTATGTCAAGTGTAAATGTGTATATGTATATCTGGTGTATATGTATATCTGATGTATATCAAGTGTAAATGTGTATATGTATATCTGGTGTATATGTATATCTGATGTATATGTATATCTGGTGTATATGTATATCTGATGTATATGTATATCTGGTGTATATGTATGTCAAGTGTAAATGTGTATATGTATATCTAGTGTATATGTATATCTGATGTATATGTATATCTGGTGTATATGTATATCTGGTGTATATGTATATCTGATGTATATGTATATCTGGTGTATATGTATATCTGGTGTATATGTATATCTAGTGTATATGTATATCTGATGTATATGTATATCTGGTGTATATGTATGTCTGGTGTATATGTATATCTGGTGTATATGTATGTCTGGTGTATAGTATATCTTGTGTATATGTATATCTGATGTATATGTATATCTGATGTATATGTATATCTGGTGTATATGTATATCTGGTGTATATGTATATCTGGTGTATATGTATATCTGATGTATATGTATATCTGGTGTATATGTATGTCAAGTGTAAATGTGTATATGTATATCTGATGTATATGTATATCTGGTGTATATGTATATCTGGTGTATATGTATGTCTGGTGTATAGTATATCTTGTGTATATGTATATCTGGTGTTGTGTTGTGTATATTTGGTTGTTTTGATATGTCATAAAATTAATGTAAATTGAATTGATTGTGTGGTTTGTGGTTTAATGTTACACCAACAGTCTGGGTCTTATGTCAGCTTTTTCCAGTTTTATTGTTGGAACTAGATTGAGCTACTGACCTTCTATTAGCTAGCTGGACAACCTCACGATATCCTTACATGTGAAATATGGTACCAGTTAGGATTTGAACTGACAGCAGTAGTGGCTAGCGATACAAGTGAGACCATGTAGGCTGCTGATACATTTTGTCTCTATTGGCCTATTCATAAGATATCATAGTTTACGTTTGATCCTTAGTCCATTAAATGATATAAATGACAGTCTCTTGTCTGTCTGGAGCTGAATCCCTGTTAGATAAGTTTAGATGTTTATTTACCATATCTTACATCAATACCCCTATTTTACTCTATTTTATTTCTAGGTCTGTCAGAAGGAGCTAACACACCATTACAACTCAGGGTAGTGACCCCGGCACGTAAGTTTCTCACCATAGCAATACTTTATCACAGACATTTTGTTTTCTTTGTTTTGCTTGTTTGTGCATGTTTGTTGTAAAAATAGATTTTGTAGATGATTTATATTGTCTTGTTTATGCAGTAGAAGTTAAAAATACTAGCATGTTGTTAGTTTGTTTATTTCTTTTATTATAAATAGAAATTTAAATCTAGATAGCTATAGTACTTTTGCAGATTTTCTTTTATATTAATAATTCTTAGAATGATTATCATTATCATTAGTTTTAATTCTGATAAAGCTTGGTATTGTTCCTGATTTTCTTTGACCAGTCTAAACTATCCAGCATATGATCAATTAGAACATTCGCACTAATATAAGCTATTTCATCACATGAGTAAAGTTTCTATCTACTGTAAATTTGAAGCATTTATTACATGGTTGTTAGTTTTTGTCTTGCTTTGCTTGAACTAATTGTTTGCTTTGCTTTGTTTGCTTGTTGCATGCAGCTTCAACTAACAGCCAATCACATCACAGTATTACAACAGACCAGCCAACCATATTGAAGAAAACGGATTTTAAAAAACAACAGTCTACTTCCTGTGAAATTGATAAAAATTCTTGTGATCCAAGTGAAATTAACAAGAAAAACCTTGAACCAGACAGTGATGTTACAGATTATGGTGCTAGTAACATTTCTTATCTAGGAAATGAAAAAATTGCGTTTGGAAAATATTCGACTTCAACTCCAGAACTTTTCCGAATTTCCTCTCATGCTTCATCATCTGCATTTTCTACCTTGTCGAGTAAGCTTGGATGTAAGAGTACCTGTTTTACTTAGTTAAGGTTTCATGTGATACCAGATACTATTTTGTACTGTATTTTCTACAGTTAATGCTATACTGTACATAGTATGTGTACGTTTGTATACATAAATTTGATAAGCCCAACCAGTTCGTTCATTTAGTAGCTTCTTGAGATATAGATGGTTCAAACTCTAGGTGAGGTGCAAGTTTACCTGCCATACCCATGTAGATTAATTAAAGATTTTACAGTCAATACCCATATTACTTGTCTCCAATGCTTTAATTCATATATCACCCAGAGTACATATCACTTGCAAAATATGAAGGGGACACTGACAGGTTAGTAATGGTTGGCTCTCCTAATCTTTGATCTATTTCTTCTGGAGTTTGCCTGTTTTATCCAAATATCACTTTATCAGTATTTCATCAAGTTAGTTCAGATGAGTATTTCTCATTTCACATATGGTAATTTACCTGTATGTACAGATGATAAATTACCAGTATGTATGAATACTTCTAAGAGCTTCTGCAGATATTTTTTACCATACCCTGTTTAGCACTTTTAGTGTTGTACAATAACAAACTACTTGTAAAAATCCTATACTTTATTTAAGAATATTTATTGTATTTTTTATTTGATGTCCAGGTTTTTACACCATGCTGTTGGGAAAACCTTTTTGTCTTTCATTTGCATTTTAGATAGAATTGATTTATTCATAGTTCCTGCATTGTTTATTTGTACTTGATTTATTCATAGTTCCTGCATTGTTTATATTTGCTGAGTAGAAATTTAGATTTGTAGCTTCACAATCTTCACTTAGTGTTTTTATTGTGTTCATGCCAATTCATTCAAATTTAAAGTTATCATTTATTATTTAAGTAGTTTATTTTTATTTCTGATGTTTTATTTATAAACAGTTTGTACTTTTTTTTTCTTAAGAAAATGGCTTATAGCTAGAGTCTACATTTGTAGATGTATCTAATCATTAAAATTAATTCTTATAGTTAAATATTCGTCATTTTTCTATTATGTTGTTATTCATTTTGTGTATCCTTTGTGAAATTGGTATTTTAATGCACATTATTTATACTTTATTCTAGCTGAGAAACCTCTTCCTGCCAGCCCTCAGCCCCCTAAGGAGCCCCCAAAGAAAAAGGAGATAATAAAAAAGGAGAAGAAGGTTAGGCCGCCACCAGAACCAAAGGTGAGTCAAACTAAGAGCAATCGTAGAATGCAGTCATATCATTTGTCCATTTAGGAACCACCATTTTCTGTGCTTGATGTTATAAATCTGGGCACAGATAATACTCAATCTCAGGTAATGCTCTATTATGTAGACAAGTTAAATTCTGAAAATTTCATGATCTTATTTCTGGCTATGACAAAAATATGAAAAATACAGTAAAACGTGGCCATACATACAGTAAAACATGGCCATACATACAATAAAACATGGTCATACGTACAGTAAAACATAGTCATACATACAATAAAACATGGTCATACATACAATGAAACATAGTTATACATACAGTAAAAGATGATCATACATACAGTAAAACATGGTCATACATACAGTAAAACATGGTCATACATACAATAAAACATGGTCATACATACAATAAAACATGGTCATACATACAATAAAACATGGTCATACCTACAATAAAACATGGTCATACATACAGTAAAACATGGCCATACATACAGTAAAACATGGCCATACATACAATAAAACATGGCCATACATACAATAAAACATGGTCATACATACAATAAAACATGGTCATACATACAATAAAACATGGCCATACATACAATAAAACATGGCCATACATACAGTAAAACATGGTCATACATGCAGTAAAACATGGTCATACATACAATAAAACATGGTCATAAATACAATAAAACATGGTCATACATACAATAAAACATGGTCATACATACAATAAAACATGGTCATACATACAATAAAACATGGTCATACATGCAGTAAAACATGGTCATACATACAGTAAAACATGGCCATACATACAGTAAAACATGGTCATACATACAGTAAAACATGGTCATACATACAGTAAAACATGGCCATACATACAGTAAAACATGGTCATACATACAGTAAAACATGGTCATACATGCAGTAAAACATGGTCATACATGCAGTAAAACATGGTCATACATACAATAAAACATGGTCATACATGCAGTAAAACATGGTCATACAGTAGAGTTATAGTGAAATCCTTGGGACCCAAATACTGTCTTTATCATACAATGTACCGTTTGTTTTCACTATCTTCATTGAAATATACTGTTGAATGTTGAATGACATGCTCAGATGAATACTTGCTTTATTTGGTTTCATCTTTCACTATATGTCTAAGTTCAATACAACTGTGTTTTACTGCATTGTTTTGTTCCAATGTGTTCCAATGTGTTTGTATAGCCAGTAAAGATATTAGTTAAACTCTGCACTCATTCCTTGTTTCTGTTCATTTTCTTGTAATGAACCAATGGTAAGTAGGGGTGACTATTGGGTCCAGTTTTGGCTATTGCAATACTATTGATATTGCTGAAAGTACTATTGCGATACTATTGCTATTGCTGGTAACTACAATGTATTGGGATACTATTGCAATAGTTATTGCCAAGATTTGACAACCTCAGAGATTAACATGTAAATGCAAATTTGCACAGTGTAAGATATAACTTTGCTGTAAATATATGCTAAAATGTTTGTGGAAATGATTTAAAATGAATTGGACAGAAATAGATTAATAAAATTCAGTTCAAATACTGAATTTAGTGCTTTCGTTTGATGCCTGTGCTTATTTACATTTTTTTTGTAATTAGATGCAACGAGAGTTAAAAATGTTTTAGATTAATAATAAAATTCATAAGAAGGAAGCTATCATAACTATCGATATTGAGTTAACTATCACCGATAATTATTGGATCGAGACTTTTACTATCGATCCATACTATCGGGACACTCAGGATCGCAATGCATCAATATTTCGATGCATCCGCCCAACCCTAATGGTAAGCCATGTATTCTGAGGTTATTATAAGATATTTTAAACACAGTTGTTCATACCTTACTGCTAATATTTACATTTATTTTATAGTCAAAAGATATTTTTGTATTTTGTGACTACTCCTAGTATGATCTATATCGTTTTGTATCCTATGTAGCTTATTTCTGTTATACATTTTCACTCATGTTTGTTAAATCCATATATTGCAGCTTAATGTGGGATGAAATATGTAAATTTTGGTTTTCAATAATCAAGCATGAATTGAATGTATTTGAATATATGTGTCACCTGTTTATGTAAATTGTATTCAAAACTCATTTGACAGCAATATAAATGTGATTTTCAGCCACGTAGTCCAACTCCTATTACCAGAGAACCAACACCATCTCCACCTCCTGTGGAAGAGGAGCCACCAGTTTCAAGGGAGATTAGTTTTGTTCGAGAACCTTCTATACCAAAGTTACCTCCCATTGAAGTCCCTGAACTCCCTGAGTTCCAGGAAGTACAAGTAAGCATTTAAAATTAGGGTTCCATTGTACAATGGGACTTTGTAGGGGCTCACTATTTATGTAGTAAAATTTTCTCATACAATGAATACTATACAAATCTAACAGAATTGGAGCAAAAAAAATCTCATTTCCCCCCAATGGCCTTTTTCATGATGTTTAACCTTGCTTATTTTGAAATTAATCTTAAAAATCTCATTTCTTCATAAAGACAAAGTAAAACTAGTTTTCATCCAACATTCTTTAAGAAATATAACATGTACAATGGATTCTTTGTTTGCAATTATAAATTATACTAGTCTTAAAATGCCTGAAAATATTGTTTTACCATTCTTATGTTCAGGTGCCCTAGAAACAATAGATTTAATATGTCTTATGTTCAGGTGCCCTAGAAACAATAGTTTTAATATGTCTTATGTTCAGGTGCCCTAGAAACAATAGTTTTAATATGTCTTATGTTCAGGTGCCCTAGAAACAATAGTTTCAATATGTCTTATGTTCAGGTGCCCTAGAAACAATAGATTTAATATGTCTTATGTTCAGGTGCCCTAGAAACAATAGTTTTAATATGTCTTATGTTCAGGTGCCCTAGAAACAATAGTTTCAATATGTCTTATGTTCAGGTGCCCTAGAAACAATAGATTTAATATGTCTTATGTTCAGGTGCCCTAGAAACAATAGTTTCAATATGTCTTATGTTCAGGTGCCCTAGAAACAATAGTTTCAATATGTCTTATGTTCAGGTGCCCTAGAAACAATAGTTTCAATATGTCTTATGTTCAGGTGCCCTAGAAACAATAGTTTCAATATGTCTTATGTTCAGGTGCCCTAGAAACAATAGTTTCAATATGTCTTATGTTCAGGTGCCCTAGAAACAATAGTTTCAATATGTTTTATGTTCAGGTGCCCTAGAAACAATAGTTTCAATATGTTTTATGTTCAGGTGCCCTAGAAACAATAGTTTTAATATGTCTTATGTTCAGGTGCCCTAGAAACAATAGTTTTAATATGTCTTATGTTCAGGTGCCCTAGAAACAATAGATTTAATATGTCTTATGTTCAGGTGCCCTAGAAACAATAGTTTCAATATGTCTTATGTTCAGGTGCCCTAGAAACAATAGTTTCAATATGTCTTATGTTCAGGTGCCCTAGAAACAATAGTTTCAATATGTCTTATGTTCAGGTGCCCTAGAAACAATAGTTTCAATATGTCTTATGTTCAGGTGCCCTAGAAACAATAGTTTCAATATGTTTTATGTTCAGGTGCCCTAGAAACAATAGTTTTAATATGTCTTATGTTCAGGTGCCCTAGAAACAATAGTTTTAATATGTTTTATGTTCAGGTGCCCTAGAAACAATAGATTTAATATGTCTTATGTTCAGGTGCCCTAGAAACAATAGTTTTAATATGTTTTATGTTCAGGTGCCCTAGAAACAATAGATTTAATATGTCTTATGTTCAGGTGCCCTAGAAACAATAGTTTCAATATGTCTTATGTTCAGGTGCCCTAGAAACAATAGTTTTAATACGTCTAATATATTAGTCTTGTTGTATGAAAATTTTCAGACTGAAACTAAGACTAAAAAGAAAGAAGGAAAACTGATAGAGGTGACACCTGAGCTCTCTGAACCATCGAAGAAACTTCCTCCACCTCCAAAACTTGGACCTAGAATGTAAGAGTAAAATATTCATAAATATTCAAAATCTAAGTCTTGACTCAATTCTTAATGTCTTGGTATGAAAGTTTTAACCTGAGTAATAATGTGCAAATTTTCAAAATGTTTATATTTTGCATTGGTAAAATGTAAGTAGATCTATAGATGCTCTAATAATTAAAAATACATTTTGTGACAGTTTGAATTTGCCTCAGAACATTTGCCTTAATTGAACATACCATATAGTGCAATATGCATTAGATATATCAAGAGTTCAAATTGGTGAAAATGCACCTGCTACCCTTGAAACCTAATCTTTCACAAAATGTGATTTTGAGAAATGAAACAATTGAATCAGATGTAGTTTTGAATCATTATTAGTCACAGACAATGAGTTCTACAACTTCTGCAGGTTCATGTTCCGGCAATTTTTGTCCTGCAAACCCAAAGTCTGGGGCTGGTAAACTATTTAGGCTAGTGAACTTTCTCAAAGTTGTGTATTTGGGCTTAGTGGTAAATGCTTGATTTTCAAGAGTAAATTATTAGTTTGAACTAGTGCTTTAAAAAGATTGTTTCTCACACTGGTGACTGTATTTCTCACACTATCATTACAGAAAAGGTCGTCAGACAAAGAAACGTAAGGTTGCCGAGGCTCCAGTCACATCACAAGAATTACAGCAGCTGAGTGATCCATTGGATTTCTTAGCCAAGTACTGCATTATCAAGTAAGTGAATAACTAGTAGTTAGTATATCAGAAAACATCTGAGTATCTTAAAATCCCCAGGATATGTTCTGGTTATGTGAATACTGGAAGATTCCTATGTTATATCCTATGAAGCATTTATTTATGATTTGTACTTTAGGGTATAATTCATGCTCCATCCCATCCAAATCCATTTTTGGGTGAACTATGTCATCTGAAGTCTCAGGTGTATTTTAAAGAAGAGTTATTGCACTTAATGTGAAAGCACTGTTCTTTCTGGCTAAATTTTCAGAATCATATTAAAATTTTGGGACCAATGATGCTAAGTTCCCTTCAGTCACTTATCAGACATCATTAGTTCAGTTTGTAAGGCTGCACATGTATTCAGGCATGGGTTTAAACATATTTAAAATGTGAGAACTATATCTACATTTATCTGAAATTTGTTTATGTATTTTATTTATTTTTCATGAATTGTAATTAGCCGTGACATGTCAAATAATGATCATTTATTTGAATGCTATCTTTAAGATATTATCATAAAATCTATATATTCATTTTGAATGCTTTCTTTCTCATGAATTGTAGCCCTGATAGACTTCCATACTATGAACGTATCTTTAATGGTGCAATAAATGTACAGACACCAAGATATTCA
Source organism: Lutraria lutraria (assembly GCA_964023205.1). Lineage (NCBI taxonomy): Eukaryota > Metazoa > Mollusca > Bivalvia > Venerida > Mactridae > Lutraria > Lutraria lutraria. The sequence goes on from OZ026850.1 coordinate 6,900,704, forward strand.
AGAGATCATGCTCCTGGTGATATGGTACATTTACCACCTGCTCAATTATCAGAGCATGAACTCAACATGCTCAAGGATATGACTGTCATAACTCATGCTCAAACACCAAGGAGAGAAGTAAGTAGGATTTTAACAAGCTGTCAAACCCACATATACTGATAGACCCTAGTCTGCAGTGCATACTGTACTGTACAGTAGATTTACTTATGAAATAAAAACCTCTTTGAAAATGAAGCAATGCCATTGATCAAATTTCAAACCTAAAAAAGAACCCAACAATCAGATGGTATGGCTTTAAGACTGATCTCATGTATATAAAGTTTAACATGATGCCATTATGATGTACACAGTCTAAACTTTCTTTATGCTGGGAATATAGTGATGCAAATGACTAAACTTTTTTATCAGTGTAATAGGAGGAGGAAAATAATGTACCCAATGCAGGGCTCGAACCTGGGACCTCCTGCTTGCAAGTCAGATGCTCTACCAACTGAGCTAATCTGGCTGGTGAACATCCCAGCCAAATTATAAATACAATATACCACACCGCAGCAATCAGAAAAAACAAATTGTCAAATGTTATTATGACGACTACATTAAATTTCTTTATACTCGTTCACTGAACCTACAGTAATGCCATTGATCAGTTTTCAAACTTAAAGTCCCATTAGCTTTTTATTATAAAAAAATACATGCAAAAAACAAACAATTGCTGATATTATCCCAAGATAATTATTACCGACGAAACGAGCCCCTTTTCTTCTAAAAACACTCATTTCGCTGTGAATTTTGCTTTTGTAAACTTGAAATATATAGAGCGTGTGACATCACTTTATGCAGTGTGCATAATATGACTGTGGGAAAACACAGCTGTTCTATAAAAAGTATTTTTTTCAATGATATTGAAAAAATACGATAATGGTTTCGTCAACATTATTTCTTGCTATAAAGTGTGCACGGGAGGAAAACGCCCCGGATTCCTCTGTTACAGGACATATAGAAACTATTACGACCGATGAATTTATATGCTTATGGGACTTTAAGTGAGAAACAAGCAATCAAAAACTTTTGTTTTTAGACAACATGGGGAAACCAATCGTATGCTGCTTTCTAGTCATTTGCCAATTCAAATTAAATCATGAAGTTTTATGGTAAATCCGAGTTCAGATGATTGGATCCCAAAAATTAGATTGTCTTTGTGTGTGGTGCCATTTTATTAAATTTCAAAGCTGAATAAATACATATGGTTGCTGAATGTGACTATCTTTTAGCTTCATATCACAATTGATAGGTTTATTTTACCATTAGGGAATTTGTCCCATATATCATGTAGTGCATCGTTAAATATGTGATTGTACATTTGACAACTTTGATAAAATTATTGTTTAACTCACAAAGGTAATCGAATCTCATCAAAACTATAAAAAAACAAATGCAAGCATTGACTGTGAAATCATGCAGCTTTGACAGTTTAATAAAATCGCACAATATTAATGCATTCGCTACAGTTTCACAATTTTTTTCCACATAATAGATTTTGTTCAAACTTTGTGTAACAGAAGAACATCTTATTATATGAAATAAAATATATGGGTCACCATGTATGTTTTCATTTTATTTTAACTTAAGTAAGCCATATGAATTCACTTTTTAGCTCACTGTCGCCCGTCTTCTGTCATCCGTCGTCCGTCCACAATTAGTTTGTTTACACTCTAGCAACCGCAGCTCTTTACGAATCTTGATTTAACTTGCTCACAATGTATATGGCCACAATGTCTCGGCTAAGTTCGATTATGGGCAAAATCTGATAATAACTTCTAGAGTTATGGGCCCTTGAATTACAAAATTGGCTATATTTAGCTTATTTACACTCTAGCGCATTCATTTATTCACCAATCCTAATCATATTTTCAGTAATTGTGTATAACCAAAAGATCTTGGACATGTTCGATTATGGGCAATACGGACCAGAACTTCAAGAGTTATGGGCCCTTGACTTTGAAAATTTGCTATATTTTAGCTTGTTTACACTCTAGCGCATTTATTTATTCACCAATCCTAATCATATTTTTAGTAAATGTGTATAACCAAAAGATCTTGGACAAGTTTAATTATGGGCGGAATCGGACCAGAACTTCAAGAGTTATGGGCCCTTGACTTTGAAAATTTGCTATATTTTAGCTTGTTTACACTCTAGCACCTACATTTATTCACCGATCCTAATAATATTTTCAGTAAATGTGTATAACCAAAAGATCTTGGACAAGTTCGATTATGGACGGAATCGGACTCAAACTTCAAGAGTTATGGGCCCTTGATTTTGAAAATTTGCTATATTTTAGCTTGTTTACACACTAGCGCCTTCATTTATACACCGATCCTAATAATATTTTCAGTAAATGAGTATAACCAAACGATCTTGAACTAGTTCGATTATGGGCGGAATCGGACCACATCTTCAAGAGTTATGGGCCCTTGACTTAGCAAATTTGCTATATTTTAGCTTGTTTACACTCTAGTGCCTTCATTTATTCACCGATCCTAATCATATTTACAATGAATGTGTATGACCTTATGGTTTTGGACAAGTTAAGTTATGGGTGGAATCGGACCACAACTTCAAGATTTATGGACCCTTGGATTAGAAAATTTCCTACGTTTTAGCTTGTTTAACAGTATTATACCTTCATTGTTGGTTTTGATCTCAAAATCTACGTAAAAATGAGTTTTACGAGATGGAAACTATATTACCTGGTCATTGATTATTGGCCTTTGTTCTCAGGTGAGCGATAAAGGGCAAATGTGGCCCTCTTGTTTATAAATTCATACACTTCAAATTTTCTTGTAAAAAATTGAAACTGAAGTTTTGAAATTAGAAAATATGCGTGATTTATGTTGGAATTAATGCATGTTTTAAAAAATCAGGTAATTTTCTGTTAAAAGTGGATAACTTATTATTTTTCTATCTTTTGATAAATTCCGGGTAGGCTTTTCCCCACATTTTTGCCATTTAGTGTGATACATTTTTTTTTTACATAATAGAAATTGATAAAACTTAATAAGTCGATAGTCAGATATATTCTCTATTAAAAATGAGAAAAAAAATCATAGGTCACCATATTAGTTTTGGAATTATCCTGACTCTTATCATGGGGGGGGGGGTGCAATTATGATAGACAATGATATTCATGAATGTCTAAACTCCAGTGTTGGTACAATCTTAAAAACAGAAAATTAGTAGAGTATTTCCTCAATTAAAACAAAAAGATATAAAAAGCAATTAACTATGTGCACCTTTCCCATTAATACATGCTTTATATACATTTTCTGCCATTTAACGTAACGTCAAGTGATACATGACATCACGTCCATTGTTTATAGTTGTGAAACTTGATTTTAGCCGGTGTAAATTATGACCAAAGAAACTAAACTGCCGCGAACGTCTTTAAATGATCTCAATTATATAAGTATTGTATGTATTATAATATCCAACATGTAGAACATGTATACAGTCATATCATTCATAATATTGGTGTCAATATTCACTGTAAACTGTTTATTTTCAGGGATTCAATGTACCTGAGCAGTACCTAGAGAAGTTGAATTATTCCATAGAATTTATTAAAACTAAACAAGAAGCATTACATGATCACATGCATAGATTACAAGGTAAATGTTTGCAATAATTATTTATATTAATTTTTTATCATTGCTGATTGTTGCTATGACAATTTGTTTGTATATGATGGGTTTTCAATATTTGTATAAATAATATAACGCTGACTGTTTACATTGTCAGTGTCACTTGGTTACCAAACCAATTACAAGCCAGCCTGGTGTTTTCTCATTCTGCACAGATCTGACAGTTTCTCGTTTAAGGTAATGGGACTGGATGTCTGGTGATATCAAGTTCCACCAATTTATAGATATAAAAACTAAAGCATAATCATATACTGAAATAAACCCACAGTTTGAAGTCCATTGCAAGTGATTTGAAACAAATATTACATTTGGCTGGTCTTCTATAAACCAATATTGCACGTAATTTACTAATTTTTGAACAACGATAACTACTCTGTATATAGGAATATATTACAACAAATAGCCTTAAAATGAACTGTGCCTAAAATATCTGATAACGTCCTCTGTTTGTTAGATACTTGACTTTAAAGAAATTCCGTACCCAGAACCCGCTGTTTATTATAGGATTAAACTTTCATTTCTGGTCATTTATCGATGTGTAAACTCCCTCACACCTCATAACACATTGAATAAAGCCCAAATTAAGGCTTTATGTGAAATGTGTGTTATGAGGTCTGAGAGAGTTAAAGTACACTTCGATAAACTACCAGAAATGAAAGTTTAATCATTTCATTTCCAATTAAATTCAGTTGTTTTATTCAATTCTTACAAATGTCGGACATGAACCGCTAAAACTCTTTAGCTGGTAAAAGTAGTCCATTGGTTTCTGATTAAAAAGGAGTTTATCGAAGTGTAAACTCCCTCCATTGACCAATTAAAATGTGTAGATTTGTAAGAATTGGAAATAACACGTAATACGCCATAGATAAGAAACGAAAATAAGTATCAAAATTCTGAGGCACAGTTCCCTAGATAAACATTTCTGCTACAAAATATTGAAAATCCGTCATCAAATAAGACGTCAATGTCAATTCGAAAATGACGCTTACTGTGTTTTTTTAAGCTGAGCAATTAACAATTAAAGTGTTGGATCATTATCGTCTCATGAAATCAACAAATTTGACGCACCCCATTCAATTTTGATAGCCAATCAAAATCACAAATGTTTACAGTTTAATAATTGAAACCACGCCCAGGTCTAGTAAGAGAATTTATTCATTAATGAATTAATAGTATCTTATATTGTACCAATACAATGCACATTACATTAGAGATGTTTAACGTTGATAAGGAAAAGTCAATCAAGGAGTCAGTATTCATCGTAATAAAGCACAATTTTTGCACGCTCAGTTAGAATTTTTTGTTGCTTGGTATTAAAGTATAATATTTAATCTTTGTAAATAACTTAAAATAATATTTTACGTTTTTTTAGCGATTTTAGCCAATCCCGTTACGTTAATAACTGAATAAAGTCCCACCTGTGAAGTCTAAATCTCTCAGCTACCTGTACATTTATATCTTCACTGGCAGTCATTATTTGATTATGATGTTTAGTTTATTTTTAGAAATACAACACCAGGTCCTTTTTCTTACTAATTCAAGTACCAGTATAAAACACATTCAGACTCAATAACAAATTTCATATTGCCTTATTCATGAGTTGCTAAATACTGTATGTTTCACTGTAAGGGCTTTGTTGACTTCTGGTGGCATCCCCCCTGGCCTGTAAGGTCAGTAGCTTCATTAATACAGTCTGACTTTCAACAGCTATGTGAATGGATGTAAGATAAATTACACAAAGCTCTTTTAGGTACAAGTTGTTAGGGAGAAGTATAAATCTTAACCTGTCCTAATATAACGACTTCATCATCAACATTCAAACAAAACTAACTCTTTTGAAGAAGTATTTAACTTTGTGTTTAAGGTGAAAAGATGCAGTTAATGGCTCAGATGGCTAAACAGATGGATCGCGACATTGCGAGAGTTGATTATAAAACTAAAGGAAAAAAGAAGAAAAAGGTAAGAGTTTAGAATTTTTGTCTGTATTGTATTTGTCTAACAGTCTGTATTTGGATCACTCAATCATAAGGGTTGTTAAAATGTGCATAGTTTAACAACCCTAACATCTAATGATGCAGGAGGTGTGGCATATAGTGATTACTTTCTATTTTTAGCTCACCAGAGCTTGAAGTGCTCAAGGTGAGCCATTGTGACCACATGATGTCTGTCGTCTGTCAGTCCTTCTGTGCGTCCATCCATCAACAATTGCTTTTAAACAACATCTCCTTCTTAAGCAGTTAGATGTTTCTTGCATAACGCTCTACCAAAATTGTTCAAAAAATTAAATTTCATAAAAAAGTCTGGTTGCCATGGCAACCAATAGAAAAAATCTTCTCATCTAAAACCATGAGACCCAGAGCGTGTAGCATTGTCTAGTAAACCTGTACCAAGTTTGTTCAAATTATACCCCTGTGGATGAAATTGGCTGGTGAGTGATTTTAGGGCTATCATGACCCTCTTGTTAATGGTATAAGTTGTTGGACTAAGTGTTGGTTTTTACGTTTTTAGCAAACTAGTTGGATAATTCTATAAAACCATCAGCTATTCACAGTCTGTTTACTGATATGTTATATGTAGTTAAACTTCATTACATGGCACTCATAAATAATCATGTAAACTTGTTAATTAACACATACAAATTATCATTTAATATTTCACTTAAAGTACTGTAAGCATGAATTCATTTCTACTGACTAATTTAGACATAATTCTAATCAGTTAATTCTATACCAGATGACCTACTATAAGTCTATAAGTCTGTTGATTATAATTGATTTATATTCATTGTATTACTTACGGTATTTTGTTCAAATAGGATGACGAGGATAATGGTCCAAAGGTAAAATTGTCAGCATGCTTTTTCTCCCCTTGTTTGTGTATCATCATATTTGTATGATAAATCTGGTACCCTGTTTAATGTCTTTTTATATGTATCTAATCATGGAAAATTCCTTGTTTACTTTGTCGATTTACTGAGACCTCTGTAGTCTGATGCCATGCTTCACTATGGAGGGAACCAGTTTATGTGTTTATTGGACTTGTTTAATATTCCAAGTAATAAAACTTGTGTACCTATACAACCTTTGAACCCAGACCCTCTCATACAACCATAATAAATTACATCTGCTGTATATATTGTCAGTTGTCAGGCAAAAGGTGCTGTCAGAAATTTCTACAAGAATCCATTTTTTGTACTGTATTGTCTATCTACATTAATTGTTTGTTTAATTTATAGAAAAAAGTTATGTTCATGTTTTTGTTTATGAACAAAACAGTAATTAATCAATATACACAGCTTTGTTTGTAGACATGCATTTATCTTACTATATAGTTAGAATGTCATTGTTGTTATTGCATGAACCTATTTCTTCCTTTGTACTGAAAAATATTAAGTTGAAAGTCAATGATCAAGTATGTGACTTTAAATTCCATCAGATGTCTTTATTGTAGTTTTTCTTAAATGTGTGTGTACAAATTGCTGATAGCACTTTTTGGCAGGTAAGTATCGATATATATGCCTTATCATTGTATTATTTTATCATTTGTTTTTGTTGCTTGTATTCAGATGATGCTATGATGTATCAATATTGACTTGGTCTCATTGGATTATTAATGAGAAATCCTAATTTCCTTTTATTTTTCCAAAAAAAAACACTTAATATTTTTACTGTTTGACTCTTTGGCCATCCTTAAGGTAGTATGGGACTTTCCTTGATGTCATGGGTCTTTCCTTGATGTCATGGGTCAAAAAATCGAATTTTCTCTGATTCTTCTGAAATTTTGCACAATGGTAGTATAGCATGGTCTTCGTTTTTTTGCTTGTCTTATTTTTTCTGCTTTCTGACCCGTTTCCTGGCAATGCCACGTCAAATGTCAGCAGTATAAAATCAATGTTTTACATGCATAATTAGTTCAAACATACTGCTATTGTAATTTCAGTTACACCAATATAAGTTTTAATGAGGTTTTGCCGTCATTGTCTTCTTGGCGGAACGTTAAGCACTACAATTTGTTTTTTATCAAATGCAAAAATAATATTTCATCGAGCATTATTTTTCACAAAATTGCAATGCAGTAAAGTTCAGACATCATGAATAACGTAATAGAAATTGTTACGTCACACTAATTCTAGCCTGACATTATATATTGGCGTGACGTAACAATTTCAATGTTATTCATGATGTCCGAACTTTACTATATTGCAATTTTGTTAAAATAAAATGCACGATGACATATCTTTTTTGCATTTTTAACCAGAGGTTTTCACAAAGTGAAACCTGGTTATTATAATGCCGAAAATGGCGGACGGGTGGACAGGTGTTTGCGGGCGTTCAACAGGCGGTGTCCGGTCAATAAATTAAGTTATGATTGACTAATCTTGACCAAACTTGGTATATAGGATCCTTGAATAAAAACCTAGCCTGGGATTGTATTTGGTGTGTGTGGGGTCAAGGTCACAATTACTAAATATAGAAAATCAGTGTCCGGTCAATAATATTCATTTCACGCGGTTCGATAGTATAGCGTGAAATATTTGTCTTTCCGCGTTGCATATTATTAAGGGTGTTTTATACAGAATTGCACGAAAATCTCGTGCGCGTAATGTTTAAAACTGTTGAATGATGTGTAATTGGTCATTCTACCGGATAGCTCTTCACAAGTTCAATTTCAGTAGTATTCAAAATTTAGATGTCAGAAATAATTTCGGTTATCATGATTATGTATATTTTTGTATAATTACTATACTGTCGAACTTTCGTATCGCATTTGTAAAGAGTGTGGCCCCATATGCTCTGCAATCTGAAATTTGACATGGGGTACAGGTTTCCAGAGAAATTTTTCCCTACAGGGTTTTGATCTCTGGTTGTTCCTGGGCGATTCAGTTTGCACACTAGAGTTTTTCAATGATACGACTGTGTTATGTATTCGTATACCATGATTGATACCATTGTACATGTACAAACATTCTATGTTCAATTCATTTGCTGCTTTCGTGGTCTCCAAATAAACACCGCACAGTCCGGTATTGCAAATAAGTGAAGTTGTTTGTGTTTGTTTGTAATATACAAGTAATGGTAATTAAAAGCAAAGACCTTTAGTTTGGAATGACCAATGTTGACCAAACTTTAATTGTAGGATCCTTGAATAAAAACCTAGCCTGGGATTGTATTTGTGTTTCTGTGGGGTCAAGGTCAAGGACACTGTTACTAAAAATAGAAAATCAGTGTCCGGTCAATAACTTAAGTTTGGAATGACCAATGTTGACTAAACTTGGTATTTAGTATTTAGCATCCTTGAATAAAAACCTAGCCTGGGATTATATTTGGGCTCTGTGGGGTCAAGGTCACTGTTACTAAAAATAGAAAATCAGTGTCCGATCAATAACTTAAATTTGGAATGACCAATGTTGACTAAATTTGGTTTTTAGCATCCTTGAATCAAAACCTAGCCTGAGATTGTATTTGGGGTCTGTGGGGTCAAGGTCTATGTTACTAAAAATAGAAAATCAGTGTCCGGTCAATAAGTTAAGTTTGGAATGACCAATTTTGACTAAACTTGGTATTTAGCATCCTTGAATCAAAACCTAGCTTGGGATTGTATTTGGGGTCTGTGGGGTCAAGGTCACTGAACTAAAAATAGAAAATCAGCTTTCAGTGAATAACTTAATCAAGGATTAAGATATTGCGATGAAATTTTGTGTGTAGGTATCTTACATGCAGTCCATGCTTTTGAATTGCATCTAGGCTCAGCAAGGTCAAGGTCACTGTTACTAAAAATAGAAAATCAGTTTCTGGTCAATGAATTAAGTAAGGATTGAGATATTACGATGAAATTTTGTGTTTTGGTAGCTTACAACCAGTCCATGCTTTTTCATTGAATCAAGGGTCAGTAGGGTCAAAGTCACTGTTACTAAATATAGAAATCAGTTTCCAGTCAATTACTTCAGTTTGGAATGACTTATCTTGACTCAACTGGGTATTTAACAACCTTGCATGAAAGCTTTGTTTGGAATTGTTTTTGGGGTCAGTTTGGTCTTGGTCACTGTTTCTAAAAATAGAAAATCAGTTTCCGGTGAATAACTTTATTAAGGATTTAGACATTGCGATTAAATTTTGTGTGGAAGTAGCTTAATTACATAGAAATGCATTCTATGCCAGTAGGTTGAAGGTCTATGTTAACTTATTAGTAGCACTGGAAACCGAACCACTGATGAAGCCTTAGCGAAGAATTCTAGAGTACTGTGGTATTAATTAAAGCCTTGGAAAACCTGGTTTCATGGCACTGTCGTGTTTCGTGTATAATTACTTGTTAACATCTCCACAAAATCAACATGTGATTCATTAGTTGATTGAATCTTCTTCCGTTTACCAAATGTACACTGAAATATTGTTGGATTTCAAAATTACGGGTGAAAAAAAAACGGATATAATTTTAGTGCTTAATGTTCCGCCAAGAAAATAAAGATGACAAAACCCCATTAAAACTTATATCAGCTCATTCTGCAGATAGATAGCTTGAAGAAGGTGTATCTGAAATTACAATAGCGGTATGTTTGAACCAATTTTGTATGTAAAACATCAGTTTTACACTGCTGACATTCAACGTGGAGTTGCTAGAAAACAGAGCGGGAAACACAAAAAATAAAACAATAAAGAAATGAAGAAAATGCTACACAATCATTGTGTAAAATTTCAGAACAATCAGAGAAAATTCGATTTCTGACCCATGACGTCAAGGAAAGGTCACATACTACCTTAAAAATGGTTGGTTGGCAGTTTGCTGAAACTTTTAACAATGCCTCTGTAGGTAGGTAAATTTTTATAACAATGTAACAATGCTTGTTCTGAAAACAATAAACACTGGAATAAAGAACAAAGTAGCTTTCTCAATATCAATAAATAATTGGGGTTGGGATTTTGAATTAGTTAGTTGTGTAACTGCAAACCAACCATTTTATGCCCTTGTAACAATAGAATGGGGGTTATTGTTTTTACTGTTTGTTTGCACCAAACTTCAACTTTGCATATAAAATCAAAACGCTTCCACCTACAATCATTAAACTTCATAATTATGATTTATTTTGGTTCCTCATGACAACCTCTGCAAGACCATTGCAATTTTATGTCTGTATGTCAAAGGTCAAGGTCTCCGTGAGGGGGGAATACAGGGGGCATTACATTGTGTTTTAAAAACACATCTCATTTTAGGTTTGCCTTATTATAGATATGAGTATCTCTGTTGTAACAAGTAAACCTTGGGTGTGCTTTGTCTTCCTTTTAGAGGACTCCTCCAACATTTTATGTTTTGAACAAAAATGATCAGATGCAGACAGATTTGTTCAGAAATGATGTATTTGTGGATTGATTGAGTTATTTTCTTTGCTTGGAGTGTTATATAGTCCCTGTCCTGATATATGAAATGTTTCATGCTAGAGTATTATAGTAAGAAAAATGTGCAATTAGGCCATTCTTAAAATACTGCAGTTAGTTGGTATGCAATAATTATTTATTTATTTTTTTGTTTACACTATAAAAAAAATATGCTTTTTATGAAATGAAAAAAGACCCCAAAAATGTCCAAATTGCTCATAATATTTTTGAGACAGAGAAATTTTCTGATGAGTAGGTTGCATAATTGCAAACCAGCAGTTTTTATGGATGGCTTATAAACTAGTTTTGTGCTCTGTATGCATTTATTATGACTAGCATCAGTGATGTTGATTTGGTGTGAAGTCTAAAGGTTGATGCTCCTTTGCAACAGATCAGTAGCAGAGTGTATATTCCTGATGGTTTCATTTATAAAGAACTGATAAAAGTCTTTAATAAATTACTAAATGGAGTCATATTCTTTTATGTAGACTTCCATATGTGCTTAGCTCTTTCATCAATAAAACATGTGTATACACGTGTATAATAATCATGATCTTGTATATTTTGTATCCTTCCTAATTTGTATTGTATCTCATCCTACCATACCAGTATTTATAATATGTTTCATTAAGTCTTTAGCTTCATATGTATACTATAAGCATGTTATCAAAACACTTTATATCAATGATACATGTAGGTTGTAGAATCCCCAACACCTTGACGGTAAACATTACTACTAATCATCCTTTAAAACCCAGTTTGTTCCTGAATAAAACAGAAAAAACTAAGTATTGGAAGGGTACACGAAGAATATACAACAATATAAATCCATACCAAAGCAAGGATGGATACATATACATAATCAATGTCCCCAATCAATCACTAAAGCTTGGATAAGGCATTGTTTATGTCATCATAATGCATAGCATATACTTTCATAATGTGTAATACTGCCAACCAAATTGCACCTGCAAACCTTTATTGTATAAAAGCAACATTTTCTTTGTAGCATGAACTGGTCCAAAAAAAATATTTTATATGATTTTATGTCTTTTAATCATTGGTACATGATATTAATTTTAACTCTTTATGGAAATTGTGCAATCATTCCTTTTGGTTAGGGCCAGAAATATAGACATATTAGCTGTTATTGAACAAATATAATCATGTTACCTATTACCACTGAATTAGTCACTGAATGATGTTGAAGAAAAGCTTAAAGCCAAATACAGTAGATCACAGTTATAATTGTGAATTTCATGTGATCTGAACTTTTAGTTCACTATATCAACATTTTGTTAATCTAACCCATGAAAATAAAGAAGAGCTTCATTCTTACAATAAATAACAATAAAAACAAAGATAGTATTTTTATCTTTCATACAGAAGAAGAAGAAGAAGAAGGCATCAGACACAGATTATGACACAATGGGTGCCATGATATCCACAGTTAAAAAAGATTTCCACCCAACAAAAGCTTCAGATATCACAGATGAAGTTATTGTAAGCCGCATGGATGATAAGATGCTTAAAAAGGTACATATCCTCTTTATAGTTAACTTACCATCACACATCTACATTGACATGAGGGAAAAAGGTACATATCCTCTTTATAGTTAACTTATCATCACACATCTACATTGACATGAGGGAAAAAGGTACATATCCTCTTTATAGTTAACTTATCATCACACATCTACATTGACATGAGGGAAAAAGGTACATATCCTCTTTATAGTTAACTTATCATCACACATCTACATTGACATGAGGGGAAAAGGTACATATCCTTTTTATAGTTAACTTACCATCACACATCTACATTGACATGAGGGAAAAAGGTACATATCCTTTTTATAGTTAACTTATCATCACACATCTACATTGACATGAGGGAAAAAGGTACATATCCTCTTTATAGTTAACTTACCATCACACATATACATTGACATGAGGGAAAAAGGTACATATCCTCTTTATAGTTAACTTACCATCACACTTCTACATTGACATGAGGGAAAAAGGTACATATCCTCTTTATAGTTAACTTATCATCACACATCTATATTGACATGAGGGAAAAAGGTACATATCCTCTTTATAGTTAACTTATCATCACACATCTATATTGACATGAGGGAAAAAGGTACATATCCTCTTTATAGTTAACTTACCATCACACTTCTACATTGACATGAGGGAAAAAGGTACATATCCTCTTTATAGTTAACTTATCATCACACATCTACATTGACATGAGGGAAAAAGGTACATATCCTCTTTATAGTTAACTTATCATCACACATCTACATTGACATGAGGGAAAAAGGTACATATCCTCTTTATAGTTAACTTATCATCACACATCTACATTGACATGAGGGAAAAAGGTACATATCCTCTTTATAGTTAACTTATCATCACACATCTACATTGACATGAGGGAAAAAGGTACATATCCTCTTTATAGTTAACTTACCATCACACTTCTACATTGACATGAGGGAAAAAGGTACATATCCTCTTTATAGTTAACTTACCATCACACATCTACATTGACATGAGGGAAAAAGGTACATATCCTCTTTATAGTTAACTTACCATCACACTTCTACATTGACATGAGGGAAAAAGGTACATATCCTCTTTATAGTTAACTTATCATCACACTTCTACATTGACATGAGGGAAAAAGGTACATATCCTCTTTATAGTTAACTTATCATCACACATCTACATTGACATGAGGGAAAAAGGTACATATCCTCTTTATAGTTAACTTATCATCACACTTCTACATTGACATGAGGGGAAAAGGTACATATCCTCTTTATAGTTAACTTACCATCACACATCTACATTGACATGAGGGAAAAAGGTACATATCCTCTTTATAGTTAACTTATCATCACACATCTACATTGACATGAGGGAAAAAGGTACATATCCTCTTTATAGTTAACTTATCATCACACATCTACATTGACATGAGGGAAAAAGGTACATATCCTCTTTATAGTTAACTTATCATCACACATCTACATTGACATGAGGGGAAAAGGTACATATCCTTTTTATAGTTAACTTACCATCACACATCTACATTGACATGAGGGAAAAAGGTACATATCCTTTTTATAGTTAACTTATCATCACACATCTACATTGACATGAGGGAAAAAGGTACATATCCTCTTTATAGTTAACTTACCATCACACATATACATTGACATGAGGGAAAAAGGTACATATCCTCTTTATAGTTAACTTACCATCACACTTCTACATTGACATGAGGGAAAAAGGTACATATCCTCTTTATAGTTAACTTATCATCACACATCTATATTGACATGAGGGAAAAAGGTACATATCCTCTTTATAGTTAACTTATCATCACACATCTATATTGACATGAGGGAAAAAGGTACATATCCTCTTTATAGTTAACTTACCATCACACTTCTACATTGACATGAGGGAAAAAGGTACATATCCTCTTTATAGTTAACTTATCATCACACATCTACATTGACATGAGGGAAAAAGGTACATATCCTCTTTATAGTTAACTTATCATCACACATCTACATTGACATGAGGGAAAAAGGTACATATCCTCTTTATAGTTAACTTATCATCACACATCTACATTGACATGAGGGAAAAAGGTACATATCCTCTTTATAGTTAACTTATCATCACACATCTACATTGACATGAGGGAAAAAGGTACATATCCTCTTTATAGTTAACTTACCATCACACTTCTACATTGACATGAGGGAAAAAGGTACATATCCTCTTCATAGTTAACTTACCATCACACATCTACATTGACATGAGGGAAAAAGGTACATATCCTCTTTATAGTTAACTTACCATCACACTTCTACATTGACATGAGGGAAAAAGGTACATATCCTCTTTATAGTTAACTTATCATCACACTTCTACATTGACATGAGGGAAAAAGGTACATATCCTCTTTATAGTTAACTTATCATCACACTTCTACATTGACATGAGGGAAAAAGGTACATATCCTCTTTATAGTTAACTTACCATCACACATCTACATTGACATGAGGGAAAAAGGTACATATCCTTTTTATAGTTAACTTACCATCACACATCTACATTGACATGAGGGAAAAAGGTACATATCCTCTTTATAGTTAACTTACCATCACTCTTCTACATTGACATGAGGGAAAAAGGTACATATCCTTTTTATAGTTAACTTATCATCACACATCTACATTGACATGAGGGAAAAAGGTACATATCCTCTTTATAGTTAACTTATCATCACACATCTACATTGACATGAGGGAAAAAGGTACATATCCTTTTTATAGTTAACTTATCATCACACTTCTACATTGACATGAGGGAAAAAGGTACATATCCTCTTTATAGTTAACTTACCATCACACATCTACATTGACATGAGGGAAAAAGGTACATATCCTTTTTATAGTTAACTTATCATCACACATCTACATTGACATGAGGGGAAAAGGTACATATCCTTTTTATAGTTAACTTATCATCACACATCTACATTGACATGAGAGAAAAAGGTACATATCCTTTTTATAGTTAACTTATCATCACACATCTACATTGACATGAGGGGAAAAGGTACATATCCTCTTTATAGTTAACTTATCATCACACATCTACATTGACATGAGGGAAAAAGGTACATATCCTCTTTATAGTTAACTTATCATCACACATCTACATTGACATGAGGGAAAAAGGTACATATCCTCTTTATAGTTAACTTACCATCACACTTCTACATTGACATGAGGGAAAAAGGTACATATCCTCTTTATAGTTAACTTACCATCACACATCTACATTGACATGAGGGAAAAAATATCAGCAGGTCAGTCAGGTAATAATAACAAAGTATGTGGTCAGTCATGTAACCATTTACATACATACCAAAATATGAGATCAGTCAGGTAACCGTTTACATACCATAATATGAGATCAGTCAGGTAACCATTTACATACATACCAAAAATAAGATCAGTCAGTTAACCATTTACATACATACCAAATTATGAGGTCAGTCAGGTAACCATTTACATAATTATATACCATAATATGTGGTCAGTCGTGTAACCATTAACATACGATAATATGAGATCAGTCAGGTAACCGTTTACATACCATAATATGAGATCAGTCAGGTAACCATTTACATACATACCATAATATGAGATCAGTCAGGTAACCATTTTACATACCATAATATGAGATCAGTCAGGTAACCGTTTACATACCATAATATGAGATCAGTCAGGTAACCATTTACATACATACCATAATATGAGATCAGTCAGGTAACCATTTTACATACCATAATATGAGATCAGTCAGGTAACCGTTTACATACCATAATATGAGATCAGTCAGGTAACCATTTTACATACCATAATATGAGATCAGTCAGGTAACCATTCACATACATACCATAATATGAGATCAGTCAGGTAACCATTTTACATACCATAATATGAGATCAGTCAGGTAACCATTTTACATACCATAATATGAGATCAGTCAGGTAACCATTTACATACATACCAAAATATGAGATCAGTCAGGTAACCGTTTACATACCATAATATGAGATCAGTCAGGTAACCATTTACATACCATAATATAAGATCAGTCAGGTAACCATTTACATACCATAATATGAGATCAGTCAGGTAACCATTTACATACATACCAAAATATGAGGTCAGTCATGTAACCATTTACATACATACCAATATGAGGTCAGTCAGGTAACCATTTACATACGAGGGGTTATCAAAAATTACGTGGACTTTCTTTATTGTGTAAGAGCTATTCAAGATATTTAGCTGAAATTTGTACATAACTTAAAAGAAACTATAATAAATAAATGCAGAAATTTTCATATTTATAGCTGTATTTATCATTAAAATACAGGAATTTACGTAAACCCATCTCGGCGAATGTGGAGCACTCCGAAAATAATCTGACGTCAACGTCAGAATAACGTAACGTTACAAGCGTCAACACCACATGTTGAGTTACTGTTTCTCGAAATTATCTCCACCTGCAAGCAAGCGACCATACACATTGGGTAACCATGCTTTACCGAGACCAGACAAATATGTTTAGTGGCGTTCAGCAAGTCTGCAATGGAATCAAATCAACGGCCCCGCAGTTGTCCCTTAACCTCTAAATCAACTGATATTGTTACTATTGAATTACAAAAAATATTAATATCTTTATTTACTTGTAAACATTATAAAATATAATTAATTATCAATATTGTTTAAAGTTTTATTTATTAAGAAATAGTTTTATTGTTTTGTTTTGACATTATTGTTACATTAATACTTTAAATTGAGCGACTAAGCTACCCCCGGGAATATCGCGAAGTCCATAGCAGCCAAATCTGGTGAGTAGGTTGGAAGTGGAACTGTCTTGAGCTCCATCAGTGACAACTCAAGGTCTGTGTCAGTGTAGATGTCCACGAAGGATGCGCCATAATGTTTCATAACCGCAGCTGACCAACCTCATACTTTCTTCAATAGTTTGACGTCTGTCAGTATCTTGACACACCTTGACGTCGTCATTGTTGAGGTGAAAATGGTTTTCCATCCGTACCCAGTATCGTTTTTAACATCTTCACGGCCCTCACTAAACCTTTTGTGCCATTTAAACACTAGTGAACGCAAAATTGCCTTTCTCAAACTTGCTTGTTGCATTCGATCTAAAGTCTGTGATGGTGTCATTACTAAATTCATACAAAACGTATAATAGCGCGATTTTTATTTTTCAATATTACGTCATTCCGTGTGTCGTATCTATAGCGGCGTATGGTTTTCTAACGATATCTACATAAATTAACGGATATGATATCCAATAAAAACACATAGTTATAGCTAATTTGATGTCATGGAACAAAAGTGCAACGTTTAGCGGGGTTTCTACATTAATTTTTTGTCATAAACTCAAAATATAAAGGCTACTTATTTCTTTATTTTAGCGTGCTCCAGTTACCGTTTAGGTGCATGTTTTAAACCATTATAAATCCATCATTTATACACATATTAATATGTAGTTTCACAAAGACATTAACAATACATCAAAATTTATACAGATAAAGTTTCATCACACTAAACGTTGTCGTTCAAAAGATATTACAAAAGTCCACGTATTTTTGGATAACCCCTCGTACATACCAAAATATGAGATCAGTCAGGTAACCATTTACATAATTATATACCATAATATGAGGTCAGTCAGGTAACCAGTTACATACCATAATATGAGATCAGTCAGGTAACCGTTTACATACCATAATATGAGATCAGTCAGGTAACCGTTTACATACCATAATATGAGATCAGTCAGGTAACCGTTTACATACCATAATATGAGATCAGTCAGGTAACCGTTTACATACCATAATTATAAATATAAGATTAGTCAGGTAACCATTTACATACATACCAAAATATGGGGTGAGTCAAACCTGTGTAAACATGTTCCTGTGTATATTATAAATATGTATCTGTCAGTATTTTGATTTCAGGCAAAGAAAGATCCAATTGTTAAGCAGTTAAGTGCAGAAATCAGTCGAGATGTTGAGAAATTGAAGAATTTTGGTCAGCGTGTATCTCAGATTGAAGGTATACTGAAATTGTATTTTGGTTTAATACAAATGCAAATTTCAGGACCAGTCCTCTGAATGCTGGCTATCAAATGCTTGTAGTTCAGACTGGTATCTGATTTTGTATCTATAACCACATACATATACATACATATACCATGTTATTATCAGAAGGAAACAACAATGACATCACAATTCTGTTTTGAATTATTATCAAACCTTATAAGTGTGATGTAACAACTTTTTATCAATTTCAGCAATAAGTCAGAGGTTGATCCTTGTAGACTGTGATATTATATGAGTTATGATCTAAGGTCACAATGAATTATTGCCCTGGAATTTTTATAAAGAGGTGATTTATCAATGGAAACTATCTACAGTCATTGGATTCTACATGAATTAGTAATTTTGTGGTAAATTTTCAGATGAGAAAGATTTGGTTGGTTTATATTGTATGGATCATTATTTTGCTGAACAGAACAGTTCCCAGCCACCATATGCCTTCAGACGTCAACAAAGTCGCCTGTACCAGAAACTTCATCCAGATCCGGTAAATTACACAATGAACTAATTATATAATTATTTTCACATCAAAATTAAACTGACTTCTAACAAAGACCATTGTTTGTAATACCTAGAGGAGGATTATTCTTTATCTCACCAGAGCACAAAGTGAACATTATATAGGAATTATTTAAAAAATCTTCTTCTTGTCACTAGACTATAGATATTTGGTGTGTAGCATCGTCTAGTGGACCTCTGCCAAGTTTGTTCATATTATGGTCCTGGGGTAAAAAATGGCCAGCCCTGGAGATCACTGGAATTTTCATAGGCTCATATAGGGAAAAAAAGAAGAATGTTTGTCTGTAAGGGTGTTTTTTCTGGTGAGCGATATATATATCATGGCCTTCTTGTTAAAGAGAAGGTAGGATTGACCTGAAGTTTGATAAATGTTGTCTTTACTTAAACATGTTTGTGAAAATGACACCTAGTGACTGACCTAGACAAATGATTGGATGTGTTCTATAATTATTCATCATCTATTTACAGGATGTAGAAATGAACATGGAAGAGGTTGAGACAGCTTTACAGCAAATAAACAATAAACTTCTGTCAGAGAAAGAATTCCAGTATATTTACTTTGTAAGTTACATGATATAAATTCATTTTCAAATAAATATGTTTAACCTAGTTTTATCTATACAATAGACGTTATTAACTTTATTAACATTGGCTATTGTTTTATGTTGGAATATTAAAGTTGTTTTCAATATGGAGGACCATCATGCAATTTTGAAATAATAAACAAAATATTCATTGTTAGAGAATAATGCATCAATCTATTTCAAAATTCAAAATTGTACACAATAGAAAAAACAAGTTCAATTTAGAGGAGAGAATAGTTGATTTAATATTTGTCTTCGTTGATTTTAACCATTCAAAATATGCTCATCTTAGATTTCAACCAATCAAATAAATGATTGCACTCGTCTTTGGTTTCAACCAAATAAATTGCACTCATCTTTGATTTCAACCAATTAGATTGCACTCATTTTTTGCTCGACTTTTTGAAAAAAATGAGAGCTATACTACTCACCCCTGTGTTGGCGTCGGTTAAACATTTTGATAAAGTACAGTAACTTGAACATAATCATATACATTCAACTCATACTTATAATTATTCCTTATGGGGACAAGGCACATCTGTGGGATCAGCATGATAACTCTGTCAACAGTATTTTCAGAGTTATAGCCCTTTTTAACTTAGACTTTTTGTTAAAATAGTACAATATCTTGAAGACTTTCAAAGATATTCAACTCAAACTTCGGATACATCCTTAAGGGGACAAGTTGCATCTGTAGGACAAGCAGCATAATGATGTTAACAGTATTTTCATAGTTATGCCCCTTTTTAACTTAGATTTTTTGTTAAAATAGGTAAAATAGTACAATATCTTCAAGACTTTGTAAGATATTCAACTCAAACTTTGAATACTTCCTTATGGGTTGCATCTGTAGGACAAGCAGCATAATGATGTTAACAGTATCTTTAGATTTATGCCCCTTTTTAACTTAGATTTTTCTCATCTATCAAACATTTTATTATACTGAAGACTTAAAAAAGTCGAGCGTGCTGTCTTTCGACAGCTCTTGTTTATTTCAACCTATCAGATTGCAGAATTCATATTGCTATATGATTATATGTATTATTGTTTTTTATTTATTGTAGATTTTGGATCTACCTAAAAGAGAGAAGATTAACTTTAGATTGTTCAGTATAATCGCTGCTTTGTCAGAGAAAGTTACACAGATGGAGTGAGTGCCACATATTGTCAATAAATTTGATTTTTTAAAGATCTTCCATTAACGTGCTCACTACATCCATGCAGACTGCACTGTGCTCTCTCTAGGTGCCAATAACATCTTCACTGCGTTCACTGGCTCCCGTCCATGCAGACTGCACTGTGCTCTCTCTAGGTGCCAATAACATCTTCACTGCGTTCACTGGCTCCCGTCCATGCAGACTGCACTGCGCTCTCTCTAGGTGCCAATAACATCTTCACTGCGTTCACTGGCTCCCGTCCATGCAGACTGCACTGCGCTCTCTCTAGGTGCCAATAACATCTTCACTGCGTGCACTGGCTCCCGTCCATGCAGACTGCACTGCGCTCTCTCTAGGTGCCAATAACATCTTCACTGCGTTCACTGGCTCCCGTCCATGCAGACTGCACTGCGCTCTCTCTAGGTGCCAATAACATCTTCGCTGCGTGCACTGGCTCCCGTCCATGCAGACTGCACTGCGCTCTCTCTAGGTGCCAATAACATCTTCACTGCGTGCACTGGCTCCCGTCCATGCAGACTGCACTGCGCTCTCTCTAGGTGCTAATAACATCTTCACTGCGTTCACTGGCTCCCGTCCATGCAGACTGCACTGCGCTCTCTCTAGGTGCTAATAACATCTTCACTGCGTTCACTGGCTCCCGTCCATGCAGACTGCACTGTGCTCTCTCTAGGTGCTAATAACATCTTCACTGCGTTCACTGGCTCCCGTCCATGCAGACTGCACTGCGCTCTCTCTAGGTGCTAATAACATCTTCACTGCGTGCACTGGCTCCCGTCCATGCAGACTGCACTGCGCTCTCTCTAGGTGCCAATAACATCTTCACTGCGTTCACTGGCTCCCGTCCATGCAGACTGCACTGCGCTCTCTCTAGGTGCTAATAACATCTTCACTGCGTGCACTGGCTCCCGTCCATGCAGACTGCACTGCGCTCTCTCTAGGTGCCAATAACATCTTCACTGCGTTCACTGGCTCCCGTCCATGCAGACTGCACTGCGCTCTCTCTAGGTGCTAATAACATCTTCACTGCGTGCACTGGCTCCCGTCCATGCAGACTGCACTGCGCTCTCTCTAGGTGCTAATAACATCTTCACTGCGTTCACTGGCTCCCGTCCATGCAGACTGCACTGCGCTCTCTCTAGGTGCTAATAACATCTTCACTGCGTTCACTGGCTCCCGTCCATGCAGACTGCACTGCGCTCTCTCTAGGTGCTAATAACATCTTCACTGCGTGCACTGGCTCCCGTCCATGCAGACTGCACTGCGCTCTCTCTAGGTGCTAATAACATCTTCACTGCGTTCACTGGCTCCCGTCCATGCAGACTGCACTGCGCTCTCTCTAGGTGCTAATAACATCTTCACTGCTTGCACTGGCTCCGTGTGTACGAGTATACTGCACCATGTGTACATTTGTTCTAAGTGGTCATGATAGCCGAACAGCAGTCTTCTTTCTGCCATGCACGAACACAACAGGATTTAGTTTGCTTCATGTTCCTTTTTCTTCTATTTCGTATAAATTTACAAAATGGCAATCCAAAATAGCTTATTGTCCCTGTACAATAGCCAATTGATTAAGGCATTCATTTGTTTACATAATTGCTGACTGGAAATGGAGGAATGTGGTATGAATCCAGTATTTATACCAATTGCTCAGAACCAGACAGGAACGTACTGGAAACCTGTTGCAAACGTAGTATAGACGTGACGGAGCAAAATTACAAACTAGTGCAGTCTTCTGTAACGTGTGGACGTACTATGGTCATAGCATACAACTAGTGGAGACATAGTGAGAACTTCACAGACGTAACAAGAGCATAGTAACAACCCTGTGAAAATGCGGTGAAAACCATTTGCTGTTTTTTCAAGTCCACACCATGCTTGTACTGCATCAAAGAAGTTCCTACTAGGTTTTAGTCACGTCCTTGCTACGTTCTTACTACGTAAGCACTGCGTCCTAATTTGACCACGTCCCCGCCACGTTTTTTTTTGCATGTCAAAAGTCCCACCACATCCTTCACGTCCACGTAGACCATACTACAATTGAACGAGTTCCTACTGTGTCCTCACCATGTTCATCAGGTTCTTGCCATGTTATGAGTGTCAGGATGTGTAGGATGTAGTGTGAACTTGGTCCTAGTGTGATGGGGGTATGAATAAGAGTTTTCATGGCTAACAAAGATAATGACACTCATGGTAATTACTTATGAAGCAAAAATCAGAGACCAGTCTTATCGTTCTTGCTACTGGTTAGATTTATTTTAGTTTGTACTGTAAAGCTGAGTCTTTTGTATAAAGTCTGATACTCCGGCCGGGATTTCAAAATCCTGTTTTATGACATCACATCTAATTCATTTTCACTGGTCATGCTTTACACAAGACATATATGTATAAGATTGACCAGTCAATTCACAAATTCAATAACATGTATATACATGTAGATATTATAAGACATGAAATACCTATTCATTATTCAATTAAGTACTAGATGTATTTACATTGCTTTTAGAAATAGATTAGGAAGGTCTTTATCTTTTTCAGTCCGGTGATTCGTAAACTTATTAACAAAGTGGATTATAATGCTCTAGATGTCAAGATGGACAAAAGCAAAGTAAGTCCAAAATTTATATCAGTATTTGTCCTTCAAGTTATTTATGTCTTCCTCATATAGAGGGAGACATTGATTTTGCTCCTGTTGGTTGGTTGGTTGTTCTGTCCATATTTTGTGACCAGGCCATAACTTGGATATCTCTTGAACAATTGTAAAATAACTTGGCACAAGTACTCACCACTGTCGAACAACATTACTATGTTTAAAGTCAAGGTCATTTAGGAACGGCTAACTTGTAGTCCAGCTTACAGCTGAAGTGGGGGAGACAAACATTTTCTTTCCTATAACAAACATCTTGCTTTGTTTAATATATTAATCATATCTCACCCGACCTGCATTCTTAACTCAGTAAGTAGAATGTAGAACTTTAGATCTATGGATCTCTGGTTCTGAGTAAATCCAGGGACACTATATAACAATCTAGTATCCCAGGTGAAACCCACTGATGGGACTATATAACAATCTAGTATCCCAGGTGAAACCCGCTGATGGGACTATATAACAATCTAGTATCCCAGGTGAAACCCGCTGATGGGACTATATAACAATCTAGTATCCCAGGTGAAACCCGCTGATGGGACACGTTCTCTATAATAATGTGGTTAATGACATAGCATCCGTGGCTATTCCTCCTCCATCATCAATCCTTCATAAAGAGAAGTTGTGCAATTACATGCAGAGAACAAAGTAAGTATAAGGTCATGTGATGGTCAGTATGTAACTAAAGTAATGTTGAAAACATCTGATATGAATAATTCCTATCTTCAGGAATTGTTTGAATTGTTACAAGATGAGGATCATATACCTGTGGGTAATGCACCAGCTGACACACTGGCTGTAGAATTAACAGCTGGTGGTCTCACACCAGAACATACTAGTTATGTAAGTAAAGAAAATTGTTTATATTGTTTATTGATACATTTTTGTCACTGTTTTTGTAATGAGCAGTAATCCTCTGTCTCTATAGTGTTGAATGCAGTCTGCTAAGACTATTTCTGCTATAGGGGTGATTCAGAGTGGAGTTCTATGGAGTTAAAAACAATTATGTCCCTCATATTTCTCATCCTTGCAAAAAGCTCAAATAATAAAACATCATCCATTGTAAAAGTTCAGCATTTATTTTTAAAATACTTGGTATGCATTTATGATCATGCCATTGTGGAATAATGATGACAGTCAAATCCAGTATGTTTATTATACTTTCAGGTTCTCAGTAAATTCAACCGTGAGGGCAGAGGATTCATAGATTTTCTTGATTTCGTCACTTATGTTCCATTGTTTGTCGATATTCATAAACGAATCATCGAAGATCCATTCAACGACTGTTTGGATATATAAGATTGTAGTGTTTAACCACGCACACTACTTACTGTATAATTGTTATTCTCGCGGGAATTTGATTTCTGCAATTTGCAAATGTTTGCATAAAATTGATAGGCTTAGGACAACAGGCATTTCTTTCAATTAATAATGCCATTTTAAATTTTTTTTAGACACATTCATATACTGATACTTCACATAAAGGCTTATCAACCAATAATAATTATATATACATGTTTTTTGTATACATAATTATGTCCCTACTCTAGAATCAAGATATTAAATACATTATTATACAATGTTCCTGTCAGCATTTCTATATTTATGCAGAGAGGCAAGAAAACAATTTTCTTATTGTAGTGAAAGGGTATGTCACAGTGTTCCCTAAGATGGTTTCTAAAAAAATTTTAGCCAATCAAAATATGGCTTATTCCCATTCAATCAAACTAAATGTTACATTGGTTTTGACCTACAGTGATTTTCATCTGTCTGTACTGGTAATTATCTGTCTCTATATTGAAGAGCCTACATTGGTAATCATCTGTCTCTATATTGAAGAGCCTGCATTGGTAATCATCTGTCTCTATGCAATGTGTACACTACGGTAGCGCTATGCACTGACCTGTGTTATTCTGCTCGGGGCATTATGGGTATTTTTAAAGGAACAACTTTCAAACTGGAAATTATAAACAATAACATAGCGCGACGTCATCGTATGGTACACATTGGAGCCAAGCGTACTTCAACATTGCGTTTCATTGAATAATGAGTGTTATTGACGAAAGAATAAGAATAGAAATGGTATTACGTATTCATTTTACATAACTAAACAAATTTTGTTAATAATATACAACCGATATGGTTGTTTTGACATTTTTAATCCTTCCGCGGAACTATACTTTTAGCGTATGTATAACTATCTAAATGTAGATAGTAATCAGTTTTATGTATAGAGGTTAGACCAACGTAGTGACATCACGCTATGTATAGAACGGTCTCTATGTTGAAGAGCCTATATTGGTGATTATCTGTCTCTATATTGAAGAGCCTATATTGGTGATTATCTGCCATTTTTTATTCCACTAGTTGTCTCCAACTTTGTTGCATTAGGATATAATATTTGTTTTTTACGCACTTTCATATTTAGTCAAGGCAGTTCTATCTGTGATATTTTTATATACATAATTATTTTATATATACATTTGTAATTCATACATCATGTATTTTAATATCATGTTTTGTATTTTTTAATTGTATACTTGTCAAACTTAAAGGTTGTGTCCAGCTTAAGGGGAGAACAAATAAGAGCTTTATCTGAAGGTTATCTCAATCAGTTCTATGAAAGCAGGTCTGTATCTGAAGGTTATCTCAATCAGTTCTATGAAAGCAGGTCTGTATCTGAAGGTTATCTCAATCAGTTCTATGAAAGCGGGTCTGTATCTGAAGGTTATCTCAATCAGTTCTATGAAAGCAGGTCTGTATCTGAAGGTTATCTCAATCAGTTCTATGAAAGCAGGTCTGTATCTGAAGGTTATCTCAATCAGTTCTATGAAAGCAGGTCTGTATCTGAAGGTTATCTCAATCAGTTCTATGAAAGCGGGTCTGTATCTGAAGGTTATCTCAATCAGTTCTATGAAAGCAGGTCTGTATCTGAAGCTTATCTCAATCAGTTCTATGAAAGCAGGTCTGTATCTGAAGGTTATCTCAATCAGTTCTATGAAAGCAGGTCTGTATCTGAAGCTTATCTCAATCAGTTCTATGAAAGCAGGTCTGTATCTGAAGCTTATCTCAATCAGTTCTATGAAAGCAGGTCTGTATCTGAAGCTTATCTCAATCAGTTCTATGAAAGCAGGTCTGTATCTGAAGCTTATCTCAATCAGTTCTATGAAAACAGGTATAAACTGATGAATGAGTGTTGTTCATATGATGGTCCTTATTTATATATGCAGTTGTTCATTCTGGTTGGACTGTATACCTTATGTAACTACATGTACTTATTTCATTGCAAGAGCTGACCCTCAATTTGACTTATCACTTGTGATATTGGATGAATGTATTCCTTTCTGTCACATGCAATTACTATATTCTAGACCAGTCATGTAAATGACAAAATGTAAGCTTCTGATTGGACAAGATTTAGATACAGTTTTTAAAGTCAGAAAATGAAATTGCAGCATTATGAATTTATAGATCCTTATTCAAGTGCCTGAAAAATATAGGCCTCTGATAGACTGAGATTTAAATGCAGTTTACAAATCCAGCCAATGTATCTGTAATCCAACTGTATATTTAATTTGTAGATCTGTTAATTACTATTACTAAGCTTTACTCAAATATCCATTATCCTGTCCATGTATCGATAGTATGTTCATCTTTGTGTAATTTATCATTAAATTGTTTCATCTATATCAACTTTCTAGGTTTTCATAGCAACAAAAGAAGAAAATACATTTTTGTATGTCTAAAACACTCAGTTACATAACTTCATTTTCAGATTTTATATTGAAATACATGTATATTAAAACTAAGACGTCATTGGCTGGAAGAAAAATCCTTGTGATTTGGTTGCAGTGACAAAACTTTTGTTAGTTTTGCATTGGAATATTGCTTTTTAATTCTAAAGACAATTTAACTATACACATACTGTTTGAAAAACTATCCAATTTTGTTTGTAGCAAATGGTAAAAAATATTATCCTACCTAGCTACTAGTTACATGTACATTGTTTAAGTCCATCTAAATTGAATATACAGAATTAGGTTTACATACAGGACCAAACAGACAGAAAATAATCTGTAGTAACAATATATATCTTGTTTACAGCTTGAATTATTTTTTATTAGAACATAATTCAATACAAATTAGTGAAATTGATGCTTTTGCAGAAAATGGGTGAGAATATTTTGATGTATTGAGTCAATTGTAACTTATTTACATGTATTTGTTTATTTCAATGTTTTTATTGTTTAACTGAAGTTGCACATGAGTGATTCTGTTGGCACTAACACACCACACACAGTACCACATACAGTACTATATTCAGATCTACATACAGTACTATATTCAGATCTACATACAGTACTATATTCAGATCTACATACAGTACTATATACAGATCTACATACAGTACTACATACAGATCTACATACAGTACTACACACAGATCTACATACAGTACTATATTCAGATCTACATACAGTACTACATACAGATCTACATACAGTACTACACACAGATCTACATACAGTACTACACACAGATCTAAATACAGTACTACACACTGATCTACATACAGTACTACACACAGATCTACATACAGTACTACACACAGATCTACATACAGTACTACACACAGATCTACATACAGTACTACACACAGATCTACATACAGTACTACACACAGATCTAAATACAGTACTACACACAGATCTACATACAGTACTACATACAGTACCACACACAGATCTACATACAGTATCACACACAGTACTACACGCAGATCTACATACAGTACCACACACAGATCTACATACAGTATCACACACAGATCTACATACAGTACTACATACAGATCTACATACAGTACTACACACAGATCTACATACAGTACTATATTCAGATCTACATACAGTACTACATACAGATCTACATACAGTACTACACACAGATCTACATACAGTACTACACACAGATCTAAATACAGTACTACACACAGATCTACATACAGTACTACACACAGATCTAAATACAGTACTACACACTGATCTACATACAGTACTACATACAGTACCACACACAGATCTACATACAGTATCACACACAGTACTACATGCAGATCTACATACAGTACCACACACAGATCTACATACAGTATCACACACAGATCTACATACAGTACTACATACAGATCTACATACAGTACTACACACAGATCTACATACAGTACTATATTCAGATCTACATACAGTACTACATACAGTACTACACACAGATCTAAATACAGTACTACACACTGATCTACATACAGTACTACATACAGTACCACACACAGATCTTCATACAGTACCACACACAGATCTACATACAGTATCACACACAGTACTACACGCAGATCTACATACAGTACCACACACAGATCTACATACAGTATCACACACAGATCTACATACAGTATCACACTCAGATCTACATACAGTACTACATACAGTACCACATACGGTACCATGCACAGTCCTACATACAGTATCACACACAGATCTACATACAGTATCACACACAGTACTACACGCAGATCTACATACAGTACTACATACAGTACCACACACAGATCTACATACAGTATCACACACAGTACTACATGCAGATCTACATACAGTACCACACACAGTACTACACACTGATCTACATACAGTACTACATACAGTACCACACACAGATCTACATACAGTATCACACACAGTACTACATGCAGATCTACATACAGTACCACACACAGATCTACATACAGTATCACACACAGATCTACATACAGTACTACATACAGATCTACATACAGTACTACACACAGATCTACATACAGTACTATATTCAGATCTACATACAGTACTACATACAGTACTACACACAGATCTAAATACAGTACTACACACTGATCTACATACAGTACTACATACAGTACCACACACAGATCTTCATACAGTACCACACACAGATCTACATACAGTATCACACACAGTACTACACGCAGATCTACATACAGTACCACACACAGATCTACATACAGTATCACACACAGATCTACATACAGTATCACACTCAGATCTACATACAGTACTACATACAGTACTACATACAGTACCACACTCAGATCTACATACAGTACTACATACGGTACTACATACAGTACCACATACGGTACCATGCACAGTACTACATACAGCACTCCTTTGTATTTCCCTTTTCTGCATTGTGCAATATAATATTGTACTTTTTTTCAATAAATATCTCAAAGAAATATGTGTAGTGTTGTCAATGCAAATATGTGTAGTGTTGTCAATGCAAATATGTGTAGTGTTGTCAAGGTATCACAGTAATAACAAACAGACCCTAAATAATGTCTAAATATTGATTTGTGCCCTCTATATTTCATCGCTCACATGCCTATCATTTACTGATTTAAACATTGTTTTGAGCCAGTGTCATGAGGTCTATTACTATGTGAAGCATTAGGCTAGAAAATAAACCATACAAAATGGTCATTAGAACACAAAACTTGACTATTTGTTCTAAATGCCTTAGGGTCATTAGAACACAAAACTTGACTATTTGTTCTAAATGCCTTAGGGTCATTAGAACACAAAACTTGACTATTTGTTCTAAATGCCTTAGGGTCATTTGAACACAAAACTTGACTATTTGTTCTAAATGCCTTAGGGTCATTTGAACACAAAACTTGACTATTTGTTCTAAATGCCTTAGGGTCATTAGAACACAAAACTTGACTATTTGTTCTAAATGCCTTAGGGTCATTAGAACACAAAACTTGACTATTTGTTCTAAATGCCTTAGGGTCATTAGAACACAAAACTTGACTATTTGTTCTAAATGCCTTAGGGTCATTAGAACACAAAACTTGACTATTTGTTCTAAATGCCTTAGGGTCATTTGAACACAAAACTTGACTATTTGTTCTAAATGCCTTAGGGTCATTTGAACACAAAACTTGACTATTTGTTCTAAATGCCTTAGGGTCATTAGAACACAAAACTTGACTATTTGTTCTAAATGCCTTAGGGTCATTAGAACACAAAACTTCACTATTTTTTCTAAATGCCTTAGGGTCACTAGAACAATAGGGTAACCAGGTACACACCTCATGTATTTCTATCCTGGTTTCATTGTATCTTGATTATTTTGTGACTTGTTTTTCTTTCAAACAAAATGAGAACTACAGTGTAATTCAATTTCAGTAATAATTTAATTCATTCAAACATGGACAATTATAAACAGAATAAAACATCAAATATACATCACTAGCACAAAAACATGAATAGTTCACAGAACAGTCAATTCATTCTAAACAAAAAAAATCAATATTTATTATAAAATCCTTATTGTTTTCTAAAAAACATAAATGTGATCATGTCAAAAAATAGTGCAAAACTGTTGTAACTGAGATATTGGATTCCTGCACTGAATTTCAAACAAAATGTCAAAAACATTGAATTACAGAAAATTGTAAACAAAGAAAGTAGATTCTTGTAAATTTTAGTAATACAAGAGTAAAAAAATGATCCAACAAGTTAACCAAGAAATACTATTTCACTGGTACAACAAAAATAGAACAACATGGTAATAGTGACCTCAGATATAGTGAAGCTTTGGATATGTAGAAATATTTCTTTTCCTTACTCTGTACTTCTTTATTTCCATTTAACACATAGAGTGAAATTTGGATGCAGTAACATAAATATTCTTGTCACTAGGAATATGACAGAACACAAAAACTATACCAGAATTATACAATCATTAAGCATGATAAATAAATTAAAGCTCTGTACTATCATAAGGCACCCTTTCTTGAAGCCAAATGAATGAACAAAATGTCCTTAACCAAGTAAAGTCCAATGATTTCCAATGTTTGTGACAAGTGTAAATAATTCCATCTGATAACTTAATATCTGCGAAAAAAATAAACACAGCATTTTTACTTCTTATCAGCTGATAAATGAATAAGTGTATGACACTATTAATGATCACACAGTGTCTAGAACATATCAAAGTAACTTTAGTTTACCAGTTATAGAATCCACTGTGTCTATTTTACCAATTATTCCAAGAACTGTCTGTGATCCTGCAGCAATCTGTGATAATATAAGAATGTAATAATACATGACAGCCTTGTTTAGCTTTTCCTTCATTAAAATTAACAAGATGTGTTTTATAAACACCATGCCCCCTGCGGTTGCCCTTTTTGAAAATGCACAGGTCCTGTAGAAATTGTCATGATGAACCAAGATATGAAGTTTGATGATTGCAGGTGGTAGCGTTTTGATTTAATAGGCAAGGTTAAAGTTTGATACAGGGAAACAATGGGCAGTAAATCTGCTAAAAATTATCGAATCACAAAACTCCGACAATATGTGCTGGTGAACCTGATGACAATAGTTCTATCAAAGTTTGGTAAAAATCCCTTGAGAAATACAGAAGTAGTTGCAAACAAAAGAGTATTTCTCTATATATTACATATGCACAAAATAAACAAAGGGCCATAATTCCATCAAAATTTATCGAATCATAAAACCTTTACAACATGAATTGGGTATCTCGATAACAATAGTTCCATGAAAGTTTTATCAAAATCCCTTGAGAAAACAAGGAAACAAGAGTATTTTGCTGTTACAATCACACAAAGGGCCATAATTCCGTCACAAAACCTGGAATACATGTGTGGGGGTTCTTGGTAACAACTAATCTGTGAAAGTTTCGTCAAAATCCCATGAAAAATGTAGGAGTAGTATCCTAAAAGAAATGTCGGAATCTTTTTAAACACAATGACCCTGTGACCTTGTCCTTTGACCCACTGACCTGAAAATGCACAGGTCCTGTAGAGGTTGTCATGAGGAACCTACATATGAAGTTTGATGAATGCAGGTGCAGGCGTTTTGATTTTAAAGGCAAGGTTAAAGTTTGGTACAAACAGAAACAGACGAACAGAGAGACCAAAAACAATATGCCCTCCATCTACTGATGCGGGGGCATAAAAATTTAGTTCTAAGACAACAAATATGGTCAAGCTCTACTGAAAAGCATGACAACACAATCCATAGGTTGTAGGTCTTCAACAAGTCTATTAAAAGTAAATAAGTTGTACAACAAATCCAAATTTATTATAATTTTTGCTATTCTATGTAACAACTATCTCTGCCCATCACTTCTTCAATATTAATAAGTAATTTTAGAGAAGTTTCAGAGAAGTGATCATTTATGGGCAACTTACAATGGACATGGAACACCTAAGATGAAGCCATACCTGATCCTAAGCTGTTTTTGACTAAATGTATTGTATATGGATGGATAACAGAGAACTGCCACATTTTTTTATACAATGTGATAAATGTCTGCAGTATACAACCTACCATTGTTCTTTCTTATAACCACAAGTAAATACAATTAAGCAACCTGTGTACAAAGGCCTAATAAGATAGACATCTTTAACTCTAATTTCAACACCTTAACCTTTGAAGAAGACCACCTTGAGTAAAGACCAGTTTAGAAGTCCCGTAAGATCGTTCTTAAAGACAAGTATAAATGTATTCTACAAACCTGGGTTCTGCCAGCATCTTGTACAATATAGTTAGGCAGTCCTAAACTTTCTGCTTTCTGAGCTAATTCTGTTAACTGGGCTGCATTGTCTCCCTTTAATACAATCTTTGTCTCCCTAAAAAAGATTTTAATTCTTAACAAGAATAATTGAATAATAAAGAATACCATATGAGCATTAATTAATTCAAGGTAATATTATTACACACATCTTTCATTTGGTATTTTGTACAATATTTTACCTGGAAGTGTGTTAACCAAAGAATGAAATTTTGTTTGGTCAAGTAACCAATAACATTAATAATTTTTAGCCTAATTAATCTTTTTCTGGATTTAAGATCAAATGTTTCAGATTTGTTAAATCATACAGAAGACCTAAAACTGACTAACAACAACACTGCATTCTAAGACAGGTCATTTCTTTACCATTATGATAATTAAACATATGTGTATAAAAATCCCAGCCAACTTCAGTCTATCACATTTTGACATTTCCCACATTGGTAAACATAACAGTGAACTGAAGTGCCAAAATGTTACAAAATACGCCCGCATGGGCCATAATCCAGAAGTGCAAAGGGCACAGGCTTGTTATTGAACTAAGCCAATATGTTATGTCCACTAATATTGTCACCAAGTTTGATGAAGAACAGGATACAACCATTCATCTTAGAGAGTGGACAAGGCTTTGGCCAATTTTTGATAATACTGAAACTGTTTTATTTGAGTTAACACATAATTTTACAAAAAGTATATTCACTGGTGTTGTACATTAGATCAAATCAAGTAAAGATGTAAAAATAAAATATTACAAAAGAATGACAATGTCATGTTAAATACTTGATATACAGGGTATAAAGTGGCAATATGACAAGGAATAATTTAAGGGTCATAATCCTGAAGTGCCTGGAGCTATCAAACTTGGCCCACAAATATTGTCACCATGTTTAATAAAGATTGGATACCATTCAACTAAAAGATTGGATATTGTCCTGGATGCGACCTACCCATCATAGCAGCTCCCATTATCCATTTTATGTCCTGTCTACACTGAGGTTCAAGAAGACAGAACTAAACATGATACATGTAGATTACACTAAGGTACAAGAAGACAGAACTAAACATGATACATGTAGATTACACTGAGGTACAAGAAGACAGAACTAAACATGATACATGTAGATTACACCGAGGTACAAGAAGACAGAACTAAACATGATACATGTAGATTACACCGAGGTACAAGAAGACAGAACTAAACATGATACATGTAGATTACACTGAGGTACAAGAAGACAGAACTAAACATGATACATGTAGATTACACTGAGGTACAAGAAGACAGAACTAAACATGATACATGTAGATTACACCGAGGTTCAAGAAGACAGAACTAAACATGATACATGTAGATTACACCGAGGTACAAGAAGACAGAACTAAACATGATACATGTAGATTACACTGAGGTACAAGAAGACAGAACTA
The DNA here is from genome assembly GCA_964023205.1 of Lutraria lutraria. NCBI lineage: Eukaryota > Metazoa > Mollusca > Bivalvia > Venerida > Mactridae > Lutraria > Lutraria lutraria. Next base: position 6,935,530 of record OZ026850.1, read on the forward strand.
AACATGATACATGTAGATTACACTGAGGTACAAGAAGACAGAACTAAACATGATACATGTAGATTACACCGAGGTACAAGAAGACAGAACTAAACATGATACATGTAGATTACACCGAGGTACAAGAAGACAGAACTAAACATGATACATGTAGATTACATTGAGGTACAAGAAGACAGAACTAAACATCATACATGTAGATTACATTGAGGTACAAGAAGACAGAACTAAACATCATACATGTAGATTACACTGAGGTACAAGAAGACAGAACTAAACATGATACATGTAGATTACACTGAGGTACAAGAAGACAGAACTAAACATGATACATGTAGATTAATTCTGAAGTTATCCATTGTATGTCCTGTCTACACTGAGGTTCAAGAAGACAGAACTAAACATGATACATGTAGATTACACCGAGGTACAAGAAGACAGAACTAAACATGATACATGTAGATTACACTGAGGTACAAGAAGACAGAACTAAACATGATACATGCAGATTACACTGAGGTACAAGAAGACAGAACTAAACATGGTACATGTAGATTACACTGAGGTACAAGAAGACAGAACTAAACATGATACATGTAGATTAATTCTGAAGTTATCCATTGTATGTCCTGTCTACACTGAGGTACAAGAAGACAGAACTAAACATGATACATGTAGATTACACCAAGGTACAAGAAGACAGAACTAAACATGATACATGAAGATTACACCGAGGTACAAGAAGACAGAACTAAACATGATACATGTAGATTACACTGAGGTACAAGAAGACAGAACTAAACATGATACATGTAGATTACACCGAGGTACAAGAAGACAGAACTAAACATGATACATGTAGATTACACCGAGGTACAAGAAGACAGAACTAAACATGATACATGTAGATTACACCGAGGTACAAGAAGACAGAACTAAATATGATACATGTAGATTACACCGAGGTACAAGAAGACAGAACTAAACATGATACATGTAGATTACACCGAGGTACAAAAAGACAGAACTAAACATGATAAATGTAGATTACACTGAGGTACAAGAAGACAGAACTAAACATGATACATGTAGATTACACCGAGGTACAAGAAGACAGAACTAAACATGATACATGTAGATTACACCGAGGTACAAGAAGACAGAACTAAACATGATACATGTAGATTACACCGAGGTACAAAAAGACAGAACTAAACATGATACATGTAGATTACACTGAGGTACAAGAAGACAGAACTAAACATGATACATGTAGATTAATTCTGAAGTTATCCATTGTATGTCCTGTCTACACTGAGGTTCAAGAAGACAGAACTAAACATGATACATGTAGATTACACCGAGGTACAAGAAGACAGAACTAAACATGATACATGTAGATTACACTGAGGTACAAGAAGACAGAACTAAACATGATACATGTAGATTACACCGAGGTACAAGAAGACAGAACTAAACATGATACATGTAGATTACACTGAGGTACAAGAAGACAGAACTAAACATGATACATGTTGATTAATTCTGAAGTTAGATGATAAATCTTACCCAAACTGTTCCCAGCTCATCATCATCTCACCAAACCTTTCAGTGTTTTCTATCATAATTCTGTGTAACGCTAGGGCAGCATGAGCACATTGTGCAGCTACTTTACCCACACCCATGTTCAACTCATTATTCACCACAAACACCATCTTATGTAGGTCAATACCATCAGGAAACATATCATCATCATCTTCTTCTGCATCTTCAAACTCAAGATCCTCCTAAAGATAAGGGAAGAAACATAAAATGATCTCTGACAAACTGACATGCTGTCACGAAATGTTCAGGTGAGTATAAAGGCCTTACTCTACTTTACTAGATATAATTAAATCCTGCCTTAGGCCAACCAAGAGCTAATAATTATGTGCATTTTTTAAATAACAAATTTGTTCCTTCTTATTTTTTTTATCTGAAATTGAGACCACCCCATTATTATGTTATACGACCAGTTTTCTCTATTTTGCATATTTGTGTGTTTTCTGACCTTGATTTAAAGACTACATTCTATTGCATGTTACACCAACTTCCCACCTCTGATTGCCCTTACGTAGTCACATAATAGATTGTTCCAGATCTATTCCAAGTTCTCGTCATTATAGCACAGCATACTAGTATTTAATTTCAAAATCCGTTCTTTTCTAGAGGAATCAAACTATTGGTCTAGAATATCAGACAAATGCACACAATGTATTCAAACATCATGTAGATATAATGAATATAAAGTAAACATCACAATGTCATATCAGTGATATTATATAACTGTATTATATAACAGCATCATATAATTGTATTATATAACTGTATCATATAATTGTATTATATAACTGTATCATATAACTGTATCATATAACTGTATCATATACCTGTATCATATAACTGCATCATATGACTGTATCATATAACTGTATCATATACCTGTATCATATAACTGCATCATATACCTGTATCATATAACTGTATCATATAACTGCATCATATGACTGTATTATATAACTGTATTATATAACAGCATCATATAATTGTATTATATAACTGCATCATATAACTGTATCATATAACTGCATCATATAACTGTATCAAAACTGTATCATATAACTGCATCATATAACTGTATCATATCACTGTATTATATCACTGTATCACATAACTGCATCATATAACTGCATCATATAACAGCATTATATAACTGCATCATATAACTGTATCATATAACTGCATCATATAACTGTATCATATAACAGCATCAAATAACTGTATCATATAACTGTATCATAACTGTATCATATAACTGCATCATATAAATGTATCATATAACTGCATCATATAACTGTATCATATAACAGCATCATATAACTGTATCATATAACTGTATCATATAACTGCATCATATAATTGTATTATATAACTGCATCATATAACTGTATCATATAACTATATAATATAACTGTATCATATAACTGCATCATATAACTGTATCAAAACTGTATCATATAACTGTATCATATAACTGTATCATATAACTGTATCATATAACTGTATCATATAACTGTATCATATACCTGCATCATGTAACTGTATAATATAACTGTATTATATAATTGATCATATAACTATATAATATAACTGCATCATATAACTGCATCATATAACTGTATCATATAACTGTATCATATAACTGCATCATATAATTGTATTATATAACTGCATCATATAACTGTATCATATAACTGTATCATATAATTGTATTATATAACTGCATCATATAACTGTATTATATAACTGCATCATATAACTGTATCATATAATTGTATTATATAACTGTATCATATAACTGTATCATATAACTGTATCATATAACAGCATCATATAACTGTATCATATAACTGTATAATATAACTGTATTATATAATTGATCATATAACTATATAATATAACTGCATCATATAACTGCATCATATAACTGTATCAAAACTGTATCATATAACTGTATCATATAACTGCATCATGTAACTGTATAATATAACTGTATTATATAATTGATCATATAACTATATAATATAACTGCATCATATAACTGCATCATATAACTGTATCATATAACTGTATCATATAACTGTATCATATAACTGCATCATATAATTGTATTATATAACTGCATCATATAACTGTATCATATAACTGTATCATATAATTGTATTATATAACTGCATCATATAACTGTATTATATAACTGCATCATATAACTGTATCATATAATTGTATTATATAACTGCATCATATAACTGTAGCATATAATTGTATTATATAACTGCATCATATAACTGTAGCATATAATTGTATTATATAACTGTATCATATAACTGTATAATATAACTGTATTATATAATTGATCATATAACTATATAATATAACTGCATCATATAACTGCATCATATAACTGTATCATATAACTGTATCATATAACTGTATCATATAACTGCATCATATAATTGTATTATATAACTGCATCATATAACTGTATAATATAACTGTATTATATAATTGATCATATAACTATATAATATAACTGCATCATATAACTGCATCATATAACTGTATCATATAACTGTATCATATAACTGCATCATATAATTGTATTATATAACTGCATCATATAACTGTATCATATAACTGCATCATATAATTGTATTATATAACTGTATCATATAACTGCATCATATAACTGTATCATATAACTGTATCATATAACTGCATCATATAACTGTATTATATAACTGTATCATATAACTGCATCATATAATTGTATTATATAACTGTATCATATAACTGTATCATATAACTATATAATATAACTGTATCATATAACTGCATCATATAACTGTATCAAAACTGTATCATATAACTGTATCATATAACTGTATCATATAACTGTATCATATAACTGCATCATGTAACTGTATAATATAACTGTATTATATAATTGATCATATAACTATATAATATAACTGCATCATATAACTGCATCATATAACTGTATCAAAACTGTATCATATAACTGTATCATATAACTGTATCATATAACTGTATCAAAACTGTATCATATAACTGCATCATATAACTGTATTATAGAACTGTACCATAACTGTATCATATAACTGTACCATAACTGTATCATATAACTGTATCATATAGCTGTATCATAACTGTATCATATAACTGCATCATATAACTGTATCATATATTTGCATCATATAACTGTATCATGTAACTGTATAATATAATGTTGCAACAAGAAGTTTACCTCAAGTGGTCCATCTAGATTTTTGTCTTGGTTCTCAATCACCCAGGCCGCAGCTAAATCAGCATTGTAGTTTCCAGTATAATAACATCCCTATAAAATATATATACAGTGACTTTACAAATAATCCTTACAACCATTAAGACTTACTGGCGGGTGTCAAGCAGACGGTGTCCGGCGGGTGTCAAGCAGACGGTGTCCGGTCAATAACTTAAGTTTGAATTGACCAATCTTGACTAAAACTTGGTATGTAAGATCTTTGAATGAAAACCTAGCTTGGGATTGTATTTGGGATACGTGGGGTCATGGTCACTGTTACTAAAAATAGAAAATCAGTGTCCAGTTAATAACTTAAGTTTGGAATGGCATTGCCGTGTTTCTTGTTTATATTATGAATCAAATCACCGAAGGTACTGATGCAAATATACAGGGAGGATTAGTACAGATGGTGCATCATGCCAACATTTGATGACTGTTCAACACTCCAAGATATGAGGATAGTTCATCATGTCAACATGTTATCAACAGTTCATACTACCAATATGTAACTGATTGTTCATTGTGTCCATATTTTAGGACTGTCCATTAAACCAGCAATATAATGGCAACCTCATATTATGCTTAATATTGTCATTTAGGATTGAATATAAGTCCCTGTTTACACATGTATATAAGTCCCTGTTTACACATGTATATAAGTCCCTGTTTACACATGTATATAAGTCCCTGTTTACACATGTATATAAGTCCCTGTGTACACATGTATATAAGTCCCTGTTTACACATGTATATAAGTCCCTGTTTACACATGTATATAAGTCCCTGTTTACACATGTATATAAGTCCCTGTTTACACATAATGTCAATCAGGTCAATCTCAATCAATTGAGATCATTTTAGAAAACATCACTTCAAACATACAGAAAAAATATATATAATGAAAACAAAAGAAACAAATGAAAATCTACATACACAACAGTTTTTTAGAAATATTTGTAACTTTGAATTTAGGCGCTGCTGCACTATTTAGCTATGTTACGACATATAAAGTGTTACAAAATTAAAGACTTATCAACTGTAATGTATCAAAGTAATACTGTGGTACTATAAATTATGCTCATGTATAAATCAATACATACGCTTTTGAATAAGCAACAGATTGAAGTTGTGCCCATCTAAAATCTGATGCTCAGTTATAAAATGATCAGTACTAGTCGGCAGTCGCACACACTCTCCGAAAAATAATAAGACCGAAACTTAGACAATGCAACTGCATTAATACAAGCTCAGGGCGGAGTAATAATTATATAGTGGGTGGAGCGATATCTATACAGAGATGTTAATTTACTTCAGCGTTTGACAAATAGCAATGTAATTAAAAGACTGATATGACAATGAGAAAAAGTAACCTGCATAAATTGATCAGCGTTATTTCTGTGTTTATTTGAATTATCATAACTGACTTAATTTTTTTTGTTCATAAAACCTACCGTTGCAGTGATCTGATGATTACATTGCTTTTTTTATTTTGATCAGAATTTTTTTTATCAGGGCACCTGTTAATCGCGTTGGTTGGTGCACAGTTATTCAGATTATTTTTTTTAGCAATAAAAGCATAATAACCATATTTCTTCCCTAAAACATAAACTAAACATTAAATCACATACCATAACGGGTTTTAATTTATGAAAGCCGGGGAATAGCACTGTATATGTTCATAAAATGATGGATTTTTTAAAGTCTTTATTAGACGTGTAAGAACTTCCGCCCTGTCTTGTTTACTGCCATAGTAAGGGATTTAGTATTTAAAATTAAGTTAGGATTTAGTAATAACCTAAAATGACCTTTACCCACTGTAGTTAGTATGGTCTGCCAAAGCCTCCCAAAAATGACATATAATTTAACAAGATGGCCATGATGGCCCTATATCACTCACCAGAATTTTTTTTTTCCAAAATGAGCCTACGTAAAATCAAGTGACCCTGGGGCGGAGCAAAATTTTACCTTAATGGCAGCATTTCTTGAGAACCCAAGACTTATCAAAGTATTAACTATTTCCTCTTTGGCTTGGAAAGCAGATCCCACACCAGCACCCAAATCTTGTTCCATTTCTGGTGCCTGAAAGAAATCACTGACAACAGTAGATCGCTACATTAGTTTAAAATTATCAAGTATACAGACTTTCATGCCAGTACTCCATATTTGTGACATAAGTTGAAAAAAGAGCAATTTCCCTAAAAAATCACATTCTAGTGTGTTTTTTATTTTCTAAAACTGTTATGTATATCAAGTACTACCTGAAACATGTGAGCGTCTTTAAGTCATGGATGGGATGCATGTGTTGGTGATTCTGATGGTTTGTAAACAAAGCAGGACTTTACATTAAAATGCAGTGTGCAACATTAATGACAGTCCGATAGCCAATGGGCATCAAAAAAAGACAATGGCAATAAAAAATTACCTGACTGTGGCCTGATAGGCTATCAAAAATCTGCATAAGACAGCAAAATGGTCAAAGATTTTCTGTATCCAATCTTGTTATGCTGTCCGATGCTTATATACTGTATTACTGCGAGTCTAACTCTTTACTTATCTTAAAATTCATTACAGTACTAGTGTGCAATCATGAAACCATTTAATTCTCATAAACAAGTCTTCTTCTTGTTTAAAAACATAAAAATACTCTCAATAACAATAAAATCATACATCAACTGTTTGCATTTTTTGACACACTGACAGCCATATTGATTTTTGCTTTGTATACATATTACTGCGAATCAGCCAATCAAATGCTAGATAAGAAGTCACGTGGGAAATTCCTGCAACAGTACTATACTCCAACAAATGCGCAGACAAGCTATCATTTGCAGAAATATCAAAACTGTGCTTTAGAGATAAATATGGATTATAATGCAATATAATTATATAGCAGTATTAATTAGAATTGAATTCAAATGATCATATAAAATATAAATTGACTTGACTGCAGAAATGACATAGATCATCTAGGAAAATGTTGGAAAGTCGGGCTATGTAATGTAAACAAATGCTAGGCAGAAATGGATGTGGAAGCGAAAAGCATGTGCCAGTCTTTGTTATTATACTTGCGGTAATATTTATACAAGGGTTGACAATGCAATACATGTCTGTTTACAGTGCTTTTCTCTACAGTTCTTTGATATTTAGTAAGTGATTGGCTTGAATCTATTTACACACTTCCAACTAAAAAATTGGAAATTTGGCCTTCCTGCTTTTACAAATAGCTTGTGCTATCCAACTTTGAGAAAATAGCCCTATATTGGCAATTAATCAAATACCTGCCATTTCCTCCCCAGATGTTTCACTCCCAATTTGTGAAAGTGCAGACATTTCACTCCCACTCCATATTGTTAATGGTGTAATAACATCACTTTGATGAATTATTTTATTTGTTAATGATGTGTTTACTTGGATTAACATTAATTATGTTGTAATGATGTTATAATTGGGGATAGGGCATGGATTTGTGGCGAGAGCGAATGTTACAATAGAGGATATGGCATGGATTTGTGGTGAGAGTGGATGTTATAATTGAGGATAGCTGGGCAGTGATATGTGGTGAGAGAGGGATGTTATAATAGAGGATATGACATGGATTTGTGGTGAGAGAGAATGCTATAATAGAGGATATGACATGGATTTATGGTGAGAGAGGATGTTATAATAGAGGATATGGCAGGGATTTATGGTGAGAGAGGATGTTATAATAGAGGATATGGCAGGGATTTATGGTGAGAGAGGATGTTATAATAGAGGATATGACATGGATTTATGGTGAGAGAGGATGTTATAATAGAGGATATGGCATGGATTTATGGTGAGAGAGAATGCTATAATAGAGGATATGGCATGGATTTGTGGTGAGAGAGGGTGTTATAATAGAGGATAGGGCAGTGATTTGTGGTGAGAGAGGGTGTTATAATAGAGGATATGGCAGGGATTTATGGTGAGAGAGGATGTTATAATAGAGGATATGGCAGGGATTTATGGTGAGAGAGGATGTTATAATAGAGGATATGGCAGGGATTTATGGTGAGAGAGGATGTTATAATAGAGGATATGGCAGGGATTTATGGTGAGAGAGGATGTTATAATAGAGGATATGGCATGGATTTTTGGTGAGAGAGGGTGTTATAATAGAGGATATGGCATGGATTTTTGGTGAGAGAGGGTGTTATAATAGAGGATATGGCATGGATTTTTGGTGAGAGAGGGTGTTATAATAGAGGATAGAGCAGTGATTTGTGGTGAGAGAGGATATTATAATTTATAATAGAGGATATGGCAAGGATTTGTGGTGAGAGAGGGGATGGTATAATAGAAGATATGACAGTAATTTGTGGTGAGAGAGGATATTATAATAGAGGATAGGGCAGTGATTTGTGGTGAGAAAGGGTATGGTAAAATAGAGGTTAGGGCTGTGATTTGTGGTGAGAGAGAATGCTATAATAGAGGATAGGGCAGTGATTTGTGGTGAGAGAGGGTATGGTAAAATAGAGGTTAGGGCTGTGATTTGTTGTGAGAGAGAATGCTATAATAGAAGATATGACAGTGATTTGTGGTGAGAGAGGATATTATAATAGAGGATATGGCAAGGATTTGTGGTGAGAAAGGGTATGGTAAAATAGAGGTTAGGGCTGTGATTTGTTGTGAGAGAGAATGCTATAATAGAAGATATGACAGTGATTTGTGGTGAGAGAGGATATTATAATAGAGGATAGGGTGTGGATTTATGGTGAGAGAGAATGTTATAATAGAGGACAGGGCAGTGATTTGTGGTGAGAAAGGGTATGGTAAAATAGAGGTTAGGGCTGTGATTTGTTGTGAGAGAGAATGCTATAATAGAAGATATGACAGTGATTTGTGGTGAGAGAGGATATTATAATAGAGGATATGGCAAGGATTTGTGGTGAGAAAGGGTATGGTAAAATAGAGGTTAGGGCTGTGATTTGTTGTGAGAGAGAATGCTATAATAGAGGATAGGGCGTGGATTTATGACCAGTGAGAGAGGATGTTATAATAGAGGACAGGGCAGTGATTTGTGGTGAGAAAGGGTATGGTAAAATAGAGGTTAGGGCTGTGATTTGTTGTGAGAGAGAATGCTATAATAGAGGATAGAGCAAGGATTTATGGTGAGAGAGAATGCTATAATAGAGGATAGAGCAATGATTTATGGTGAGAGAGGGATGTTATAATAGAGATATGGCATGGATTTGTGGTGAGAGAGAATGCTATAATAAAGGATATGGCATGGATTTGTGGTGAGAGAGGATGTTATAATAATTAATAAATAGATGATGTGGCAGTGATTTGTGGTGAGAGAGGATATTATAATTTATAATAGAGGATATGGCAAGGATTTGTGGTGAGAGAGGATATTATAATAGAGGATAATGTTGTAATTTGTGGTAAAGAGGATGTTATAATAGAGGATATGGCATGGATTTTTGGTGAGAGAGGGTGTTATAATAGAGGATTTGGCATGGATTTTTGGTGAGAGAGGGTGTTATAATAGAGGATATGGCATGGATTTTTGGTGAGAGAGGGTGTTATAATAGAGGATAGGGCAGTGATTTGTGGTGAGAGAGGATATTATAATTTATAATAGAGGATATGGCAAGGATTTGTGGTGAGAGAGGGGATGGTATAATAGAAGATATGACAGTGATTTGTGGTGAGAGAGGATATTATAATAGAGGATAGGGCAGTGATTTGTGGTGAGAGAGGATATTGTAATAGAGGATAGGGCAGTGATTTGTGGTGAGAGAGGATGTTATAATAGAGGATAGGGCAGTGATTTGTTGTGAGAGAGGATGTTATAATAGAGGATAGGGCAGGGATTTATGGTGAGAGAGGGAATGATATAACACAGAGTCAGAAAGTACAAATGGTGTCAGAGGGTACAATGTAGATGGTACACATGACAGGGCATGGATGACAGAGGATGATGATCTGATTGAAATTGAGGATATTAGGCTTAAAAATAATGTGTTAAGTAGTTTATTTGAGTTTTATGCTCCTTTTTAACAGTAAAGAATCATATGAGTTGAACAGTTCGCCTAACCATAGTTCCTGTGAAGAACCAGTACTAGACTTTGATTCTCTGTAAGCAACTGCCGACTTTCTCACACAAAGAGACAAGGTTGGTATAACAAGGCTCAAACCCACGACCCTCTGTAAGTAAGAGGTTACCGTAATTTGAAGTCAATGACCACGGAGTCAGGATGGGTTTGGTAGAGAGAAAGAAATTAATGTAAAAGATTCTGAGAAATGCTATTTAGATGCCTCATTAAATGTTGATAAAATGTTTAAATTTTACATAGAAATATGTATAAAAAAAGTAACTCACCTGTTTTAACCAAAGTCTTACACAATATGCTAGTATTTGATCATGAATATAACATTGCATATAATCAAACTGTTATAAATATATAAATTATATACACTGATTTATAACAAAGTAAAAAAATCTTTAATTTATCTTACCAAATGCCAAACACAAAATGAGAGCATCTTCTCATATCAAATAATATTCTCATGCACACTACACCCCAGTGGTCAAGCAATATTGGGACCAAAGTCAATATCACAGAGAAATAAAGAGTTGATTTATCTAAGCATACAAGATATACTTGATCCAAACCAAATTCAGCTTCAGCAATAAGCATGAAAAAGTTCTTGAATCTGTACAGTTTGTGAAAATCACACCTAATTCCTCTTGAACATCAATTTTTCTGTTACCCTATGAGTTGATTAATTTTGAGCAACTTTATCTTAAAACAGTAAGCCTAAACTTTATTGGACATTTTATGCTAGTTATTTTTCTGGTAAATTAATTGATATAGATCTGGTCTTCGTAATGATTGTTTGTATTATTTATCTATAGTATGTTTAAGCATATACAGTGAATATACCATTATAAATCATTAAGATTTGTTCTTTTATTGTCAAATTTAAACAATGTGCAGAAAAAAATCCATAACTAAAATGGTCAACGAGACCAAGGACTTATATATCGTCGGTTGACATGTATTCGATACGTACGTGTTTTCGATACTTTCCGTTTTCTGCTCATAAATGCTTGACAGGAAGTAGAATGACGTCACTTTTTGTTTACGCAATGTGCTCGACCTTGATATTTTACGATCCGCACAATATAATTCCAAAATATGTCGAAATCAAGTATGTAAACAGTCAATTTGAAACACACAGCAAATAACCGCTCAATTTACTACGCCATTTTATCACTTTAACAACAATATCGTTAAAAATGAAAATAAGAAAAACTGAGAAAATATTTTGACCTAGACTGGGAATTTGGCTCGTCTGCTATCTAGATCACACGACCATCATGCAACAGTCGTATTTCCTGTCCACTACAGGGTGTTTGAAAAGTGCTCATGTCTTATTTATTTTTCGCTAAAAATTCTTAGAATTGATTATTAGTACATCTTACATTTTCAATAAAAATCCCAAAATGTAAGTAGAGCAAGACTTTATAACTTATCAAATGAAGTGACCTACGGGTTGTACTACACGTCTGTGATATTAATTCATCATTGCATCGGAGATCATACCAAAATTAAGACAAATTACACAGACTTAAAGCCAGAGGTTGCCGCCATTTTGTCTAGCATACTTGCGCATCGCAAACTATTCATTATAATGGGATTAAGCAGCGTGGGTATGATCACATTCACCAAACAAGGTTTTCTCATAATTCCGCGTTATACCTGGTACTTTTGGACCGTCTCTGTCTTGAATACTCTTCAATTTTGGAGGTATCGAAAATGGGTCAATTTTGCGTAATGGCGGTCACTGATCACAATGTTTGTTTATAGGTCTGTTATTCGTTATTTTGTGAACAAATTGACCATAAGTGCATTGAAATTACGAGCAATAAATTGATTTTTAAGAAATAAAAGCAAGTTACGCATTTATTTGTATTTGTTGCATATAAGGCGTTTTTAAATGCTTAACGTATCGAAAACCCGTCAAACAATGATACGTATATAAGTCCTTGACGAGACGAAATAAAAAAGACCAATTTAGGTATGGGACCCAGAACTAATGACCCGCAAATGCTCATATGACTGTATTTTAAGTCTATACTTTTAATAGCAAATATAAATATGTGGGTGACATGTCTAATGTAAAGTAGAGGTGAAATGTCTTAGGAATGAAACGTCTGCGGGGACGACCGACGTGGAAACTGGAATCATGTTCAAAAAGTTAATTGATCAACTAATGTGCCACACTGAATATGTTACCTTTTGTCGAACTTGATCGGAATAAAATGTAACAGAAAGAACTTAAGACGTTTCTTACTTGATTTAACTTGTCAATTCTTTTCGATTCACGCACACACTTGACTAATTATAGCAAAACAGCAACAGGGACAAATTTCGACATGGGCGCAGACATATTGGATCTAAATCTTCTAGACGCACGGGTGGACCAAACTGGTAATCGCTAAAGACACCAGTGGAGGTAGGTTCCGTTAAATTCCGTAACTCCGCCTTCTGGTAAGAAACAAAGAAGTATGGAGTACCGAACCCTACTCTCGAAATGAACTTCTTATTCAATTATTGACAGTAAAATATACTAAACAATTAAGGCACCTACCATCACTGGATGTCCGCTTTTAAAAGTAAAATATGTTAACTAAGGCACCTACCCTCATTGGATGTCCATTTTCAACAATAAGATATAATTAACTAATTATTGCACCTATACCCATACCGGATGTCCATTTTAAACAGAAATTTATATTAAAACAAGACACCTACCCTCACTGGATGTCCATTTTAAACAGTAAGATATATTTAACTAATGCACCTATACCCTCACTGGATGTCCATTTTAAACAGAAATTTATATTAAAACAAGACACCTACCCTCACTGGATGTCCATTTTTAACAGTAAGATATATTTAACTAATGCACCTATACCCTCACTGGATGTCCATCTTAAACAGAAATTTATATTAAAACAAGACACCTACCCTCACTGGATGTCACCTTTCAACGATAAAATACATTGAATTAAGTCACCTACCCCCACTGGATGTCCATTTTAAACATTAAGATATATTAAACTAAGGCACCTACCCTCACTGGATTTCCATTTTAAACAGTCATATATATATAACTAAGGCACCTACCCTCACTGGATGTCCATTTTTAACAGTAAGATATATTTAACTAAGTCACCTACCCCCACTGGATGTCCATTTTAAACAGAAATTTATATTAAAACAAGACACATACCCTTATTGGATGTCTATTTTCAACAGTAAGATATAATTAACTAATGCACCTAACCCCACTGGATGTCCATTTTTAACAGTAAGATATATTTAACTAAGTCACCTACCCCCACAGGATGTCCATTTTAAACAGAAATTTAGGCACCTACCCTCACTGGATGTCCATTTTCAACGGTAAAATACATTGAATTAAGTCACCTACCCCCATTGGATGTTCATTTCAAACAGTAAGATATATAAAACTAAGGCACCTACCCTCACTGGATGTCCATTTTTAACAGTAAGATACGAGTATTTAACTAATGCACATACCCTCACTGGATGTCCATTTTTAACAGTAAGATATATTTAACTAATGCACCTACCCTCACTGGATGTCCATTTTAAACATTAAGATATATTAAACTAAACCTACCCTCACTAGATGTCCATTTTAAACAGTAAGAAATATTAAACTAAGGCACCTACCCTCACTGGATGTCCATTTTAAACAGTAAGAAATATTAAACTAAGGCACCTACACTCACTGGATGTCCATTTTAAACAGTAAGATATATTAAACTAAGGCACTTAATTACCCGGCCTCACTGGATGTCCATTTTTAACAGTAATTTATAGTGAATTAAGACACCTACCCTCACTGGATGTCAATTTTGAACAGTAAAATATTTTTAATTAAGTTTCCTCCCTCAAAGGATGCCCACTTGAACTCTGTTCAAGCTTATAGTACACTCATACCTACACATTTGACTCTATAATTATAAAAACGCCTTAATTTCATTCTAGCAGATTGTTTATGAGTTTTAAAAAATCGGTTATAATGATAATTTATTGATATTCTTCTTGTTTTTAATATAGATAAATCATAGGCAAATCCGTCTAACAATTTCGTAAGACGGGGCCCGGTATTCCGTACTTTATCTATCTAGTAGGCGGAGTTACGGAATATAACGGAACCTATACCTCCACTGGTGTCCTCGCTCTGCTTGTGTCTCTTTAGCGATTACCCGAATCAAACTCGAAAGTCTGGTACCTTCGTAAACTGGTTCCCGTTGACTGCAATATGGAACGGGAACCAGTTTAGTACCTCAATTATTAGGACCCAATCACGCAGTTTCAGGGGCACGCAATCCAGACTATTTTTTAACATACATTTCAACATACTCTATATGAACAGAGACATATATATTACAATATAAGTCTCTGATATGAAACATATATTGTCTACACATGATTAAACGTCTGCATGGCGTACACGACAAGGTATAGATTTGTGCAACATAAATTCTGGTTTGGAAAACAGACACACGTACCCTTCTAGATATCTGTTATTCTAAACTACCGATTGACCAAAAACGCTACATACATAGTTCATATTAAAACGTCAGACTATGAGATTGCTGAAACACCTATAAGTATCAACAAGCGTCGCTGCTCTATATACTTAAAATGAGAATTTAAATTCTCTGCAAGCATACTATTACATATTTTATGACATCATGATCTAAAACTAATCAAAGACCTAGCTATTATATATACATGACGGCTCTGTATATGTTTAGGAATACTTTTATACACTAGGCCAAACTTATAACTGTGCAGTTGTATAAATTCCAATATCTCCGGAATTATTAAAACAAGATCATTGAAATTTTCGGGAATGATAGAAGAAGGATGTACGAACATTATGCATATTAAATTATTTATCTCGGATTTTATTATCATGAATAACATAAAAATAAAAACAAAAAATGAAAAACAGAAATCACAGGTTTTTCTTCATTTTATCACACTGAATACTTGTTAGTGCACTACACAGTGAGTATCTGGTATGACCCCTCATTAGCCCGTATTACAGCTAGACATCTCGCCAACATTGACACGACATAATTGTTGAAGAAATGTTGTCGAATGTTGTTCCTATGTATGTCCATTCTTCTAGCAACATGAAGTGTTAAATATCGATTAATTAACGATAAACTTATTGATGAATTTATTTCACTGCGGTAGCCTACAAATAAGGTAAATACAGGGTAACAAGAGTGATATTGTCAGAGGTATGGTAAGAAAAAACTTTAAGATATTAAACAATATTGATTTTAATAAATATTAATTAATCTATTCTTAATGGAATAATGTCAATTTCAGTATACATGTAATACAGACAAATTTATTGTCGAAACTCTGCTTGAAATATAGACGGATAACTGAGAATATGTCAGAAAAACTATTTGCCAAAAAATTATTTTTACTATTTTACATTATAAAACAATTGTTTATACAGATAATGTGTAAAAATCAATAAATTCAGATGAACCGTCTGCATGAAATAATGAAACGTAGACCTACCTCTTGTTTTGACACACCCGCCTGAATAAGTCCGACGACTATACCTCTATCGGAAATTGATAATCAACCCATTTTATGTTTTCAGGTCAAAACATGACTGAACTACACATTTATTATTTCTATTTTTTTTTCAATTTGCCCCTGCACGTTTTCAACGTGCACTTTTATTGTTTTTACATCGGCCGCAGTAGCGCAAGGAATTATTGCACTTTAAAAAAAAATCGATATTGGATTTTATAGATAGCATGTACAAGCATATATTTCTAAGTTTTGGTGTACATTCATTTACAAATAAAGAAATTGTTGCATTTTTTCAAATGCACAGTTGGCCCATTCTCACACAACTTGGACAATTGATGTCCTCAGTATAGAAAATGATGACGATTTTCAATGAAAAGGAAAAAAAGTTAACACTTTGTTTCGTGTGAACAATTAATATGAATACTTAAAAATGAGCTTACATTTTGGTGAATAAATAGCTGTTTTGGTCTATATTAAGAAGGAATAGTTATGCAGGTGCGTCTAAAATGCTGTGTCTCCAGGTACATAATACAAAATAAAATCCATCCTGTAAAACAGCTACGACATAATTCCAGCACAGTACCGAATATATTTCGTAGTTAGTAATGAGTGCCAGCCAGCTGAACTATTTGTTTTTTAAAAATCTATCAATTAACGAAAATGCACACATTTTGGGTCGTGTCTCCAAATTATCGAAATCAACGGGACAACATTTAACACTCAAGTCTTAATGTACAAAAGAATAACTTTTGACATAGTTAATGCGCTTTTTGAATTCGTAAAATGTAATAAAATGAATGTTGGTTTCAATGTATATCTACGTATTATACGAGAACAAAGGATAGGTCATGAAATCCGAATTTACTACCGTAATTTTGATGCAATAATCAACGAGTCCGTAGCAAAAACTGAATTGAAATGCATATCATTGCATATAAAGATGGTATAAAAGCTTTACATGACGAGCTATATTCCCCACCAAGGTATTGCAGAAACTTTTCTTCATACGTGTAAAAAATATTCGATTTTGCTGTGTTAGAATCTAGAAATTTGAAATTAACATAAGCAACGGGACGTAAGCAACGGGACACACACTGTCAGGATAGGACTAAATCTTGCACATTCTTGCCGCCATAATATACATTTGGGCTCATATATGCTTCAAAACGTCAACCATATGTTTATAATTGTCGTCTGCCATCGATTTCAGAAAAAAACGGGTAAAAACACATCCGCCTAAACTTCGTTTTTGAGGCGAGTAAGGGTTGATATCGTCTGAAGTGGTGAATAGCTTATAATTTATAAGCTGTTACTGATTTTGCTTGTTGACTTATTAATATACCGTTTTCAAGCCACTGCCCTATTTTATAAAGTCTCATAGACGTTTTCTGTGCTATGTAATGAAGGCCTCGTTGATTACGTAGTGATTGTCCCGTTGATTTTTTATTGGACTAACATTTTGATAATAACAGTAACAATTTGTTTAGTATTTATGTACATTTATTAATTTCTAAATATGTTCGGACAGCATGCAGAATTCAAATACACAAGTAAATTTGGTGTAATAATGTCTGATTAGATGTGTAGAGTGCATTTAGCACGCAATCATATTCGATGCAGGTCAGTATTTACATCTATGTAAAATATAATTGTTCAATATTAATACAAACTGCACTTAAAGTATAAAAAAGATGTATATACGTATTTTGCAGTGTCTTGCGTTTAGTATCCCCGTAACATATCGAGCAAAACTGATAACACATTTAAGTGGAACGGAGAAATGCAGTTGTCTCGTTGATTATTCAAGAGTTGTCCCGTTGATTACGTACAACAAATCTATGAATTTTCAGCCATGTTGGTTAGTTATCGAATTGATGCATATACTATTATATTCGCAACCATGCATATTCGTATTTGCATTATGGCGAAGTCCAATTCGCAAAGAATTATAATCTACGGGACAACTCTTGAATAATCAACGGGACAACATTTCATTCGTGTGATAAGTTCAATCAGTTTGTCTGACGAGTAATATATTCGCTTTCACCATCGTAAGCATATACTTGTTTCGATTAAATAGTTCAAATACATTTATCTTCTTTAAAGTGATTTTATTTCACAACTTAATACAAAGTTTTTCAAAAATGAAGTAAAAATTATTAATATATTTTCAAAAAGCATGACATAATCCAAGTATTCCTCACTCAAGGGGGGAAATCGCGAGCTTATATCATATTTTATCCTATTTTGCACAGATATTTATTGTTTACTTGTACAAAAGTTATACCAATTCGAACATCGAACTATCATGGGTACTGTTTAAAATGCAGTAAAAAATACAGCAACAAGACCAATTAAACATCCGAATCTCGAAAACTGTTAATATGTTGCTGGTAAAATTTTGGAAATCAGTAGTTTATATGTATCCTGATATGATGCTAAGGAAATGAGTAAGTTCTGGGAGTACAGGATTTTTTTTTTTACCCAATTGTCCAAGTTGTGTGAGAATGGACCAGTTTATAAGTTTGGCCTAGTGTACGTGCCATGGTTAATGAAACAATATTAATTCAGAGTATATAAGAAGTGCAGGTTTTAAACAAATCATGAAAATCAGGGACACGACGTACTATATAATATTATATTACCTGGCAATATACACATGCATATACTGAGTATATATATTGGTCCCAGATATTACATACACGTATATACATGTGTATACATATTATCCCTGTGAAAATTAAGATGAAACTACAATCTATATGATTATGCTTTCGATAATGGCTCAAAATGTATTTAACCATATGGTCATGAGCTTAAATTTGCGTAATTAACAAATGTGCCCCCCCCCCTGAGATAATGATCAAGGCACTGTTTCACCAGTTAATACATAGTTGAAGTAAACAGCGACTCCATACAAGCAATGACTTATATACATACATGTATGTATATATAAGTCCTTGATACAAGTAACAATTATCTTATTACGACAAAATTAACGTTCAATTAATTAGCACTCGTCAGGGACCCACATCTCATATGCTTCTGGTTATATAGTTGAAACAGGGATAATATAGTACACACCATCAGACCCGGTTATATATATACATATATGTAGTTGAAACAGGGATACTATAGTACACACCATCAGACCCGGTTATATATATACATATATGTAGTTGAAACAGGGACAATATAGTACACACCATCAGACCCGGTTATATATATACATATGTAGTTGAAACAGGGATAATATAGTACACACCATCATACCCGGTTATATAGTTGAAACAGGGACAATATACAAAAATGTATAACACTCAGTAAGGGACATCTCGTCATATAAATTGTTGAAACACGGACACTATATTACACGTCATCAGGGACATCTAGTTATATATATAATGTTGAAACAGGGCCACTATATTACGTACACTTCATCAGGGACATTTGTTATATATATAATGTTGAAACAGGGACACTATATTACACTTCATCTGGGACATCTAGTTATATATATAACGTTGAAACAGGGACACTATATTACGTACACTTCATCAGGGACATTTGTTATATATATAACGTTGAAACAGGGACTGTCGACACTATAATATATATATTACACTTCATCAGGGACATCTGTTATATATATAATGTTCAAACAGGGACACTATATTACACTTCATCAGGGACATCTAGTTATATATATAATGTTGAAACAGGGACACTTGATTACACTTCATCAGGGACATCTAGTTATATATATAATGTTGAAACAGGGACACTTGATTACACTTCATCAGGGACATCTAGTTATATATATAATGTTGAAACAGGGCCACTATATTACACTTCATCAGGGACATCTAGTTATATATATAATGTTGAAACAGGGCCACTATATTACACTTCATCAGGGACATCTAGTTATATATATAATGTTGAAACAGGGCCACTATATTACACTTCATCAGGGACATTTGTTATATATATAATGTTGAAACAGGGCCACTATATTACACTTCATCAGGGACATCTAGTTATATATATAATGTTGAAACAGGGACACTTGATTACACTTCATCAGGGACATCTAGTTATATATATAATGTTGAAACAGGGCCACTATATTACACTTCATCAGGGACATCTAGTTATATATATAATGTTGAAACAGGGACACTTGATTACACTTCATCAGGGACATCTAGTTATATATATAATGTTGAAACAGGGACACTATATTACACTTCATCAGGGACATCTAGTTATATATATAATGTTGAAACAGGGCCACTATATTACACTTCATCAGGGACATTTGTTATATATATAATGTTGAAACAGGGCCACTATATTACACTTCATCAGGGACATCTAGTTATATATATAATGTTGAAACAGGGCCACTATATTACACTTCATCAGGGACATCTAGTTATATATATAATGTTGAAACAGGGCCACTATATTACACTTCATCAGGGACATCTAGTTATATATATAATGTTGAAACAGGGACACTTGATTACACTTCATCAGGGACATCTAGTTATATATATAATGTTGAAACAGGGCCACTATATTACACTTCATCAGGGATATCTAGTTATATATATAATGTTGAAACAGGGCCACTATATTACACTTCATCAGGGACATCTAGTTATATATATAATGTTGAAACAGGGACACTATATTACACTTCATCAGGGACATCTAGTTATATATATAATGTTGAAACAGGGACACTTGATTACACTTCATCAGGGACGTCTATTTATATATATAATGTTGAAACAGGGACACTATTAAGTACACTTCATCAGGGACATCTGTTTTATATATAATGTTGAATCCTGGACTGTCGACACTATATTAGTTATATAAATTGTTGAAACAGGGTCGATCACTACATCACACTCAGTCAGTGACACCAAGTTATCATACCAGAGACGTATAATACAACGTCTCTGATCATACAGAACAGAACTTTATTTATAGATGCTTGCGACAGTTTGCTATGTAGTCTTTGGCCCTATCTATTTGTGAAATAATATTATGAGTTATAAACGATCGCGCAACTTTGCACACCACTTCATATCGTAATTGGGTGACCTACATTAGATTCACGTAGAATGGGATTTTCCTAACTTCAAGTTTGCCGCATGATGACGTAGCGTCTAATACACTTTACCCATAATCCATTTCGAAAGGAAAATGTCTACATAGAACGGAGTATGTTCATAAAAAGTTAAGGAGAATCCGCTGCCATCTTGGTAAATACATTCATTGTCTTCGACCCATTTTGTATGCTATGTTTTAAGGAATATCTGTTCAATGTGATTGGCTGCATGATGATATTGAATTAATCTTCAAAACTACATATTTCTTCAAGATAACCAACCACTGTTCTGCTTATTTCACTCCCGCCATTGTATCAATTAGTCATAATAAACCATTAATTTCCACTGATTCTTCGCTTTAGGTTGCGTTTACGAACATGAGTTATAAATGCCTGTAGCAAGTATGAACGAAACTTCGTGGGACGATAGTCGGGCGATGCTGTCACAAGCTAATATTGCCAATATGAGGCAAAGTGGACACATTTCGAAAGACGATGCTGGTGTAAGTTATTTTTGTCAAAGGCCTCAAGAACCAAACGACCTGGGTAACTACTCGAATAAGAAATGGGCAGTTGGAGATGACAGTGTTATTGAACAGGTAGAAATATTGCCATTATTACGTAATGCTTATATATTGCATTGTTACAGTGTATCGTCTGGACATCTCATGCAAGAAAACATTGCTCGGTGACCATGACCTTTAATAAAATACTCTTTGTTCAGTATCGAAATTATCTGACAGATGTCATGCTGACATTGCCATGTGCTGAGCATGACTTGTTTCTTAAATTTGATTTGTTAACAAGTTTCTTGTGTTTCTGGTCTTGATGTGTGATCATCGTATGATGTCTACTCATTACATGTAGTTAATAAACTGTAAATAAGTACCAACATCATATACACCTTCAGTTTGTGAAACTGGTTGTCTGATATTCATATTGTTAAAATTAGGGTTTATTAGTACCCATTCTTTACTTGAATATCAAAGGTAGCTTGTAGTCCAACTAATTAGACTGTGATGACGAGATACTTTTTCGACTTGGCCCCATCCCACACAGTCTAATAAAGATCTGCATATTTGTGTGCGGAAAATCCCCAATTAAAACCTGTTGGACACGATAACTACAATATCTGTGACCGAAGTGAACCATTCCGTGGGTAGAAAACATGTTTCTATACTCATATGAGTATAAATTATTCCAACATACCTTTTCTGAAAGATGCATTTAATGATTTGTTTTACCCACTACTGTATTTCCCAACTGAAAACGAAACTGGCATAATGCCGGTGTCATGGTTTACATTGCCTACTCTCAAAAATTCGCCTGTGCCCCCCCCCCCCCCCCCCCCTCAAAAGTCCTTTACCTTTGATAGAAATGAAATATCATTCAATGAAATAGCCTACTTCCCCAAAAATCCCCCCCAGCCTGAAATCCTGGATCTGACTCTTCTTAATTATTTTTTTAGTCTTCAGTACAAATCTTTCTCTTTTGTATTCTAGTATGATCTACAAATACTGAAGAATAAAAGGGTGATCATAATTGAAATTGAAGCATTAATACTTGTTAATGTATATTAGGTGTGGGAAGACCCGCATTAATTGTATTAGAGTGTATGCCCTCATTGGTAGCCACAATATCCAATTCGTTTTTTGTCCTATATTTTTACAGTCTAGAAGTATGACAGTCCAAGAGTTAGAGAGGAATTTTCATCACACAATGTCACTTGAACGAGAGGTAACTTCTATTATTGGTATCCCATATATTAGATATAATTTCCATTGAATGTATTTGAAAATTACTATTGGCGCACTGGTGTATTTACGTCTTTAATTAAAATCTCAATGTGGAGGTATGGTGAATAAAAAATTGAGTTCTGACTGCTGAAACCAAGGATTTATCTACTCAGGTCATGGATTCGCAACTACTATTAGAGAGAATCCCATAATCCATTACAATACTGGACTATTTCAGTTCAGGTTTTTTTTTTAGGAATGGGGGAAGACGCTGGACGCTGGTGAAAAGGGGAAAAAACTCGAAAGAAGCAAATTTGGGGAAAAATCCCTGTATTTGTAATACTGATTTTATAATGTTATAAATCTCCTAGTCCAACAGCCTCTGTACAGGGGTATTTCGCTGTCTTTTTGTATTTAAACTTAAAAGACATTAATTAACACTTATATATCGAGGGTTCAACGCAAAAGTGTCGTAACTCATATTAAAAAGCTGTATTTAGTATCACCACCGTATGTGCTTGTCAAAAAGACTACCTAGATGCAGTATGTTGAAGCATTATTCAATGTGCGACAAATTTTAAAAAGAATGGACATGATAATGTGTACTTAATCATAAAAATATTTTTTTTTTTTCATGGCTCTGAGGGAATTTTTTTTAAGGGAAAAATATAGCTTATTTTCCGAGGGGAAGACTATCGGCGTCACTTTCTTTGCAGTTAGTTGTATTCAGGTGTTTACAGACTTTAATATACAGTAAAACCTCTATTATTCGAATGTCATTGGGCCCTGAAAAATCATTTGGATAATCCATGGTTTTGAATAATCCATTTCATGATGTACTCGATGGAAATGATAAATTCCATACTGTCCGTATATTGCAAGGGAGTTAACTCTTGTATGCAAACATGACGTTACTTGAGTGATAATAAGAATAAAATAAAAGTATAACAAACACTTATTATTTATCCTTGTTTTATGAATGTATCTATAGGAGTTAACAAATGAAACAATAATTCTTGTTAAATAAATACCGGCGTATTTATGGATTATGGAGAACACAATCCGACAAAATAACATGTCATTCTCACTTCACTTACTAACGATCGACTAGGCATCGCTATCGTCACATTCTAAAACAAAGAATCGAAGACGTAATGTTTTTATGTTTGGAACATTTTTGCACTTAATCATCATATTCTAGTTAGTTTTGTTTAATTGTGTTCGAATCAAGTTTTTTTAATTGTAAAGGACACTGAAATTCAAATAATTTGATACAGATCACCAGGTACATACGTGTATTAACTTATTATACCCGAGATCATTGTGAAATATTTGTCGTGATTAGTATAAAATCGTAACAAACAATATGGTCAACTTAACGATAATTGAACTGTTGACACGCTTCATGTTTGAATTGATGTTAAACATTGTTTGTCACACGACATTTGATTCTCAAGCGACCATTGTTATCAATTGACGATTTCAAATAATAGGTGTGAAAATACGTGCATTCCAGGGCCTTTTTTCCAAAAATTGGGAAGGGGCCTTAGCCTTTCAATTTGGGAAATACAAGCGCGATTTTTGGCCAAATTGGGAAAAGGTTTAAAAACTCTTTTATTAATTGTAAGTTTTGAATTTAAAACAATAATGTAACATTTCAATAAATAATGCTAAATAACATAAGTTTTATTCACAGAACATGAGAAATAGATTTAAGGAGAATCGTATTTTATCAAATTAGAATTTCAGCATTGTATTTTTGGGAATTCCTTTCCCAAATTTGGGAAAAAAACAGCCTTTTTGCAATTGGGAAGTCACCAAATTTCGGCCTCTGTTATAGAAGGAAAAAAGGCCCTGCATTCGGAACTTTAGGGACCAAATAATGTATTTGGATTACTCCAGGTATTCGTAAAATCCGATTCATATAACCAGGGTTCGTTGTACTTGAAACATATAGAGATGTAATCGGGACCGTAGATTTTATTCGGATAATGCAGGGTATTCGGATAATGCAGGGTATTTGGATAATCAAGGTTTTACTGTACTAGAAAATATGGCAGTTGGGAAATTGCTATATGGATGCAACAAGCTTCTTAAAGATACTTTGAAAATATACACCTGTAAGCATATGCATTGAAAAAAAATAAGGCATTTCAAATACGTAAATCTGTCGCTTCAACTTCCTATGTGGCAGACACTCGGTATTATCTGTTCGTCTTTGGAAAATCCTCTGGAACTAACTAAACATTTGCATGTGTGAAAGTTGTCCAGATTGTCCCGAAATTTCCCATCGCTGAGGGTCGTTTTCCCAATTTGTCTAAATTTGAGAAGATTTTCGGAGGGGGGAGGATATGGGCTGTTATTGAGCATTGACTGCTTTGTTTCAATGCAGATTTCTACAAGCCTGTTAATTTAATCTCGAAAAGAATTGGTAGGACACTCAGCAGCATAATTTCTTTTTATTTCTACATTTTTTCAGTATGAATTGTCTCCATACTACTTTTCAATATGAATCGGACTGTACAACAGGCGTTTATTCAGTATTATTATAATCAGTAATATTTGGCGATGTTTCGACAACATCGAATGCTAAAGTGGAAGTAGATTTTCAGAAAAACGTGAGGTCATCTAACATTTTCATTTACCTGTCGTTTACGAGATAAACTGAACAGACAGATCAACAGTATACCATAAACGATCACTCGCCCAATTGTCGTGAGAAAACAAAGAGTCAGACCTGGAACAATTCTGTATCTCGAAAATCTTGTTGTTAGAGGTGCGAAGTTGGTGATGCAAAATGTGATCAGGATCAACAATTGGGTCATATTGGACACTCTGACTGCTGTAGACATTTTTTACTTTCACAACTGACATCTGAATGAACCAGGCCTAGTTTGTTCTTAGATCAGGACTATGGTGTTTAAATGAGACAAAAAATATTTATGCTTGTTAAAAAAAAATCGCCACTTGAATGGCAGCGGAAACAAACCGGCCTGATTCAGCAATGAGCATGTACATGTAGTACGAAAATGTAATACGAAATAACTTGAGTAGCAAAGTAAGGGTCGAAATAAGACTATTAGTATTATAATACCACTTGTGCATTGTTTCAACTGGTTAAAATATCAAATTGCACATTAAAAGAGTCAAAATAAGTAAGAGATCTATTCTGGTTCTGTAGAATATATCTATTTATTATTTGATCCGTATCAGTTAAGTTATAGAACCGCAAATATCTGAAAAAGTTGAAAAAGTAAAAAGTTTAATCTGGCTGATACCAAAAAAGTCAAAAGGAAAACTTACACTCAGTTATGTGATTTATCTCTTAATTAATTGTAAAGTTACAAGTTTATTGTGAATTAAAACATCTATTTCCTTGTCAATGAATGAAACTTTCTTCTTTGTTTCTTAATATTGTTATAAAAAGGTTCAGCAATTTTCACAATTGGAAAGGAAATTTAATTATCTTGAAATTCCATTACCACATTAATTGTTGATTTAATCGGACAGCATTTTTGTTTGAATTCTTAAGTTACTGAAGATGAATAGTGTCTTTGTCCAATTTTTACTAAGAAAAGCCAGGTTATTGGATTTGGGTATGCCGCGTTTGGGTGTGTGGTGACCTGAAACACATAGCTTCTGTTGGATTACTTAGGTTATGACTGACCTATTGCTGACCAAATAAATTGGTATATAGCAAAGTTTATACAGTCAGACCCATCTTGTGATTGTATTTGGGGATATAGTTCACTAAAAATATAAATAATTTGATTGTGGATTCCTATTTATGTTGCAGACTGTGTGCCAACCTCCACCAAATATATGAAAGCATGTTGGTTCTTAGTAACGTTTTCACATTTCTTTAAAGGGCCGAATTATACATATCAGATTTGTGGAGTATTAAGATGAACAAAGCCAACTGTAGACAAGGAAAATATCAGCTAGTTTACCAGTAAACAAAGTAGAAATAAACTAACTTTCTATTAGCTTAAATGGTTGATTATTTGGATGAAGCTAATGAATTAGTTTTGACTACTACTATTTCAGACCAGCTGGTTGCACTTAACAGGGTTTTGTTTTTTTCAGTATTTTTGGAACATGACTGATACCCTTGGAATTGGGAATTTCTGCAGTGTTTTGTTAAAAATTGGGAAAATATGCGTGACTCCCATTTTGCAATATTTAAATGTTCACACACAATCCCTGTCCATAATGGGAACTTTCAATCATCACATGTCTATTTCAATGAAAGATCTTTTGTTTTCAGAGATCTTAGTTATTTATAAAAAAAAATTGGGAAAAAAAGATAGTATTTTCAATTGGGAATATGACCCAATATCAGCTATGAATTTAGCCCATAGAAGTCCCTGATCTTTATCTATTTACAGATATTGAACTGTTAACTGAAATGTTTATTACAGACAAAGAAGCTTGGTTGGGACATGGGAGCTGGCGATCCTGGGAAAACTGATCAGAATCAAGCCATGTTCCAGAACAACCCTTGGAATCGACCACGCGATGATGGTGGTTGGAATCCTACTCCACAGTCAGGTATTTTCATTTGTGTAGCTTATTATTAGTGGTGCAACGATGTACAAATTATAACAAATTATTTGCATTTTTCCAATAAACTTATATTGGTACAATGTGTAAAACTTACAGTTTATCTATTGATACTGATATACCATCTACTGGTTACACAATGTGAATGAACAACTTTATATAGTTATATCTCTATGTGATGAGTTTACAATTGAGTTGACAGTGGCTCTACAGGGCTTGACACTAACGTTCAAGAGGTAGTCGGCAGGACTACCTGCATAGAAAATGAGGAAGTCCATGCAAAATACAGGTAATCCTCATTTTAAAACATAAAAACATGTTTGTCACTTAATTTCAATGCCTTTAGATTGTACTTAATCAGAATACAAGACAAGCATAAACATAAGTTATACAGGTTACATCACATCAAATCTAACAAAAGTTTGTAAGCATTATTATTTAATTTACGTAAATTTATAGAATTCAGGTCACCCAAATTTCAGATAGCCCAATGGGATACCCAACTTGGAGACCTAAGTAGTCCTTGGAGAAAATAGGTAGTCTCAGGCTAACAGACTATTGTTAGTGTCAAGCCCTGCTTGAGTTTTACTGTATTTTCCATTACTTCTCTGTATTGCAATACATATTGTGATATGGGTTGACTGTATTGCAATATATCGCAATACGGATTATGCCATATCATTGCACCCCTACTTATATATTTATTTGTATATCAAACTGTTAACCATTCCATAGTCTATCGTATTTACTGCACAATATTTCACTATCTGTTGGGAAGGCAACCAAATTTACATGGTTTATATAGACCTGAAAAAGTTTTGGCGTTGGTAGAACTTGGCCTTAAAAAGTTCCTTATAAGTGCTTGAAAAAAGCATGGATAGCGACTGGGCTTCTTAAATCATAAAATTCTCAGAGTTGATGCCTAAAATACTCATATTACAATTATAATAGATTATAGTTATATTAGGACTTAAAAAAAACCATTTGAATTGCCTTGAATTTCCTGCTTTAGTTTTTAGCTCACATGAACACTTGTGCTCAGCGTGAGCTTTTGTGATCAGTCTTTGTCCGGAGTTGTGCGTCGTCAAACTGTTTTTGGTCTGACTGATTTCCTTTTTGCTTTTTTGTGAAGTCTGCATTAGGGGCCACATTTTTAGCTCAATTTTCGCAAAACTGGGTCAGAACGTTAATATTGACAAAATCTTGGACGTTTGTGAACACTTTAGAAATCACTGTTATGATTGGATCTTCATGAAACTTTGTCAGAATGTTTATTTTAATGACATGTAGGTCATGTTTGATGATGGGTCATTTCCGGTCAAAAACTAGGTCACTAGGGCAAATTGCTGGAAAATCTTGTTAACACTCTAGAATTCACTGTTTTGATTGGATGATCATGAAACCTTGTCAGAATGTGTCTTTATAAAAACTAGGTCCCGAGGTCAAATCTTATGAAAAACCATGTTAACACTGTAGATTTCACAGTTATAATTGGGTCTTCACCAAACTTTGTCAAAATGTTTGCCTCAATAATACGTGGGCCAAGGTTGAATATGAGTCAGCCGGGGTCAAAAGCTGGGTCACCAGGTCAAATCTTGTCAAAGCTCTAAATTGCATGGTTTTAATTGGATCTTGGCCAAACCATGCCTGATTGTTTGTCTCAATGATATTAAGGATAAGTTAAAATATGGCTCATCTAGGGTCAAAAACTAGGTCACAAGGTCAAATCTTAGGAAAACCTAATACTGTAGATGTCAAATTTTGATTGTATCTTCACCAAACCTTGTCAGAATATGTAGGACAAAGTTCTAACATGGGTCATCTGGAGTCAAAAACTAGGTCACCGGTTCAAAACAAGGTTTTAATGAGTGAACAGTGATTGTCATGTGAGCGACATAGCGCCATCTTGGCCCTCTTGTCATCTTTTTTTGCATCATAATTTTTTTCTATTGCCTTTATTTTGCCTTTCTGACAACCTAAAAATCCCTACCTTTCAAATAACTTTTCATGTGAACTTTTTGATCTTTGATAAGTAGACAAAAAAGCTTGTAAATCTTCTGTGTTTTGCGTACTATTTGTTGGTCTCTTCTTGTATTTGCCAGTCTCATACAGTCACTTAATTCCTGGTCCCAGTTATCAGTGTTTGTTAATGAGACCTAGTTCAAATATAAGATATTTATGAACATACCTTATGTATGGTATCAATGAAATTATACTCTGAGCTTTCTGAAAATGATCAAATTATTAAAATAAGAACAAAATTACTTAAAAGATAAATTTCAGGTAAAGGGCCATTTCTTCTCATTATGTTTCTGTCATACTCGTTTATTTTCTTATTTTGTAAAAACATGACTGTGCCCATCAGTTAATTATGTTATTTTGTCATAAATGGTATTAATTTATAAGTATTAAACTCCCTTTGCCGCAATGATCTCACATTACGACTTCTATAGAGATAATGAGACTAGGACCGGCATATAGTAATCCTCTAACATGATTTATTAAGAGCTTTTAACTAAATTTAATTGCATTATTAATCTAAGGAGTAATTTTTATGCCCCCCGTCATTCTCCCCCCCCCGCCATTATCCCCCCCCCCCGCCATTCCCCCCCCCCCCGCCATACCCCCCCCCCGTCATTCTCCCCCCGCCATTCTCCCCCCCCCGCCATTCTCTCCCCCCGCCATTCCCCCCCACCGTCATTCTCCCCCCCGCCATTCTCCCCCCCGCCATTCTCCCCCCGTCATTCTCCCCCCGCCATTCTCCCCCCGCCATTCTCCCCCCGCCATCCCCCCCGCCATCCCCCCGCCATTCTCCCCCCCGCCATTCTCCCCCCCGCCATTCTCCCCCCGCCATTCTCCCCCCCGCCATTCCCCCCCCGCCATTCTCCCCCCCGCCATCCCCCCCCGCCATCCCCCCCCGCCATCCCCCCACGCCATTCGAAGAATGGTGGAAGAGCATAAAGTGTTACCCCTGCCCTTTCGTCCGTCCTTCCATCTGTCTGTTCAAATTTTGGTTTCTGATCAATAACTCAAGAAATATTTCATGGATTGGTTTCATATATCATATGAAGGTGTATAGTAATAAAATACAGGTCAAGTTTGATATGTGGTAAAATTAAAACATTTTCACAAGACTTATGGCCCCTTTTTGACTTCAATCTTACTTTACTTTGATGGTGGTTTCCAATTAATAACTCGAGAAATATTTTATGGATTGGTTTCATATTTTACATGTAGGTGTGTAATAATGATTGATTTCCATTAAAATCAAAACATTTTCACAGGAGTTGTGTCCCCTTTTTTTACTTAGCTATCAGTTGGGTCTTTCGTGTCCTCTGTTTAAAAAAAAAATCCTCATGAAGGTCACCTCATTCAAGAAAGACAATTGAAGACACAAGTTCATACGTTCTTAATGAATTTTCTTAGGATAAATCTCAATTGCTAAAACTTTATTATTGCTTAATGTTGTGAATTTGTACTTTTCCTCTGACCAGACATCTAACTTGAGCCTGGCCAAGAAAATATTTTCATCAGCTACTTTTGTTTTTAATTTTTATGTATTTATCACCTGTTTTAGCTTTGGTTTGAATTCAACACTGTGCGATGTTTGCATAGTGATAAGATAGTACAGATGTCATGGTGATCTGAATTAAACCATTGCTGAATATATTAATGTGTTTTTATTTTTTTTGCTGTTGAATGTATTTGTACTTTGGCAACGCTTGTGTAACTATGTGGGTTTAATTTCTTTCATATTCTACCCCCCGCCCCCTCTTCAGTTTTTCCATTTTGACTGGTTGTTTTTATACATAACTGTTACTGTGATATAAGAAGTTATGATTGTATATTCTCTGAAATGAATTTGCGCCAGGTTTGTGTAACTAAGGTTATATTGTGATGTATGATTATAATGATAATTGTCTGTAAAACTCATCACAAGTGCTATACTTGTTCATGTAAAACTCGCCACAAGTGCTATACTTGTTCATGTAAAACTCGCCACAAGTGCTATACTTGTTCATGTAAAACTCGCCACAAGTGCTGTACTTGTTCATGTAAAACTCATCACAAGTGCTATACTTGTTCATGTAAAACTCGCCACAAGTGCTATACTTGTTCATGTAAAACTCATCACAAGTGCTATACTTGTTCATGTAAAACTCGCCACAAGTGCTATACTTGTTCATGTAAAACTCGCCACAAGTGCTATACTTGTTCATGTAAAACTCATCACAAGTGCTATACTTGTTCATGTAAAACTCATCACAAGTGCTATACTTGTTCATGTAAAACTCATCACAAGTGCTATACTTGTTCATGTAAAACTCGCCACAAGTGCTATACTTGTTCATGTAAAACTCACCACAAGTGCTATACTTGTTCATGTAAAACTCATCACAAGTGCTATACTTGTTCATGTAAAACTCACCACAAGTGCTATACTTGTTCATGTAAAACTCACCACAAGTGCTATACTTGTTCATGTAAAACTCATCACAAGTGCTATACTTGTTCATGTAAAACTCATCACAAGTGCTATACTTGTTCATGTAAAACTCACCACAAGTGCTATACTTGTTCATGTAAAACTCGCCACAAGTGCTATACTTGTTCATGTAAAACTCATCACAAGTGCTATACTTGTTCATGTAAAACTCATCACAAGTGCTATACTTGTTCATGTAAAACTCACCACAAGTGCTATACTTGTTCATGTAAAACTCATCACAAGTGCTATACTTGTTCATGTAAAACTCATCACAAGTGCTATACTTGTTCATGTAAAACTCACCACAAGTGCTATACTTGTTCATGTAAAACTCATCACAAGTGCTATACTTGTTCATGTAAAACTCACCACAAGTGCTATACTTGTTCATGTAAAACTCATCACAAGTGCTATACTTGTTCATGTAAAACTCGCCACAAGTGCTATACTTGTTCATGTAAAACTCGCCACAAGTGCTATACTTGTTCATGTAAAACTCGCCACAAGTGCTGTACTTGTTCATGTAAAACTCATCACAAGTGCTATACTTGTTCATGTAAAACTCGCCACAAGTGCTATACTTGTTCATGTAAAACTCATCACAAGTGCTATACTTGTTCATGTAAAACTCGCCACAAGTGCTATACTTGTTCATGTAAAACTCGCCACAAGTGCTATACTTGTTCATGTAAAACTCATCACAAGTGCTATACTTGTTCATGTAAAACTCATCACAAGTGCTATACTTGTTCATGTAAAACTCATCACAAGTGCTATACTTGTTCATGTAAAACTCACCACAAGTGCTATACTTGTTCATGTAAAACTCATCACAAGTGCTATACTTGTTCATGTAAAACTCATCACAAGTGCTATACTTGTTCATGTAAAACTCACCACAAGTGCTATACTTGTTCATGTAAAACTCATCACAAGTGCTATACTTGTTCATGTAAAACTCATCACAAGTGCTATTCTTGTTCATGTAAAACTCATCACAAGTGATATACTTGTTCATGTAAAACTCGCCACAAGTGCTATACTTGTTCATGTAAAACTCATCACAAGTGCTATACTTGTTCATGTAAAACTCATCACAAGTGCTATACTTGTTCATGAATGTAAAACTCATCACAAGTGCTATACTTGTTCATGTAAAACTCATCACAAGTGATATACTTGTTCAGCTTCTTGTCATTGTAAAGTAGAATCATCATATCTGATTGAAAGCATTTTCTGATGTTGACGGATTTGAGAAAAAATATTACAGAAATGATATGCAATCTTAAAAGTTAGGATCTTATTGTCCATCTTGCATCTGCTGTGTCCAGTCAATGGCTTCTCCTGTTATGAAAGATTTGTCTTGAAGTTCAGTCCACTAAAGTTTGTATTAAAATAATCCAATTCACTTTGAAATACATTTCAACTACAGTAACTAAGCTGCAAGTTATCTGTTAGATTGTTGCTCATGTAGCTTTCTATTTGTACTTTATAGCAAGCCTTCCTTCATAACCCGACACTTCACTGATTGTCAGTCCTCGTACATTAATGTAGTTCCGTAGCTGTGTATTTTAGATGTGAATTTTATGCTGCGTGTTTAATTCTGCTCACCAACTTCACTTTAAGGAACATCTTGTATGTCATATTTCTCAGTACTTGCAGTTTTTGTTAGTAAAACTTGGCTTTGGTTTTTCTGAGAATTAAGTACATGATGCAGTAAACAAATGATGTTAGATTTCACTTATAAAAATGATAATCTCACAAAGGACTGTACTTGGCAATACATGTTTAAAATAGACTTGTTATTTTAATGTAAAGGTAAAAAACAGCTCAAATAATATCCCTTAACATGGTCAGTGACTCCGCTGAACTCAAATTTCTCATATACATAGTTTTAATCTGATGATATAGTTGAAATGAAAATGAAACTATAGGCAAGAAAAAATGACAGGGACTGAAAATAAATCAATTAATTTTATTAAACAAATAGGGTCAGTTGTGTCAAAGAGAGCCCGGTTGTTGTTTTTTGCCTAGTATGTTGTACTGGAATGGTTAATTTAAACAAATTAAATTTCTTTGCTTGTAAGTCTGAATTTAGAAGTAGGACCGAACAATGGTTATCTAAATAATGTCTTAAAAGTGCTATAAGGTAACAGTTGCATTGCATAATGTGTGTGAAGTGATAAATGTAGGTTTGTTTGTTACTATGGCAACCATGACTACATCTACAGCTTGAAGTCCTGTCTCTTTTAGACCCACATATTACACAGGCCACACCTGGGACATTTCTGCCCTCGATGCATCGTCGTCCGGGCAGCTTTCCGGGTACTCCACTAATGCCTAACTACGACAATGCTAACTTACTATCATCATCTCGTACAGAGCCAGGTGGAGCTTCGCTTGGTGTCAACATGGTCGAGTATGTACTTGGTGGCGGCTCTCCAAGTGTTGCTGGGAACAAGAATATTGCCATGAGACATGGGTTAGGAAATCCCTACAATGTAAGTTGATATTATCAGATCATGTACTTTCATGTGGGTTGTATGTTTGAAACTAAGACTAGGCATGAGCCTTCATGCTTAGCTCACATTGTGAAGAGTTAGGTCTATGGGAATACTGGATGCAGCATGTGCTATCAGACCGTGTCTGGATATCTTCCGCAGTTTTCGTTCCGATATGGCGGCGTCCAGCTCAAGTTTGTTTCAAGATGAGATCAGTTTTCGGTGACTGTGAACTGACTAACGATCAGAATGCTTTGTAAGAAATGCTGTGATACGAAAGTTTAGAACATCTGATAAATGGTTACATGTTTTTGAGGTGCATACAGAAGGGATTTTCAGGGTTTCAGCTGCCAATCAGTTGTGGAAGTCAATAAACCAACTGCTTCCAGCAGTTGCATGTCAAACTATGGCCCGATTGTTGATCCTGATTGCATATTGCATTACCAATATGTCTCTGCCTCTCCGTGCTGATGAATTGCTGCTTTGCTCATTATACGCCCACAAAAGTTTTTAGCTCACCTGAGCACTTAGTGCTCCGAGAGCTATTAGTATCAATCTATATGTCTGACGTCCAGCTTCAACAACTTGGGTGTTAACACTCCAGGTGTCACAGTTATGATTGGATCTGCCAGTGATTTTTTAGCTCACCTGATTTGCAAGGTGAGCTTTTAGGATCGATGAATATCCGTCGTCTGTCCACAATTAGTTTGTTTACACTCTAGCATCCACAGCTCTTAACAAATTGTGATCAAACTTGCTCAGAATGTATATGGTCAGAATGTCTCGGCTAAGTTCGATTATGGGCAAAATCGGACAATAACTTCTAGAGTTATGGGCCCTTGACTTAGAAAATTTGCTATATTTAAGCTTGTTTACACTCTAGTGCCTTCATTTATTCACCAATCCTAATCATATTTTTTAGTAAATGTGTATAACCAAAAGATCTTGGACAATTTAGATTATGGGCAGAATTGGACCAGAACTTTGAAAATTTGCTGTATTTTAGCTTGTTTACACTGTAGCGCATTCATTTATTCACCGATCCTAATCATATTTACAATGAATGTGTATGACCTTACGGTCTTGGACAAGTTCAATTATGGGTGGAATCAAATCACAACTTCCAAGAGTTATGGGCCCTTGGATTAAAAAAATTGCTACGTTTTAGCTTGTTTAACAGTATTATACCTTCATTGTTGGTTTTGATATCAAAATCTACATAAAATTGTAGTGACCTTGTTCTCAGGTGAGCGATCAAGGGCCATCTTGGCCCTCTTGTTTACAATTTCACTTGCTCGAGTCCTAGGACTAAAAATCTTTTGAGACCGAATGTTTAAAGTGTGAGTCCCAAATTTTGAGATTCAAATTGATGTAAATATTGCCATCAAACCAAGGACAGAATCACATATTTTGGAAATTTTCTTCACAACAATGTAATGTATCTCTGCGATTTATGATATTGTGAAATATCTTTTATCATGAAGGATCACAGTGATTAGTGTTCATCTAAAAACGACCCTCAAGTAGCAACCTTGGTATTTTTTGTGAATACAGTACAACCTCTCCAGAGCGACCTTCTGTAGATTAACAACCTCTATAACAACACCTTCAAAATTTCCCTAAGCTGATATTTACTATAAATTTAACCTCTGCAGAGCAGCAACCTCTAAACAACGGCCAATATTTGCAGCTCCCACAGGGTGTTGCTCTACAGAGGTTGTACTGTACTTCTTTCGTTCACTTTCTGTAGTCTTCATTTTCAGAAAATGGGCACTGTTTACTTTCAGAAAACCGGTGCTATATATCGTAAGATTAGACACTTAAGTCTGACAGTCCGAGACCGACAGAAAATTAATTTGTCAAGTAGGAAATTCCAATCTTGAAATCAAAATAGAAAAGTCAGCAAATGTTATCAAACTAATTAGGTATTATCACAGTTAAACTGGTAGTGGTGTTTTATATATGCTGGGTACAGGGCGAGAATCATGTATCTATTTATAGTCATTACTTAGACTGAGTCGCTTTATTCATTTTACCTACGTAGCTCGGCTCTCTTGTCAATAACACCCGTCCACTATTTACAAAATGTACATTACATTTTGCAATGTGGTAATTAAGAGCCTTTGATAATAAACAAAAGCTGATAGATCTATGACTCGTCACTTGAAAATTATATGCGTCCCGCAGATGCACATAAAATGAAAACATGTGTCCACGGCAATATTTTTGCATCCTGGATGCAGGACGCTGAGGTAAAAATGCACTGGATCTTCATCAAACTTTTTCAGAATGTTTGACTCAATGATATCTTAGACAAGTTCGAACATGGGTCATCTGCGGTCAAAATTAGGTGACAGGTTCAAATCCCTTGAAAACTTCGTTAATACTCTAATGGTCACAGTTTTGATTGGATCTTCATCAAACCCTGTCAAAATTTTGTCTTAATGATATCTTGAACATAGGTCATCTGGGGTCAAAAACTAGGTCAAATCTTCAGAAAACTTTGTTAACATTGTTGATGTCACAGTTTTGATTGGATCTTCACCCTCGTCTTAATGATACGTAGGTCAAGTTCGAACATGGGACATCTTGGGTCAAAAATAGGTCACCAGGTCAAATCCAAGAAAACCTTGATATCAGCAGACCTCATGGCACAATGTTTTAATGAGAAAACAATGATTGTCATGTGAGCGATTTAGAGCCATCTTGGCCCTCTTGTTTATTTCATTTTGTTTACAATTCTTAGATGCATACATTGAAGAAAGATGTAAAAGATTTAGAGAAGGAGAAGACGCCATCACCATTTGAGAAAGGAGATGAGGGACTGAACGACGGCCAGGATTCTTTGGCCCCTAACGGGTCTATTATGCAGAATGGTCTGAAAGATGATGCTGGGGTCTATGGGTGTGTAGTTTTTCTTACTATTTTTAGCTCACGTGAGCACTTTTTGTGATCAGTCATGGTTTGTGTTGCGGTGTATGTCATGCGTGTGTCTTCAACTTTTGCCATGCAAACACGATAAAAGCCACCTTTTTAGTAAGATATTCACAAAATTGGGTCAGAAGGTTGATTTTGATTGAACTTGGGCAAGTTCAAACATGGGACATTTCGGGTAAAAATTAGGTTGAAAGGTCAAATCAGAAGAAATCTTGAATACTTGAGAGATCACTGTTTTGATTGGATCTTCATCAAACTTTCTGAATGTTTGTCTTAATGATTTCTTGGACAAGCTCGACAAACGGTTATCTGGGGTAAAAAGATAGGTCATTAAGTCAAATCACCAGCAAGCCTTGTGAACACTAGAGGTCACAGTTTCGATCAGATCTTCACCAAGTCTTAATGTTTGTTTTAATAATGTGTTGGATAAGATCAAACATGGGTCATCTTGGGTGAAAAGTAAGGTCACCATGTCAAATCATATGAAAACCTTGTGAACACTCGATCCAAAAGTTATAGTTTTGATTGGGTCTTCACCAAACCTTGTAAGATGGATTTTCTTAATTATGACTTGGAATAGTTTGAACATAGGTCAACAGGGGTCAAAATTAAGGTTACTGGGTCAATTGACAGGATAACCTTGTGAACACTAGAGGTCACAGTCTTGATTGGATCTTCACCAAACCTTGTAAGAATGTTTGTCTTAATCATAAGTGGGACAAGTTCAAACATGGGTCATCAGGGGTCAGAAACTAGGTCACAGGGTCTAATCACAGGAAAATCTTGATAACGACAGGCCTCATGACACAGGCTCAAAACAATGTTTTCATCAGCATACCGTGATTCTCATGTGAGCGATATAGGGCCATCTTGGTCCTCTTGATTACCAAATATTCTCTTATGGATATCTTACTGCCAAAATGTTTAAATTATTTACAGTTGAATTGCGATAGCTTGATATGTGAAAGTTTGAAATCGTTGTCAGTCCCAGAGAATTTCCTTCTATTTTCAATATATAGAGATATGATCAGTGTGGGGAATCCACTTGACCTAGTGACGTCACGATGTTATCGTTACAAGCGCGTTTTCTGTCAGTTGAACTAGGAAAACATCACCATAAGTGCATTATTTTTCGTTTTCTTCTAAAGCCACGTAACTGTTACAACTCCTTACGTAAAGGGCTATCCGGTTCAGATTTTTGTCACTGTAGGCCTTCTACTTTTTTGCTTTTCTTGTCCAAACCGTTTGACAGTGTTTGAAAATGAACGTTATTTTTACAAGAAAAATTTAGAAAACGGTTTGGACAAGAAAAGTAAAAAAGTAGAGGGCCTTCAGTGACAAAATTCTGAACCGGACGTAGCTCTTTATGCAAGGAGTTGCAACAGTTATGTGGCATTAGAAGAAAATGAAAAATAATGCACGTACGTGATGTTTTCCTAGTTCGAATGACAGAAAATGCGCTTGTAACGATAACATTGTGACGTCACTAAGTCACGTGGATTCCCCACACTGATGATGCAAAAAGTTCGAAATGTGAATTTCCTAAAAATGTAGAAGTTAGTAATGAAAAAAAGAGATGCGAAATTTAAAATAATAATATGCTTTTTTTCACACACTGAACAATAATTCATATTTAATTGATTTAATTACCTGTACACTTATGTCTGTTAATGTATTGTGCATACAAGAATGAATCAATAAATTACAGGTTTACCAGGGAAGTAATCAAATATATTTGAAAAATGTCAAATCATCAACAATTTGCTAGGTCGAATAGGTAGCATTAATGACATCATTATTTTTTAGGTAACGGTTGTATAAAATTGCTAAACATATGAAGCATCATTGTAATATTGTTTACATATCACCTACGTATAAAATCTTATTGTTGATAAATGTGCATTGATAAAAATAGTTATTCAGAATATTTTATTGAACGACACGAGTATTCATTTACAAGAACATAGAAATTAAATTTCTCGTGTGAAATTTTGTTATTTTCGTAACTTTTTTAGCTCACATGTCACAAAGTGACAGGGTGAGCTTTTAGGACCAGTCTTCGTCCGGGGTAATAAACTGGGTCACAAGGTCAAATCTTAGGTAAAAATCTTGTAAAAGCTCGAAATGTCATGGTTTTAATTGGATCTTGGCCAAACCTCGTCATATTGTTTGTCTTAATGATATTAAGGACAAGTTTAAATTTGGGTCACCTATAGGGTCAAAAACTAGGTCACAAGGTCAAATCTTAGGAAAATCTTATTAACACTGTAGATGTCAAATTTTGATTGTATCTTCACCAAACCTTGTCAGAATGTTTGTCTTAATGATATGAAAGACAAATTCAAACATAGGTCATCTAGGATAAAACACTAGGTCACAAGGTCAAATCTTAGGAAAACCTTGTCTATGCTGTAGTTTTCATGGTTTTGATTGGATCTTCACCAAATTTTGTCAGAATGTTAGTCTTATTTATATGTAGGACAAGTTCTAACCATAGGCACTCGATTCCGTGATTATTATATGTTTACAGACATTATTTTTCAATTTAACTCATCAAACAACGCAAATCTGTTGAAAGAAATATCCATAATTTTTTCCCTTATTGAGTGTATAAAAACACCAAGGTAGTGAACTCGCCATCTTTTCGATCGACGGAAGTGACGAAAATAAGCGTGGATCTCGGCTTTCCTTCTAAACTGCACAAGCTTTTCGGGAACCTTTCGTTATAGTGTGCCCCAAATTTAAACGTTTTGACATCTTTTAGAAGGAAAGCCGGGACCCACGCTTATTTTCGTCACTTCCGTCAAACGAAAAAATTGCGAGTTCACTACCTTGGAGTATTTTATACACTCACGCGTTGTTTGATGAGTTGAATTGAAAAATAACTTCCATAAACGTATAAAAATCACGGTATCGAGTGCCTATGGTTCTAACATGGGTCATCTGGGGTCAAAAACTAATATTTTAATGAGTGAACAGTGATTGTCATGTGAGCGATATAGGGCCATCTTGGCCCTCTTGTTTACATAAACGAAAGATGAGAAAGTTTGAAAAGTGTGAAAGTTTGCGATTTAACTGTAATTTGTTTTGTTCACTTGAACATAAATTGCCAGTATATGGTTAAAATATCAAATGGAAATTCATTTTGTCATTCAATTAATATATTAAAATTGATAGAGCTGAATAACTGTGGAACAGGATATCCAGTAATTCTACATAAGGCACTATAGAGGTGTAATATTCTGTTACACTCATATTTTCTGTTACCTAGGAGACATGGTGGCAGTCATCACAACTCTCCGACCATGGATGAAAAATCTCAGCATATGAACAAAGACAACAGTGACTTTCTCGAACAACAGCAGAATCTTATCAACCAACAAATGGCGGGTTTCCATCTTGATCCTTCACAACTTGGCATCAATGAACCGATGGGGCTAGACCCGTCCCAGTTTGATTACAATAATCAGCTTGGTCAAGTGCCATCTATGGATAGTCCTAACTTCAATATGGATTATCAACAGCAGGTTTGTAGGAATATCGGTTCAGTGTCTGCTTAGGCATTGATCTTAAAAACACAGTGATCAAATTGACAAGACTATCCTGTAACATGAATATACATTAATATACCAAACATTTCAAATCAGAAAAAAAAGATTGCTCTGCAGGGGAATTTTTATCTAAAAAAGTAGATTATTTGTGGAGGGGATGGGGCCCATATTCAGCCCCCCAAAAAAGTCAAATGTGGGCCCTGAGGACACAAACTCATTTTTGTGTTTGTTGAAGCCTACTTTTTGTGAACCATACATACATAATGCTACTGTAGCAGGTTGGTGTTAGGACTGGGGCAAGTATCCATGTACTCTGGTAATCACAAATCTAATTGAAAGATTGAGTACATGTAATGGTCATTACTGAGATTCTTGGTTTGTGATCTTGTTTGTTAACATAACGTATGTATATTCTTTGCTCTTAAAAATCCCTTTTCTCTGACTATATATTGTCTCAGTAGGGTTTGCTCTAATTGCTAAATGATGTAACATAATTTTTAGAGAATTGGATGAACTTAAGCCATAATCATTACATCATTCCTAAAAGTAAACAAAATTTAGCTGTCTTCCGAACTGCTATATTTTAGTTTTTGATGGCTTACTTGCTGATTGTAAGTGCTCAGTCTTGGATTTGATCAGATCGACACTCACCCAACCATCCTCAGTCCTTGTTGGTATATGTACTGTTCTATGTTGGTGTGTTGAGATTAAATGTCACTTTTATATTTCAGCTTCGACAACAGCAACAACAGCAGCCTATCGCTGTATTGACACAGCAACAGTATGCTTTAGCAACACAACAGCAGCAGCAACAACTTGGTATGTGGCATTCATATGTTCATTGTTATTGTCTCTCCTTGGCTAGTCCTAGAGAAAACATCTGAGCTGTGTGTTACTAGTCTTGCCTCAGAGAATTGGGAAGCTAATAATTTTTTTAATATATTTCACAAGGCAGGATACAGTTATATATATTCTAAAGCAATTGTAATTTGCATACATTTGCATATTTTCAATCTGGTTGTAGTGAAGCAGAGATGGAAACTTGCTTTTTTGTGAAGGTTCAGTTATATTTATTAAAAAAGGACTGACTGCCTTATCCTGGAGCTGGTCACAAACTTGCAGTCATTGTGCTATTATTCTTTAAAATGTAGGCTTAGCTCAGATCTTTTTTCACCTGTGGTGTTTATACAAATGTCACTTATCTAACCTGTATAAAGTGTGGTGATTCCTTAATTTTTTATCCTCATCCTTTCACAGTAGGAATGAAAATTTCAAGGATTTTTTTGTTTGCTCTGCAAAACTTTGACATTGTTAGACTTACCTCCAGTTTTTTCTGCTCAAAGCATTATTACTGCTTTTAGTTGAATCGCTAGTATAATGCGTGGCATATGAATTCACTTCCACTGTGATGTTTGAAGGCTTTGAGAACAATTCAATGCATATTACTGACTGTATGGCTTCATCTGTACCATGAATCTGGCTGCATTGACTCATTTTGTTTTGCTGAATCAACCCTAATATGATTTGAATTTACCTTCATGGGTCATTTTAGAAATAAGAAATCTAAGAAACTTGTTTTAACCAAATGAAACATATGCTCATTTTCTTTCTGTTTTAACTGGCTTTGATTTAAGGGTTTCAATAAACATATCTCTCTGTTAGGAATTGAAATTATTTTATCCAAATTGTTAAATACAGTGTATTTGTATGGCTGATTCTGTTTTGGAGTGAAGAAGGATAAAATTTATCTATATGATAATGATGCCATTTTATTTATGTTAGGTAGTTTTATTTATAAATTGCTCATTGGCTTTCAAACATCATTCCTTTCCCAGCAAAATACAGCTTTTATTGTGGGTAAA
This sequence comes from Lutraria lutraria, assembly GCA_964023205.1. Taxonomy (NCBI): domain Eukaryota; kingdom Metazoa; phylum Mollusca; class Bivalvia; order Venerida; family Mactridae; genus Lutraria; species Lutraria lutraria. The sequence goes on from OZ026850.1 coordinate 6,978,836, forward strand.
TCAATGTCAGTGTCTTAGATAAGAAGAAAAATTTCCCAACAGGTATCACAAAGGAACACCACAAGTCTTAAACTGAAGAAAAGACATCTATCCACCAAATAGGATGGCCTTAACCTTTGTTCATTTTGGTGTCGTAAAATCTTGGTTTGCTTAAAGATACAATAAACTTGCTGAAAGGCGAATAATTATTACTGTTTTTTAATAATTTATTTATGTAAATTTTGATAAATTTACATCATTATACTCCCTTCTATGTTTGCATGTCATCAAATTAATTTCTATTCAACCATGGACTTTTTTTACTGTTATTTTACAGCAGTTTTTTATACTGATGAACATTGGTTCATTCTGCTGTATGTATTTTTGATAAATTTGAAAGTATTGATCTTGTGTGATTGGAAAAAATTATTTTTTATGGTTTTTGACCCTGTGCCATAATTATAGTTTACTGAAGTAAAACTATCCCTGGACTAGTACAAACTCGTCATTTTGCAGACTTCTTTGTTTTGGATAGTTAAGAAAGTTCACCTTTTCAGACAGTCAGATTTTATAACCTTAGGTCTGGATACGAAAGAATAATCAATTTTGGCTGAAACTATTTTTTTAAAGAAGTAAAAAAACTCCATGTTGATAATGCTGATGTTTTTTTTTATTTATTTTTCATTCCAAATAGCATGGCTTACTGTGTGTTCATTTTGCAACTTGTTTTTCCATGTCTATAGGGATGAACGGGGCCATTACTCCTACACCATACGTGCTATCTCAGGATCCATACCAAGTCGGCATACAGCTAGCAGGTCAGGTGAATCCATGTTGCCGTAGCAACTTCAGCCTAACTGCTTGTACACATCTGTCTATATTACTTAAAACAGATGCATTTTAAGGTCATCTTTAGAACAGTACTTGATTTTATATTTCTGCTGAGGTAGCCGATTTTGTCTTGTCTGTCTGTCTTATTTAACTGATTTAAAACATATTAGGTGAGAAAAAATGAAGTCCTGTTTACGGTTACCTAAATGACCCAAAAGTTTCCGACAGCAAAATCAATGAACTAAAATATTTAGGTCATAATTCATAACTTCAAAGTGTGAAAGGTTTGTTTAGAAATACCAGAAGTTTTATTGCCTACCCTATTATAGTTTTTATTGAGGAACAGTAAGCATGACTTCTCACCTTGGTTTGATGAATTAGAGAAATGAGGTCTGATCAGTCTACAGTTTATCATAGATTAACTCACCTGAGAATGATATCAGAGCAATTTCACTAGCATGTCAGACAGACAAGTGTCGGTAATCCCCGTCATGTTTGGCAAAACCATGATTCATTCAGTTATCTTAGAACTAAGAAATGTTCTCACTTAATTTTTTTATTTACCTAAATATATTCAAGACTGTTAAACAATGAAACCTCAGCAATATGTTTTAAGGATGACCTTTGTACAAATTATGGCCTTACGGTCCTCTGTGTATCTCGAGAATTAGTGTAGCGGGTGATGACTTCCATTTCTTACTCAAATATAGAAAAAATGCAATATTAACTGAATTACATGATTCTTTTATTGATAACTAAGTCTTGCTAACTAACACATGCTATGAGCTTATACATAGCTTGTATCAGAATTACCACAAATCTTTACTGGGGCCTCCTAAGTGTTGCATTGGAAGGAATTTTATTTCAATTTTTGGTGTTTCAGTGATTATTGATGATAAGTAGAAAGCATTATTAAAGCATATATGGTTCTATTGGCTTTTAAAGAGTTGATATTATTTATTGGTGGAGGGGTATTATTTAGAAATCTATGGTGTGTATTGTTGTAAGTTGTTTAAAGAATTGTAATACGTAATCTTAATTTTATGCTGCCAGCATTTACTGATGTAGGGGCATGTATTGGTTGATTTGTTTACTGTTTGTCCGTATGAGGTAACTAATCTTTACCTTTTCTTCTGTCAATTTGACACTTAATGCAGTTGTGCCTTGGGCCATTTCTGTATCAACCAACCTTGATTTGGCATTGGCCGAATTCAGATTACCAATTTTTATGCCTACTTTGGAACTGTAACCAAACCTTGTCCAACCAATAACTAGGGAACGATTTGGCCTTAGGTCCTCAGATTTGGTTGGAAGGTCGGTCATTGCATGTAGATTACCCCTGATTTTAAGTTCAGTAGGTCAAAGGTCAAGGCGTAACTATCTAGTTGGTCCTTAGGGACATTTGTGTTTCACAATCATGTCTTGTTTAAATGGGATATTTCTTGGTTAACTAGATTTGACTGCATTGTCTAGCACCATCACCCACTCTCTAGTACGCTTAGTAGACTATTGATATTGATAAAGATTTTTCCATATACAATTCGCAATCACCCCCATATAGTCCAACCTTAAATCGACCTTGATATTAATGTGGCTGTATTACCCTATACCCCGCCCCGCGTCCCTGGGGGATTTTACTTTTTTTCCACTGAGGCCCTCATCACAACATATTTCAAGGGGCGATTGTCCCACGTCCAATTTAAGTTGAATGCAAAGACATAATATCAAACATTTACAGCGATTAAATCAGAAAAAAGTGCTTAAAACAATAAAGAACAACCATTTGAGTACATTTAGTTCTAAAGGCAAGGAAAATACCCAGCGCATGTCATTTTACAAAAGTCAAAACAAAGGGAAGTAATTGTCTTTATTTGTCAAATCGGAATGTGTAATATGCAGCTCTAAAGCAAAATAATTACTTGTGTGTCTTCCGCATAGGCAATAAATGTGACAATAAGGCCAATATTTGCGAAAATATTTATATTTTTTCACTTCTTACATTTGCCTTGCCCAAAATGTAAGAATAAATGTGTGTACCGCATCCTGTTTATTCTTCTCACTAAGTCAAGTGTCCCGCTTAAAAAATGGTGCGAATCCTGTGTCACAAGAGGGGTATTACAGCTACAATAATTGGATGTACAAAGTTTTATTTAGGGCTGTGGATCGTTGGGTTAGTGGCGATCCGATCCAATCCATGATTCCACACTTAGGATCCACAAATCAAATCACAAATCTTTTGTTATCAAGTAGCCCATCTCAAACTGCAACATTGCAGACCTGAAGACAGCTTTAGGAATACTGAAGTGAATCAATATGTATTGTTCTATGGCTTAAATTTGTATGTACTCCCTTACAATTAATGGATTTACCAGCGTCATTTTTGTCGAGCCCGCCTGCATTGAGCTCGACATAGTCGCCACAATGGCGGTTGCGTGTCTGTACGTTAGTTAGTTAGTTAGTTAGTGTGTCCGTCCGGATCCTTGTCCGGGCTGTATCTCCCTTATGCATTGACACTTTTTAAAATAACTTGGCATAATTGTTAAACACCATGAGACGGTGTGCAGTGCGCAAAATCCAGGTCTCTAGCTCAAAGGTCAAGGTCATACTTAGAGGTCAAACATAAAAAATGAGTATTATAGACCTTGTCCGGGCTGTATCTCCCTTATGCATAGAAACTTTTTAAGATAACTTGGCATAATTGTTAAACACCATGAGACGGTGTGCAGTGCGCCAGTTCCAGGTCTCAAGCTCAAAGGTCAAGGTCACACTTAGAGGTCAAACGTCAAAAATGAGCATTATACACCTTGTCCAGGCTGTATCTCCCTTATGCATAGAAACTTTTTGAGATAACATGGCATAATTGTTAAACACCATGAGGCGGTGTGCAGTGCGTAAGATCAAGGACTCTAGCTCAAAGGTCAAGGTCACACTTAGAGGTCAAACATAAAAAGTAATCATTATACACCTTGTCTGGGCTGTGTCTCCCTTATGCATTGAATTATTTAAAAATGACTTGCCGTATACAATGCGACCATGTGTCTTGGGCAACACCCAGATTTTTATAGGTCAAAGGTCAAGATTACACATTCAGTCAAATATATTTTCCTTGTCTGGGCTGTAACTTCTGTTTGCATTCAAGGATTTTTAAATAAATTGGTATAAAAGTTTACTTCAATGAAATGATGTGTCATGAATATCACCCATACTTGTAGTTCAAAGGTCAAGATAACAAGCTGGCTAAACAGGGGCTCGACATGTTGCCCTTGGGCTTCTAGTCTGGTTTAAGCCTGTGAACCATTATCTAAAGATCTGATTGGACCTCTGTGCGAACAAAATAGTCCATAATGAGACAATTTATATTCAGAGAAAAGGGATTTTTTAGAACAAAGAATACACTTTATGTTAAAAAACGAGATAGTGAATCACAAATCTTAGTAATGATGATTATTTGTACTCGATTTTCTAATTTGATTTGTGATTACCTGAGTACTCGGGTACTCAACCCCAGCCCTAGTTTTATTGGGTTATTATTTAACTAGACATCAACAGGGGTGATTTTTTTCACCACTGTTTTGATCTGCCCCCCCCCCCCCCTGACCATAGCTTGATGAACTTGATTTTCTTTTAATAACTACCCTGCATCAATGACTATTCCTTCATTAACTACATTTTACCTGTTCGTCTTGCACCATCACTGCTAACTAGATTTTATTGATTTTGTTTTGAGACCTGGTAATTTTTCCTTTTCCATTTAATATGTAGGGCAATAATGTATACTTGAAACCTTGCTTCTACTTTTACAACAAATATATACAAAATTTAAGGGGATATTAAGTTGTTAATTTTAGCCAGTTTACTTCCTTTTGCTAGGCTTAAAATGTTGTTTATTTCTGTGGCTACAAACAACTAAACAGAAGTGTCATTTAATAATGAGTAAACATATTCCTGGTTGATGCTTTCCAGTCTGCCTTTTTTTTCTAAGAAAAAATACTTACGCTTATTGACTGTTGCCGATCACTGTTGTTATTTCTGCCAGAAAATTGTTGCAAATTTTATGCTTTCTGCTTTTTTTGCTTTGTTTTTATTGTGTTACAGTACTGTACTCATGATTGGTTGTGTTACAGTACTGTACTCCAGATTGTTTTGTGTTACAGTACTGTACTCCAGATTGTTTTGTATTACAGTACTGTACTCCAGATTGATTGTGCTACAGTACTGTACTCCAGATTGTTTTGTGTTACAGTACTGTACTCCAGATTGTTTTGTGCTACAGTACTGTACTCCAGATTGTTTTGTGTTACAGTACTGTACTCCGGATTGATTTGTGTTACAGTACTGTACTCCAGATTGATTGTGTTACAGTACTGTACTCCAGATTGTTTTGTGTTACAGTACTGTACTCCAGTGTACTCCAGATTGTTTTGTGTTACAGTACTGTACTCCAGATTGATTGTGTTACAGTACTGTACTCCAGATTGATTGTGCTACAGTACTGTACTCCAGATTGTTTTGTGTTACAGTACTGTACTACATATTGTTTTGTGTTACAGTACTGTACTCCAGATTGTTTTGTGTTACAGTACTGTACTCCAGATTGATTGTGCTACAGTACTGTACTCCAGATTGTTTTGTGTTACAGTACTGTACTCCAGATTGTTTTGTGTTACAGTACTGTACTCCAGATTGTTTTGTGTTACAGTACTGTACTCCAGATTGTTTTGTGTTACAGTACTGTACTCCAGATTGTTTTGTGTTACAGTACTGTACTCCAGATTGATTGTGTTACAGTACTGTACTCCAGATTGATTGTGTTACAGTACTGTACTACATATTGTTTTGTGTTACAGTACTGTACTACATATTGATTGTGTTACAGTACTGTACTCCAGATTGATTGTGCTACAGTACTGTACTCCAGATTGTTTTGTGTTACAGTACTGTACTCCAGATTGTTTTGTGTTACAGTACTGTACTCCAGATTGTTTTGTGTTACAGTACTGTACTCCAGATTGATTGTGTTACAGTACTGTACTCCAGATTGTTTTGTGTTACAGTACTGTACTCCAGATTGATTGTGTTACAGTACTGTACTCCAGATTGTTTTGTGTTACAGTACTGTACTCCAGATTGTTTTGTGTTACAGTACTGTACTCCAGATTGATTGTGTTACAGTACTGTACTCCAGATTGTTTTGTGTTACAGTACTGTACTCCAGATTGTTTTGTGTTACAGTACTGTACTACATATTGTTTTGTGTTACAGTACTGTACTCCAGATTGTTTTGTGTTACAGTACTGTACTCCAGATTGTTTTGTGTTACAGTACTGTACTCGAGATTGTTTTGTGTTACAGTACTGTACTCCAGATTGATTGTGTTACAGTACTGTACTCCAGATTGATTGTGTTACAGTACTGTACTACATATTGTTTTGTGTTACAGTACTGTACTACAGATTGATTGTGTTACAGTACTGTACTACATATTGTTTTGTGTTACAGTACTGTACTACAGATTGATTGTGTTACAGTACTGTACTCCAGATTGATTGTGTTACAGTACTGTACTACATATTGTTTTGTGTTACAGTACCATACTTCAGATTGCTTGTGTTATAGTGCTGTACTATATTGAAGATTAAGCTGTTTCTATTGAAAAGATATATTACTTTTCTGTGGACTTGTTTTGCATTACCTATCAGTCTGACTTAGTTATCACTTCTCTTTATGCGATGGTTTATCTCAACACAGAGTGACCGAATTGCCATAATCACTAACATATTGTCTAGATTAAATTTTAGACATTAGGTATGCATGTATGTATAGCAGTGTAGCAATTTATGTTTGGCACGGAATTTTATGTATTGTGGTGTACCTGTCATAGGTTCAATGTTATTAGTTAAGAAGTAGTAATAGTGCTTAATAAGAATAAACAATTTTCTGGTTATTGATAATGCCTGAAATCAAAAGTATTTCAGTAAAAGACTTGAGTAATACAACAAGCACATGCTTCTGCTATGAACTGGTCTGAATGAAGCAGAAAATGACTTTCTCTGTCATTTACCTAAGAGGTTTCATCTCGAAAGTTTCTGATATGTAAGAATGATGTATTCTTCTAAATTCTGCTGAATAAATCAATTCAATTCTGATAATGTCGAACCTAGGATATTAGTTAATGTAAATATAATGGATTTGACTAACTTGATAATTCTGGTATACTTTGGGAGAGGTACTTAAACCTCTTTAATACAATTTTGAAATGTGTTCACTGATAGTGTGATGAACCAACATCCAATTTTTCCAGATGTTTGATCCACAACTGGAGCTGCTTGTAATAATTAATAAAAAAAAAAAGATTTTTGTTACTAATATATCTCCTAAAAATATAGACTTAGTGGGACATCAGAACTTTTAAGATATTGTTTTTAAGTTTGGTGATTTAGATCTAGTTACAAAGAAATTTAAAAAATTAGTGCCGAAAATGGAGTAGGTATGGTTATCCGAAACTGGGACCTTTTTATGCTACACTTGTTATGGTTCAATAGGAAATAATGATATCAGCCCATTTGATGCAAATAGTTAACTGAATTGTAAGTTTTGTTGGCATCTTTAACTCTGCACGCACATAATCTTGCTTGCATGTATTTTATGTTGGAATGAGATCAGTACCTAGTAGTTCATGATAAATACTCCACTAGTAACATTTCAGTTTACAGAATTTTCTTTCAATTTGTTGAGTTTTTTTGCATGAAAACTTAATGTAAGATTCATTTGATCCAATTTATAGGATTAATGAATTTATGTTTGCAAACTATAACTGGACCAGAGAACAAACTGGACACTTTACAGGGGTCTTTATTTCATTCAAATGATAACTCAACATGTTAACAATCCTGTGTAATAATCAGTATAAATATAAAGAAATATTCTATGTTATCAGTATATATACTTACTTGTATTACTCATGATGTGACAAAATTTTAATTCTGTGTGATTATAAGGTCTTATGAGGTTTTTGTAGTTTTATAACTTATTGAATACATTTGTTTTATTTTAATTCTTTCCTTTCCTTTCTGTTGCTCTTTATTTAAATTTTGTCACATCTTACAGAATTTTCTGCTGTGACTTATACATTTATTTCAATGTAATTCATTTTACTGAATTACAGCATTCACTCATGTAGGTCACACTAATAAAGACAGAGGTAAAAAATCTGTGGAAATAAAGGGGAACAGTGTGCCATTTTGTTTATTATTAGCTCACCAGAGCACAAAGTGCTCATGGTGAGCTATTCATAGTTGTGATCGCGTGATGTCTGTTGTCCGTGTGTGTGCGTCAACAATTGCTTTAAACCAGTTGGTCAGACTATTACGGAAATTTTAAAAATCTTCTTGTCAGAATTAGATATTTGGTGTGTAGCATTGTCTAGTGAACCTCTACCAAGTTTGTTGAAAGTATGGTCCCAGTGTGAAAATTAGCCCCGCCCCGGGGTTCACAATATTTATATAGGCTTATATAGGGGGGAAAAATGATAATTTTCTCTAAGTCTTTTTATCTGGTGAGCGATGTAGGGCCATCATGGCCCTCTTGTTTTAATCTTTTTATACGAGTCATGAAATGAGAAAGATGTCTGTAATATGGAGTTTTTACTTTATTTCTAATTTTGTCTTGCAGGACCGACAGTAATTCATCCCCAGTATTACAGTGTACAGACCCCATGGGGTATCTACCCTGCTAATATAATACCCACTCAGGGTCAACAGACGCCCCAGGGACTTCAACAGATGCGAAGTGGGTCTGGCCGATTGACTCCATCCGGACAGAGTGACTCAGGGGCTCCCATTCAGCCTCAGGTGCCAGCACAAGGTTGGCTTTAAGATTTTTTCTTAACATCTTTTGTGATAAATTTGTACTCCTTTTTAGCCAACCTGGCACAGGGTGCCAATGTGAGTTTTTAGGATCAAGCTGTGTCCATCGTCAACAATTTCTTTAAACAACATCTCCTAAACCACTGGATTAAATTCAACAAAACTTCACAGGTGTGTTCCTTGCTTGAAGCTCTACCAAAGTTGTTCAAAGAATTTCATTCCATTCAGAAATCCAGAAAAATTTTTTTTTTTTGAAAATCTTAAAAAATCTTCTTCTCAAAATCCAGAGGACCTAGTGCTTTGATATTTGGTGTGTATCATTGCGTAGTGAACCTCTACCAAGTTTATTCAAATTATTGCCCTAGGGTCGAAATTGGCCCTGCCCTTGGGGTCACTTGATTTATGTAGACTTAAATAAGAAAATTGAAAAAATCTACCTGTTCAAAACCACAAGGCCTAGAGCTTCGATATTTTGTATGTGGTATTGTCTAGTGGACCTCTATCAAGTTTGTTCAAATCATGGCTATATTGTCAATATTGGTCCGGTCCTGGAGGTCAGTTGATTTCAACAACTACTGAACAGTCGGGATAGATAACTCTTTACCATGTCAAATAACTTTCCTTGATTTAATTATCCCTTAGTGTTACAATGCTCAGGTGAGCGATATAGGGCCATCATGGCCTTCTTGTTTAAACTGACTTAAGCACTTGGCACTCATGGTGAGCTGTAATGGTTACCCTGTTTGTTGTTGTGTGTTGTCAACATTTTGTTTTCTATGAACTCTTTGATCCTTGGATGGTCCTCAGTTGATTTATACCAGAAGATTGACCCTAACCTAGGTGTCGCTTGTTTTACATAGAATAAATAGGGAAAATTTAAAAAAATGAATAATCCCCGATTTAGATGAGTACCGACATGGTTTTCCCAATCCAGTCTATAGATAGCGCATTAACTTGACCGTTGGCAAAGAACTAGAAACAAATTTAGACGAAATTTAATGTTATGTAATTGCCTTTGCTCAGGAAATAAATTTTGTCTGAATGATTGAAATTTGTAAAATGTATACCATGGCTGTCAAACAAATGCTGGATTATTTTTGTTTATTTTGTCACCAAAAATGAGTGCCAAATTACCATTTTTTTGTCAAATGGTGCATTCATAATTTAAGATTTGACGATTCAGTTTCTCTGCGGCCGTGAAGGTTTCCATACCTTCGAGACTGAGCTTTCCGGAACGGTAGGAACAGGTCCAGATTTTACGTTGGTCAATATGGCCGCTTAACAGGTTGAGATCATTGCATCAATATTCTTTCGATAAATGCTGATGTGGGTATACAATCACGAACGATATAAAAAATATACTGTAGTTAACAGCGGTCAGAGAGATATCGAGATATACTTTTTGTAAGTTGAAGGGCTTGCTGCTCTAGTTCAGAACAATATTTTAATATATATATAACATGAAATGTTGCATAAAGAAAAAAAAATTCTACTTAGAATAAGACCATCGTTTAAAAAATTTGTTTTAAATTGGTATATCACGGCCTTGTTGAACATGATTGGTGTATATTTTTGTGATTTCTAAACCCATGAGTTCTATGATATTAAGGATATGTTACAAGGCCTTGATAATTCATATGGTGAAATTATTCTTTTTAAACAGGCAATATGATCCTTGTACATTAATATTTTATTGAATAAACAGTAGCCTACAGTACTAGGTCCTTGTTTCAGACAGTTAAATTTTGTATCAACTTGGAGAGATCCCTGCATCACAAAATTCATCTCCTTTCAGGCCTTTGATTCTAGCCTTGTAACAAATACATTCACCAGATGTGTTTTTTTACAGGTGCACAATATCAGATTCTTGCACCAGCTTACTATGATCAGAATGGACAGTTGGTGATGGGTAATCCCCGTGGTCTGACTGGTGCCTCCATGAGGCTGGTTTCTCCAGCACCAGTGCTTGTGTCAGCTGGTAACCAACAAGGTATGTTTCTTGTTGAAATAAGTAAAATTAAGTTTAAATGTGAAGTAAGTTGACACTGCTGAGCTTAATTTAATTTAATGAATGTTACGGGAATGCAGAATTTATATTGTCCAATCAGAAGATGACTTTATGAGACGCTGAATTTCAATTAACCAATCAGAAGATGGCTTTTGTTTTAGTTGAGAAGTGATGCACTTGTAATCCTTCACTTCTATGTTCAAATCCTTCTCAGATTGCCACCATCCTAAATATTTTTTGGTTTGCATTAAATTTATGATGTCAATTTATTGTTTTTACTAAAAAAAGAGTGTCTGATTCGTGGAATGAGGTGATGTGCCCATGATTGCATGATCATTATTTTCCTTTAGATATTATTATGTTATCTGGTGCAATTTTATTTTTAGCTCACATGTCACAAAGTGACAGGGTGAGCTTTTAGGACCAGTCTCCGTCCGGTGTGTCCGGTGTCGTGGGTCGTCAAACTTTACCTTGTGAACAAACTAGGGGCCACATTTTTAGCTCAATTTTAGCAAAACTGGGTCAGAACGTTAATATTGACAAAATCTCGGACAAGTTGGATAATGGGTCATTTTGGGTGAAAAACGAGGTCACCAGGGCCAAATAAGGGAAAACTGTGTGAATACATTAGAAATTACTGTTTGATTGGATCTTCATGAAACTTTGTCAGAATGTTTATTTCAATAATATGTAGGTAAAGTTTGATAATGGATCATTTCCAGTCAAAAACTAGGTCACTAGGGCAAATTGCTGGAAAACCTTGTGAACACTCTAGAATTCACTGTTTTCATTGGATGATCATGAAACCTTGTCAGAATGTGTGTCTTTATAATATCTTGGACGAGTTCGAACATGGGTCATCTTGGGTCAAAATCTAGGTCGCTTGGTCGAATCTTATGAAAAACCATGTTAACACTGTAGATTTCACAGTTATAATTGGATCTTCACCAAACTTCGTCAAATTGTTTGTTTTAATGATATAACCGTTAAGTACAAATGTGTCATCTGGGGTCAATTACTAGGTCACCAGGTCAAATCTTAGGAAAACTTTGTTAACACTGTAGATGTCACAGCATTAAATTGGATCTTCACCAAACTTTGTCATAATGTTTGCCTCAATTAAATGTGGGCCAAGGTTGAAGATGGGTCAAAAGCTGGGTCACCAGGTCAAATCTTAGGTAAAAATCTTGTAAAAGCTCTTAATTGCATGGTCTTAATTGGATCTTGGCCAAACCTTGTCTGATTGTTCATCTCGATGATATTAAGGATAAGTTTAAATATGGCTCATCTAGGGTAAAAAACTAGGTCATGAGGTCAAATCTTCGGAAAACCTTGTCAGAATGTTTGTCTTATTATATGTAAGACAAGTTCTAACATGGGTCATCTTGGGTCAAAAACTAGGTCACCGGTTCAAAACAAGGTTTTAATGAGTGAACAGTGATTGTCATGTGAGCTATATAGGGCCATCTTGGCCCTCTTGTTTGATTACTTCGGGCTCAATTTATAGATATATCTTAGCTGAACTGCTTCCTCACATGTGAAGTTTGTTTGGTTGAGGTTTGAACTTTCAGCTGTCAGAGGCTACATGTAGTAATTACTAGTATGAGACCATTTTCCTTTACCGTCAGACAAAATTCTGCCAAACAACCAACAAGATGAAATACTTCTTATTTACAAACTTGGGGTAGATTCATCTTTAAGTTAATTGTTATTTTAGCTATGGTATGTTTATAAGATTGGCAATACATGTCTCAGAAATATTTGAGTTGATTATTGATTTTAGGGCTATATCTGTTTCTTGATTTTGTTATTTGATACATGTAGAAATTTAATATTAGATTATTACTGATTTTTGCTGTTATTATAAATTCAAAGTTCTTGATACTTTGATATGGAAATAAATTTTAAATTGTAATAATACATAGTACATTTAATAATAAACATTTATTTAGAACTGTTGGCAATAAAGGGTATAAGTTATACAACTTTTTAACCATTGTTAGACTATAAATTGAAGATGTTGTTTATAGTTTTTGAATTGTTTCTGATTTTGAATGTATGTGTTACATTGTATGTTCCTTAACTTGTGATAAAAACAACTAACCGGTTGGTTTATTTTTTCTTCCATTACTAACAGGTGGCGCCCCCAACCTGGGCAGTAACCCACTGCGTCTGCTGACCACACAGCCCCAACAGATGCCCACTACCCCACCCATCTTTTCTAGTAGTAACAGTAATACTCCACAAAATACACTTGGTAAGATATGTCTCCTTATCAATACTAAATTGTTGTTACAAACAAACTGAATTATGCATTTTAGAGTGGACTTAAAAGCTGGAAAATTTTGTTTTTTATTTTCCAGAACCACCGAAAAAATCTTTCCGAAAATAACTGTTTTTTTTTGGATGATTTTTTAAACATTTAGACATGAAAAGAAAACGTGAAAAAATTAATGTTTGAACTTCTTGAAGTTGAATTTTTGGTGCAAATAATGATGTCATCACTGTGGAGATGAGTATTTCTAACATATGTGTGTATGTTAGTTGTTAGAAAACATTTTGCAACTTTCAAGGAGAAAATTCACTCAGCTTTTAGTCTTAAATTCAAAGTATTGCTTAATCACTTGACACCATAACTAGCTATTTGATAAAACTATAGAAAAAGGTGTTATTCAACGAATGTCCAATGTTGAACTAATGCCTAAACATAGATGCGTGTGAATTCTTGAATGCTGTATTTTATGACCTTGTTTTTGTTGTAAGTTGTCAGGCATGCTGCTTACTGATGTTTAATTATGTCTGTTAAAAGAGATATTTCTCCTAGTTTAATCCCATGTGGGTTCTACCCGAGTTTCTGTTTTGACATGAATTATTTCATTTTGATGTTGCTTATTCTGTTATGACCCTCTCTTCTAACAGTGGTTATATATTGCCTCGGACATATTGGTCAATGAGTTTGTCAATAACCAAACCTTGTCTGACCAATAACAATAGAACCAAATCTTGTCTGACCAATAACAAGAGAATGATTTGTCCACTGACCCTCAGACTTAGTAGGGAGCTTGGACATCACATGTAGATGACCCTTATTGAGTTTGTGGTTAGAAGGACAAGGTCAGTGACCTTCAAACTGCTTTTTTTTTACAAAAACCATGTTTGTCACTGTATAATACTGCTATAAAAATGTTATCTGACCTGGCTCATATTAATAAAGCTTCTTAATTATTTGTTTAAATATGTTCTAGAATATCTTAGAAAGAAAAATCATATCATAAGATTAGTGATATTTTTAATACTCTTGAGTTATATTTTGGTAAAGATTGATTTCTTGGAAACATTGATGATAAATAAGAAACAGGAGGACATATCAGTAACATACAAGGTAGATTCTAGCTCATACAGCAACTTCCTTCAATATAGGTGAAATAAACATTTTTCCTGGTAGTATTTGTGTCTAATTGGTGTTTTGGTGTACAATTTGTGCTAACATAAAATGTTGAGATTTAAGGAAAATAGGACTACATAAGGTAGACTTCTCAAACTTAAAGTGCTTGATGAACAGATTTTAGGAATTATTGTGAAAATAAAATATTAAAAGTTGTTGGTTGCTGGGATGCACCTTAGTTCTTGATGGTTAAACTTTCATGTCAAGCTTGTTGCCATAGTTAATTATGGTTCTGGTATTAGGGCATAAATCAAAATAATGAAGACAATTTTTCTTTTCAAGATTTAAAGAATACCACACAACACGGGAATGTACTTTAATGTTCTGATTGTGTGTCTTGATGTTGTTAAAAATGTTGCAAAATTTCAGCTTGATTGTGTTACTCGTTCAAAAGTTACATTAGAAAAACAGGCAAAAAATGTCCCGAGTGTAACACTTTTAGCGTGACATTTTTTCTTTACACATTTTTCAATCTTTTATATTTTGTTCAGTTTTTGGGTAAGTAATCAATGGTTGTTTTTAATTTCATTGTACATGTGTTATATTTAAAATTTAATGCATTTTGTTCAAGTATTTCAATAATAAGTATTATTTAGAAATCACCTTTCAAGTGCACATGTAAAATATTTTGCTCAAGGAAAAAATGGAAATTCAAATTGATGATATTGCTGTTAGTAAACTAATGCTTGGACAGAAAATACAGTTTAACATATTGATAGGCATATTTGTCCATATTGTTTAAAAAAAAGAAATGATCAAAAGAATCATTTGTTTTTTAAGTTATACCATCTTGAATAAAGCTGATTGGAAATGTCCCGAGTGTAACATTTTGCATTTAGATAAGAATTTTTTTATCATTCTTTGAATTTGATATGTTTTTTCTCTATTTCTCAAACAGAAGCGTACCCATAAGCTCACAAAACTAAAACAAATTCCTGTAGTGCAATTCATTTTTTGTCTACATGGTTTTAAGTGTTGTCCCGAGTGTAACGCTATATATTCATCATCTTAATTTTGATATGTAACTATAGAACAGTAGTCCATGTTAATTGTTTTCCACATTTATATCAAATAACTGACGTGAATAAATACTTTAAAGTCTGAAGCAGTGAAATGGAGCATGTTTAAAAAGTTTGAAAGTTCTTATAAAAATAGTTATATTCAGATATATATACCAAGTAGATTTGTTCAATATACAGAAGATAAAAAGTAATTTATCTTTTATTTTGATGAAGAAACATTCTCAGATGAAAACAGTACAGAATTTATCGATTTATTTTATGATTTCTTAACATATTTTACATGTTATATTATTTATATATAACAATTGAAAATGTTACACTCGGGACACAAACACATCTTCATGCAATATTATACACAAATTCGGTTTGCTTTTACAGGAACTATACCAGTAACAATATACTAACACTGCAGGGTCATGAAGTTACAAAATGCCTAAATAAGTGGTAAAACTCCCATTTATAGAGGACTGAGAAGAAGCACACTCTGAGTAGAAAGACTTGAAATTGATTGTTTTATTAAACATTTTCTAGGATATACGAGGGTTGTCCTTTAAGTATGTAAACTTTTCTCATATCTGGGTTATTTTTCAAAATTTTGAAATCTAATTTCAGTGACGCATTATCTTCCTTGAGTTGTGTTGCAAATACATAGTTCATAATCAAAACATTTCAAAAACTTTTTAGTATTGTTTTACTTAAAACAAACAAAGAAGAAATTGTGAGTCCTGACTGTTTTACTTAAAATAAACAAAGAAGAAATTGTGAGTCCCGAGTGTATTTTCTATATGTCTGTTTATATGACTTAATTCATGTTTAAAAAATTTGTTCAACATAGTTAGAAATAGTTTGAATGTATTGAGAAATCATTTCTTTAATTTGATAAGTGGCAAAAGTAGTAGGTAAATGTTTTCTTGTAAATATATGATAATGCAATATTAATTGTTACAAGTTGACAAATCTACAGTTTTAAATGTTTTCTAATTCCTCCCCTCCCTCCAACAACATTTTCAACCAACAACATATTAAACAGTACAGATGTTTGTGTATCTTTTTATTATCTTAAAAAACATAGAATGAATTGCAACGCAATGATCATAGCACTTTCATATTTGTATGCTAAAAGACTAAACAAATTTGTACGGAGTGTAACCTTTACTTAGTCTGTATATATATAAATGAATAATTCATGTTCAGTAACGCAATTGACTTACCAAATTGGAAATAGTTTTGATTTGTTCCAAAAAAAATTCTTATTTAATGAATTGCAAAAAACATTTGACAGATGTTGTTATAAATCCATTTTATGATACACCTTATCATAACAGTTTCGTATATTTACATTACAGTTTTAGAACGTCCCCTGGTGTTGGTGTTTTCACCATTTAAAATTTTACTAAAACATTATCAAATAGATTATCTGTTTGTATTTTATAATAAAATAATTGAACAAATTGTATTACAATGAAACAAATTGTATAACAATAGATTGACAATACTGTCATTATCATAAGATCATACACAAAGAATATCTGTCCCGAGTGTAACGGTAACAGAAGATATATACTAGTTTTGGGGACATTGTTAAGTTACCCAAGAATAGTACCAATTAAGTGAAAATTCACATATATCTTTGAATATACCTGAAAATTGATAAAATTGAATTAGCTAATTTGTATCTGCAGCAGTAAATATTACATAAAAACTTTTTGAAGCGTATTTAAAAAAAAATGAAGTTCAAAACGCCATAAATATATATTTTTTTGGAAAATTATGGTTGCATGTATATTTTTTTTGTATTAAAAAGTTGTTTTCATGAAAGTCTGCTGAAAAAATCACAAACATGTGTTATTATTTCCATAGTTTAATCCATAAGATTGTTTGAATTTTAAGGATTGCTATTGAAAATATAATATTTATTTGATTAAAATGTTGTAAATTTGAAGAAGACTTTAATTCTATACTTTAGCCATTGTCAATTTTTCACAATATAATATATTTCCAACCTACTTTTGGCAATATTATGAACACAAGTATCATTCTAAATTTGACCCCCCATGTCACGCTTTGTCTTCATTATTTTGATTTATGCCCATTAGCTAGTTATCTTATGTATGATGTATTCAGTAATTTTAGTATAATTTGCTCGATTATGTGTTAGAAATATTGTGGATTTTACAAGTCTTAAAACTTAGACATTATGGCATATGATTACTTATCTTTGACACCTCTTATGGGAGTGTACAAGGTACACAATGAATAAAATCTAGCTTGGCTAGTATTGTATGATGCCTACACTGGTCATCTTTTACTTAATTATATTCTGGATTTCACCTTGCATGACAAGGTAAGCCTCCAGATAGCTTACCGGGAACGACAGATCATAAGATGACAAGACAATTGAAGATATGTATGTTTAATACTTCATAATCTGTTATGTTCCAACTGATGGTAAAACACTGTAAAATACAAATGAAATACTATCAAAAACTGAATACATGATGTTGTTCACTATTTATGACAAGACATAAAATTATTTTCTTAGAAGAACGAGAAGTCCTAGTGCCACGAAAATATTAATGGATAACAACTGCCAAAGTAATAGATACTGTAAAAATTATAAGAAATGCTTTAGGCCACAACTTTTATATAAATTGGTTTACAAAACCGGCGAGTGTAATTTTCGGCAAATCCGAAAAAAAATATAAATGAAATTTAACCTTTTTTTTAAATATATTCTTTCCGACCGAACCTTTTTTATGACGAAAATTAAAAAAAAATATGAGTAACCAAAAAATATATCATCACTTAGACACTTTCAGAGCACTACAACACAAAAATTAAAGTCTGCACGTATTTTTGCACAAACCGGGTGAACTTAGTGCAAATGCCAGAGAGTTGAAATATACTGTATAGATTTTCTATTTTTAGCCCTGCTGAAATTAACTAGGTTTAAAGTCAATGTAACTGACGTCATGAAGGATGTTAACTGTTCAGATGACGTATCTTGCTTTCTGGTTAATATTTTACTTCAACAGGTATTTCTTAATTTAAATGTGACACACAATTATGGATTTTTATGTGTGAATAATTTGTTACTGGATTCCATAGTAAGGTACGATCTCAAAGACCTATACTGTGAGCAAATGCACATGTTTGTTTTCCTGATTAATCTTGATGGCTTTTGTTCTCGTTGGTCACGGATTAGCAAGTTTGACACATTTTTTTGTGTTAACTTAATTTCTTTGTAGACTACTGTATCCAGTGAAACTAACGCCTTTTATGTCTCAACTTGTCTATAGATCATGTGACTTAATTGTTGCTGACTGCAGTAGGTTAAACAAACAGGAAAATGATGACTAGGGGTCTTGTACATATCAACATCACCCGGGGGCATTTCAGAATCAGTCTGAATCACAGATTTATTCCTATTGTGCTTTATTTGGGATATACTGTACTAATTAACAGTCTGTAGGAGTTACTTCCCTTTGTTATGGTCAAGTTTCATGGTAAGTAGGGCAGAAGGACTTAGAATCTAAGAACAATCTGGGTCAGAGGAAACTGGCGTGATAGCATGAGCATTAACTATAGCGCTCACTTTAGCCATCAAAGTGACTAGAACGTTGTGGGTCAGATTGTGTGTATTTAACAGCATAGAATCTAAAATACGCCTTGAAAGACCTATCATACGTTCCCAGGTGCCACCCATATATGAACTATGAGGAGCATTGAAAATCCAAACACTGTCATACTTCCCCAAGAAGTTTTTCGTCAACTGGTCTTCCACATTAATAGTATTTACCCCAATATAGTCTGTGGCACCTACAAAGTTTGTACCACGGTCTGATCTAAAAACTTTTACCTTACCACGGATTGCCATGAAACGGCGAAGAGCATTAATAAATGCAGAACTTGGCATTTCATCTACGACTTCTATGTGCACAGCACGAATCAACATACAAGTAAAAAGCACCGCCAAACGTTTAGCACTAGCCTGGGAGCTACGTGTCTTATGAGCAATCACGTGCAAAGGCCCAAAATCGTCAACACCAACATAAGAAAATGGTGGTTCAGATTCAGTTCTGTCAACAGGAAGGTCCGACATCTTTTGAGTTTCAAATCGTCCCCTAAGCTTTCTACAGGTGACACAATTGAAAATGTAAGAAGAGACAGCGCGTTTAACACCAACAATCCAGAACCCACCCTGTCTAATAGCACCCTCTGTAAACAGACGACCTTGGTGATATACAGACTCATGGAAGTATCGAATGAGTAACTTAGCAATGTGGTGTCTACCGGGAAGGACAATAGGGCATTTCTCTGCCGTAGGAAGACTACTCTGACCGAGTCGTCCTCCAACACGAAGAAGACCGTCTTGGTTAATAAATGGATTCAAAGTCACAATTTGACTGTTTGAATTAATTCCATACTTTGCAGACAAATCTCGTAACTCTTCTTCGAAAACTTCATTCTGTACTGCCCTAAGTACAACAACTTTTGCCCAAGATTTATATTTAAGCAAGTAAGATTTAGGACATACATGCCAGCTCCGGCATTGAGTACCTTTTCTGAACGACAGGACTATGTGTATCAGAACACCAATAGCCAACAACAACTTGCTCCATGATGAGAAATGCTCAAAAACCCCTCCAAGAAAGCAGGAGTATGTTGTTTTACACATGTCAGTCCATCCATCAATAACCAGTTTACTACCTGTATAAAATCCTAGCCATTTCAATAACAGGAAATTACTGTCCACTTGTGTTTAGGACTTCTGAGTTTAACAAGCACCTCTTGTTTATTATTGGTAATTATACTGGGTTAGATTTGACTTTGTTTTCTCTAAACAAACATTTGAGGTATATGATAACTTATCTTTGACACCTCTTATGGGAGTGTACACGGTACACAATGAATAAAATCTAGCTTGGCTAGTATTGTATGATGCCTACATTGGCCATCTTTTGGCTTAATTATGGCCCCCATCATAGAAGTGGAAGTATGTTGTTTTGCACATGTCTTTTTGTCCCTTTGTAACCAAACCTTGTCTGACTAATAACCTGGGAACGATTCGGCCAATGACCCCCAGACTTGCTAGGGAGGTTGGTCACCGTAATTATGTGGATGACCCATATTGATTTAAAGGTCTAAGGTCAAGGTTACAGTCCTTGAACACAAACTTTGATGGCCGGTAACTGGATAATTTGGTCTTCTTCACTTTGATAAAATAACGATAGAAATGTCAGAAAATATTTGTGGCCAAGGTGGCAGTTACTCTCTGTGTGAAACCCTTGTATGATCAATAACTGGAAGTTACTATACATTTGTGTTTAGCAGGCAGTCATGTTTGACAACCACCTTGTTTATCAAAGGTGTTTGTACTGGTTTAGATTTGACTCTTTGCTTTTTGTCTTAACAAACATGAATTCAGAATTGTTACTTAACTAGTTTAATGAATTGGAGGAGACCTTAGATAGTGAATGTGAAATAGTCTAAAGTATATTAGCAGGCTTGCCCCTAAGTACATGACTAAGACTTATTCCTCAGAAAACAAGTATGAAATAAATCAGGGGCTTATGGATGCTTCCTCAAGTCAGTCTTGTCAACAGAGGTCCTTGTTTCTTTTCTCAGTGTTTAAAACTTCAGGCTTTCTTATCCTAAATTTAAATTAGTTATTAATGTTCATTTAAGGCATATGATTACTTAACTTTGACACCTCTTATGGGAGTGTACGAGGTACACAATGAATAAAATCTAGCTTGGCTAGTATTGTATGATGCCTACACTGGCCATCTCTTACTAATTATGCCCCCCTTCAAGAAAGCAGGAGTATGTTGTTTTGACAAACATTTCAGGCATATGATTACTTAACTTTGACACCTCTTATGGGAGTGTACAGGGTACACAATGAATAAAATCTAGCTTGGCTAGTATTGTATGATGCCAAGAAAAAAAACAGATTTAAGTCTAAAAACAAGGAATTTTCTTTAAATATGGGTGATATTGAAATTTTATTTTACTTTCTAGAATGTAACAATATTTGGTAAAATAGGGTCAAAACTGACTTTTGCTGACTCCAACAAGAGTGCATATTTGATAATTCCACCTGATTCACAACTGAATTGAATTTTTAGGTACAAAGTACTATAAATGCACTGAATTGGTCAATGTTTTCTTCCAGTCTGGATGTCTTTTGTATGATCCCTATAGAGGCATATGATTACTTATCTTTGACACCTCTTATGGGAGTGTACACAGTACACAATGAATAAAATCTAGCTTGGCTAGTATTGTATGATGCCTACACTGGCCATCTTGTGGCTTAATTATGGCCCCCATCATAGAAGTGGAAGTATGTTGTTTTGCACATGTCTTTTTGTCCCTTTGTAACCAAACCTTGTCTGACTAATAACCTGGGAACGATTCAGCCAATGACCCCCAGACTTGCTAGGGAGGTTGGTCACCGTAATTATGTGGATGACCCATATTGGTTTAAAGGTCTAAGGTCAAGGTTACAGTCCTTAAACACAAACTTTGATGGCCGGTAACTGGATAATTTGGTCTTCTTCACTTTGATAAAATAACGATAGAAATGTCAGAAAATATTTGTGGCCAAGGTGGCAGTTACTCTCTGTGTGAAACCCTTGTATGATCAATAACTGGAAGTTACTATACATTTGTGTTTAGCAGGCAGTCATGTTTGACAACCACCTTGTTTATCAAAGGTGTTTGTACTGGTTTAGATTTGACTCTTTGCTTTTTGTCTTAACAAACATGAATTCAGAATTGTTACTTAACTAGTTTAATGAATTGGAGGAGACCTTAGATAGTGAATGTGAAATAGTCTAAAGTATATTAGCAGGCTTGCCCTCAGAAAACAAGTATGAAATAAATCAGGGGCTTATGGATGCTTCCTCAAGTCAGTCTTGTCAACAGAGGTCCTTGTTTCTTTTCTCAGTGTTTACAACTTCAGGCTTTCTTATCCTAAATTTAAATTTGTTATTAATGTTCAATTAAGGCATATGATTACTTAACTTTGACACCTCTTATGGGAGTGTACAAGGTACACAATGAATAAAATCTAGCTTGGCTAGTATTGTATGATGCCTATACTAGTCATCTCTTACTAATTATGCCCCCCTTCAAGAAAGCAGGAGTATGTTGTTTTGACAAACATTTAAGGCATATGATTACTTAACTTTGACACCTTATGGGAGTGTACGAGGTACACAATGAATAAAATCTAGCTTGGCTAGTATTGTATGATGCCTATACTAGTCATCTCTTACTAAGTATGCCCCCCTTCAAGAAAGCAGGAGTATGTTGTTTTGACAAACATTTCAGGCATATGATTACTTAACTTTGACACCTCTTATGGGAGTGTACAAGGTACACAATGAATAAAATCTAGCTTGGCTAGTATTGTATGATGCCTATACTAGTCATCTCTTACTAATTATGCCCCCCTTCAAGAAAGCAGGAGTATGTTGTTTTGACAAACATTTAAGGCATATGATAAGACATTGAACAGCTACTATATAAGTGACCCCCCCCAAAATCCACATGAGGTCTAATCTCTTAATTGTTTTATTGCCCCTAATGGGATTAATCCTGTCTTTTCACGGTCAGCTAAATGTCTGTAGACTTGACACCTAGTCATGCATATAAGAGGGTCATAATTTTTATTGATCTTTGGTGATAATTAGTTTATGGATAACTTCCTGTTGTTTTTATAAGCATTTTATGTAATTAATGAGTGTTATACTTTAATGTTACCAGATTGTGTAAGAACAGACTTAGATATATACTAGAATATAACAGTTATAATAATCAAAATCATCAGTTTGCAGCAAAGAGCATATATTTGAGTAATTAATTTCTTTAATAAAATTATTCTTAATATTTTGCATTCTAGTTTAAAAAAAGATAATTTATATTATTGATTAAACATTGAATAAATTTAAGTATCTATACAGGAGCTATATATTAGCCATATCTATAGTAACTGATTATGTAATTAGAAGCTAGTCTATCAATGACCCTGTCTGTTTTATTGGACTCCCTACTGTGGAATATACAGGACTGCTGGGTCTTAGTCACATGCCTCGCATTCCTGGTTCAATGTCTTTAACTTTGACACCTCTTATGGGAGTGTACGAGGTACACAATGAATAAAATCTAGCTTGGCTAGTATTGTATGATGCCTATACTAGTCATCTCTTACTAAGTATGCCCCCCTTCAAGAAAGCAGGAGTATGTTGTTTTGACAAACATTTCAGGCATATGATTACTTAACTTTGACACCTCTTATGGGAGTGTACAAGGTACACAATGAATAAAATCTAGCTTGGCTAGTATTGTATGATGCCTATACTAGTCATCTCTTACTAATTATGCCCCCCTTCAAGAAAGCAGGAGTATGTTGTTTTGACAAACATTTAAGGCATATGATTACTTAACTTTGACACCTCTTATGGGAGTGTACGAGGTACACAATGAATAAAATCTAGCTTGGCTAGTATTGTATGATGCCTATACTAGTCATCTCTTACTAATTATGCCCCCCTTCAAGAAAGCAGGAGTATGTTGTTTTGACAAACATTTCAGGCATATGATTACTTAACTTTGACACCTCTTATGGGAGTGTACGAGGTACACAATGAATAAAATCTAGCTTGGCTAGTATTGTATGATGCCTATACTAGTCATCTCTTACTAATTATGCCCCCCTTCAAGAAAGCAGGAGTATGTTGTTTTGACAAACATTTAAGGCATATGATTACTTAACTTTGACACCTCTTATGGGAGTGTACAAGGTACACAATGAATAAAATCTAGCTTGGCTAGTATTGTATGATGCCAAGAAAAAAAACAGATTTAAGTCTAAAAACAAGGAATTTTCTTTAAATATGGGTGATATTGAAATTTTATTTTACTTTCTAGAATGTAACAATATTTGGTAAAATAGGGTCAAAACTGACTTTTGCTGACTCTAACAAGAGTGCATATTTGATAATTCCACCTGATTCACAACTGAATTGAATTTTTAGGTACAAAGTACTATAAATGCACTGAATTGGTCAATGTTTTCTTCCAGTCTGGATGTCTTGTATGATCCTTATAGAGGCATATGATTACTTATCTTTGAAACCTCTTATGGGAGTGTACAAGGTACGCAATGAATAAAATCTAGCTTGGCTAGTATTGTATGATGCTGAAA
This sequence comes from Lutraria lutraria, assembly GCA_964023205.1. Lineage (NCBI taxonomy): Eukaryota > Metazoa > Mollusca > Bivalvia > Venerida > Mactridae > Lutraria > Lutraria lutraria. The sequence continues at coordinate 7,003,203 of OZ026850.1, forward strand.
GATCCATACAAGTGAAAGAATTTGTTACTATTTTCTACCAGTGCGTTAAAGACTCAGTATTCCTTAGTTCTGTGATCCATGGCCTGTGTATGTGGTCTGTATCTGCTTTTGTCCATCAGTAACTAATCCATAATTATGTTCATGACAGGAGCCATGTAAAGTACCTGTATATAATTAAAGGATGTATGAAGAGTTGCATTTTGAAAGAAGTATGTCCCTTTTAAAAGATTAAGGAGACCATCCATTGGCTCATGCTTCAGGCAGGAGTGATTGAACACTTGACATCAAAATAAAATAAAATCATAGATGGTGGGTTTGACCATTGGTCAGGAGAAACCACAGCATCGGACGTACTAGCATCTTGTTTGGAAGCTTAGTTGTCAGTAAAGGAGATTATACAATGTTTAAGGTAAAACCATACTAAGACAGGTATAAGTAGATTATACAATGTTTAAGTTAGAACCATACTAAGACAGGTATAATTATACAATGTTTAAGTTAGAACCATACTCAGACAGGTATAAGGAGATTATACAATGTTTAAGTTAGAACCATACTCAGACAGGTATAAGGAGATTATACAATGTTTAAGGTAGAACCATACTAAGACAGGTATAAGTAGATTATACAATGTTTAAGTTAGAACCATACTCAGACAGGTATAATTATACAATGTTTAAGTTTGAACCATACTAAGACAGGTATAATTATACAATGTTTAAGTTAGAACCATACTCAGACAGGTATAATTATACAATGTTTAAGTTAGAACCATACTCAGACAGGTATAATTATACAATGTTTAAGTTAGAACCATACTCAGACAGGTATAATTATACAATGTTTAAGTTTGAACCATACTCAGACAGGTATAATTATACAATGTTTAAGTTTGAACCATACTCAGACAGGTATAATTATACAATGTTTAAGTTAGAACCATACTCAGACAGGTATAATTATACAATGTTTAAGTTAGAACCATACTCAGACAGGTATAATTAAACAATGTTTAAGTTTGAACCATACTCAGACAGGTATAATTATACAATGTTTAAGTTAGAACCATACTAAGACAGGTATAAGTAGATTATACAATGTTTAAGTTAGAACCATACTAAGACAGGTATAATTATACAATGTTTAAGTTAGAATCATACTCAGACAGGTATAATTATACAATGTTTAAGTTTGAACCATACTCAGACAGGTATAATTATACAATGTTTAAGTTAGAACCATACTCAGACAGGTATAATTATACAATGTTTAAGTTAGAACCATACTCAGACAGGTATAATTATACAATGTTTAAGTTAGAACCATACTCAGACAGGTATAATTAAACAATGTTTAAGTTTGAACCATACTCAGACAGGTATAATTATACAATGTTTAAGTTAGAACCATACTCAGACAGGTATAATTATACAATGTTTAAGTTAGAACCATACTCAGACAGGTATAATTATACAATGTTTAAGTTTGAACCATACTCAGACAGGTATAGTTATACAATGTTTAAGTTAGAACCATACTCAGACAGGTATAATTATACAATGTTTAAGTTAGAACCATACTCAGACAGGTATAATTATACAATGTTTAAGTTAGAACCATACTCAGACAGGTATAATTATACAATGTTTAAGTTAGAACCATACTCAGACAGGTATAATTATACAATGTTTAAGTTAGAACCATACTCAGACAGGTATAATTATACAATGTTTAAGTTAGAACCATACTCAGACAGGTATAATTATACAATGTTTAAGTTAGAACCATACTCAGACAGGTATAGTTATACAATGTTTAAGTTAGAACCATACTCAGACAGGTATAATTATACAATGTTTAAGTTAGAACCATACTCAGACAGGTATAATTATACAATGTTTAAGTTAGAACCATACTCAGACAGGTATAATTATACAATGTTTAAGTTAGAACCATACTCAGACAGGTATAATTATACAATGTTTAAGTTTGAACCATACTCAGACAGGTATAATTATACAATGTTTAAGTTAGAACCATACTCAGACAGGTATAATTATACAATGTTTAAGTTTGAACCATACTCAGACAGGTATAATTATACAATGTTTAAGTTTGAACCATACTCAGACAGGTATAATTATACAATGTTTAAGTTAGAACCATACTCAGACAGGTATAATTATACAATGTTTAAGTTAGAACCATACTCAGACAGGTATAATTATACAATGTTTAAGTTTGAACCATACTAAGACAGGTATAATTATACAATGTTTAAGTTAGAACCATACTCAGACAGGTATAATTATACAATGTTTAAGTTAGAACCATACTAAGACAGGTATAATTATACAATGTTTAAGTTAGAACCATACTAAGACAGGTATAATTATACAATGTTTAAGTTTGAACCATACTCAGACAGGTATAATTAAACAATGTTTAAGTTAGAACCATACTCAGACAGGTATAATTATACAATGTTTAAGTTTGAACCATACTCAGACAGGTATAATTATACAATGTTTAAGTTAGAACCATACTCAGACAGGTATAATTATACAATGTTTAAGTTAGAACCATACTCAGACAGGTATAATTATACAATGTTTAAGTTAGAACCATACTCAGACAGGTATAATTATACAATGTTTAAGTTAGAACCATACTCAGACAGGTATAATTATACAATGTTTAAGTTAGAACCATACTCAGACAGGTATAATTATACAATGTTTAAGTTTGAACCATACTCAGACAGGTATAATTATACAATGTTTAAGTTAGAACCATACTCAGACAGGTATAATTATACAATGTTTAAGTTAGAACCATACTCAGACAGGTATAATTATACAATGTTTAAGTTAGAACCATACTCAGACAGGTATAATTATACAATGTTTAAGTTTGAACCATACTCAGACAGGTATAATTATACAATGTTTAAGTTTGAACCATACTCAGACAGGTATAATTATACAATGTTTAAGTTTGAACCATACTCAGACAGGTATAATTATACAATGTTTAAGTTTGAACCATACTCAGACAGGTATAATTATACAATGTTTAAGTTTGAACCATACTCAGACAGGTATAATTAAACAATGTTTAAGTTTGAACCATACTCAGACAGGTATAATTATACAATGTTTAAGTTAGAATCATACTCAGACAGGTATAATTATACAATGTTTAAGTTTGAACCATACTCAGACAGGTATAATTATACAATGTTTAAGTTAGAACCGTACTCAGACAGGTATAATTAAACAATGTTTAAGTTAGAACCATACTCAGACAGGTATAATTATACAATGTTTAAGTTAGAACCATACTCAGACAGGTATAATTATACAATGTTTAAGTTAGAACCATACTCAGACAGGTATAATTATACAATGTTTAAGTTAGAACCATACTCAGACAGGTATAATTATACAATGTTTAAGTTAGAACCATACTCAGACAGGTATAATTATACAATGTTTAAGTTTGAACCATACTCAGACAGGTATAATTATACAATGTTTAAGTTAGAACCATACTCAGACAGGTATAATTATACAATGTTTAAGTTTGAACCATACTCAGACAGGTATAATTATACAATGTTTAAGTTAGAACCATACTCAGACAGGTATAATTATACAATGTTTAAGTTTGAACCATACTCAGACAGGTATAATTATACAATGTTTAAGTTAGAACCATACTCAGACAGGTATAATTAAACAATGTTTAAGTTAGAACCATACTCAGACAGGTATAATTATACAATGTTTAAGTTAGAACCATACTCAGACAGGTATAATTATACAATGTTTAAGTTAGAACCATACTCAGACAGGTATAATTATACAATGTTTAAGTTAGAACCATACTAAGACAGGTATAATTATACAATGTTTAAGTTTGAACCATACTCAGACAGGTATAATTATACAATGTTTAAGTTTGAACCATACTCAGACAGGTATAATTATACAATGTTTAAGTTTGAAGCATACTCAGACAGGTATAATTATACAATGTTTAAGTTTGAAGCATACTCAGACAGGTATAATTATACAATGTTTAAGTTAGAACCATACTCAGACAGGTATAATTATACAATGTTTAAGTTAGAACCATACTCAGACAGGTATAATTATACAATGTTTAAGTTAGAACCATACTCAGACAGGTATAATTATACAATGTTTAAGTTAGAACCATACTCAGACAGGTATAATTATACAATGTTTAAGGTAGAACCATACTCAGACAGGTTTTCCTGCTCCATTTCATTGAGTGTCTCTGTTGAATCTTTCAATTTGTGTCATATTTGACTTGGAACAAGGCATCTTCTCTAGTCAAGACCTTTCTCAAATTGTACATGTGCTTGAAAAATTTGATCAAGCGAAATGTTGCAACATAGACCCTAAACCAGATGCGTATCAGAGGTAAAGAATGTACCCAACGTATTCTTTGTTGTGCAAATCTTCACAGATCATGGAACTATGAAATACTGTTTAATGGTTTTGATATTCTATACTCATTGTGATGAATTTAAGAAAACAATATTGTAAAAAGGTGTGCAAAATTCTTTAAGGTTTTTGGAATTGCTTAGTCTGTAGTGTAGTTAGATTTAAAATTGTTACTTAGTGTGATGCACCTTAGTACTTGATGGTTACATATCAAACAGTCTGCCATAGTTAAATAAGTTCCTAATTTCTTTAAATTTGCAATTTTACCTTATATCTAATGTGTGTTACAAGTATTGAATAAGTATGCTCCCCTTCGAAAAAGTGGGGGTACATTGCTTTGCAAATGACAGTATGTCATTTGGTCCATCTGCCCATGACCAAATCTTGTCTGACCAATAACTTGAGAACGATTTGACCGAAGGTCCTCAGATTTGGTTGGGTGGTTGGTCATCACATGCAGAAGATGACCCCTATTGATTTTGAGGTCAGTAGGTCACACTCTGTAAAATCCTTATCAGATCAATAACAGGAAATTACTATCCCGGCACTTAGGGGGCATGCGTGTTTGACAAATATCTCTTGTTTAAATTTAATTTGCTTAATTATACAGTGGACTCTCATTGGCTCAAACATGCCAGGGCTGACTTACTGAAAATGTTTTCAGGAGTTCTAGCAATTTTGAATTCTCGAAATGTTTCCCTTGTATACTTGGTATTGAGTTATGTGTTTATGTTGTTTGTAGTAATATATTGTGATGATATAATTACATAATAATATGTAATTTAAGAAATTAAAACTGATAATTTAGTTATATTTTTTACGCTCTAAGGGAAATTAATGTAGATATTTCATAGTCTTTAGGTAATCTCATTTTTTTTGCATGTACATTGTTGTTGACTAACATAATTACTAATATGTGACATACAGGAACATTAAATTAAATTTAAGATATTAAACAATCGTTAATTGTATTTGAAGCTGATCACACAAGTTGTGGCCTGTGAATAACAGAGCATGGGTCATAGGTATTAGTCTTACTTATTATGGCATATGATTACTTAACTTTGACACCTCTTATGGGAGTGTACAAGGTACACAATGAATAAAATCTAGCTTGGCTAGTATTGTATGATGCCTTTCATTTAAATATCTGAACATCTAGTATTATGGAGTCGGTCGAATAAACCAGCATATATTCCAAAGGGGTTTTCTCAAATAATTGATTCGAAATAAAAATAATTGAATGAAATTTATCTTTGTTGGCCCCTTTTACCAAATCAATTTTATGCTGCCCCCCACCCCTTCTGTTAAGAAAAAACATGTGACTTCTACCAAAATCAGTGTAGCATAATACTGAAATGTTGTCCTTTTATCCTGAAGGATGATAACAGTATGCAGTATGCCATATTGAAAATAATTTATTTCAGTTGGGCACTTATTTGAAAATATTTGTTTTTGTATTTAATGTATTTTTGTTCTTGTATGTTCTCAGGTTACAGTCAGTCAAGTAGTATGGGTTATACCCAAGTATCATCTAGTCTGTTTACACCAGTGAGTACTGGTCTTAATCAGCAAAGTAACTATGGTAACAGTGGACTGAGTGGGCTAGGAAACAGTATGCAAGGTTCTATTGGATCAGGGGAACCATTTGGTAAGTTGTTTTGTAAATTATATTCATGAAGACATAATATTACTTAGGAATGAAAAATCAGTGATCAGTTGACTCACCATTGACAAAGATTTTGTTTTAATGTACAGTCAAACCTGTGAACAAGGCCACCTGTAGGAAAAACAGAATGTGACCTTTATTCAGAGGTCATTTTGTTCCAAATCAATGATGGTTTTTAGCTCACATGAGCTCTTGTGTTTTCTAACATGGGTCATCTGGGTTCAAAAACTAGCTCACAGGTTCAAAACAATGTTTCAGTGAGTAAATGATTGTCATGTGAGCGATATAGGGCCATCTTGGCCCTCTTGTTAAAAGAATGACTTATGTACTCGTGCCTCGTATTTCCGTGGTACCCATATATCCGCGGTATATCATATTTCTAGTATAAACTGAACGATGCGCCACCTGTAGGTGACATACTTACACAGAGAGGCTACTTTCGTATTGTTCATACAGTTTCGGCGATAGGTTTGTTCCGTATGAAGGTATTTGCATTAAAATCAAAAGATTGTATAAATATCAACTTATTTTCAATGCTCATACACAACCGCTGAAGATGGCTTCCTGCATATTGTTATATATTCATGTCCTTTTACGAATGACAAATACCGGTCGTCTGTTTGCGCTAACCCATGACGTCACTCGAATATTGATTGACAGTTAAAGGTACTTTTTCATATACAATTGTTTTAGCAATAATTATGGGGATAGTCATGAAGTGGTTACCGCGGAAATATGAGAATGTACCTTTAAAGTATGGTTGTTGCCATCAGTCGATCCTGAATGTTTTTAGAACATTCACACAAGTGTGAGAAAAATATGATTATTTTAGAACATGCCATATTAAATAAAACAAGAGAAATATCAATTGATTAAAGCAAGGTAAGTCATTTGTGTTTTCTTTAGTTTTAATGATAAGTACCGCGGAAATACGAGGCGCCGGTATACTGGGTGGCCGCTAACACAGGTTAGGCTGTAGTGAAATAATTATATTTTTTTACTGACTTGTATAACGAACCCTCTTAAAAATTAGAGTCTAAAAGAATTTGACCACAATTTTCTCAAATTTCTTGTATCTGTTTAGGCATAGGCAGTGGACAGCGGAGGGATTCCTTGGAGTTCAAGGCTCGTCAGATGACCCCTATCAATCAGTATTATGGATCCCTAGGAAATCTAGGGTCTCCTGCGGGGCCGATGGGTCTTGTCCAACCAGGCCAATCCATGACTCCACCTCTCTCTGGTAAGAAATATGTTAAAATGATCTATTACTTATTATTATACCCCCACTATTTTATTTAGGAGTCACTTGTCTGACAGTCTGTAACTTAAGTCATTCATCAGAGGATTTTGAAAGGAGTTACTCCTATGGCTGTAGCTCCATGGTCAAGGTCACAAGAGTTAAAAAGTAATAATTTTGGTCTTTTTGGCTTGTCTCGTTCTGTAACTTCATCATTCATTTGAGGAGTTTGAAATGAGTTACCACAAATTTTAACCATCAATAGACGATGTGTAGTGTGTAGCATCATGGCTGTAGCTGCAAGACCAAGGTCACACACACTTAAGCATTCAAATGACATAATTTTGGGTATTTTGCTGTATCCTCTCTGTAACTTTGTTATTCATTGGAGGATTTTGTAATAACTTAACGCAAATGTTAACCAACATTAGACAATGTGTCTTGCGCAACACCCATGGCTCTAGCTCCTAGGTAAAGGTCCCACTTAAAGGTCAAAAGTCGGTATTTTATTTTGTGTTCGCTCATTAACTTTGTCATTTATGGGTGGATTTTGAAAATACTTGGCAGAAAGTTCACTTCTATGTGGGGATGTGTCTTGTGAAAGACCCAGGTCTGTACAAGTTCACACTTGGGTTAATATATCGGGTATTTTTTCTTGTTTGCTCAGTAACTTTGTCATATATGGATGGATTTCAGAAATACTTGGCAGAAATGTCCACCAAACTGTGACAGTGTGTCATGAATAAGACCAAGGTAAAACTGCCTCTCAAAAGAAATCCAAGTTCGCATTTCCGAAGAACTTTGATACAACAAATTTTTAACATTGTGTCAAAAGCTGCGTATGGCGAAATTCATCTCTCCTGTGACAAAGTTTTCCTGTAAATCTAGCTACAAAGAAAAAACTTTAATGTAAATGTAAAAAAGACAACATTAATATAATTATTTGACTAAAGTTTCATTAATTTCTGCATTACTGATGCATGATGTTATTTGTCAGGTCTCGGTAATGGAGGCAGGCTTTATAATGCTGCGCCAGGAGCCGAGGCTAAATTTCGTGCTGGATCTGTTGGTGCAACAAGTATGTTTGGTTCCCTGTTTCCTGGTAGGACAATGCAGTCAAGGAGGTATGGTATTAATATTGTGTAATATATTTATATTATTATTTATATTTTTGTCTGTAAATGTGTGAGTTGTGCTTGAATGAAGTTTGCAATATGTTCTACCTTGGTAGTATATTTCTCATCTGTATATTTTAGACACACCCATCTTTCTGAATATTCCCTAAAAAGTCATCCCATAATTAAGCCCCACCTTTAAAGGTAGAAATGAAAGTAATGCCTCGCCAAAATATACATATTTATATTCTGTGCATTTGAAAATTTTAAGTAGGCATAGTAAGAAAATAATCTGTCAAAAGTAACACCAGGGTACACTTACTGTAAAATCAGAAATTTTTCCTGAAGGATTAATTTTTCGCTAATTGTGCAAGTAAAATTTCGCTAAATATTTACCTAACAAATCTAACAGCACTGGTTACATTCACCAAATTGAAAAGTAGCATGTCATCCTGGCTGCCATATTGGATTTTAATGATACGGATGTTTAGTTCAAATCATAAGCGGACATGGCTAATTCAGCGAATTGATTTCTAACTGCAAAAAAAGCTTTTATTGTTGTAGAAGTATTATATTATTTACATGACTGTACAAACTATGTTTACAACTAGGATTTATTCATGCACTGAATCAGTCTCTTATGTCTCAGTAGAAATTTACAAACAACGCCCACAGGAACAATGCGGTATTTATAACACCTATTTTATGACAGTGTAAGCTGACATGTTAATAGGTAGGGTTATTTTAGCACATCACATAACAAAAGGCATTGTAGTTATATTTCTATAAATTCAATATCACCTTAGCGTTAGATTCTCCCCTGGAGGCATTTAAAATAGTAGAATATCGATGATAATGACCGTGTTTCCTAGTCGCACATACTTTATATTGGTGATTCTCATATTGAGTTATTCACATGGCTAAACTGAAAGTAGAAATTCGCAAACATTCAACCTCGTGAATTAGTCAGAAATGTTTTCTTGAAATTTTGGCTTTGTGAAAATATCTGATTTTACAGTATTATCATTGTTTAATTTAAGTAGATGTATAAATAAGTGTATTCCTTTTGCAGTAGTTTATCAAAGGAGGTTACAGGAAGAAGCCGGTTACTTGAGGACTTCCGTAACAACAGAATTCCTAACTTGCAGCTGAAGGATCTAATGAATCATGTTGTAGAATTCTCTCAAGATCAGCATGGTTCCAGGTATGTCATGTAACTATCATATACAGGCATGCAATAAAACTTCACTAGTAAGACCACCTTCACTAGTACAACCACCTTCTCTAGTAAGACCACCTCTACTACGACCACCACCTTCTCTAGTAAGACCACCTTCACTACTACGACCACCTTCTCTAGTACAACCACCTCTAGTATGACCACCTTCACTAGTATGACCACCACCTTCTCTAGTAAGACCACCTTCACTAGTATGACCACCACCTTCTCTAGTAAGACCACCACCTTCACTAGTACAACCACCAACTTCTCTAGTACAACCACCACCTTCTCTAGTAAGACCACCTTCACTAGTATGACCACCACCTTCTCTAGTAAGACCACCTTCACTAGTATGACCACCACCTTCTCTAGTAAGACCACCACCTTCACTAGTACAACCACCTTCACTAGTACAACCACCTTCTCTAGTACAACCACCTTCTCTAGTACAACCACCTTCACTAGTATGACCACCTTCTCTAGTAAGACCACCTTCACTAGTATGACCACCACCTTCTCTAGTAAGACCACCACCTTCACTACTACGACCACCTTCTCTAGTACAACCACCTTCACTAGTACAACCACCTTCTCTAGTACAACCACCTTCTCTAGTAAGACCACCTTCTCTAGTACAACCACCTTCTCTATTAAGACCACCTTCTCTAGTACAACCACCTTCTCTAGTAAGACCACCACCTTCACTAGTAAGACCACCACCTTCTCTAGTACAACCACCTCTAGTAAGACCACCTTCTCTAGTACAACCACCTTCTCTAGTACAACCACCTTCTCTAGTACAACCACCTTCTCTAGTACAACCACCTTCTCTAGTAAGACCACCTCTAGTACAACCAACTTCTCTATTAAGACCACCTTCTCTAGTACAACCACCTTCTCTAGTAAGACCACCACCTTCACTAGTACGACCACCACCTTCTCTAGTAAGACCACCTTCACTACTACGACCACCTTCTCTAGTACAACCACCTCTAGTATGACCACCTTCACTAGTATGACCACCACCTTCTCTAGTAAGACCACCTTCTCTAGTAAGACCACCTTCTCTAGTACAACCACCTCTAGTATGACCACCTTCACTAGTATGACCACCACCTTCTCTAGTAAGACCACCTTCTCTAGTACAACCACCTCTAGTATGACCACCTTCACTAGTATGACCACCACCTTCTCTAGTAAGACCACCACCTTCACTAGTAAGACCACCACCTTCTCTAGTACAACCACCTCTAGTAAGACCACCTTCTCTAGTACAACCACCTTCTCTAGTACAACCACCTTCTCTAGTACAACCACCTTCTCTAGTACAACCACCTTCTCTAGTACAACCACCTTCTCTAGTACAACCACCTTCTCTAGTACAACCACCTTCTCTAGTACAACCACCTTCTCTAGTAAGACCACCACCTTCACTAGTACGACCACCACCTTCTCTAGTAAGACCACCTTCTCTAGTACAACCACCTTCTCTAGTACAACCACCTTCTCTAGTACAACCACCTTCTCTAGTACAACCACCTTCTCTAGTAAGACCACCTCTAGTACAACCAACTTCTCTATTAAGACCACCTTCTCTAGTACAACCACCTTCTCTAGTAAGACCACCACCTTCACTAGTACGACCACCACCTTCTCTAGTAAGACCACCTTCACTACTACGACCACCTTCTCTAGTACAACCACCTCTAGTATGACCACCTTCACTAGTATGACCACCACCTTCACTAGTAAGACCACCTTCTCTAGTAAGACCACCTTCTCTAGTACAACCACCTTCTCTAGTACAACCACCTTCACTAGTACAACCACCTTCACTAGTACAACCACCTTCTCTAGTAAGACCACCACCTTCACTAGTAAGACCACCACCTTCACTAGTAAGACCACCACCTTCACTAGTACGACCACCACCTTCACTAGTACGACCACCACCTTCACTAGTACAACCACCTAGAAAAGATGAAAAACTTAAATAAGTCATCATTATGAGATGGTGTTCATGTAGTCGTCACTAAATTGTTTGTATAGTCATTCTATCCATCAATGTTTTACATAGAGTTAATATATAGAACACTTAAAGTTAGCTTTAGTGCTATAAATGTGAAGACTTAAGGAGATTTCTAGGTAAATATTTTGTTGATTTTCAAAGGCATATGATTACTTATCTTTGACACCTCTTATGGGAGTGTACAAGGTACACAATGAATAAAATCTAGCTTGGCTAGTATTGTATGATGCCATGAAAGAACATTAAGAAGCATGTCTGAAAAAGGGAATGTGATTTTGAATGTATTTTACTTTCTAGAATGTAACAATATTTGGTAAAATAGGGTCAAAACTGACTTTTGCTGACTCCAACAAGAGTGCATATTTGATAATTCCACCTGATTCACAACTAAATTGAATTGTTAGGTAAAAAGTACTATAAATGCACTGAATTGGTCAATGTTTTCTTCCAGTCTGGATGTCTTTTGTATGATCCTTATAGAGGCATATGATTACTTATCTTTGACACCTCTTATGGGAGTGTACAAGGTACGCAATGAATAAAATCTAGCTTGGCTAGTATTGTATGATGCCTATACTAGTCAGCTCTTACTAATTATGCCCCCCTTCAAGAAAGCAGGAGTATGTTGTTTTGACAAACATTTCAGGCATATGATTACTTATCTTTGACACCTCTTATGGGAGTGTACAGGGTACACAATGAATAAAATCTAGCTTGGCTAGTATTGTATGATGCCTATACTAGTCATCTCTTACTAATTATGCCCCCCTTCAAGAAAGCAGGAGTATGTTGTTTTGACAAACATTTCAGGCATATGATTACTTATCTTTGACACCTCTTATGGGAGTGTACAGGGTACACAATGAATAAAATCTAGCTTGGCTAGTATTGTATGATGCCCAAAAACTTTCAATAATTATGGTCAATACTCTTTCAAACTTTTCAACCGAAGGAGCCTGATCAGATGTGTGTACTAACAGCATTGTTCATATTTTTAACCTGGTTTTCTGAAGGATAATTTTAGTTATTTGGTTGGTAAATGTTGGTAGGCAGGCATCCACAATTCTTTTTTAGTGCTACTTCGCATTAATTTCCCTAGAACCCAAGCATGAATTTTTTGGTTTCGTGATTTGATCATTTTGGATGGACTTGTGGTAGAACTATTGTTTTCAAGTGATCTGGCATATATTTGATGATTCTTTTATCTTGGATGTGTTGATTCGATGCACATTGTTTTGGAAAAATCTGTTCAAGACATGGCATATGATTACTTATCTTTGACACCTCTTATGGGAGTGTACAGGGTACACAATGAATAAAACCTAGCTTGGCTAGTATTGTATGATGCCATTAACTTTATAACAGTATTGAATAACATCATCTAATAGTGGCTGAACTGAAGCTTCTGTATTCTTAGTAGTCTGTTTTACAACATCTATCAAAACCTCCCCCTTGCTTTTTAGCACACATGAGCACTTGTGCTCAGGGTGAGCTTTTGTGATCAGTCTTCATCCGGCGTTGTTCGTCGTGTGTCGTCAAACTGTTACCTTGTGAACACACTAGGGGCCAGATTTTTAGCTCAATTTTCGCAAAACTGGGTCAGAATGTTAATATCGACAAAATCTCGGACGAGTTCGATATTGGGCCATTTGGGGTCAAAAACTAGGTCACCAGGGCCAAATAAGGGAAAACTTTGTGAACACTTTAGAAATCACTGTTTGATTGGATCTTCATGAAACTTTGTCAGAATGTTTATTTTAATGATATGTAGGTCAAATTTGATAATGGGTCATCTGCGGTCAAAAACTAGGTCACTAGGGCAAATTGCTGGAAAACCTTGTGAACACTCTAGAAGTCATTGTTTTGATTGGATGATCATGAAACTTTGTCAGAATGTTTGTCTTTATAATATCTTGGACGAGTTTGAACATGGGGTAAACATCTGGGGTAAAAAACTAGGTTGCTAGGTCAAATCTTATGAATTTATTGGCATAATTGTTAAACACCATTAGACAGTGTGCAGTGCGCAATATCCAGGTCTGTAGCTCCAAGGTCAAGGTCACACTTAGAGGTCAAACCTCAAAAGAGAATTGTAGACCTTGTCCGGACAATATCTATCTTACGTATTGACGTATTTGAAAAAACTTGGCATAATTGTTAAACACCATGTGACTGTGTGCAGCGCACAAAACCCAGGTCACACTCAGAGATCAAACATAAAAAGTAGTATCATAGACCTTGCCCGGGCTGTATCTCCCTTATGCATTGACATATTTGAAAATAACTTTATTATTAAACACCATGAGACAGTGTGTCATGCTTAAGACCCAGGACAATAGCTACAAGGCCAAGGTCACACTTGGATGTAAGAGGTAAAAAATTGGGTCTGTTTTTGTGTCCGCCTGATAACTTTGTCATCCCTTAATGGATTGTGGAATTAATTGGTAGAAATATTTACCATCATGAGACGATGTGTTATGCTATGCGCAAGACCCAGCTTTTTAGGCTAAAATTCAAGGTTACAGTTAGATGTTAAAAGTTGAAAAAGAGTATTACAGACCTTGTCTGGGCTGTGTCTCCCTTATGCATTGACATATTTGAAAAGGAGTGCATAATACAATGAGACGATGCGTCTTGGGCAACACCCAGATCCATAGGTCAAAGGTCAAGATTACTTTTTCGGTCAAATGGATTTTCCTTGTCTTGGCTGTACCTTCTGTTTGCATTCAAGGATTTTGAAATAACTTGGTATAAAAGTTTACTTCAGTGAAATGATGTGTCATGAACATCGCCCATACTTGTAGTTCAAAGGTCAAGGTCACAAGCTTGATTAACAGCGGGCTCAACATGTTGCCCTTGGGCATCTAGTCTTTAAGATTTGTCATTCAGACCTGAAAAGCTGAATTTTATATGTAATATATATATATATCATTCATGTAATCTGATTCCTGAATTTATTCACAGATTTATTCAACAAAAGTTGGAGAGAGCTACACCACAGGAGAAGCAGATGGTGTTTAATGAGATTCTAACATCTGCGTATGGTTTAATGACAGACGTATTTGGCAATTATGTTATACAGAAATTTTTCGAGTTTGGAACTCCAGATCAGAAGCAGACATTAGCCCAGCGTCTGAGAGGTCATGTTTTGCCACTGGCTCTTCAGATGTATGGTTGTCGTGTGATACAGAAAGCTCTAGAATCTATTCCATCTGATATGCAGGTATTTATTTAGGTGTTTATTTATACCTATTTCTGGTCAGACCTTATCTAAGAGATCGGCATGAATAAAATTTTAGAGACTTCAACTGAAAATAAATGAAACAAAGTGCTAGTTTTAATACTATTTCAAAGCTTAAAGATAACGAATTCCTTAGACACATATCCCAAATGTACACTGCTGGAAAATTATAAACCATTTAGTTGGGAAGGACTTAATACTCTCCTCATCCACTGTTGGGTGGGGGGGGGGGGTGTAGTGAGTAGACTTTACTACTTTGTCTATCACTTTTGATACTTAATTAATACAGTTGCATTAGATCGTTCCCAATCCACCAATATCACCTAACCTTGATTTGGCCTTGACTTCGACTAGCTTAGGACTGTAATGTTTAAAATAGGCAATTTCATGGTTAACTAGATTTTACTATTTTGTTTAGCACTAACACTGTTTATAAGAATGCTTTGATAATAATGCAGTGGTTGCCATTATATTATTTGTAGTCCTCGTTTGCTCATATACAAATTGACCTTGACATTAATTGGATGTACAAAGTTTTAAATGGGTTATCTTTGTTAAATAGATTTATTTCCTATGGCATTAAATGTTATTCTTAATTAACTACATCTTACTGATTTGTCTAGCACCAACACCTACCTATATTTAGTTTAGTCATCACATAATTATTATCATTTATATATGCTTGATGCAGTTATGTGACTTGGGTTACTTTTATCTCACATGTCACAAAATGACAGGATGAGCTTTTGTGATAGTCTTCGTCAGGCATCATGCGGTGTGCATCAAGTTTGATAATGGGTCATCTGCAGTCAAAAACTAGGTCACTAGGGCAAATTGCTGGAAAACCTTGTGAACACTCTAGAAGTCACTGTTTTGATTGGATCATCATGAAACCTTGTCAGAATGTTTGTCATACTAATATCTTGGACGAGTCCGAACATGGGTGATCTGGAGTCAAAAACTAGGTCGCTGGCTCAAATATTTTGAAAAACCATGTTAACACTAGATTTCACAGTTATAAATGGATCTTCACTTGTCAAATTGTTTATTTTAATGATATAACAGTCAAGTACAAATATGGGTCATCTTGGGTCAATAACTAGGTCACCAGGTCAAATCTTAGGAAAACTTTGTTAACACTGTAGATGTCACAGTTTTGATTGATCTTTACCAAACCTTGTCAGAATGTTTGCCTCAATAATATGTGGGTCAAGGTTGAACATGGGTTAGCCGGGGTCAAAACCTTGTCAGATTGTTCGTCTTTATGATATGTAAGACAAATTCGAACATGGGTCATCTTGGGTCAAAAACTAGGTCACGAGGTCAAATCTTAGGAAAACCTTGTCTTTGCTGTAATTTTCATGATTTTGATTGGATCTTCACCAAACCTTGTCAGAATGTTTGTCTTATTGATATGTAGGACAAGTTGTAACATGGGTCATCTGGTTCAAAAACTAGGTCACAGGTTCAAAACAATGTTTCAATGAGTCAGCGATATAGGGCAATCTTGGCCCTCTTGTTCCTATATGTGTATGAATATATAGGGCCATTACATTTATTTGAAAAGTTGATTATACGTTTACACATTGACCTCATTTAGATTATAATACTATTGTCAAGCATGCCACTGGACATGTGTATTAATTGAATGCATCTTATTGTGTATTTTGAATGTGGCCAAAATCAACAGACTCCAATGTTGGACCTGATATCAAATACTTGGTCATAACTTAGTTTTGAATTTTGATGTATGACAGGTTGAAATTGTTAAGGAACTGGATGGACATGTTGCCAAGTGTGTCAAGGATCAGAATGGGAATCATGTTGTACAAAAATGTATTGAATGTGTGGAGCCCAAACATTTACAGTTTATTATTGATGCATTCAAAGGCCAGGTAAGTGTTCTGTAGAGGTGTAGTATATTGTATTTATAAATTGGCTGGGATATTCACCAGACTGATTAGCTCAGTTGGTAGAGCATCTGACTTGCAAGCAGGAGGTCGTGGGATCGAGCCCCGCATCGGGTACATTATTTTCCTCATCCTACTACATTTGGTGCCGTGTGTGACTAGCCTTGGAATCCTAGAGCTAGGGTGAAGCAAATGGCTGGGTTAGTCTAAAGAGCCTGTGATTGTCACTATTAATTACTTTGAATAAAAAGGAAAGAGGAATGTAGCGGTGTAGTATATAGTATTTATGAATTTGCTCGGATGTTCACCAGCCCGACTAGCTCAGTTAATAATGAAATGTAAATCAGATCAACTTTACTGACAGAATTGATTTAATTAACTTGAAACATTTATATTTTCTGTTGTATCAGACCCAGGGTGTTCTTTTGTGGATATATCTAATCTAACTCTCACTAAGCTTTAATGTCAGCTTTAAAACAACTGACATCAAAGACAACGCACTAAGTTGCGCATAGTGTGCCGTTAAATATGCACCAAATGATGCTGAAGATCTTGAGAAAAAATAAGAATCGGCTATTTAATGAATCTTACACATTATTAATAGGAAATATATGGCAATGTTTATAGGAAATACATCTATATAATTTGATTCTCCTGCTAGAAATATGTCAGTTCATTCCAAATCAAATAATTGGATATACCTGATATACCATATAACATTTTATTGTACAATGTAATATTAGATTGTTCTTTATTCAGGTTTACACCTTGTCTACCCATCCATATGGTTGTCGTGTAATACAAAGAATATTAGAACATTGTACCCAGGATCAAATTCAACCTTTATTGGAGGAGTTACATGAGCATACTGAGCGACTTGTACAGGACCAATATGGTAACTATGTCATACAGCATGTACTGGAACATGGAAGACCAGAAGACAAGAGTAAAATTGTCCTTGAATTACGAGGCAAAGTCCTACTGCTTAGTCAACATAAGTTTGCAAGGTGAGATTTAGTAAAAATACTTCACTTTATGATTATTTGGCCACCCTGAATTATTATTATACTAAAATATTTAGGGCATTGTAACATGATATAGCTGAACTGTAGTTACATATTAATTTAGCTGAATTGTTTCTGTCTGGTGTACTTGTGTTTTCTGTATTCAAATAAAGAGTAATGGTATAAATGCCTAGTTCTGCTGTATCTTCTCTCCCCTCTCTCCAGTCAACATATCTCTCTAATGGGCTGTTCAACAACTTCACCAACAGATAAATTCTGTCTGAAAAATGAAGAAATTTTCAGTTTCAAGTCTGAAGTCATGCTAGTCTGAGTCAAACAGGTTACATCTTCATAATAAATCAATCTATGAATGTCTTGCTATTTTGCAGTAATGTTGTAGAAAAGTGTGTGTCATATTCAACAAGAGCAGAAAAGGCCAATCTTATTGAAGAAGTTTGTTCTATGAATGACGGAGCCTTGTATACAATGATGAAAGATCAGTTTGCGAATTATGTTGTGCAGAAAATGATCGATGTAGCCGAACCGCCACAACGGAAAATATTGATGCATAAGATACGGCCACATGTTGGAACATTGCGGAAGTACACGTACGGGAAACACATACTGGCCAAACTTGAGAAGTTTCTCATGAAGACCAATTCAGACTTGGGACCAATTGGGATGCCCCCTAATGGGGCTCTCCCCTAATCCTTAATTTTATAATGTGAACTGCTTTCCTTGTATTATTTTTCTTACCAAATTGACAAGTATTTTTGCTTCTCTCTATGATGAAATATATGATGAGCTAAAATGATGTTAATGACAGTTTGCTGGGGTTTTGTGAAGTATATTGTTTAGCTGCCCTAACTGGTTAACATGGACTTGGTCTAGTAAGATACTTTGATTTTAAAGTTTTAACGATATTCCATCTGGGTAAAAACTGGTGTTTGATGATGACCTGGCAAATATTCAGTTGCCATTGATCAAAGTTAAATGAATAAAATCATTCAATGACCCAGTATTTTGATTCTTATATGAAAAATATTTTAGCTGCCATTTACTGCCTTTTTGTGACTTTGTTGCAAATTCAAGGTCACACCATTTGTTTCCATTGTATTAGCAGTTTTGATTCTGTGTAACGTATCAATGTCTAGTGTTTATTTGCAGGGTATTCTTATTACTTTAATGTTGTATATTTTCTTGTCTATGTCATTAATATGATACATGTTTGATAATTATTGAATTATCAAAAAAATTGCAACGATTTTTTCTTGTCCATTTTGTCATCAAGGTTGTCTCACCTTTGGAAAAATCTTTTTCCAGTTTTCAGAAAAAACAAACTGTCAGGAATTGAAAATCTCCCCCTTCCTCTAACTGGTCAACTTGTTAAACATATCAAGGAATGTAAATCATGTTGTATACTTCATGTACAAATTGATGGAATAGAACATAATTTTGTGTCCTAATCTTAAGAGTTCATTTCTGAGCGGAGTATCTAGTTTGAAAAAGTTGATTATGAAATATAACAAGGTTAGAAGAAAGAAATTGGGGTTCAACGTGTCTGTGACTTTTTTAAAAGTTTTTTTATTACAGAACCTCTGAAGCTTAAAAATGGAAGTGAGTGTTATTATTATGTTTATGATTTTTGTATGTTTTTTTTTTGTTATATTCATGTAGTCTTTTAAAACTTAGATTTATTTTATTTTCAATGAGTTACGATACATCGTGTTCATTACTGTATCACCACACTGCTCGGAGAGTACTACCAGGATGTGGATGCTGTCTTACATGATTTTAGATGAAATGTTTTGTCATAGCATGTGAATGAAATGGTGAATTTCTGTGAATTGAAATTGTATGTTACTGAGATACTGTTATAAGGACTGGTACAGTTTTTCATAATACATAATATTTACTAATTTGATTTGTCTTGTATTTTTAAGAACTCCGCATTTTATATTACTGTTCTGACACTTGAACCAGGAGCAGATTAATTCTGACACTTGAACCAGGAGCAGATTAATTCCATGTTGTTATCATCATAAATTCATCATTTTTCTTACTTTTTGCAACATTTGCCTGTTGTATTTTTCATTGTTGTTTTTTTTGGTACTGTGTTATATTTAGAGTAGTGATATAGTAGAAGACATATATAGCTGTTGTAATGTTTGGTGGTATTTAGCATTTTTTAATTAATCTGTTATTTCCATGGTTATATATGGCTGCTGTTTAAAATAAGGCTTTAAATTAAGTCTCAAAATTTTACGCCCTTACACTATTGTTTATTATCTGCCTGATTTTCCTTATCCTGGATAACAACTTATTTCTCTTCATCATTGTAAAAAAATCCACACAAATTGTGTTTGACTCCCAACTCTAACAAACATGGTATAGGATATTTGATGATCAGTTTTCATCAAGTGTTATGAAGTTTTTAATGGAGCTAATTTTTCAGGTGTTAATTAACTGATGATATTGCTTCGGTAGTCTTGTGATGACATCAATACTTGTGTCTTGTGTCATCATTTTCAATTTTCACATATTTTCAATTTTTGTTGTCTTTCACATATTTTCACATTTTACCAAGTGCTTGATCAGTTGTGCATAATGATGAAATGTTGTTCAACATTACACCCCCCCCCCCTTCTATTTACATGTTTTTCATAATGATTAACATACTATGGTGTATAAAATTACTGAATGATATCTATATAATCATCTTGCTTTGTATAAAAAAAACCTTGTATTTAGTATGGTCTATAGCTGTGTGTGTGTATATAGGATTTTTTATGTGTATATTAAGATAAACATGTTTATATGATAACTGGACTAATGTTGGTTAACAGATACCATCTTCATGTATATAGTCCTCTTAATCCTGGCATCTAGAAATACAATACCAGGTCTTACATGATGCTGACAAATTTAACCTTTTCACATATCTCAAATACAAGTTACTATTTCTTCATGTGCTTAACACTTTCTTTTTTCTTATGAGCTTTCTTGAATTTTATATAACCATAATCCAATTATGCTATATATTCTTTTTTTTTAAGTAAATGTATCATAAAAATATATTAATCAAATTTATTATTAACTTTTGTTTATTTTTTATTTTTTGCTTTCAGCATCATCTATAGTTTCGAATGTTGTGATGTGTATTTTATCTAGATTGCTTAAATTGTCAATGAATCACTCATTGTTCCTTTCTATAGTTCACGTCATCATCATGCATAGATAAATCATTTGTTTAGGGTAATATATGTAAATGCATGAGTTCTTACACATTAGTAAAAATGTATATAATTTTTTTCTCATATGTTTTCTCTTTTTTTTGGTGTTATATGGCATTGCTTGCTGTGTGTGTAAAGTGTATACTCCAGATTATCTTTGTTTTCAAATATTTGAACAATTTCATGTCATGTTATTCTGCTTTCTTTGTCTCTTGTACAGATTTACCTAACACTCATTCATTCATCTATGTACGACCAATCATTTATAAACACAATTTTTCATTTTAACACAGTTATAAATGTGAACACTTGCATTATAAAAAGTGAATCATTGAATAAAGGTTATGTAAATTACTTGTCATTTTAGCCAGTTAGTAGATAGTGGAAGAGCTGAATCAAAGGTGTCCCCTTCTTGTAATATAACTGTACAGATTGATCACAGACAATACTTGTTTATAGTGTACAAAATAATGGAGAATTCTTGTAGACAATAATGTTAATAGTTTTCTACTTGTGTGTATAAATATTTTGGCAGTTTTCTTGCCCTCTAGGTTGTAAAAATGTATAAAGGAGATGCTCGTGCAGTTCCAACTTTATTTGTGCTACAACCCCTCTAAAGTAGTTTTTGTTTGTTTCTTTGTAACAACAACAAACACACCATTTTATGGATTGTACAGAATATTGTACAGTTTATTTTGAATGCATATTTTTTCCATATAAGCAGTCTTTCAAATGTAAATACAATACTTTTTGTACACATAATTTTTTTCATTCTTTTTTTTTAAATAGTGCTTAATATTTAAACATAAAATTGTGTACATTAACACACTTACATATGTTAACTTATGTATAACAATGCCTGGTGCATTTGTTCTTCATCTTTTATAGTTAGATTGTGTCTTACATGATTATTTATCCTCAAAAATCTCAATTTAGGGAT
Source organism: Lutraria lutraria (assembly GCA_964023205.1). NCBI lineage: Eukaryota > Metazoa > Mollusca > Bivalvia > Venerida > Mactridae > Lutraria > Lutraria lutraria. The sequence goes on from OZ026850.1 coordinate 7,025,278, forward strand.
ATGTCAGCATGACACATAATAATATTATTAATTTCTTTCTTAGATACAATTGAAGAATTATAATTAGTTTAATTTTTATACCCCCAGATATGAAATATATGGGGGCTATATTGGATTCATGCTTGTCGGTCGGTCTGTGCGTCTGTAGACAAATTTGTCGGGACAGTTTCTCAGCAACTACGTAAAGGAATTCAGTGAAACTTCACAGAAGTGATGAGTAGTTAATCAAGTTGTGTATGTTGACAGCAGGTTTTGTCCACATTAATTTATAATGAGTTGTGGCCCTTTGTTCTTGTTTTATATGATGTATAATTATATAGAATTTGTTCAGGCTATTTCTCAGCAACAATGTGTGGGTATTAAAAAAGATCTATGGAAAAGTGACCGTTTTATTTCCCATTGTAACATAAATGTGTCAAGGCAGCATCTGGGGGTATTCATCACCTTCAGTGATAGTTCTAGTTCTTTTTATTATCTTTGGAGATCGCTGCACATTTCTGTTTGTCAGTATTTTTATGTTGGATAGATAAGATCAAGAAGATAAGAAAATTAAAAAAGTTATTGTATTATTTTTCATTACAAATAACAATTTTAAAACAACAGAAATGATTTGAAATAATCTTAAAAAGTTTTTGACGGCTAACTTCTTTTCATGAGTGAAACTTCCAGTTTTTATTGCACTTCTCTTAAAGGTCAATTGGATTTTTTCTGTGGGTTGTACATAAATGTTTTATAAATGTAAGAAGTAATGGTTTTGACTATGTAGAATTTTATTCAGAGATAATAGAACCAAAAATCTTGCATTGTATTCCTGATTATCATTTTGTGATAAGTTTTTTTTTTCATTTCTTTTTGCTTGTATCATATTTATCTCTTATCCTAGAAACAAGTGATAGTAAATGTTCTCTTGTACAGTTTAATCTAATAACCAGATCACTGAGTTATATTTCATATAAAAGACATTTTGTAAGTATGTACAGATTTATATATACATGAACTCAAACAGTTTAATCTCATTTTTAAAATAACTTGGGTGTTCGTGCAATTTCTAATTAAGCATTTTTTCCTAGGTTGATATAGATAACCCCATCCCCTTTTTTCTCTCCTTGTACAGTAATTATCATTTTGTCCCTCTGTATAGTTATGTGTACAAAGTTTATAATGGCAAATTTAGGCCATTTAAGTTAGTCTTCTCATATTTTGTTGCTGGGGTTTTAGCATATTTAGTGTTGGAATTTCGCTTGTAAAAATATTTTTTTACAGACTTTATTTACTTTTTTTGAAAGAAAAACAGCATTTATGCATATTTTATAAACCATTATGATGTAAAGCTAACACGTTGTGTAAATAAATGTACTGTTTTCATCATGTGGTTTATGAGTCGGCCTTCAGTCATGAATTTTCTTATGTATGTGTTCTAATATGGACAAAATTGAAATATAGATTATAAACTGCTACATGTGGGCTTGTTTTTTCAATGCTTAATATCTGCAAAATTGCTATTAAAATGCTGATGGACACACAGATAGTCTCTGTTTAGACCACTTGTGATAATTAGTTTTCCTTTGGTTCAGTAATATTGGATCTTCATATTCTTGGCGACTGTTAGTAAATAAGCAAACTTATAAATTTATGAACAGACTGTCTGAAATGTTCTGTGTTACTTACTTCAGACATGTGTTAGCTTTAAGTGAACTTTTTTATTCTCAATGCTTACTTAAGGCATCCATCATATGAAGAAATTGTACCTAAAGAGAGTCTACGCCCTTGTGTTCAAATTGATTTTTGGAATTGTGAAGAGCTGATGACATTTAAAACTATGTTGTAAATACATAAAGCATTGATTTGTAGTTAAAAAATGTCATAGATTAAAAGATGTGTGTGTATTAAAATGAAGCCCCAGTTTTTGTCAACTCCACAGTGAAGCAGTTGCTTGCAGGATGTAAGGTTACGAGTAATGTCACTGAAGGAAGGCTAGGCTCATTCATCAACATGATTGAAAGTATGTAAAAAGTTACAATGAGTTAAACACTTAGAACTCTCAACATTTAGTATCGTCATTCCATTCATTGTATGTGAATTCATCTTCATTCTACTATGTAGCTTTCGTCCTAGGGATCAACTTTCATCATATGTACAGTGACTTGTCTGTAAATAAATTCTGCTAAAAGCGCAATCATTCGGTTTCTGTTAAATAATGAGTATTTTGTTTAAATCTTGTAGTTTTTAGCTCACATGTCACAAAGTGACAGGGTGAGCTTTTAGGATCAGTCTCCGTCCGGCAGTATGTGTCGTCAAACTTTACCTTGTGAACACACTAGGGGCCACATTTTTAGCTCAATTTTAGCAAAACTGGGTCAGAATGTTAATATTGACAAGATCTCGGACGAGTTCGATATTGGGCCATTTTGGGTGAAAAACTAGGGTCACCAGGGCCAAATAGGGAAAACCTTGTGAACACTTTAGAAATCACTGTTTTGATTGGATCTTCATGAAACTCTGTCAGAATGTATATTTCAATAATATGTAGGTCAAGTTCGATAGTGGGTCATTTCCGGTCAAAAACTAGGTCACTAGGGCAAATTGCTGGAAAACCTTGTGAACACTCTAGAAGTTTATTTTTTGATTGGATGAGCATGAAACCTTGTCAGAATGTTTGTCTTTATAATATCTTGGACGCGTTCGAACATGGGTCATCTTGGGTCAAAAACTAGGTCGCTAGGTCAAATCTTATGAAAAACCATGTTAACACGGTAGATTTCAGTTATAATTGGATCTTCACCAAACTTTGTCAAATTGTTTGTTTTAATGATATAACAGTCAAGTACAAATATGGATCATCTTGGGTCAATAACTAGGTCACCAGGTCAAATCTTAGGAAAACTTTGTTAACACTGTAGATGTCACAGTTTTGATTGGATCTTCACCAAACCTTGTCAGAATGTTTGTCTTAATGCTATGTAAGACAACTTCGAACATGGGTCATCTGGGATCAAAAACTAGGTCACAAGGTCAAATCTTAAGAAAACCTTGTCTATGCTGTAGTTGCCATGGTTTTGATTGGATCTTCACCAAACCTTGTCAGAATGTTTGTCTTATTTATATGTAGGACAAGTTTTAACATGGGTCATCTGGGGTCAAAATCTAGGTCACAGGTTCAAAGCAATGTTTCAATGAGTAAACAGTGATTGTCATGTGAGCAATATAGGGCCATCTTGGCCCTCTTGTTTCTCATTCCACAGATTATTTCTTGTTCAAATTCAGTGGCATAATTCATTTTTCCCAAATGGAATATGAATTTGTGTGTTTCTTGTATAAAACGTAATCTATAGGTGGTATTTTAATAAAAGTGATTGTCTCAGTTCTTCTTAAATCATAATACTGCTGTACAAGGCATGTAGAAAACTATGTTAGATTATGTTAAGACAGTATTTTTGTATCACGAAAGTGTCTCAGTTTACCAAAGTTATTTCTAGTATAAAGATGGTGTATAAATCAAGTTCGGCTGTATTTACTTTGAATTTATGGTGTAAATATTGAATTGGTTACAATATTTGAATCATGTAAAAATGTATAGCATGCTTTTTGTGTTTCTTTTCGCTGTGGTGCTATGTGCTTTAGAGATTTTTGTTTATGATTAAACATATTTTTGTTAGTGACAATTTTTATTTCATATAAATTTGATATTCTGATTTATCTGTAGATAAGAGTTGCTTCCGTTAAGTTAAAATAATCTTCAAAAAGGGTGGTTCTTTACATCCAGCATATTTTTACAAACCTTGCCTGTATGAAATTTCACACATTGTTAGGTTTTATTACAGAATTGGTTAGTGGTGACTAATATTTCTGTGACCTATTTTCTTGCATTAAATTGTTGCCAAAATACTTTTTTCTGTGATGAATACTCTATGTTCAAAATCCTGTCAACCTATACTAGCTGATATACAAGCAGTTGTGTAAATTTTCATTGCCACTTGACAGACTCAATAAGTATATTTCTCTTTTGTTAATGCTACCTAGCTTTTATTTTCAGTATTACAAGAGATACACTTTTGACTGTGTATAGTTGATCTATCAAAAAGAGTGTTAAATATTGTATTTTTATTATCTGTATAAATACACTGCTGTAGATAAGAAAAACGTTATTGCAGATCTCACATTAGTTTTGTCTAAGGTACACTCACCTTATCCTGATATTGATATCCTCCAATCATAGGAGTGCAAGATCATCTTCACCATAGTAACTGAGCCTTGTACTACTAGTGTTATAGAATACCAGATTTGAAGGAGATGAGTTTTGTATTGCCTTGACTGTAAATAAAAACTATGTTGTTTTGATTCTTAAATAAGGGACAGGTGTTTGCCCTTTCTGTTTGATATTTTGCTTTCATTTTCATTTCTTCTTTGCTATTATTTGTTTGCATTGTTACAAACTTAGATATTAGTTTATGGTATTTTTTTATATGTCTAGGTAGACAAGTTTGTTAATACATGTATTTTAGTGTCTGTGCAAATCTCTTTATAAGGATGTATGTTTATTGCTTTTAATGAAATATATTTTTTTTGCCTGCTAAGCTGTACAGATGTTGATGATATAAGTTGAAGCTGTCCTGTAATATAAATCTATATCCAGTTAAATTTTACATGAGATAAAATCTTTCTCAGATTTGTAAAAATATAATCAATTTGCCTTTATCTAAATAACAAAGACTATTAAGGTGCAACTTAGCAATTGGATTTAGTTTGAAGAATAATCTTTAGTCGTGTTTGAATACCCTGCTTGGCTTGTTGGTGTTATATTTTGTTATTGTTGATCCAGAGCTTGGCCCTCTTGTTTCATGTCACATTAAGATGAGATGGAATTATTTTTAAAAAAATCATTATTCATCACTGGAAGTCCTGGTCATGGCAGATGAAAATTTCTATAAAAATTTGACATAGGTGTCTACTTCCCTTCCTATGTGGAGAAGTTGCCAGCTCCTGTGGAAGGATAAGTTAGTATACAGTCCAGGAGAATATTTAGTACACACCTGATGTTTTGTGCCCATGATGATACATATTACAGTTTTAATATGCTCTGCTCCAACTTGCATAATTCCATGAAAAATACAAACAGTATCAAGATACCTTTACCATGCATGCATTCAGCTTTTCATTTGCATTGTGTTTACGTCTTACATTCTTTTTATGTGTTTTATAGCTTAGCATCAGTGTAAATTACTCTCACAATATACTTTATAGACATCATGTGTACAGTACCTTTGCATTGTGTAGATTGTCTTGAGGACAGTGTAACAAAAAAACTGTGAAATTATGGCAATCATTAAAATCTTGTATGAACTTGATAATTTATTATTGTTGTTTTGTCCTTTTCTGATATGAAAGCTGCTGCACTTACTGTTAGCAGTTTACTTGTCAGTTCATTCGGACCATTACTGATGGAGATTATTTTGGACGATGGTGTACAAAGCACAATCACAAAAACTCATCAAACCTAAAACTAGGAAAAAGTAGGAGCCCATCCAGAAAACTAGGGAAAACTTGGAACTTTAGAGAGAGCCTGTTTAGCACTAACACAACATGCTAGAATTCTGTGATATTTCTATGTTTAGCACTAACACAGCATGCTAGAATGCTGTGATATTTCTATTTTTGTTGTCTTGAAACATGATTCTCTACCCACCCATGTAACCTCATAGGACATGGATAAACATATGAAGAAAATTTTACCAAAAAGTACATTTTTTTCACGCAGTTCAATATCTCTACTTTATGGAATGAACAATAACTAAGGAAAAAAGAGAGTCCCAAGACCTCTTCATGGCACCGAAAGTATGGTGGGAATGCATGGGCCAGAATCACATATATCAATTTCATATGTATATTTTTTCAACACATTTTGAAGTTTTCTATTCAGCCTTCATTTTATGAAAATAATATACAATCATGTATATTTATTCATTTGAAGTCATTATAACAGCTTTATACCCAGACGAACGCATTCTAAAGATCATTATATTTATGTAAGTAGTCGAATATTTACAATTGTCTTTCTTAAAAGTTCATTTTGGCAGCCTATTTTGAAGAAATTGTTAGCAATTATGCATTAAAATGTACAATTAGAAAAGTCCTTTGTAGAATTGAAGACAGGTGGACGACAGACAAAATAGCACGCTAACAGCTCACCCTGAGCTTTTCTGTAATAACTGTAATGAATTATTATATGACACCGATGAGTAACTGCACATTTTAACTAAACTACATTGTATATATTATTCTAGGGGCACAACGTACAGTAACTGTTTATGTACTGTAAGTGAGAGAAATTGCTGTTTACTTCAAACATGAGAAGATTTATTTTAAATGGTTGTGCCTATTTCTAAAGTGTGAAACTGTAAATAAATCTACTAACCAGTTGTCCAATTCTTCCAAAATTACACATAAATCCGCCATGTTTGAAGTAAACAGCAATTTCTCTCACAGTACATAAACAGTTACTGTACGTTGTGCCCCTTGATTATTAGATTGGTGAAGAAATGAAAGCGCTAGAGTGTAAACAAGCTAAAATACAGCAAATTTTCTAAATCAAGGGCCCATAACTCTTGGAAGTTCTGGTCCGATTTCGCCCATAATCGAACTAAATGTCTAAGACCATAAGGTCATACACATTTACTATAAATATGATTAGGATTGGTGAAGAAATGAAGGCATTTATTGTTTGTTTATATCCAGTTTTATGCCCCTTTTCACCAGTCAGTCATATGAGGCGGACAGTTCACCTAACCATCGTTCCTACCATAGACTCCCATTCTCCGTAAGCAACTGACTACTTTCTCACATAAAGACATGGTCGGTAGCGGGGCTCGAACCCACGACCCTTTATCAGTAAGAGGTTACAGTGATCTGAAGTCAGTGACCTTAACCACTCGACCACGGAGGCAGGTAAATGAAGGCACTAGAGTGTAAGCGAGTAAAGTCTAGGGCCTGTAACTCCTGAAGTCCTTGTCCGATTTTGGCCATAATCGAACATGGCCAAGATCTTGTGGTCATATACATTGTGACTAAGTTTGGTGAAGATTGGTTGAGACAAACTAATTGTGGATGGACGACAAACAATAATACAATAATAATACAAATATTTATTGCATGAAAACATAACATGTTTTATAGCATAAACAAACATTATAACAAAAGAGAGCATGGATTTTCTGAAGAGCACATGATGTTAAAGTGCAAATGAAAAATGTAAAGCATAAATTAGTTTCTAATCAAATTAGCATAGTATATAAATTTGGACAAGTTATAAACAATATTTTTCGATGTAGCTGACATAAGATTGGTAAATTTTTGTACAGTTGGCCATGTGTAATAATATCTTTTAATGTATTTTGATCTAATTTCCGAAAATTTAGTACAGATTAACAAACATTCATCAATCCTAAAAGCTCATACTGAGCTAATGGCCCATGTGAGCTAAAAAAGAAAAAAAACAAGTAATAGTTACCTTAGTTATTTATTTGACTGTATAAAATCACAACAGAACAAAATTAAATAAGCTATTGCATTGTACAACTAACAGATCAAAGACTACTGAAATTCAGTTTCACATAAAATCAATGTTCAAAATAGACTTACAGATACTATAAATTAAATAGCCAATCAGCAAGGCTTACAGATAATATACATTAAATAGCCAATCAGCAAGGCTTACAGATAATATACATTAAATTGCTAATCAATAAGTATAAATATATGCTGAAGCTATAAATTCAGTGGTTCATTTACATAAAATCAATGTTCAAAATAGACTTACAGATAATATAAATTAAATAGCCAATTAGCAAGGCTTACAGATAATATAAATTAAATAGCCAATCAGCAAGGCTTACAGATAATATACATTAAATTGCTAATCAATAAGTATAAATATATGCTGAAGCTATAAATTCAGTGGTTCAATTACATAAAATCATTGTTCAAAATAGACTTACAGATAATATAAATTAAATAGCCAATTAGCAAGGCTTACAGATAATATAAATTAAATTGCTAATCAATAAGTATAAATATATGCAGAAGCTATAAATTCAGTGGTTCATTTCAAATCTTAAATGGGCAATCAAGAAGACAACTATTTTTACTGATGTCCCTGGGTATGTTAATGTTTTTTTTCTATTTTAAGGGTGGTTTGTGTTTCAAATTCAATCGCAGAAGGGACATTTTTTTAGAAACATTCCATTATGAATGTAGATTAGCCAATTATGAAACATCAAGCCGATGAAAATGTACATAATACAAAGATTTTGTAAAATTCCTATACTAGTCAAATCAAATGCATAATTTATGGTTGAGGTTTTTTAATTAATTGACAATACTCCAGTTATGAAAAAGGCTGGATGGGACAGCAGAAGGCACATTAATACGATTGATGGAGTACAGATATTTTCAGAAGACAACAACCAATACTTCAAACTTTAGCAGCAATTTGCTATAATATTGATAAAAAGAATGATCACTTCACCCATATATTGAGTAACTATAAATCAAAATATGAACATAACACATGATGATCAATTTAGCTCAATACAATAATAACACACTTGGACTAATGAAGGGACAAAGCAAAAAGGCATGGTATGGTGCATATAGAAGAAAGATGGAGCTTTTAGCACTATTCCCTTCATGGCTGTGTTGGAACTACATGTAGTACATTCTACATAAACTACATTCAAAACAATATGTATTATATTTGGTCAACAGCTGACAGCATGGTTACTGATTTAAATTGGAAAAATAGAAACAACAAGAAAATGTTATAATAATGTGTGCCAATCTACAGCACTATCAATAACAAAGAGCATCTTTAAACAAAGAAAACAATTGATCAACACTAAGGTTTTATATACACAATAAAGAGACACAGTTAAACACATTTATCACAAGCATCAGTATCACGAGCATCAGTATCACTAGCAGCCGAATTGCTTCCAGGAGGTCTTTAAGACCCCTATGGATTTGTTCTTAGTTCAAGTTCCATATATTATAATGTCTATTATTGAGTACAAATGATATCTACAATTGTTAATCACATGGTACACAATTATTTCAATCAACAAACAAACAAGAGGGCCATGATGGCCCTATATCGCTCACCAGATAAAAAGACTTTTATGGAAAATTATCATGAGCCTTTGTAAAATTAAGTGACCTGGGGGTGGGGCTTATTTTGCCCCTGTGGCAATAATTTGAACAAACTTGGTAGATGTCCACCAGACAATGCTACATACAAAATATGTAAGCTCTAGGCCTTAAGGTTTTGGACAAGATTTTTTTTTTTCCTATACAAGCCTATATAAATCATGTGAACCCGGGGCGGGGCTAATTTTCACCCTAGGGCCATACATTTAACAGACTTGGTAGAGGTTCGCTAGACAATGCTACATACCAAATATCTTAGCTCTAGGTCTTGTGGTTTCAGACAAGAAGATTTTTAAAATTTTCCTAAATAGATTAGAAGAAACCCCAGGGCAGGACTAATTTTGACTCGAGGGCAATAATTTGAACAAACTTCACTAAATAATGCTACATACAAAATATCTAGGCTATAGGCATTGTGGTTTCGGCCAAGAAGATTTTTTAAATTTTCCCATATAAGCCTTTATGAATCAAGTGACCCCTGGGGTGGGGCCAATTTGACCCTAAGGCAATAATTTGAACAAACTTGGTAGAGGTCCACTAGACAATGCTTCACACCAAATATCTGAACTCAAGGCATTGTAGTTTCTGACAAGAATTTTTTTTAAATTTCCCCATATTAGTCTAGATAAAATCAAGTGACGCCTGGGGCAGGGCCAATTTTGACCCTAGAACAATAATTTGAACAAACTTGGTAGACATCCACTAGACAATGCTACACACCAAATATCTAAGTTTAAGACATTGTAGTTACTGACAAGAAGATTTTTAAAATTTCCCTATATAAGTCTATGTAAAATCAAGTGACCCCTGGCGTGGGGCCATTTTGACCCTAGGGCAATAATTTGAACAAACTTGGTAGAGGTCCACTAGACAATGCTATACACCAAAATATCTAAGCTCTAGGCCCGGTGGTTTTGGACAAGAAGATTTTTAAAGTTTTTCTTATTGGTTGCCATGGCAACCAGAGTTTTAATAAAAACAATTTTTTTTAACAGCTTTGGTAGAGCTTCATGCGAGGAACATCCATGTAAAGTTTCGTTAAAATTGGCCAACTGGTTAAGAAGGAGATGTTGTTTAAAGCAATTGTTGACGCACACACAGATGACGGACATCACGCGATCACAATAGCTCACAATGAGCTAAAAACTGTTGACTCCGGGAGATAACAAAGTTTTACTATACCAGAATAAAGAAGTATGTAAACATACATAATTATAAACATAATTGTCGAGTATTATAAAATGGTAAATAGTGATTATATGTCACAAATATAAGAAATGACTACAAAATTAGATATCAAGTACTAACTTCAGGGAGTGAGACAATAGTATTTATATTAATCTCAAATTTTGTTAACATGAAACCCAGATAAGCAAGACGGCCAAGTAGGCCTGGGATGCTCACCTCAGAATCAAGTTATGGCAATATCACTTACAAATTTGAAATAAATTTGTGCTGCAGTAAGTAAAAACTATTTAAAAATAAGACCTCAGGGATATCGTTCTAGCAATTTTGTTAAAGGTCCTCTACATGTTGCTACATGCAAAATATCTAAGCCCTATATCTTATGCATCATACAAAAATAATTTTTTAAACATTTTCCAATATTATATAAAACAAGTGACCCCTGGAGCAGGGCTAATATTGACTCAAGGTACATTAGCTGCTTTGTTTGAGGGTCTCTAGACGTTGCTCCATGCCAAATATCTGACCTCTAAGCCTTGCGGTTTCAGACAAGAAGATCTTTTCATTTTCATACATAAATCTATGTAAAAATGTGACCTCTGGGGCGGGACTAATTATAACCCCAGGGATATTATTTTAGCAACTTTGTAGGAGGTTCTCTAGATGGTGCTCCATGCCAAACATCGAAGCTCTAAATCTTGTGTATTCAAACAAGAAGAATTTTTAGGTTTTCCTTTTGGTTGCCATAGAAACCAAAATTCTGCAATGGAATAACATTATTTTAGTAACTTTTGTAAAGGACCACCAAAAGTACATTCCTGTGAAGTTTCTTCAACTTAGAACGAGCTGTTTCAGAGGAGAATTTGTTTGAAGAATTGTGGACGGACAGATGACGGACAAAATAGCATACTAACAGCTCATCCTGAGCTTTGCTCAAGTGAGTAAAAAATGCTAACCCTTCATTCTGCATTTCAAATTACTGAAAAAATCACTCCCCAGAATTCCCAGGTTAGCTTTTTGAACAATATAAATGGATGATTAAATCATAAAAGTACTGACAATGAGCACATTTAAATTTATAATAAGATAATAATATGTAGAGTTGACACAAATAAAACAATTTAACACAATGATCAAATGGTCCTTTATTATCCTCCATGATGTAATACTGTAACCTTAACAGTATAAAAGTCCAAGGAATGGTGTCCTAAACATATATATGCTAAAATCAAAATATAAAACACCTGCTAATGACATTCTTCATTACCAGCTGACATTAGATTCCTTAACAATACTTAGAATGACACACTTTATCAATATACAAGAGGAGCGAGATTTCAAGTTTAAAAAACAGCTACCGGTATCTTAACAAAGATATATCGATGAAACAGACAAGTAGCAACAGACAAGTAGCGAGATAAGATACACAGGGGCTTAGGTAGCAGCTGTAAGCATTTGATACTTGTAAAAACATACTATTATAAATTTAAATTGGCCTATGACTAGATTAGGCAAGTCATGTTCATTGTAATTTGACTACAAACAATAGGGTATGTTGGTTGGAAATCTTTCCTTGTCTTATTTTATTTCTTCACATATTTTGTAAGACTATGAGGTACATGTTTTACCCAGCATATTAAAATCATCCCTCTAGAAATTTAAAGATTGGTGCCACACAGTGTCTTACAGGTGGATTTAGTCAGTTTGGAAACTAAGAAATATGACTGATTTTTTTCTCCACATCCATAAGGAATGTACAGTACAACCTCTCCAGAGTGGCCCTCTGTAGAGCAACAACCTCTCTATAACAACACCTTCAAGAAGATATTTACTATAAATTTAACCTCTGTAAAGCAACAACCTCTAAACAATGGCCAATATTTGCAGCTCCCACAGGGTGTTGCTCTACAGAGGTTGTACTGTACATGTAGTTTGATACATCAGGTGAAATTTAAGAAACAATACGAGTACAAAAAATTCAAACAAAAATCATATCATTCAGATGTAGAATAAATGCTCACTTAGCATCCATCACACTATTATGACCAGCACATATATATTATATTTGGTCTGTTTTTTTTAATTTTCCTCCCAATTTCTCAACAAAAGGTGGACTTAATACGGAGGTTTTACTGTGTTTTAATTACACACTAATATAAGTGATACCACAGACACTGAATTCTTCCAGCAAATATTCATAACAATACACATATATTCATAACAATACACATATATACATGTATACATTTTATAATATTCATAACAATCATTTCATCATAAATACATTTTAATGAGGGTCAATCTTATTTCCATGAGTATGTAGCCCAGACATTTAGCATGGAATCAAACTGATACTGTTATGTTTGAGCCCCAAGATAATGAAACTTTAATAGACTACCAGTAAACACCCAAATCTCCATTTTATACCTCAAGTATTCTGGCCAGAAAGATATTGTCTATACTGGCTTAAAATGCCTCAAATTTGTACAGAGAATAATTTATTATAGATATCATCATTGTTTTATCATATTATCATGATTTACTGAAAAACATCTCAAAGACAAAATAGGAGATTTAGCTTAGAGACATTCATAACCTAAAATCGCAGGCTTTGCTTATTCTATTTTGCCTCCCACAGAGAACAAAGGGTAGAAAGCAAGGACCGAGTCTTAATATATCTTTAAAATTCAAGGTGACTCATATGTTATGTGATAAATCTGGACAAATCTGGAAATTAATCGAGGTATTTTACCTAGATTTTGACCTTCCTGCAACACCTAGATTATTATTTTTATCTGTCCATTTTACACAACTTTTCATCCACAAAGAAGACCCTCAGAGTATATTACTTTATACTATAAATTCACCAGTTTTCAACAATTCAAATATAAACACAACAATATCATACATAGACATGCCATAAAACTTGTAATAAATGTGCCAAGAGGTCTAACATTTTACATAATAATCAGTATGTGTAATTTTCCATCAGGTTTGACTGTTTAAACATGTCACTGATTGGTTTCTAAGGATAATTAATAAGTTACTTCACACTTTTCTCTGTGGTTCTAATTTTCAATTATTGCAGCTTAGAGGGAGGGTTATTAAAGTAGCATAACTATCTTATTTAAAAAAATATTTAAATCAATTAATATTATGCAAGAAAACAATCAAACCAAACAGGAAAAACAGCATTTTATAATAATGACACAATGTACCCCCTTATCAACTTCACTCTATCAGCAAGAACAAGCTACAGGAAGGTGTTGTAAGGAACAAATCAGTATCAATCAATATACAGTCAAACCTGTGCTAACGGCCACCTGGCATTAGCGGTCATCTGTCATTAACGGTCAATTTGTACTCCTTCTTTAAATTAATGCATTAAACGGTCACCTGGTTCATGCAGTCAGCGGTCACTTTTTTTCACGCCTTAATCCATTTTCTGGCCCCAATTAACGGCCACTTCAAATCTTTTTCTACTCGACATGGGGTCATAATTGCTTTGTGTAAACAAGTCTAAATTTGTTAATTGATTCAATGGAAATTGCCGATTGAAATCTTTTACAGCCAAAAGAAATGTTTACTTACAATCTACAAATTGTCTGAGACTGTAAAATATTGCCCAGATTATAAAATTATCCTTAGTGTGTAGTTTGACCTGATTTTAAATCTGGGAAACCATCAAAACACGATAATCCATGACTATTTTAAAAATATAAATCATGCACGGAGGCATACTTGAATAAAATAGTCATTGGACCAAAAAAACATGTCATTAACTATATGCAACATGCCATCAGTGATTAATTTCAATTCTTAAAAAATATTTCTTGCATATGGTGAATAAATTGTACCTGTGTATACACACAGTAACTGTAGAGTGGCACGCGCCGATTACGTCACATCTACTGATTTAGGAATGTGTCAACGTATCTAGGCAACCGAGGTACATTTGACTAGCAATTATAGATAGGGAAGACTCGCACGTGTTCGTAACATACCAAATTACGTATCAAAGATTCTTCTTTGCTTCTTTAAGTTCAGTAAAGAAACTTGGATGAATCAAATGGAAATTTAAACCAAAAAAACATAAAGTGATTAGTTCTACTATTTACGTGAAAGTATACATGCAGTTTAATATATTGATGGTTCTTAGATGTTTCTGTTCCTTTTTAACACAGATACAATAATGTTTCGGACCACTATCTGAGTTAAGTGGTCACCTGTCTTTAGCGGCCAAATTGGTCATTTCCCTTGACTGGCTGCTTAGCACAGGTTTGACTGTATAACTGGATGTAACATTGACCTAAGAACTTAAATTGATTTATGTTTAATCAAATTTATTCATTCTAGTATCCAGGTGTTTTTAATAGAGAGGCATTTATTGCAAGTCTTACGGTACATTACATAAACAGTCATACATTGTACAAGAAGCTTATTTACAACCTGTAATATGAACGGTTTCATTGAAATATGTTCTAATAATTACTTATAATTATGTCAAATAATCGCATTCTGCATAGAATAATCACTGTTCACCGACTGGTAGGAACTTGCTTGAGATGGTGGCTGAAAAAAGAAAGAAAACAAAACATAGCACAAAAACAGAATGTTTTATCATAAACCATTCACTGACCCCTTTAAAATAACAGAAATTAACTGACCCCTTTAGATTATAAAATAACAAAAAATAACTATCCCTTTTTAAATGATTAAAATATAGACTAAAAGCGTTATTGATTTGAGGTTGTTTTTATGAAAATGTTTACAAGTGAGATGTGGCTACAGATTTACAGTATGTGTTCATGTACACTTGGTCACTATATAGGATGTGGCTACAGATTTACAGTATGTGTTCATGTACACTTGGTCACTATATAGGATGTGGCTACAGATTTACAGTATGTGTTCATGTACACTTGGTCACTATATAGGATGTGGCTACAGATTTACAGTATGTGTTCATGTACACTTGGTCACTATATAGGATGTGGCTACAGATTTACAGTATGTGTTCATGTACACTTGGTCACTATATAGGATGTGGCTACAGATTTACAGTATGTATTCATGTACACTTGGTCACTATATAGGATGTGGCTACAGATTTACAGTATGTGTTCATGTACACTTGGTCACTATATAGGATGTGGCTACAGATTTACAGTATGTGTTCATGTACACTTGGTCACTATATAGGATGTGGCTACAGATTTACAGTATGTGTTCATGTACACTTGGTCACTATATAGGATGGAGAATGGGTTTGTTAACTAGGAGTAATTACACAAGGTAAACTAGAATTATCACTAAAGGTTATAAATATCTCCAGATGCTGCATATCCTGGCCAATTTCTAAATACACATTATATAAAAAATAACAAAGGGCCATAACTCATTAAAATTGACTTGGACAAAACCTATTGTGGACATGCACAACTTGGCAAACTACTTATCACTACTAAGAAGTTTCACTGAATTCCTGCATGTAATTGCTGAGAAATAGTTTGGACAAAATTTACCTATTGAATAAAACAAAGGGTCATAACTCTGTGAAAATTAATCCAAACTAAACCTGGTTATTGCATGGACAACTTGGCTTACTCTTTATAACTTCTGTGAAGTTTCATTGAATTCCTATAAGTAGTTACTGAGATATTGTATATACACTGTATAAATAACAACAAAGGGCCATAACTCAGTTAAAATTTAACCAACCAAGACAAGCTTAATGCATGCACAACTAGGCTAACTACTGATCACTTCTGTGAAGTTTCATTGAATTCCTGTTGGTAGTTAATGAGAAATAGTCCGGACAAATTTGCCTACTGTATATACTTGATAAACAAGAGGGCCAAGATGGCCCTATATCGCTCACATGACAATCACTGTTCACTCATTAAAACATTGTTTTGAACTGGTGATCTAGTTTTTGACCCCAGATGACCTATGTTCGAATTTGTCTTACATATCATTAAGACAAACGTCTGACTAGGTTTGGTGAAGATACAATCAAAATTTGACATCTACAGTGTTAATAAGGTTTTCTTAAGATTTGACCTTGTGACCTGGTTTTTGACCCTAGGTGACCCATATTTGAACTTGTCCTTAATATCATTAAGACAAACAATCTGACAAGGTTTGGCCAAGATCCAATCAAAACCATGACATTTAGAGCTTTTACAAGATTTTTACCTAAGATTTGACCTTGTGACCCAGTTTTTGAACCCGGCTGACCCATGTTCATCCTTGACCCACATATCATTAAGGCAAACATTTTGACAAGGTTTGGTGAAGATCCAATTAAAACTGTGACATCTACAGTGTTAACAAAGTTTTCCTAAGATTTGACCTGGTGACCTAGTTATTGACCCCAGATGACCCATATTTATACTTGACTGTTATATCATTACAACAAACGATTTGACAAAGTTTGGTGAAGATCCAATGATAACTGTGAAATTTACAGTGTTAACATGGTTTTTCATAAGATTTGACCTAGCGACCTAGTTTTTGACCCAAGATGACCCATGTTCGAACTCGTCCAAGATATTATGAAGACAAACATTCTGACAAGGTTTCATGATCATCCAATCAAAACAGTGACTTCTAGAGTGTTCACAAGGTTTTTCAGCAATTTGCCCTAGTGACCTAATTTTACTACAGAAATTGCCCATTTTCAAACTTGACCTACATATTATTAAAATAAACATTCTGACAAAGTTTCATGAAGATAAATTCAAAACAGTGATTTCTAAAGTGTTCACAAGGTTTTCCCTTATTTGGCCATGGTGACCTAGTTTTTGACCCCAAATGGCCCAATATCGAACTCGTCCGAGATTTTGTTGATATTAACGTTCTGACACAGTTTTGCTAAAATTGAGCCAAAAATGTGGCCCCTAGTGTGGTCACAACAAAAAGTTTGACGACGCACGACGCACAACGCACGACGCCGGACGCCGGACGGAGAGTGATCCTAATAGCTCACTTTGTCACTTTGTGACATGTGAGCTAAAAACAAAGGGCTATATAACTCAGTGAAAATTAATCCAAACGAAAAATGGTTAAAGCATGCACAACTAGGCTTACTACTGATCACTTCTGTCAAGTTTCATTGAAATCTTGTCAGTAGTTGCTGAGAAACTGTCCGGACAAATTGTGTCTACAGACGCACAGACCGACCGACAGACCAACCGTCAAGGGTGAATCCAATATAGCCCCCATATATTTTATATCTAGGAGTATAAAAATACTTTCAGAACCTACATAATATTTCAAGATATTCAAACAGCCAGCAATATTTCTTAATTAGATGTCCTAATTAGTGATATTTTTCATAAAGTTAATGTTGTAATTGGCTGGCATAATTATTATATAGCATATATATTTACACCATAATAAATAAATAATCAAGCCTACAAACAATGACAATTTTTATTGGTTAACTAACATATTTTATCCTGTTCCTGAAATTAGACAAGAGGCTTAGAAGTTTGATATAACATGTCGTTAGAATATCAAGAAGAATAGGCAAAGTTATGTGAAACAAGAAGCTGCGTTCAATAAATGCATATGCCCCTAGTGGTGTACTTGGCAATAGACTCTGAATCTAAATGCAGTCAATGTGTAAAAGTTGTTTACAGGGAAATAACCATTGACGCCAGAGGAAAGGGTATAATCTAGTTAACAGAATAATAGCCCATTAAAACTTTTGATTATTCAATTAAGGTCAAGGTGAAATCAAGGCTGGGCAATATGGAAAGATTGAGAATGGTTCAATGTATAAGTAATTATCACAGCATTCTAGTAACCAGTGTTAGTGCTAAACAAAACAATAATATCTAGTTAACAAAGAAATAGCCCGTAAGTATCAAAGTGATCGACAAACCAGTAAAAGTGTAAAACGTACAGACAAGGCAATCACTGTATGGTTCCCCCCTGTATCATTAGATGTAGAGGACACAAAAAGAAAACATACATTTTATATTATGAATCATCATCTTTTTTCATATCTTTTTTTAGATTTTCAGTTCAGAAATAATGGATTCTAAGGTGGATAAGATCAAAGGTTTCATGTAGATAATAAACATTTGGTAGAGAGAAACAAAGTGGTTTGATAACAACATTATACATATCAATGAACATAGTAGGGTTGATATCTAGTTCAGATCATGTGTTCTATGTGGGTCATTGTCTCATCCAAGATATACAATATATATGTAACAATAACAAAGGGTTAGTAACTTTTCAGTCAAATATCATAATTATTTTAAAGATGAATTAAATTCAAACAGCAGTATCAGTCTGTATGTTGTTACATATATATTGCATATAAGATCATTTTTTTTGGAGGTTTTCTCTGAGTAAGACAATGAAACACAAGCCCCGGGCAGAGCCAACTGTTCATAGGGGAATAATTTAAACTGATCATAGGGGAATAATTTAAACTGATCATAGGGGAATAATTTAAACTGATCATAGGAGAATAATTTAAACTGATCATAGGAGAATAATTTAAACTGATCATAGGGGAATAATTTAAACTGATCATAGGGGAATAATTTAAACTGATCATAGGGGAATAATTTAAACTGATCATAGGGGAATAATTTAAACTGATCATAGGGGAATAATTTAAACTGATCATAGGGGAATAATTTAAACTGATCATAGGAGAATAATTTAAACTGATCATAGGAGAATAATTTAAACTGATCATAGGAGAATAATTTAAACTGATCATAGGGGAATAATTTAAACTGATCATAGGAGAATAATTTAAACTGATCATAGGAGAATAATTAAAACTGATCATAGGGGAATAATTTAAACTGATCATAGGGGAATAATTTAAACTGATCATAGGAGAATAATTTAAACTGATCATAGGGGAATAATTCAAACTGATCATAGGGGAATAATTTAAACTGATCATAGGGGAATAATTTAAACTGATCATAGGAGAATAATTTAAACTGATCATAGGGGAATAATTTAAACTGATCATAGGAGAATAATTTATACTGATCATAGGGGAATAATTTAAACTGATCATAGGGGAATAATTTAAACTGATCATAGGGGAATAATTTAAACTGATCATAGGGGAATAATTTAAACTGATCATAGGGGAATAATTTAAACTGATCATAGGGGAATAATTTAAACTGATCATAGGGGAATAATTTAAACTGATCATAGGAGAATAATTTAAACTGATCATAGGAGAATAATTTAAACTGATCATAGGAGAATAATTTAAACTGATCATAGGGGAATAATTTAAACTGATCATAGGAGAATAATTTAAACTGATCATAGGAGAATAATTTAAACTGATCATAGGGGAATAATTTAAACTGATCATAGGGGAATAATTTAAACTGATCATAGGAGAATAATTTAAACTGATCATAGGGGAATAATTTAAACTGATCATAGGGGAATAATTTAAACTGATCATAGGGGAATAATTTAAACTGATCATAGGAGAATAATTTAAACTGATCATAGGGGAATAATTTAAACTGATCATAGGAGAATAATTTATACTGATCATAGGGGAATAATTTAAACTGATCATAGGGGAATAATTTAAACTGATCATAGGGGAATAATTTAAACTGATCATAGGGGAATAATTTAAACTGATCATAGGGGAATAATTTAAACTGATCATAGGGGAATAATTTAAACTGATCATAGGAGAATAATTTGAACATTCTCTGCAGGACCAAACTACAATGTCTAAGCTCCATGCCCTATAGTTTTGGCCAAGAGGAATTTTCAAGGTTTTCCTTTTATCTGAAACTATATGAACAACAGACTCCTCGGGGCAGAGCCAATTTCAACTCCAGGAACATCATTTAAACTATTACTGTAAAGGAGCACAAGACAATATCTAAACTCTAAACCATATGATTTTGACCAAAAAGATATTAAAGAATTGTCCCACATAATTTATGCAAAACAAGTCACCCCAGAGAGGAGTCAATTTTGACCTTCGGAGTATACATATACCTTGAAAAGCTTGGTAGAAGGCTACAAGGAATAGAAACACATCATATACAAACTCATGCCCAAATTGTTTTGACCCAACAGTTAACTTTTGATAGACAAGCATCCAAGGATGATTAATTCCTGTGAAGTGTTGACAACACACATCACACAATCACTGAAAGGCTTATCACTATTATTCATCATGATTACTGAGCTCAGGTGAGCTAATGAAAAATAAAACAAGACTGTATTGGTATGCAACCTAGTGGCACTGTTTACCTCAGCTAATGTGAGATAAGGCCAGTATGTAACCTAGTGGCACTGTTTACCTCAGCTAATGTGAGATAAGGCCAGTATGTAACCTAGTGGCACTGGTAACCTCAGCCAATGAGAGATAAGACCAGTATGTAACCTAGTGGTACTGGTTACCTCAGCAAATGAGAGATTATACCAGTATGTAACCTAGTGGCACTGGTTACCTCAGCTAATGTGAGATAAGGCCAGTATGCAACCTAGTGGCACTGTTTACCTCAGCTAATGTGAGATAAGGCCAGTATGTAACCTAGTGGCACTGGTTACCTCAGCCAATGAGAGATAAGACCAGTATGTAACCTAGTGGTACTGGTTACCTCAGCCAATGAGAGATAAGACCAGTATGTAACCTAGTGGCACTGGTTACCTCAGCCAATGAGAGATAAGACCAGTATGTAACCTAGTGGTACTGGTTACCTCAGCTAATGAGAGATAAGACCAGTGTGTAATGGTATATAACCTAGTGGCACTGGTTACCTCAGCCAATGAGAGATAAGACCAGTATGTAACCTAGTGGCACTGGTTACCTCAGCCAATGAGAGATAAGACCAGTATGTAACCTAGTGGCACTGGTTACATCAGCTAATAAGAGATAAGACCAGTATGTAACCTAGTGGCACTGATTACCTCAGCTAATGAGAGATGAGACCTGTATGTAACCTAGTGGCACTGGTTACCTCAGCCAATGAGAGATAAGACCACGATGTAATGGTATGTAACCTAGTGGCACTGGTTACCTCAGCCAATGAGAGATAAGGCCAGTACGTAACCTAGTGGTACTGGTTACCTCAGCTTATAAGAGATAAGACCAGTATGTAACCTAGTGGCACTGGTTACCTCAGCTAATAAGAGATAAGACCAGTATGTAACCTAGTGGCACTGGTTACATCAGCTAATAAGAGATAAGACCAGTATGTAACCTAGTGGCACTGATTACCTCAGCTAATGAGAGATGAGACCTGTATGTAACCTAGTGGCACTGGTTACCTCAGCCAATGAGAGATAAGACCACGATGTAATGGTATGTAACCTAGTGGCACTGGTTACCTCAGCCAATGAGAGATAAGGCCAGTATGTAACCTAGTGGTACTGGTTACCTCAGCTAATAAGAGATAAGACCAGTATGTAACCTAGTGGCACTGGTTACCTCAGCTAATAAGAGATAAGACCAGTATGTAACCTAGTGGTACTGGTTACCTCAGCTAATGAGAGATAAGACCTGTATGTAACCTAGTGGTACTGGTTACCTCAGCTAATGGGAGATAAGACCTGTATGTAACCTAGTGGTACTGGTTACCTCAGCTAATAAGAGATAAGACCTGTATGTAACCTAGTGGTACTGGTTACCTCAGCTAATGAGAGATAAGACCAGTATGTAACCTAGAGGTACTTGTTACCTCAGCTAATGAGAGATAAGACCAGTATGTAACCTAGTGGCACTGGTTACCTCAGCCAATGAGAGATAAGGCCAGTATGTAACCTAGTGGCACTGGTTACCTCAGCTAATGAGAGATAAGACCAGTATGTAACCTAGTGGCACTGGTTACCTCAGCCAATGAGAGATAAGGCCAGTATGTAACCTAGTGGCACTGGTTACCTCAGCCAATGAGAGATAAGACCAGTATGTAACCTAGTGGCACTGGTTACCTCAGCTAATGTGAGATAAGACCTGTATGTAATCTAGTGGAACTGGTTACCTCAGCCAATGAGAGATAAGACCAGTATGTAACCTAGTGGTACTTGTTACCTCAGCTAATGAGAGATAAGACCAGTATGTAACCTAGTGGCACTGGTTACCTCAGCCAATGAGAGATAAGGCCAGTATGTAATGGTATGTAACCTAGTGGCACTGGTTACCTCAGCTAATGAGAGATAAGACCAGTATGTGACCTAGTGGCACTGGTTACCTCAGCCAATGAGAGATAAGGCCAGTATGTAACCTAGTGGCACTGGTTTCCTCAGCTAATAAGAGATAAGGCCAGTATGCAATGGTATGTAACCTAGTGGCACTGGTTACCTCAGCCAATGAGAGATAAGACCAGTATGTAACCTAGTGGCACTGGTTACCTCAGCCAATGAGAGATAAGACCAGTATGTAACCTAGTGGCACTGGTTACCTCAGCCAATGAGAGATAAGGCCAGTATGTAATGGTATGTAACCTAGTGGCACTGGTTACCTCAGCTAATGAGAGATAAGACCAGTATGTAACCTAGTGGCACTGGTTACCTCAGCCAATGAGAGATAAGGCCAGTATGTAACCTAGTGGCACTGGTTACCTCAGCCAATGAGAGATAAGACCAGTATGTAACCTAGTGGCACTGGTTACCTCAGCTAATGTGAGATAAGACCAGTATGTAACCTAGTGGCACTGGTTTCCTCAGCTAATAAGAGATAAGGCCAGTATGCAATGGTATGTAACCTAGTGGCACTGGTTACCTCAGCCAATGAGAGATAAGACCAGTATGTAACCTAGTGGCACTGGTTACCTCAGCCAATGAGAGATAAGACCAGTATGTAACCTAGTGGCACTGGTTACCTCAGCCAATGAGAGATAAGGCCAGTATGTAATGGTATGTAACCTAGTGGCACTGGTTACCTCAGCTAATGAGAGATAAGACCAGTATGTAACCTAGTGGCACTGGTTACCTCAGCCAATGAGAGATAAGGCCAGTATGTAACCTAGTGGCACTGGTTACCTCAGCTAATAAGAGATAAGGCCAGTATGCAATGGTATGTAACCTAGTGGCACTGGTTACCTCAGCCAATGAGAGATAAGACCAGTATGTAACCTAGTGGCACTGGTTACCTCAGCCAATGAGAGATAAGACCAGTATGTAACCTAGTGACACTGGTTACCTCAGCTAATGAGAGATAAGACCAGTATGTAACCTAGTGGCACTTGTTACCTCAGCTAATGAGAGATAAGACCAGTATGTAACCTAGTGGCACTGGTTACATCAGCTAATGAGAGATAACCAGTATGTAATGATATGTAACCTAATGGCACAGATTACCCAGATATAATTACAGACCAGATGTCAGTTTTAAGCTCAGTTTTTTTAATTAACCAGTCAAAGACTTGAGCCAGGCAGTGATTGTGTTACCCTAGGGCTGAAATATTTCAGCAAAATGCCTCAGAAAAAAAGAAGTTTTAAATTGTTATAAATATGAAGATGCTGATAACATTAATCAAAACAATGTTAAAGCTTCATAAAACTAAGAAAGACAAAAGACAAGTAAGCAGCAAAGCCACCAGACCAGGTTTTCAACAGTTTATCATACATTTTTCCTATAACAATAGGACCTTCACAAAAAAGAAAACACCATATAAAATCCAAAACTATTTCACTATTACGACTTTCCATACACCAAGTTTGACAGCAATATGCCAATCTACACTAATACGTCAAACAGAAACCAAGTTTTGACATTGCTGGTCACCTACTTGACAGAGAATTTATCCTAATCAAATAACCAGACTTTTTGTTGAAAATCTGGTTACTAGTATGATGCAATGATTGTTGTGAAGCAAGTACTATCATGTGCAATGAGTGTTTAATATATAGAAGCTTCTTGCCAAATGCAGTTAGCAAATTGAATGAATGCTATACAGATTGGATGTGGGTTGATCTAAAAATAATGTCACTGGTGTAAGAAAATTGTAAAAAAGCGATGAAAACAAATTCATTTCTTAAATGAAAAAATTATCATTTTTAAATGGAAATGCCTTAATGGAATACTAAACAGTAGTTAACAAAAGTGCCACAAGCTATGCCAACACTCGTCTGTTCACCGCCTCAGTGAGATCTATCCACCTATGAAGTTTCATGTTGCTACCTATTATAGTTTCTAATTTATGAGCTACAAGTGTTTGCCCAACATAGATGCAGCAGTGATTACAAGAGCTTGCCTTATAGGTGAAGTATGGAAACAAACAAAGAACCTAAAACATCACCAACATAATTAACATTCACGATGAAACTGAACTTACAGATTCTATCACATACGGTGATCTGTTTGAAGTTTAATTATTACCAGTTACACCAGCTTCATCTTATCAATGAACATTTTTAATGCCTCATCCAATACGACCTACAAGTGACCATATTTTGGATAGTGAACAGACTTCAACAAGTGATTTTCTAGGACTAGCTAGTACATTTATGAAACTAAAGTCATTACACTATGATGAGGTACGTGTCAGACTGTTTGTGCCAATTTTGAAATTTATATGAGAATACTATTCTTATATTACATTTACTACATTAATCACGGCTGAATTTGTAAATATACTGATGTAAATGTTATAATCCTACAACATATAACCTTGCCATGGAAAACACAGTGACACAGTACTTTTGGATCAGCCCTCATAATAATGAACTATAATATGAATAATCTTACAGGATTATATAGTGTATAATTAGGATTGTGTGATTTCTGTGGACCGTTTGTAAAATTCTGACTTCTGAAGAGTTTCATATTGCACCTAAAATGTAACATAAATAATTTAATTCCTTGCTTATTTTCTAGAACATTATGGAGTCTTGCTTGTGACATAATTATATCATATCATCACTGTACAATATATATCATGTCTCCTTCTTAAATGAAGTATAATTTTGAAAATCTATACTTGTGACTGATCTATAGCACATAATGACAAACCACCAGTAAAGCATGGATATAAATCTTATTTAGTCAATGGATTCACAGACACTATGAATATGATAAAGTCTACATGAAGTGTCATCTTGTAGTGATCATTATGGAAAAACAATATCTGGTGTCACTTAACATCCCCAAAAGTACATGTATATAGAGGGTAGGTCAGCAGCAGACCTTTATTTTCAAATATTATTTTTTAAATTTAAAGTACAGGTCATATAATGGAAATATAAGTAAAAAACATTTACTAAGAAGCTTAAAAGTTTAATGGTCGACAGAAAAAAATAAGGTTGGACAAAATATCTCATGCCATTTTCTGCATGGTGGACAAAAGATCCCACATAATTCTCCCAAGGTAGACATAAGATCCCACTTTGATTTTTTTGTCCACTCTGAAAAAACTAACATGGAATGTTTTGTCCTATAATAATATAAAGCACAATGTTGATCCCTTGACTAAGTTTTTGGGTCTTCTCACCATCTTCATCAAGAGTGGAATAAAAACCCTGGAAATTAAACTAAGTTTCTGTACAAAGATTTATATTGACATGTATGTCATAAATAAAGTATGAATATTACCAGTTTTTTTCTTTCCATGCATGTGCATTTGGCACGATACATTTTTTCACATTGTCTGAGTATGGTGTTTTACGTAAGTAACAATATATTCTGACATGATGATGTTCAATTAAAAGCACAAAACTATTCATGGATAAAGAAACTCAAGTAAGGAATCAACATATCTATACCAGTATCTAATCAATCAACAATCCTGCATGTGTACATGACATATTTCTTTATAGAGTACATTTTACGTAAGCAATCAAAAACAGGCAAACAAATATTTGTTAGTGGCAAATTCTACAACAAAAAAGCATATATAATTAATATGTTCACAAGAATAATTCATCAAGATCAATTTGCTAAGATCTATTGTTTGTTTGTTTTGTTTATATCGAGTTTTACGCCCAATTTCAACAGCCAGAGTCATATGAGGCGGACAGTTCACCTAAGCATTGTTCCTGGGAAGAACCAGTACTAGACTCCCATCTTCCATAAGCAACTGCCTACTTTCTCATGTAAAGAGACATGGTCGGTAGCGGGGCTCAAACCCACGACCCTCTATTAGTGAGAGGTTACAGTTATTTGAAGTCAGTGACCTTAACCACTCAACCACAGAGGCGGGTCTTTACCAAGATCTACTGGTAGGTCCATTTTTATAAAAAATAGGTGAGCAACCAGTCTTAAAAGCTAAGTTTCTGATTGGTTCTATTACGGCAGAAATTCAACATAGACCAATAGTAAGACTGTATTATTTGACTAGAAAGGTCTTGAATGATACAAGTTTGCATACCAGTCTGAAACAACAATCTATAATTGGCTGATTGTAATAGTAGTTTTAAAATTGGCCAATGTTGAAATATTAGACTGGTTTAAAACCTTATTTTATAATTCTGCATCAATATAATATAAATGGATATAGCCATTCCTTATACACAATAGTTCAAAACTATGTAGAACTAGCTATATATAACCAGATTACACTACTCTTAGACTAGCAATAGTCTTAAAACCACACTGTTAAACCCATGTTAACAGACACTAGTTCATAAAGGCCCCATACATAAAAAGGTAACTTTTATCACATTAACAATCAGTAAATAGAACAAATGAATCTCTGAACAGAGGCCAACTGTACATGTGTTTAAACATACAGTCATATCTTTGTGTATTGACCATTTTAGAAGATATGATGAGTCATGTTGCACATCATATGATTCATGTTTCTTTCTACATCTGGTCAATCATTGAGTTATTTGATAATCTCTGTATTAAAGGGACATTAGAAATTTGATAGGAAAAGTGAGAGAACAATTTGTCCAAGACCAAGAATGCAAGTGATATTTGAACTAAGAAATTCTTCTTTAGATAAGGTATGTAAGTTTTTTGTTAAGTGAAATAAAGATTTTGTATTGTGTAGAAGTATTATGAGAAACCAACATAGTATGGACTGAAATAATAGTGACAATTTGTTTTAAATGAAAAACATGAGCAGAAATACTTGGCAGTAAATCAGATGAGAACTTGTGTGTAATAAAATTCAGTAGAAATACTTGGCTGTTTTGAAAAGTGAAAGGTCCAAATTGTGGGTACATAGAAATCTACAACTATCACAAATAATAATACAGCAAGCAAAGATTTGTCCAAAGATCATGACATGAACTGAAAAAAAAACAAGTAGAACATTAATTTAATTTAGATGAAAGTTTCTGAGTCACAAATATTATAAGGAAATTAAAACCAAGCCAAACATAAAGCCCGATTTAACAATAAAAACTTCTGTTCTACTTACTGAATAAAACCAGCAGGGTAGCCAACACACCGCCAGTGATTTGAGTAAATGAACTTCTCCAAAGAAGACATGTCGACAATAATTTATAGTTGACAGGAATAGCAACATACAACCAACAAGGCACCATACTGCAGATACAAGATTCACAGCTGTACAGCGTTGGATCTGAAATTAGTCATTTCTTCCATTAAAAAAACAATTTAATTGAATAAAGTCAATTACTCAAATATGAGTAAAAATACTATCACTGTAAAACCAGTTATTTTCACAGGGCAAACATTTCTAAAAAAAAATCAAAGCAAAGCAAGTATGTCGTAATGAGTTTTCATGTATGTCATAATAAGTTTTCATGTACATGTACGTCAAAACTTATAATGACATACAGGAAAAACTTATAATGACATACAGCAAAAACTTATAATGACATACAGCAAAAACTTATGTAATTATTACTTTTCAAAATGTGTAATTATTTAAGTTACTGTGGAATCATTAATTTTCGTTGGGGATTTTTTTCCTGGATTTTGTGGGTCGGCCAGCTCTGATCATGCATCCACAAAATCAAATCCCTACAAATATAAATGCCAAGATTTCAGTCAACCTTCAGGAAAATTGTGATATCGGACATTGGGCTACTTATAATACAAACTTTCTGTTTATATCAAAACTGACAAATAACGATCTATCTTCGACAATGTATAATTGTTTGAGTAAAGGTTTCATGATCATCCAATCAAAACAGTTACTTCTAGAGTGTTCACAAGGTTTTCCAGCAATTTGCCCTAGTGAACTAGTTTTTGACCGGAAATAACCCATTATCAAAATTGTTGTTATTATTGAAATAAACATTCTGACAAAGTTTCATGAAGATCCAATCAAACAGTAATTTCTAATGTGTTCACAGGGTTTTCCCTTATTTGGCCCTGTTAACCTAGTTACATACCCAAAATGGCCCAATATCGAACTTGTTCGAGATTTTGTTGATATTAACGTTCTGACCCAGTTTTGCTAAAATTGAGCTAAAAATGTGGCCCCTAGTGTGTTTACAAGGTAAAGTTTGATGACACACGATGCACACCGCACGGCACCGGACGGAGACTGATCCTAAAACTCACACTGTCACTTTGTGACATGTGAGCTAAAAAGTTAAATCCGTTCAGCCGATAAGTAAGCATGCCAGTTGGGAGAGAGCGTCTTCATTATCCTAGGGCTCGAGATCCCCTGCTCAGCCTATGATACTATCATTGCAGCAATTGTTTAGTTAAATGTCATTAATATTGGGGCATCAGAAGCGTAGTCTATATATCACCAATTCCTACATGTAGTCAACATTAAATTGGGCCAGCAACACAACAGAAGTGCCCCACTAGCTGGGCCGATAACTGAAAAAATCTTTCACTTTATGATACAAGCACCAAATTTGGCATGAATGTTCAGCAAGGCTAACTCTTTGAAAAAAGCATGTTAGCCAATTACATTTTTCAAAATGGCCGCCATATTTTACAAAATGGCTGCCATGGTTATTTCAATATTGCTTATTTCACTCGATGGTAGTATTAATCATTAATCAAGGACTAGACTGTATTCATATATGTTAGAAATTGATAGAAATCTGTTAAAAGCTGTGAATGGCTGAAAATTTCGAATTAAGTTGGAACCAAACGATTGAAATGACGTCGTTTTCGACGTCAAAACGGTCATTCTAAGGTATTTATTGTGCCTCACTGAAAATACCTATCGCTCTATCAATTTATGTAGATATTTAATGAAATAAACATTTAAAAGCGGAAAATAAAATTACCTACACGAAGGTATAAATTTGATATTCATGACTTAATTATAAGTGCAAGTAAAACGATTTTAAATGTGAAGTTAAGTGTCTTTTTATCTCCTCACTTTTTATTGTGTTTCTATTATTTTCTATTTGCTTTTTTTATTGCTTTACTTATTATGAGACTGACACATGAAGGTATGTATCAAAATTGCTGTTTCATATAGAAGTATATGTATAGGCCATACCAAATCGACAGCATTTACACTACCACGACATCCACTTTTGCAATGACATTTTGTTAATTTTTACAGCTCTGTACATTGGGATGAAGTTCAGTTAAAATCAACAAAAGATAATTGTGTTTCTTCAACCCTCTGTCACCTGGACATTTCCATCTGATAAATTGTAGCCTAACCCCCAAATACAGCATGCTAAATGAGCAGCGGTTTTATACGTTCAAGTAAAGGAGCACAAGTTTTAGGAAGATTCGTATGACATCTTTTTCTCTAACACGTTGCACAAAAAGAAGTGGTCAATTTCCTCCTACCATAGACAGACCTAGGTAGAAGTATTGATCTTCCATAATTGAGTTGGACAATTTCCTCACTTCTAATTTTTTTCTGGTCTCGGGTGAGACTCGAACACACAGGGATGAGAGGCAAATGATTACTGGTCAGAGACCTACCATAATCACTTAACCACGGTGGTCCTTTTGAATGATCTCAGTTTTTCGGCAACTAATCGAGTCTTGCATGATGGATATTTGCTGTGGGACTATTCCTATCATACAAAACTATAACCAATTTATCTAATACTCTGTTCATAATCATCTATATTCACCGGTTCCTAATCTAGCTTTACTAATACTAGAGTTTGGACACACTTCCAATGTCTGCTGAGACAATATCACAACCAGAAAATGAATTGAAATTCACTTTTCATTGCTTAGCCTACATAGAAATAAATGTCAAGTTTCACACTTCATCTGCGATTTTTACCATGCACAAATCCTACCCAAAGTTTTTCTGGAGATTAGGCAGATCAGAGAAAACATTGACGGCTGTCACAGGATGAACACAATCATTGACTTTTACCCTGATACTGGTATAGTCATGAACGATGATATAAGTATTAGCGTCTTCATGGTTATATGACATATTAAGCCCCTAAAGACTGCCTGTTCGATTATGAATAGCAATAAACTTTCAAGTTACTTAAGAGGTATTGGTTCGACACAGTGCAATATGTTTCTCAGAAACTTGAGAAATCAAAAAAGGTTATAATATGTGTTTACAAGTACACATGTATTATCTTTGGTATTTTCTGAAACTAGACAATATATAATTATTTGCTTATCCTATGTAACCGTGAAATCCTGTTTATTCATCAAAATGTTATTTACATTATGGGGGAGTTTCAATGATGCTCAACACCACACAACTGTCAGTAAGGTAACGGGGTCATGTCATAACACGCTGTTGTCCCCAGTATACAATGTTTTCTGTCCAATAACATGCTCTTAGAATAGATAGGGAAACCAAACGGCTCCGGTTCTGACCTGATTACTCCCATTACATCGGAAAGTGACGTATCATCAGCAAGACCTTATTTTCCTCAAATACCTCCAAGGTCTGATTCAAACTAAGACTTCCAAGGAAACACATGGGTATCAACAGCTATTCATCAGCTACCACACATCAACGCAAGTTTGTACTGTCAACTGATGTATCCAGATTTTCGCATAAATTGATGGATGGAAGGTGTAAGGTATGGCGTCATCGAGATGAACATTACACAGAATGTATTCATCCAACAATAATATTTGATGTACATGTATTAGTATAGTCGGGCATATCATGGCAATACAAGCCACCTTGGCTAGTAGCTGACAGTCTTACGACCTATAGATACATTGTACCCTTTCTTCAAGACCACATTGCTAGACCACATTCAGTCAAAGTTCTGTTTAAGTTCTGCTTAGGGGGTTTCTTCGACAGATCTGGGGCATATTGAACAATAATGTGATTAGCACAGATGTCTAGTGTACAGCTAACAATATATTGTAGTTGAGGCAAATGGCAGCAGCACTCATCACTGATTGTTGTGAACTTTCACCTTCGAGTCACTTCATTTATAAGACATACAAAATTTAATTCCCCTGCTATATGAACACCATCCAGGTAATCCACGCCCGCACAGGTACATCCTGTCTATTTAGGGGTGGCTACCTATTGATTACAGCGACGCACAATTGAAGTAATCATGTACTGTGCTAGCAGGATAGCATTAGAAATGCTTAAAACATGGACAATAAACATTTAGCTAAAAATGGTTCCCATGCCAAGTATCACGACAATGATTAAATCAATGGGTTGTGACTTGACATATCTTTTTTAATCTAAAAGCAGTAGAATTAGTTTGTTTAGGCTTCAGCATAACGAACAGTGAACTTAAAACGTATTGCGTGCAATTCCATTCAATATGTATTAAACAAGAGGTGTATTTCAAACACATGAGCCTGCTAAACGCCACCTGGATAGTAATTTCCGATTTTAAATCGGTCAAGGACTTGACCGTTGACCTTCCGATCTCGTAATCAATTAAGGTCATCTTGTAATGAACAACCCCTCTTCCCATTCTGAGGACCACAGGCAAAATTACTCTCTAGCTATTGGCAGACATAGTCTTCATG
This sequence comes from Lutraria lutraria, assembly GCA_964023205.1. Taxonomy (NCBI): domain Eukaryota; kingdom Metazoa; phylum Mollusca; class Bivalvia; order Venerida; family Mactridae; genus Lutraria; species Lutraria lutraria. The sequence goes on from OZ026850.1 coordinate 7,057,463, forward strand.
TTGTATGTCACTATGACGGAGGAACGTAGGTCAGACTTTTATGTTGTAGGTCACCGTGACCTCAAAGTGTGACCTACTGACCTCAAAATAAAAGAAGTCATTTACATGTGATTACAAACCTCTCAACACTTCTTCGAAGTGTGAGAGCTTAATGAATAAAATATTTTCAATGGTATTGCAGTAAAAAGAAACGAATTCCTACATGAAAATGGCCGCCATCTTGAAAATGGCCGCCATTTTATAAAATCAAATGGCTAACATGCTTTTTTGGAAAAGGACACATTGAACTACATCTGTGCCAATTTTGGTGCTTGTATCACCAACTGAAAGATTTTGAGATATTTTCTACTTAATCTGCCCAGCTACACATGTGTATTACTGAACAATAATTCACCATGACTTAATATCGACACTAATACGAAAGGACTGAAGGCCAAACGTACGCCTACCTATTCCTCTGCTAACCTGAACCAAACGTATTCTGAAATTCCTGTTTGCTGCATTTGTCTGTTTCTATTTATCAAGTACCTAATTATCAGTTATCAAGTACCGTTTATACTCGCCTATAAGGCGATCCGCATATGAGATGACCCCCCAACTTTGACCTAAAAAATTGGCCTTTTTGCCGTGACCCATGTATAAGACGGGTATAAAAATTAACAGACAATAAACTAAAAATTGGGAGTTACCATCCGAAAATAGTTCAAGTTCTATTGTGAATTCCGTTATATTTCACTCGTATATCAAATTATAGGGCTGTGGCGAGTATCCGAGTACTCAGGTATTCATGAATTAAATTGAAAAATCGAGTATGATTAATCATCATTACCAAGATTCGTGGTTCGCAATCTTGTTTTTTAACAAATTAAAAGTGTATACTTTGTTCTTAAAAATCCCATATCTCTGAAGAAATATTGTCTCATCATACTTTGTTTGCCAAGATGTCCAATCGGTTCTTTAAATAATGATACTGGTAAATCAATTAACTGGAAGGGAGTATGTATAAATTTAAGCTATAGAACAGTTTACATTGATTTACTTCATTATTCCTAAAAAATAATTACTTCAAATGTAATAAATAGGTATCTATATAAATCAAGTGAGCCACGGGGCGGGGCCAATTTTGACCCTAGGGCAATAATTTGAACAAACTTGGTAGACGTCCACTAGACAATGCTACATACCAAATATCTTAGCTCTAGGTCAAGTGATTTTAGAGAATAAGATTTTTTAAATTTTCCTATATAAGTCTATATAAAATCAAGTGACCCCCAGGGCGGGGCCAATTTTGACCCAAGGACAATAATTTGAACAATCTTGGTAGAGGTCCACTAGGCAATGCTACACATCAAATATCAAAGCTCTAGGTCCTCTGGTTTTTTAGAAGAAGATTTTTGAAGATTTTTTAAAAAAATCCTTCCGGTTGCTATGGCAACCAGAGTTCTTCATGGAATGGAATTCTTTGAACAACTTTGGTAGAGCTTCAAGCAAGGAACACACCTGTGAAGTTTTATTGAAATTGACCCAGTTTAGGAGATGTTGTTGATGACGGACGACTGGCGACGGACGACGACAGACATAGCTCGATCCTAAAAGCTGACCTTGGCACTCTGTGCCAGGTCAGCTAAAAACACGAAAATTGAGCCCAAAGAAAATAAATGAATCCACAGTATTAATTGTGTACTTATAAGTTATTAATTGTGTTATCATTAGTAACCAAGTAAGAAAATATCACTTATCACGTAATGAAATATTACTTATCAAGTATATAATTACCAGTCATAAAGTGTGTAAATATCTGCAGTTATCAAGTATATAATTACCAGTCATAAAGTGTGTAAATATCTGCAGTTATCAAGTATATAATTACCAGTCATAAAGTGTGTAAATATCTGCATATAAATCAAGTGAGCCACGGGGCGGGGCCAATTTTGACCCTAGGGCAATAATTTGAACAAACTTGGTAGACGTCCACTAGACAATGCTACATACCAAATATCTTAGCTCTAGGTCAAGTGATTTTAGAGAATAAGATTTTTTAAATTTTCCTATATAAGTCTATATAAAATCAAGTGACCCCCAGGGCGGGGCCAATTTTGACCCAAGGACAATAATTTGAACAATCTTGGTAGAGGTCCACTAGGCAATGCTACACATCAAATATCAAAGCTCTAGGTCCTCTGGTTTTTTAGAAGAAGATTTTTGAAGATTTTTTTAAAAAATCCTTCCGGTTGCTATGGCAACCAGAGTTCTTCATGGAATGGAATTCTTTGAACAACTTTGGTAGAGCTTCAAGCAAGGAACACACCTGTGAAGTTTTATTGAAATTGACCCAGTTTAGGAGATGTTGTTGATGACGGACGACTGGCGACGGACGACGACAGACATAGCTCGATCCTAAAAGCTCACCTTGGCACTCTGTGCCAGGTCAGCTAAAAACACGAAAATTGAGCCCAAAGAAAATAAATGAATCCACAGTATTAATTGTGTACTTATAAGTTATTAATTGTGTTATCATTAGTAACCAAGTAAGAAAATATCACTTATCACGTAATGAAATATTACTTATCAAGTACATAATTACCAGTCATAAAGTGTGTAAATATCTGCAGTTATCAAGTATATAATTACCAGTCATAAAGTGTGTAAATATCTGCAGTTATCAAGTATATAATTACCAGTCATAAAGTGTGTAAATATCTGCATATAAATCAAGTGAGCCACGGGGCGGGGCCAATTTTGACCCTAGGGCAATAATTTGAACAAACTTGGTAGACGTCCACTAGACAATGCTACATACCAAATATCTTAGCTCTAGGTCAAGTGATTTTAGAGAATAAGATTTTTTAAATTTTCCTATATAAGTCTATATAAAATCAAGTGACCCCCAGGGCGGGGCCAATTTTGACCCAAGGACAATAATTTGAACAATCTTGGTAGTGGTCCACTAGGCAATGCTACACATCAAATATCAAAGCTCTAGGTCCTCTGGTTTTTTAGAAGAAGATTTTTGAAGATTTTTAAAAAAAATCCTTCCGGTTGCTATGGCAACCAGAGTTCTTCATGGAATGGAATTCTTTGAACAACTTTGGTAGAGCTTCAAGCAAGGAACACACCTGTGAAGTTTTATTGAAATTGACCCAGTTTAGGAGATGTTGTTGATGACGGACGACTGGCGACGGACGACGACAGACATAGCTCGATCCTAAAAGCTCACCTTGGCACTCTGTGCCAGGTCAGCTAAAAACACGAAAATTGAGCCCAAAGAAAATAAATGAATCCACAGTATTAATTGTGTACTTATAAGTTATTAATTGTGTTATCATTAGTAACCAAGTAAGAAAATATCACTTATCACGTAATGAAATATTACTTATCAAGTATATAATTACCAGTCATAAAGTGTGTAAATATCTGCAGTTATCAAGTATATAATTACCAGTCATAAAGTGTGTAAATATCTGCAGTTATCAAGTATATAATTACCAGTCATAAAGTGTGTAAATATCTGCAGTTATCAAGTATATAATTACCAGTCATAAAGTGTGTAAATATCTGCAGTTATCAAGTATATAATTACCAGTCATAAAGTGTGTAAATATCTGCAGTTATCAAGTATATAATTACCAGTCATAAAGTGTGTAAATATCTGCAGTTATCAAGTATATAATTACCAGTCATAAAGTGTGTAAATATCTGCAGTTATCAAGTATATAATTACCAGTCATAAAGTGTGTAAATATCTGCAGTTATCAAGTATATAATTACCAGTCATAAAGTGTGTAAATATCTGCAGTTATCAAGTATATAATTACCAGTCATAAAGTGTGTAAATATCTGCAGTTATCAAGTATATAATTACCAGTCATAAAGTGTGTAAATATCTGCAGTTATCAAGTATATAATTACCAGTCATAAAGTGTGTAAATATCTGCAGTTACTAGTATCTGATAAAGTACGTAATTATTAGTTATCAAGTAACAGCCCGTCCCACATAACCAAAATTCGTAGTGAATTGATACTGAAAATCCAGAAGAAATTCACAGTGTTCGTAGCCTTAGTATTCGGTAAACTCTGGTTTGAACAATTTTGCACCGACCATGCACAGAAAGCGTATAATGAAATTCTACTGCAATTGTCGATTAGACGCTATTTCTCAGAAATTGCCGAATTTAGTTTCAAAACCTCAACGAACACCTGCCTTTAGTTTTACAACTACAACCAATGTACTACGTACCATTGGCAAATAAACCAAACATGTAACAAACAGTATATTTCTCCTTTTATTAACTGTTAATATAAGGAGAAATATACTGACAAGTTTTTAAAAGTATTGTATCCATCCTGATGATCTTAACTTGATAAAAATAATTAATTCCGAAAGCGTGATCGACGTTATTGTTTCATCTCGTCTATTTTTAGACTTCATCTACTCTACAGCAAATGGTACGCGGAAAAGCAATAACACCGAATACCATGCCCTGTACATAAACTGTTATATACAGGTTTCAAGTAGAGCTGGTTAGGCTAGATTAACCGGTAGAATACCCTATTTCCGATAATAAAGGAATCAAGTTTAAATCAGAATTTGATTTAATGACCATTGTAATCATATCAATTCATTTTTAATTTGGTGGATTTATATGCAATGTACATCAATTAGAGCTTCCGCACCATATATTTAAAAAAAAAACACCAGTTTTTCGGTGTACATAAATTTGTTACATGTAACAATATAACAATACAATTGGCAGAGAGTTAAAGTTCATACCAAACAGAAACAAGAGGGCCAAGATGGCCCTTGATCGCTCACCTGAGAACAAAGGCACAATGATTGATGACCAGATAATATAGTTTCCATCTTGTATAACCTATTTTTACGTGGATTTTGAGATCGAAACCAACAATGAAGGTATAATACTGTTAAACAAGCTAAAATGTAGCAAATTTTCTAATCCAAGGGCACTTGAAGTTGTGGTCCTATTCCACCCATAACTGAACTTGACCAAGACCATAAGGTCATACACATTCATTGTAAATATCATTAGGATCAGTGAATAAATGAAGGCGCTAGAGTGTAAAAAGCTAAAATATGGCAAATTTTCTAAGTCAAGGGCCCATAACTCTTGAAGTTCTGCTCCGATTCCCCCCATAATCGAACTTGTCCAAGACCACGTGGTTATACACATTTACTGAAAATACGATTAGGATTGGTGAATAAATAAAGGCGCTAGAGTGTAAACAAGCTAAATATAGCAAAGTTTGTAATTCAAGGGCCCATAACTCTAGAAGTTATTATCCGATTTTGCCCATAATCGAACTTAGCCGAGACATTGTGGCCATATACATTGTGAGCAAGTTAAATCACGATTCTTTAAGAGCTGCGGGTGCTAGAGTGTAAACAAACTAATTGTGGCCGGACGCCGGACATTCAACGATCCTAAAATCAATCAGGTGGGCTAAAAATGAAGAATTAAATTCTGTGATGTGTACATCGTTCTGTCAAGCCAGAGCAAAGGGCTTCCCACTATTGGACCATTTAGTTCAAGAACGGGTGTTACTGATGACAAATGAAATTGGCTCAGAATTAATTAAGTACATAAATGCTTGATATAGCAGAAATAAACAAGATAAAATGAAGGCACAAAGAACTTTTCAATATGAAATAGCAGAACCTGTCATGACCTGTCTTGAATAACACTCATAGTTGGTCTGAGTCAATGTCATTGGAGACAGGTTTCACATATGGATGAGAATCCACCACTTGCCTAATATACAACAAGGAAAACCAATTAATCAAGTAAATTTACTTACCTCCAGAATCGGACTACCTAAATATCTTTTCTCAGTCTGCAAAGCTAAGACTGTATATCCATCATTATGTACATACATATAACACCATAATAAAAGAATGAGAAATGCTAGATTAGCCATCATGCTGAATAATGTCACCATATAAAATAGCTGAACCTGAAATTAAAAAAGTTAAATGTGTAGCTGTCATATGCACAAATATTTTTTTTGAAAGATGGAAAATATAAAATCAAAACATACAATGCCAGTTAAAACAATGTTATTCTTTTCTTTGTTTGGGGATTTTCAATGCACAAACAGCCATTTTTACGACAACCTTTGCTAGATTTATGGAGAGAAGAAGTTCAGGGAAGAACCACAGACCTTCCCTAAGCTAGCTGGACACCTTCCTCACAGTCACGTCACATGATGTGATATTTGTTTTGTCCCAGATGGAACTCACAGCAATAAGGGGCTAGTGATTTCTAGTCTAATATTAAACCTCTTCACTAACCTTATCTACTTTGTATGAAGCATATGCATCAATGGGGTTACACATATCAAAAGAACTGATTTCAACAGGTATAAAGTCCATAAACATTTTGACAAAATTTGGTGAAGTTTAAAAGGAACTGTTCAATTTAGAGAGCAGACAATTATAATTGTGTATGTCGCCCGCCCACTACAGGTTTTCCAACATTACATCCTATCAAGACTGCAGGTAACAGTATACTTCTAAATGGCATAGACCAAAAATACTTTAGTGGAAAACAGCTTTAAATAGTCACTTTTGGTCAAAACATGGCTCAAAAAGAAAGCGTTGGCATTGTTTTTTACAAGAAATGACGTCATGACAAAGGGTTTTAGGCAGACGTAATTTTGTGCGCAATTCACCATTTTAACTTGTTTTATTTAGCGTTTTATATCAATACATACTATTCAAATGACTTGTGTGCCACATGACGCTACTGGTTGTCATGGAAACATCAATATGTGCACTTTAAAGTGAAACATCGTCAAAACCACAAAGTAGAATATGAATAGTAGCTCGTCTATGTAAAGTATCATTCAGTTATCATAAAGGACTTCAGAGTTATGAGAAAAGTCTACATACTTAATGGACAACCCTCATACTAAAGTTAAAGATCTATGAAGATGCACTCATTCAAAGCCAGCTACTTACTGAACCAAGTGATTTTACTTTTGCAGTTCTAACAGCACAGCTGCCTGAGAGCACAAGCTGAAAAAAGAAAAATGTTCAGAAAAAATAAATATCAACCAACCAGTGAAATCAAGCTTACAGTCAGTATTGCATGCAATACACGTCCCCTGCCAGCACATATCATTGGAATGTTAGCTGATGTTTATACAGCACCATCTGTCTAGATTTTTTAATGATAATAATTAAGTTATCATCCAGAAACCAAATTTCAGTTACTTAGATATTTGACATATTGACCCAAATGTAATCCTACTCTAGGTTATCCCCTAAGCTATCCATACACCAAACTTTCATTGAAATCCGTCAATCCTAACTGAAGTTATCATCCGGAAACCACTTCGGACAGACAGACGGACGGACGTTCTCATAAGACGTATGAGGGTGATCCCTTTGATCTTTTTGGTGTTTTTAACCCCACAAGTCGCACCCCACAAGTCGAAATTATCCCCACAAGACCTAAATGTACTAACCCTAACCCCTACAACCACCCTTGGATGCGTGCAGACGGACGGACGTTCTCATGAGACGTATGTTGTGGGGTGATCCCTTTGATCTTTTCGGTGTTTTTAACCCCACAAGTCGCACCCCACAAGTTGAAATTATCCCCACAAGACCTAAATGTACTAACCATAACCCTAACGCCAACCCTACAACCACCCTCGCATGTGTGCGGACAGACGGATGGAGTCACGACGACAAACACTATAGTCCCCTCCGGTACGGCAGGGAACTAATAAACTATTATTTAAGAATAACAACAACTTTTTCACACAATACAGTTCAATATCTCTATTTTAACAATAACAAAAGAAAAATCAATTTCATACGTATATTTTTTCAACATGTTGTTAAAACATATCTATTCTACCTTCATTTATATGATAATAATATATATTTATTCATTTGAAGTCATTATAATAGGTTTATACCCAGACAAACTCTTTCTAAAGATAATTATAAGTAATTAGTTGAATATTAGCAATTTTCTTTCTTATAAGTTCATTATGGCACCCTTATTCAAAGAATTTCGTTTCGTATAATAATTCAATGCAGTTATTACAGCAAAGTTCATGGTGAGCTGCTAGCATGCTATTTTGTCTGTCGTCCGTCCGTCTGTCCATCCTCAATTCTTCAAACGACAATCCCTCTCAAACGGCAGGGTCAATTTGAAGAAACTCCACAGGAATGATCTTTGGGTGGTCATTTACAAAAGTTGATAAAAGAGGGTCATTCCATGCAGAACTCTGGTTTCCATGGCAACCAATTGGAAAAATTCAAACATATCTTATTTCTCAAACCATGTGGTGTAAAACTTAGATATCTAACATGGAACACCTCCAAGAGACCCTCTAACAAACTTGTTAAAATAATGTCCCTGGGTCATAATTATCCCTGCCCTAGGACTAACATATTTTATATACATTGTAGATTTATATGGAAAAACAAAAGATCTTTTTGTCTGAAAGCACAAGGTTTCCAGCTTAGATATTTGGCATGGAACACATTCTAGAGATCCTCTAACATGGTTTCTAAGACAATCTCCCTCGGGGTAGTAATTAGCCCCTACCCAGAGGGGTCACATTTTTACATAGATTTATAGAGGAGAAATAAACCATAGAAAACATAATTACATAATATACAAGATTTATACATATATATATACATATATAGTAGATAAGAATTATTACCCAAACCCTCCACCATACATGTAGCATTATTTGTATTCATATGATTATTCCTATTTTAGTGTTTTTTATTCATATAATATAGTAGGTATACGAGGCAAAATTCTTTTATAAAATATATAATTATGTAGTCTATAATTAAAAAAAAAAATTACCAAGCTGAAAAAGTATAATCAATTAGTGTTTTCATAGCATTGAGGGGAATATCTAGGGAAAAAACTGCAGCATGAGATAGCAAATTGATTTAAAATATTAACTGCATTGAATTATCATACGAAATCCATGAGTAACTGCTAATATTGGCAGTATTGTTAAACAATTCTTCGAAATAGGGTGCTAAAATTAACTTTTAAGAAAGAAAATTGTTAATATTCGACTAATTACATATAGTCCTGTTTCATAACTTGCTTAATTCCCCTGACCACTTATTGTTATTGACTAAAATCTACTTTCGGTTAGCAAACTTTACACAAATGGTGACTGAGAAAATAAATTTATCGGTAATCCATGTGAATTTTCATCTCTATTATTGCGTGAATTGAGTGTTTTTTTTAAAGAAAGAGGTCAAAATGTGTCAGGAAACAGGCCAGAATTGATAAATAGTGCTCGGGGACGTAAGAAATTAGGCGAAAGGATGCTCAAAGATATCTTACAAAGTTTGATCGGTTTATATCGCATTACTGTGCTAATTATTAATCTGATAAAATTTGTGTGATTATAAAAGTTGTGCATAAATTAATTACCATTCTAATTATGTAAATTTTGTAATTGTAAGACAAATGGTTAGTAAACTATCGGGGGAATAAAAGTGAAATAAACATTTTTTTCTTTTTATTATACCTATTTGACACATGTTCATCACTTAATCTAGAGATGCTATGCTGTTATTAATGATCTTACAAATTTTTGTTTTAAGTAAAATAATTTGCAGATTAAATTATCTTACTTGTCTTGTAATATATAAAAAGTATTGATGATAGGCAAACAATAAGCTTAATTTTTATTATGGAGGGTACAAATTAACATAAATTCTTGTTTTATTTTGTTTTTCATGTAAACTTCGAACTTCATGTTTTATTTGGCAATTCTTTTTTACAAACCCATTGTTTTATCATAATGAATTATCCTATCTGATTGTATATTAATTAGTCTTGACAAGTGTAGGACATTTGCCCCCCTCCCCATGAAAAAATGGTAATGTGGACATTTGCCCCCAGTAGAAATGGTAGGTAGGACATTTTCCCCCCAAAGCTCAGTGGCAAATGTCCATTTTGAAATAAGCACATGGGGGCAAATGTCCTACCTACCATTTCTACTGGGGGGCAAATGTCCACATTACCATTTTCTCTTTGGGGTGGGGGGGGGGGGAAATTAATGTCCTACACTCTAACTTTTCCCCTAAAATTACAGCATATACAGCAATAACAATGCTTTTTCTCGGTAGTTTTTGGAATTTCCCCGATATTTTCTGTCATTCTTAGTTTGCTAACCACAGGAAGTGATCCCTTTACCTCAACGCTAAAGAGCATCAAAGGGAAGTAAATATAAGGGGAGGTAACAACGGTCATGAAACTGGACTATAATGATCTTAAGAAAGCGTTTGACTGGGTATAAACCTGTCATAATGACTTCAAATGAATAAATAATTATATATTATTATCATATAAATGAAGGTAGAATAGAAATGTTTTAAAAACATGTTGAAACAAGATGTGTTTTATAAACACCGTGCCCCCTCCGGTTGCCCTTTTTAAAACGCACCTGTAGGTCCTGTAGAGATTGTCATGATGAACCAAGATATGAAGTTCGATGATTGCAGGTGGTAATATTTTGATTTAATAGGCAAGGTTAAATTTCGGTACAGGCAAACAAAGGGCCGTAAATCTGCTAAAAATGATCGAATCACATTACCCTAACAATATATGCTGGTGAACATGGTGACAATAGTTCTATCAAAGTTTGGTAAAAATCCCTTAAAAAATACAGAACTAGTTGCAAACAAACGAGTATTTCTCTATATATTACATATGCACAAAATAAACAAAGGGCCATAATTCCGTCAAAATTTATCGAATCATAAAACCTTTACAACATGCATTGGGTAACTCGATAACAATAGTTCCATGAAAGTTTTATCAAAATCCCTTGAGAAAACAAGGAAACAAGAGTATTTCGCTGTTACAATCACACAAAAAAAACCAAGGGCCATAATTCCGTCAAAAATGATCGAATCACAAAACCCGGAATATATGTGTGGTGGTTCTTGGTAACAACAAGTCTGTGAAAGTTTCGTCAAAATCCCATAAAAAATGTAGGAGTAGTATCCTAAAAAATGTCACTTTTTTTTAAACACAATGACCCTGTGACCTTGACCTTTAACCTACTGACCTGAAAATGCACAGGTCCTGTAGAGGTTGTCATGAGGAACCTACATATGAAGTTTGATGGATGTAGGTGCAGGAGTTATGATTTTATAGGCAAGGTTAAAGTTTGGTACAAACAGACAGACAAACAGACAGAGAGGCCAAAAACAATATGCCCCCGATCTATCGATACAGGGGCATAAAAATATACATTTGAATCAGTCATTAGGGAGATGGTTGGACATTCACCCTATAATTTTATCTGTCATTAGGGAGATGGTTGGACAATCACCCTATAAATCTATAAATCAGTCATAAGGGAGAATGTTGGACATTCACCCTATAAATCAGTCATTAGGGAGATGGTTGGACATTCACCCTATAAATCTATAAATCAGTCATTAGGGAGATGGTTGGACATTCACCCTATAAATCAATAAATCAGTCATTAGGGAGATGGTTGGACATTCACCCTATAAATCAATAAATCAGCCATAAGGGAGAATGTTGGACATTCACCCTATAAATCAATAAATCAGTCATTAGGGAGATGGTTGGACATTCACCCTATAAATCAATAAATCAGTCATTAGGGAGATGGTTGGACATTCACCCTATAAATCTATAAATCAGTCATTAGGGAGATGGTTGGACATTCACCCTATAAATCTATAAATCAGTCATTAGGGAGATGGTTGGACATTCACCCTATATAATAAATCAGTCATTAGGGAGATAGTTGGACATTCACCCTATGAATCAATAAATCAGTCATTAGGGAGATGGTTGGACATTCACCCTATAAATCTATAAATCAGTCATTAGGAAGATGGTTGGACATTTACCCTATAAATCAGCCATAAGGGAGAATGTTGGACATTCACCCTATAAATCAATAAATCAGTCATTAGGGAGATGGTTGGACATTCACCCTATAAATCAATAAATCAGTCATTAGGGAGATGGTTTGACATTCGCCCTATAAATCAATAAATCAGTCATTAGGGAGATGGTTGGACATTCACCCTATAAATCTATAAATCAGTCATTAGGGAGATGGTTGGACATTCACCCTATAAATCAATAAATCAGTCATTAGGGAGATGGTTGGACATTCACCCTATAAATCAATAAATCAGTCATTAGGGAGATGGTTGGACATTCACCCTATAAATCAATAAATCAGTCATTAGGGAGATGGTTGGACATTCACCCTATAAATCAATAAATCAGTCATTAGGGAGATGGTTGGACATTCACCCTATAAATCTATAAATCAGTCATTAGGGAGATGGTTGGACATTCACCCTATAAATCAATAAATCAGTCATTAGGGAGATGGTTGGACATTCACCCTATAAATCAATAAATCAGCCATAAGGGAGAATGTTGGACATTCACCCTATAAATCAATAAATCAGTCATTAGGGAGATGGTTGGACATTCACCCTATAAATCTATAAATCAGTCATTAGGGAGATGGTTGGACATTCACCCTATAAATCTATAAATCAGTCATTAGGGAGATGGTTGGACATTCACCCTATATAATAAATCAGTCATTAGGGAGATAGTTGGACATTCACCCTATGAATCAATAAATCAGTCATTAGGGAGATGGTTGGACATTCACCCTATAAATCTATAAATCAGTCATTAGGAAGATGGTTGGACATTTACCCTATAAATCAGCCATAAGGGAGAATGTTGGACATTCACCCTATAAATCAATAAATCAGTCATTAGGGAGATGGTTGGACATTCACCCTATAAATCAATAAATCAGTCATTAGGGAGATGGTTTGACATTCGCCCTATAAATCAATAAATCAGTCATTAGGGAGATGGTTGGACATTCACCCTATAAATCTATAAATCAGTCATTAGGGAGATGGTTGGACATTCACCCTATAAATCAATAAATCAGTCATTAGGGAGATGGTTGGACATTCACCCTATAAATCAATAAATCAGTCATTAGGGAGATGGTTGGACATTCACCCTATAAATCAATAAATCAGTCATTAGGGAGATGGTTGGACATTCACCCTATAAATCAATAAATCAGTCATTAGGGAGATGGTTGGACATTCACCCTATAAATCAATAAATCAGTCATTAGGGAGATGGTTGGACATTCACCCTATAAATCAATAAATCAGCCATAAGGGAGAATGTTGGACATTCACCCTATAAATCAGTCATTAGGGAAATGGTTGGACATTCACCCTATAAATCAATAAATCAGTCATTAGGGAGATGGTTGGACATTCACCCTATAAATCAATAAATCAGTCATTAGGGAAATGGTTGGATATTCACCCTTTAAATCAATAAATCAGTCATTAGGGAGATGGTTGGACATTCACCCTATAAATCAATAAATCAGTCATTAGGGAGATGGTTGGACATTCACCCTATAAATCAGTCATAAGGGAGATGGTTGGACATTCACCCTATATAATAAATCAGTCATTAGGGAGATGGTTGGACATTCACCATATAAATCAGTCATTAGGGAGATGGTTTGACATTTACCCTATAAATCAGTCATTAGGGAAATGGTTTGACATTTACCCTATAAATCAGTCATTAGGGAGATGGTTTGACATTTACCCTATAAATCAGTCATTAGGGAAATGGTTTGACATTTACCCTATAAATCAGTCATTAGGGAGATAGTTGGACATTCACCCTATAAATCAGTCATTAGGGAGATGATCAGGCAATTGTTATTTTGAAAAAGTAAAATAACTGCAAGAAAAAATTGACAAAGAGAGAATTCAGTTACTTTCTATTTTACCTAATCAATGAAATATAAATTGTGTGCTTACCAAAATTCCAGACCACAAGGCAGCCCCATAACCATTAAATTTATTCAAACTTAGTTCAGCCTCCACATCCATAACAAATGGAAGTACCACAATAACCACAATACCTAGAGAAACAATTAATATAATGTGGTTCTTGTTACTTTCTTGTAAATAGTGCATACTAGTATATACAAATCATTTGATGCTTCTTCATGCCAAATTCATACATAACTCATCGACTGACAAAATACATGAATAAATTCATTATTTCTTAAAGTACAGAGAAGCTTTCAATTCAACTATTCTTCATAATTTTACATGATTCTGTGAAACACATACCAAAGATTGCACACAAAAAACCAATCACAACTTGGAATATTCCAATAATGAATGGCCAATATGGCAATAGTTGTCTAAATGAAGGTGCTGTCAAATCTTCAAGGTCATCATTCCTTTGACGATCATTGCTTGCTCCACCATAGGACTGTCGATCATTAACACTATCTTGTATGTTTCCAGCAGACTCAATAGAGTCATCATCCATTTGATGATAAGGAAATCTCATGGTGGTTATGCAGATATCATCTGAAAATATAGCCAAACAATTAAGAAGGGAATGGCAAGACCTTTAATAAATAGGTCCTGTTTGGCAGAGCATAGTACCAAATTATGAGTATGAAGTTATTTAAGTCACAATTATTATTGTTGTATTACAAACAAATTTAGTGATGGTGTTTTTGCTGTTTATAATATAAGAATGTTGATGCTTCTTTGCTCTATAGTTTTATGTCATACGTATGTAGTGTGAAGTCAATTACATACATCGTAGCACAAAAAGTGTACACCTTCTCCATCTAAGGACTTATATATACACACGGATATGTAGCTTCCGTGTTTACAGTAAGAAGTAATCAAATCCCACAGTAGCAAC